>CM067223.1:58740565-59954320 GCA_034190945.1 Octodonta nipae
TTAGTAAAAGTTTTGACTAGATCCTTACATAGCTTTACATAGCCATTGCCACGTTTTACTGAGGATTCCATTTTACGTATTTTATTACATCGCTTTGATTATTTGACTTAACGTTGCCTGCGCTTTCCATTTCGTTTTAGCATTGCAGAAAACCTGATGTTTCCCACTTGAAATCGTTGCGAAACTTTCAATGATGTGTACAGCTAATAATCCATGACTCGAAACGGAAATTCATTTGTCTTCTCAAGGGAAAGTTTTTGATTTCAACGAAAGCAAAACGTAAACTTTGAAATTAATTCAACTGTTTACTCGATAGGGATATCTTTCAAGTATACAACAAATGTAGTTCCGCATTGAAACAAAGGTATTTACATTTTACAGTTTCCTCTTAAGAATCAATGAAAATCCGTTTGTTCTATTATTAAAACAGCCATCAAATTGAAGAAAACACCGTAGCGTTCCAGGAAATGGACTTTCATCAAATCATCCCATTTGTGTAAATATTTCATCTCGTAGTCGAATGAGAAATACATTTTTAAAATGTCTCCGCTTCCAGAGCAAGATCATAAAAACTTTGAATTGTACGTTAGAGGTTAAAATTTATTTGTATTTCCTCGTACTTTAGAGTATTTCAAATTTTCGTTCACACGTCATATAAAACTTTCATGCTATGAGAAATTCCAACTTTTATGGCCATAACTTCGGAATTAGGGTATACGATTGTGAAAATTTTTCAAACAAAGTAAACTGTTTCCGGAACAATTTTGTGTATCGATTTTGAGTTGGCATTTTTCAGAGAAATATGACATCGTAAATTTTCGGAAGGTAATTTTATGAAAAATTTATAATCTATTTTGCAAAAATTATTATACCTACTGTTTAAAATAATTAACAAGAATTAATTCTCAATAATATACAAAACTGTGTTTTTGGGTTGTTCTTCTATGACCCAAAATAATATTCATGTAACTTTTGTAAAATATAAGTTAAGAGCTACATTGCTCAACACAATGGGACCCAAAATGTGTTACAAAGTTCTTAATCTCAACCTTAAACGAGTATAAATTGTATTTGGTAGAAGTATTGTGATATTTCGAGTAGCTTTGAAATAAAATTGAAATTGATGGCTATCACTCTACCCACTCCTATTTGCGGACATCAAAAGATCGTGGCAAGTGAATTCAAAAATAAATTCATAAGAGAAAATGTTTCTCTGTTGGTGCAAAAGGTGAAAGCTGGATATTAATGGAAGTAATGCTAATCGTATGTGATATATGGTTAATGAACTTAAATGAAAATAATTGTAACTATTCACAGAAAATAGAACAAACAGAATTGTTTAAATCAATGAAATAAAACTAATATAATGTACTTACTCCAATTATTATTCATATTATATATCAGTTATGATGATCATGATAACCAAATGTGGAAATCCTGGAATGAAGATCTCTCGAATATATTAGTGGTTCTGTGAAAATGATTGTGTGTGAACATTTATGAAAAATGATTTTAAACAATTTATCCATTTACTAGAATATTCCTAATAGAAACAAGAATTTACTGAGGCAATGTGAACAAAAATCTAGTTCAAAAGAACTTAACTACTCATATAAGTGAACAGCGACAAAACGTAAAAGTAGTTTCTGAATGACTGAGGAGGCATATGTCTATTTTGATTGTTCATTTGTTTGCATTCCGCATTGTGATTTCTGAAAAACAGATAAATTAAGTAACTGTAACGGAAATTCCTCATGACAATTTTAGGAAATTAATTAAACAATTATTAGCATAACATCATCATAAACCATTCTAGGTAACCTCATTAAATTCAGCATGTCTACAAATATTATCACGTACACCAAATAGTTGAATTAGCAAAACAATCGACTGATGGCACATTTTCGATAATTGATGTCAATCGCGAACCATCAGTCGAGTTCAAAATGTAGCGTAGTAATGATTAGATGTAGTTAGTATATTGTAACCAGATGTAGTTAGTATAGTGTAACCAAGTAACCAGTAGAAATAAACATGTAGTCTTTACAACTAGTATTATTGGTCGAAGGTCGCTGCAACATTATAATATCACATGGCGATCCTGAACCATAAATAATGACCAATCTTCACATGGCGATCCTGCCCTCGAACATAAATCTTCTGACAGAATAATTCAGCCGATCGAAAACTACATGATTTTCAATAATGGGTACCACACAGTCAAAAAGACAAACTCAAGAAACGTCCGACAATGGGGAAGTCAATTCCAATGTCTATATAAATGAAGATAATTTCCCGCTAGACGTAAGAGTGCTGTTATACGTAATAGCTGCAGTAGCCCTGGTAATGCTGCTAATAAAACTTAAAAATATGCACAGGAGAAAAATAAAAGGGACATATCAAGAAGTATGGCTATTCTAGATAGGCAAGCCCAACAGCCCTAAAAGTTGTAAGGTACAGAACATTATAACATATTATAAATGTAACTCATATAAAAATATTTAATTGCTTGTGACCATAATAATGAACTATTTTATATATTATATTATTTGTGTATCTATTTATTATGTCTTAATTTAAGAATTTTAGGAGATTTATTTTAGCATATATATAAGAAATGTCGAACGCTTATAATACATTGTAAAGGAAATTATGAACGTGCTGAGTAAGTACATTATATCATGAATGAACTTAATCTCTAAAGGTGTTAATAACCTGTGATATAACTAGGTCATTAATGTTCTATTTACCATATTTTTGCAGACTCATAGTCATCATTGGCCTTGTAAGGTATTTGAAAACTTCCTTGTATTGTTTGCAAATTAAAATATCGAGGTGCTTACGAATTATATTTTTTTACGAAATCTTTAACAAATTCACTCGTACGATACGTAGTGTGTAGGAATGCCATTGACCCTCGACAATTATATGAGCAATTAGGTGTAAATAAAATAGAAAATAACCGCGCAAACGAATTAGAGGTAATTTGCAACAAACTAAAAAGAGCTTACATAATGGAAGGAGTACCATCGGAAGTAGCGGAAAAC
Organism: Octodonta nipae; assembly: GCA_034190945.1. Classification (NCBI taxonomy): domain Eukaryota; kingdom Metazoa; phylum Arthropoda; class Insecta; order Coleoptera; family Chrysomelidae; genus Octodonta; species Octodonta nipae. The sequence goes on from CM067223.1 coordinate 58,743,613, forward strand.
TATTCCACAGATACACTAACCAGAAGTGTAATCCCAAACGCGAACTCTGACAGAACTAAACTGTTCATAGAGGCTGGAACTTTCAAAAGTACGAAGGAAATCATCGATAAATTAACAAATATCACACGGCAACCTAGCCGAAGATATAAGCGAAAAAGACACCATACCCTGCAAAATATACGAAGCCTTAGGTAACGTTCACTTGATGAAATTGCCAATATTATCATTTAAACTTTTCCCAGATTCATTGCAAATGTTTATAAAACATAAAGGTAAAATGAGCTCAAATTTTTCTCTGCACGTAACCAATGGTCGATTTCCCCTAGAAGAAATCCTATCTAAGCTAAATAAAATGGCTGGTAGTGTTGAAAAATTAAAATTTAAATTGTACCTCGAGGATGTAATATTTAAAGTGTACACTGTGAATGAATTCAAAGAAATGGGACAAGGAATATTGAAGAATGTGAATATAATTTTATGTCACAAACCAGTACTAATTACCAACAGAAATGCTAAGGCAAGTATAATAGAAAAATTCCACACAGATCCAACGTATGGTGGCCATTGCGGACAAAAGCGTTTACTTAAAAAATTAAAATCAACATATTTTTGGAAAAATATGTCAAGAGACGTAGCAATATTCGTCAAAAATTGTCACACAAAACGGCATCGTAAATTAGCATACGACGCTAAAGCGAAGGACTTACAATTCCAAAAGGGTGAACAAGTTCTCATAACAAATGAGAATAGGTTAAAATTTGATCCATGGTATAAAGGTTCGTACATTATAACGGAACCGGACATAGGAAACTCCAATTGCTTAATTTCAAATAATACAAAGGAAATTAAGATAAATAAAAATAGAGTTTTCAAATACTAATTAGAAACTATGTACCATTATATAGGTTAAGTTTGGGACATTTCTCAATAAAATAACCGAACTCATAAATATAGGCTTAAGATTGCAGTGAACAGTGACATTAAAAACTGTGTGACAAGTGTTAGAAACTATAGTGGACTTGACTTTATGGACATATAGTGAATTTCCTTAGAATAAGACATATGTAAGAATTTAGCAGGTAAACTGTTGTGACTCAGAGGAACTTCCGGAATTATTAGTTAAACTTTGAAGTTGCGTGGAATACGCTACCGCGGATCCCACTTCCTCAAGGAAGGGTGGTGTAACGGAAATTCCTCATGACACTTTTAGGAAATTAATTAAACAATTATTAGCATAACATCATCATAAACCATTCTAGGTAACCCCATTAAATTCAGCATGTCTACAAATATTATCACGTACACCAAATAGTTGAATTAGCAAAACAATCGACTGATGGCACATTTTCGATAATTGATGTCAATCGCGAACCATCAGTCGAGTTCAAAATATAGCGTAGTAATGATTAGATGTAGTTAGCATAGTGTAACCAGATGTAGTTAGTATAGTGTAACCAAGTAACCAGTAGAAATAAACATGTAGTCTTTACAACTAGTATTATTGGTCGAAAGCCGCTGCAACATTATAATAACACATGACGATCCTGAACCATAAATAATGACCAATCTTCACATAACTGAGAACTGTACAATTTGTGGAAGTTGTCCAAAACACCAGTTGCCTTCTTATAGAAAAACTGTCTCGGAGGATTAACTTAAACACAGGAAAAAAAAAACAAATGAACAATCAAAAAGGTTGCCCTTTATCCTTTTGTAATTGTACTGAGAATAAGCCGACTCCTGAATCTCCCCTTATTATTTTTAAATTAGTTTCTGGCATGTTTCCGATAACTTACCTCCAACATTATTACTTTGTCTACCAACAGTGAAACTTTTCTGGATATATACAATGTAATGAAAGTAGTTACTCAGATACCAGACGCGAAGGCTGACTGCAAACAAACTTATCGCAAAACTTCGAATAAGCGCTCGGAATAACTGAGACTGGCCACAGAAACGGATCAAATGCTCACGCCGTGCGGAAGGAAAAAAACGGACTCGAACAGTTCGAAAGACAATATTTACCGTCACTACCGAGGATGGATCAGAATATTTTTCCTGCGGTAAATGGCTATTAGCGTAATTGAAAGACATTTTGGTGAGTCCGGATCGCCTGGAATTTATATTATTGTTATGTTTTCGATCTGCTCGTTCATCAAACCGGCACATCTTAAGTATCCTGGCTGAGGAAGTATTTAGATTAAAATTCTGTGTGAAACTCACATGTTGGTTTGGAAGATTAAGACTGTGAGGGGTGTTAATAGAAAGGAATTGTGGATGTGAAACCTGCCGGCATGGCATTGACCCGCGATATATAGTCACTTAAAGAGTATGGAGAGATAACAAACGGTATTATGAACATTGCTGACTATTTTGTGTGTTCTTAGGAAATTGCCATCGTAGCAGTTTGAAAGAAATGACCTCACAATAATTAAAGATTTTAAATACATTTTTGTTATGGTCGGGCCCTTATCGAGCACAATTCGTCTCCAAATTTATTTTTTATATATATTCAACAATTACTCGAACAGATTTGTATTGTTTAAACTCTCTTCCATTAAAGGGGATTCGGCATGGTCCCAATTTTTTTCTTATGACATCAGATATTCGATAGAACAAAAAATGATATTTTTTACAACAATGAAATACTTTTTTTCTGTGTAATGTAATTAAGAAATTATCGTTTTTTGTATAATTATTATTGTTTTATATATTTATAATTGCTGTTTAAGTTGGCTCATACGTTGGAGAGAGTTAATAGTTTAATACACTAATTGATTGTGTACATTTCTAGGAAAACGTTCAAAATTTTCGAAAAAAAATACTTGATATCATTGCAACACACTTTTACATTCGACGCATGTTATCACTAAAAAACTTAAAGAATTGAGATTTGATTTAGTCAGCCAACCACTTGGTTCTCCCGATCTATCACCATTTGACTATTTCCTGATATGAAAAAATATCTAGCACTTCACAAAGATTTCATATATTTAAGGCCGTATGTTTATTGTAAATATGTTAACCTTTTAATAAAACCGTTGGCATGTGTATTTTTTCATTGAAAGAGACGGTAAATCTTTCTGTGTGGCTCCAGCCAATTATTAATAATTTTACGTTATTTCAGGTATCAACCAGCAAGTATTTTACGTTGAAAAAGGAGTCATAAATACCTACGCCCTCAGTTTCGTCGTCCTGATACCATCTCACATAAATGAAATCTTGTTTTCCTGGCAAAGCCTTATGAATTACTCCGTAAGTATTCTTTAATTTTATTCGAGGAAATTTTCTGCGAAATATAATAATTCTCTCGCTCGCGCTTTGGGCTCATTATCACGACAATTTAAGAATAACGGGCGAAAATACAAATATGATTGCTCCGTACAATTGAACTTTACGATACAATGAGAAACAGCATCGAGAAATTAGATTCGAGTGTTTCGAGAAACAACATTTTGTAAGATTTCCTGGTAAAAAATAGTCAATAGCACTTTATTTTGATATTTCGCTTTGTGTGTTGCAGTTCGAAATCTAGTTACATTAGGAAATGCATAAGGCTTTCCTTAAATGTTTCCACGTATTTGTGGCCTACGACTTCTGTTCAATAAGGAATTTAAGTGCATGTAGATACATATAAACTCATTCGATAAACACAAAAAACTGAGCATCTCAGCTTTAATTTAAGAAATAACCAGTAATTAGTCCATATACTGCTTGATAACACTAACAGATAAGTATAAACTACGAACAATCCACCAATTTGTACATAGGGCTACTGGTTAGCCATTTTTCTTTCTCAGAACATCTGTAATCTAGTAAGAGTCAATCAATTATTATGTTTTTATATATGAAATTACTCTTTTTGAATAAAATTCTGCACCTGCTCCTTCAACCCATATAGTTAATAACTACTAAAATATTTCAAAAGGGTAGTGATACTGCTTTCAAAGTGTTTTCAATTCTCTATACAGCAGTATAGGAGTTTTTGAATTTTGGAGGTTGGTAATTAGAAAAATCAAACTGAGTGCCGTTTTCTTGATAAAAAAATACACATATTGAAATTCTTCGACATGAGGCAGAGGTGGGTCATCTCTTACTAAATTTACTCAAAGGGATATTGGACACGGTATTTTCTGGACTTTTTATGTGCCAGTATTGAACATAGGTCTCCATCTTTTTCCTCCAGCTTTCTCTGTCCTATGCTTCTTCGATCTATCTCAGTCCTGTCGCTTTTTTAATATTGCCATATCTCATAGCCGGTCTGCCGTTTGATAATTCTACTATTTCATCGGCCATCTTTGGTTCTCGCAACGAGACCAGCGTAGCCAACACTTCAGATTGGTAAATTTCTCAATTATGCCGGTGAATTTGGTTTTTTATTAAATACAATCGTATGTGAGAGTCCAAATTAATGCTCTATATTCAATGAAAGGGAATACGGATTGGTCAATATTTTGATTCAAAAATATTTTTTTTATTTAAATATGTGCCTTTTTTGTTGTTTACGTCCCCGTTTGATTTAATTTCTTAATTGTAATGGTATTGTTTTCCTTTACTATAATCTTGCGTATAATTAATACCCTCTCTAAGGGCTAAATATTGCAATATAGTCCGTGGGTTCAATTTAAAATTATAAAACTAATATTCATTTTCACTTTTCTACAACTTTTATTTGCAGCGAATATACAACAGCTGATTCAAATATCACAACAACAATTTTACATATAAGCTCTTCGCTCCACTAACTAACTGCTGCGAGGATGGGTCCTCCTTTTAAAATCAGCATCGAATTCTCTAGTATAATCCAGTGTCAATTTTACAGTTGTCGAGTTATGATCGAGATAAGTTTTTCTCTCGTCCGAATCTTCTAGCTTTTTTATATCATAGCGATCGTTGTCGTACTGAAATGAAACAGAGTCGGCTTTGGTAAATTTCGTAACACTGTCCCCCTTTAATTCTGATCGTCCCGATCAGAAACATCCTCTCCAGGGTAGGGAGCAAGTCGATCTAAATGGACCACCTTCCACTTAGCCTTGGGGTTTCGACGGATCCGGTAGACGACGTCATTAAGCCTCTTGACCACATCGTATGGACCATCTCAGGTGGGTGTAAGCTTTGGGGATTTACCCTTGCTCCGTTGGGGGTTGTACAGCCAGACTTTGTCCCTCTCCTGGAACCCTGGACTGAATTGGCCTTGAGGTCGTATAGCGTCTTCATCCGGTCACTGGTGGCCAACATCTGCGTTCAGGCTAATTCATGTATTGCCAGCATGTTATGTCGGAGCTGGTCGGCATAATCGTCGATGTCTTGGAAGGTTCTTCGGTGGAGCCAAATGCCAAATCGCAGGGTAATCGCAGCTCCTTTCCGAATAGGACCCTGGCTGGGGTCAGGCCTGTACTATTATGTACGGCAGAGCGATATGCCAACAGGAATAGGGGAATATGCTCATCCCAATCACGCTGGTTATTGTTGACGACCTTGGATAGGTGTTGTTCCAAGGTCCTGTTGTTCTCGTTTTCCTGATCCCCAACATCGTGCAGACCTTCTGGAATACATTCGATTCGAAGTTACGCCCCTGGTCTGAATGTAATTCCATCGGGACGCCAAACCTGCTAAATAGTTGCTCTACTAGCACCGTCGCTACCGTGGTTGCCTCTTGGTTGGGTATCGCATATGCCTCAGGCCATTTGCTGAAGTAATCCATTGCGACCAGAATGTATTTGTTCCCCCTCTCAGACTCTCTCAAATGGGACGCCCACATTGTACTGCGGCATTCTGCCCTTGGTCCGGGTCTTCGGGTCCTTACTGGCTGCACAGGTGGCACATTTGCGGCACCAAGCTCTGACGTCTTCGAAGTAATTCACCCAGTAGTACCGCTGGCGAACTTTGTCTAGGGTTTTATTCATGCCCAGGTGGCCTCCGGTAATTCCATCATGTACTTTGGTCAGGATGGCTGGTACCTTTTTCTTCGGAACTACCAGTTGGGACTTGGTTTCTCGTCCATCAGTGCTTTCCCAAACTCGCTTGAGCATTCCATTGTCTACTCTTAGAGAGTCCCATTGAGCCCATAACGATTTCAGCTAGCCGGAGTATCTAGCTACTTCATCCCATCGTGGCCTGGGTGCCCCTCTCGTTTTGAGTGACAAGATTGGTTCGACGTCTGGATCAGCCATTTGTTCCTGGATGCACTGTTCCGTTGTCCAGTCTTCATTAGCCTGCACTCAGATCTCCCTGATGGAGATACCCTCTTCAGACAATGTCCGCATTCCGCTCTACAGGGTATTCTGGATAGGCCAGTTGTCCTTCCGGTGTCTTCATCTCCAGCAGCCATTTGAGCGCGGCATGATCTGTCCGGATTAAGAAATGACGACCCTAAAGATATTTGTGGAAATGGTCTACAGCCCTTATTATTGCCAGAAGTTATTTTCTGGTGACGCAATAATTTCTTTCCGGTTTCGAGAATCCACGGCTGTAGTACTCGATCACCCTCTCTTCGCCATCTTGCACCTGGGATAGGACGGCCCCAAAACCTGTGTTGTTGGCGTCGGTGTCTAAGATGAACTTGGCGGACTGCGTAGGAAAGTCTAGGATTGGGCTGGAACATAGTGGTGCCTTCAGTCGCCTGAATGATGTTTCGCAATCCTGATTCCAATGGAAGGTCTCTTTCTCAGTGATCTCCCGAAGTAGAGGGGCGGCGATGGTGGCAAATCCCTCAACAAAACGCCGGTAGTACGAACAGAGGCTTGAAGCTTCGGAGTTCATGCTTGTCTCTGGGGACTGGCCAATCACGGATGGCTTCTATCTTATCTTCGTTGGTGCGGATTCCTGACTCGGACACGACGTGGCCCAAAAACTCTACTTCTTTTGGAACGAGGAGCACTTCTTCGGGTTGAGTCTCAGGTTGTCATTATTAATTCTGGAAAATACTTCGACCAGGTTCTTCAGATAGTCGTCGAATGTCTGAACCATGACTAGAATGTCGTCGAGGTATACTAAGCACGTCCTCCATGTTAACCCGCTCAGTACGTACTCCATTATCCTCTCAAATGTAGCGGGTGCATTACATAACCCAAAGGGCATGCCCGTGAACTGAAACAGCCCTTTACTGGTGGAGAACGCTGCCTTTTCTCTGTCGTTTGCCTGTAGACCAACCTACCAAAATCCACTTTTTAGGTCTAGTGTGGAGAACCAACGGGAGCCTGCTAGTGTCGTCAAAGTGTCATCGATTCGGGTAGTGGATAGCTGTCTTTCTTCGTGACGTCATTCAGCTTTCTGTAATCCACGCAATATCGGGTGGTTCCATCCTTCTTTTTAACTAGCAGGGCGGGAGCGGACCATGGGTTGATGGATGGCTCAATAACTCCATTTTGTAACATGGACTCGATGTTTTCCTCGACTGCCTGTTGTTGCCCCAATGGTAGTCGCCTAGGTGGTATTCTGGTGGGTTGAGCCTTCCCGCTATCTATTCGGTGCTGGATGATGTTGGTGCGACCGGTGGTTCCATCTTGACTGTTAAAAATTTGCCAGTGCTTCGTGATAAACTGCTTGGCTTTCTTCTGTTCGTCTGATGTCAGGTATGTCAAGTGGTCAGCAAACTGTTGGAGGTATTCTTTACTGAGCCCTATCTCCTTCACCGACGTCTGGTACTCTTCTTCGCAATTGATGATGGTCTCTACTGCTCGAAACAAGCTATCTCTTGACCATTGGCAATTCTGATGTTCTTGTTGGACAAATTCAGGACTTTGATTGGTATATCTCGTCCGGTTTTAACTATAGCCCGTCCAACTAAGTAATCATGAGCTGAGTGTACGGGCTCCACCATTCCAACGCAGCTCCCAGGATTGTTGTCTAGCTGCCCATGAATAATCTGTTCCGTTTGACCGGGAATTCTAGCTGAAGACTTTGCCACAATTTTTATGGAGGTGACTGAACTGTTGACGGGCCGTGTCAATACAAATTCCTCATTTAGGAACCGAAGAACATCATATCTCGGGTCGAACATAAATCTATGCTGGCTAATTAGGTCCATACACAGTATAAAATCGTCCTCAATATTCGCTACCAGGACCTTATGCCGGATCATGTTGTCCCCTATCTGTAGCACGACATCTGCCTCACCCTGTATTGACATGGACTCGCGGGTGACTGTTTTGAGCTGGATGTTATTGGTAACTGGCCGAATTTCTGATGGTGTCAAAACCCTGAATTTGGCAATGGACACAGCGACGCCGGTGTCGATGGTGATGGTAACTGCTCGCCCATTGATGGTGCCTCTGATGACTAGGCTGCCGCTATCTCGGCAAAATCCCCGGATGGTTAACGTTTTGGGGGCTGGTGGAGGGTCAGTCAGCATTCGCCCCCTTATGCTGACTGGCTGGACATGTGGCTGTCCTGTTGGTTACCCCTGGTCGGTGATCGTTCAGGTAGCCTCACTCGACAATCACGTTGGAAGTGTCCTCATGCTCCTCTGGTGCCAGTTCTTTGTGACCGTTCTAATATTTTGTTCAGACCAGCCAGAAGCGCTTGAAATGGTGTCTCTGACTCTTCCTGGTTGAAGGAAACTGCTCGGACCCTCGGCTTGGACATGTTCATGACGGCCTCTACTTACAAAGTAGAGCTTCATTACTTTTCTTGACGCCACTTAGTCTAAGATTTCGTTGTACTTCCACATCTCTGATGCCGTTTATGAAACTCTGTGTTGCCAACTGGTCTTTCGTTTTCTCTGGCAGGTCTGGGTAGGACAAGTGAGCTAAACGTCTAATCTCTGCTTCAAATTCTTGAAGGCTTTCACCGGATTTTTGCGTTTTTCCACTCAGTTGGGCTTGGTATACCTGACTCAAGGATTGTTTGTCATATCTCTTGTCCAGAATGGCGATGATTTTGTCGAAATTGCCTTGTTCATCGGCTGGAATGCTTTGGAGGAGTTCTAGGGCCGGACCTCTTAACGAAATTACCAGAGAAGTAGATATTCTTGATTATCCCATCTATTAGCTGTAGCCACGGCCTCAAATTGCCGTTTATATATGGGTCAAGATGAACTGCCGTCGAATGTGGGTGGTTTACTAAAGGAACCTTTGGTACTCACGGTGCGCTGGTATTTTCCTCGCTGTAAGTCCTGTTGCATTTTGTTTTGATTTCTGTTTCTACCTTGTTTTGGAGGGCACTAATTTTATCTTGTACTTCACTTACTTCACTTTGTACCGTTTTTTAATGGAACAGATTTCAAATTTCACCTGGCTCTGGATGGAATCGATGTCATCTACTTTGATTTCAAGAGTCTCCACATTACTTTTTAGGATCTTTATGTCGTCGTTTATTTCTGTCTGATTCAACTATTTGCATTCTTTCATTAACTGTTTCATAAACTTGCGATACTATTTGTATTAATTATTCAAATTGCAATTATCTTTTTTCTTCCGTTTTGCCTAGATTTTGTTGTTCACTTTTCATCGTGGAAACTAGATTTTGTTGTTTTTCTTCCATCGTAGTGACAAGATTTTCTAATTCTATTTGACGTTTTTCATTAAAAGACTTTACTAACCTTTGTTGAATTTCTTCTTGATGTTGTTTCTCCTTCTTGTCACGTTTTTCTAGAATCTGGGCAATTTTTTCGTCTAGTCCCTCTGTAACCTGCTTGACTATTGTTTCGGTACTTTTGTAGATTTTTTTAATTTTTCTGGTTTCCATAAATCAAATTACGATTTTAACTGCACTTAATCCTTTACTTCTGATCACCAAATTGCAATATAGTCCGTGGGTTCAATTTAAAATTATAACACTAATTCTAGAACTTTTATTTACATCGAATATACAACAGCTGATTCAAATATCACAGTAACAATTTCTCGTATAAGCTCTTCGTACAACCAACTGAACTCGCGATCGTGGCGTACTTCCTTTATAAAACCAGCATAGAAAATTCTCGTAAAAATCATCATCACTCCTACAGGTGCCGAGTCTTTTCGAAAACCATTTTTTATCTCAAAGCGTTTGTTGTCGTACTGAAATGAAACAGGGTCGGCTTTGGGTAAATTTACTGGTGGAGAACGCTTTTTTTATATCCCAGCGATCGTTGTCGTACTGAAATGAAACAGGGTCGGCTTTGGTAAATTTCGCAACAATATAATAATAATATATAGTAAAATTACTAGCTAAGGTTTTCATATGACAGATCCTCATCAAAGGGAGGTATAATTAGTTGGGCTTCAGTTGATCAAAATGTTTACAACCTTGTAAAGTTCTTCGTAATTTCCTGTAAAAACTCCGCGCGTTACCAACTAAAATAATTCTACCCTAAGATTCGTCTGCGAATGCCTATACAGATACTCTTTAATTTTACAAATTTGCTTCCTTAGCAACCAATTAAAGAATCGCAATTAGCACACCTCACTTGCTCTTAATTCATTATATTTCCAAATTAAAAGGGAATGTTCCGGAGAAATACGAGAACTTTGTACATTTTCATTAGAACTTTCTCAAACTATTTAGATGACCTGAAAATTAGCAATTTTAAGGCTTGACGTTCGAAATCCCTGAGAATGTTTTCCTTTAATAATGGATAATTAAAATGTCAACACTTCAAAGGACAAATTAATTTTTTTTCTGTCTGTTCATTAGAATTGTCCATCCCCGCTCATTTTCTGCACCACATAAGTATTTGAAATTTGTAACTGAATCAAAGTGTAGCCGGGCAACTTCGAAAAATTGTAATTGGTGAACAAAGTGTAGTAATGTAATTTCTAGAAATGTCCGGATTACTGATTGTACATAAATTCTTCTGTATATAAATAGTGTTTTGTTTCAACTCCAACTCTGGAGGCGTTGTCAATCGCTTTCTTTCTTAGCTGGAGGTTTGCAAACTGTCAGCTACCACTGAATGCCCGTTTACAATAAAATTTAAAAATAATATCTAAAGATATAGTGCGAACTTGTATGAAATACTAAATCTAGAATGCATGATCAGTACCCTTTAAGATGTACCGGCATTTCTGAACCTGTACAAAAATGTTTTCAAGTTTATACTTTAACATGGTAATGCTTACAAAGTCTACTCACACGCCCTATTGCTTTAAGGGATGATGTCGACATTCATACTCTTCCAAAATGCGTGACCATGCCCATTATTTCAACGCATATTATGCCATGGTGACTTGAAAGTCAGTTTTAATTATGAAATGACCTCTTAAAAAACAATTGCTAGGTCATGGTCAAAGGCTTCATAAGCTACAATTGGATTATTTGATGGGTTTAGGGAAATGGTCATTCTTTTCAAGTTATGTTCATCCCTGGATATATCGAGAAAGGTCTTAAGGTCCGTATAACCCTGATACCTCAGAAACTGTTCATACTTGGGATTTGTGCGATGGAAACTTTGGATATCATATCCTCTTAAATGGCGCTTCCAGCTTGTTGAACCATTTTTAGCCCTGCGGTAAAAAAGAAGAAGTATTTAAAACAAGAGCGGAAGTGTGAATTTCAGGTTGCATTTAAAATGAAAATAGCTGTCAGTTTCTTGTTGGTGGCACTTGGGTTTCATTATAGCATGTCCCCGAGATACTTTATAAGCATTGTGTTCTTATGGTTATCTCAAACGCGACAAATACACTAAATTATAGAGCATGCCTCCGTGTACCTAACAGAGAAATGCGATTGTCTCGCTGTAAATCGAATGCGAGAATTTCGAAGGGAATAATTGAGGCTCACGTTATAATTATGCCTGGCTTACTTTGACAGAGCCCGGAGATATACATGATGCAAACGGAGAAATCGATTATTTCCAAGAATAGAGCAGGAACGTACACGTCGCCAGTTCCAATTATTGACGGCGCGCGAGTTAATTCAAGAAAAAAAACCATCAATCAATTTCAAGTCTTCATTCAATATTTATATCACCTTGCTTTTGAGGTTTCAATAGTTTCATGAAACTTTCAATCAATCAAGAAGATAAATGTCACGAAATGTTTACGAAAAAACTTACTGACAGCGTTATATTTTCGACAGAAACTTTCTCGTGTGTAAGTCTGTCGATATCGACGATGCTGTCGGTTACGTGTATGTTCTACACTTTCTTTCTATTGTTTGCTGTTGGTGTTTAAAAAATATGTTTTTGTACAACAAAAAAAAATGTTCAGAGGGACCTATGCAAGATTTCATTTACTCCAGGGTCGAAATTTCAGACGACACAACTAGTTAGTATACACAGAAACATTTGAAACTATACTGACTTAAAAAACGGAAGACTCAATAATCAAACTTAAAGTATTTCAAAATAAATTTAACAAAAATAAGTTACATAATATTTTAACTCGAAATTAATATCGACATCTAGGAGTTTCAGTGAAAACTAGCTCACAGAGACCCCAAATCGGGAGTCTTGCTGTGATTCCTGGTATACTAAGTAGATAAGCTATACAGGTTCTAGCGCAAAATCGACCAAAAATACATGTAATTTCCCATAAGAGATTCTAAGGTCCCGAAACCACGAAATTGAACCAAATTTACCCCCTCCACTCCCACTTCGGCTGGGGGTGGTCTGCTCGCGGGTTCTTCGGGAGGCTCGGCGGGCGTCGGGTCAAGGGCGCTATGTCGGGCGTCGGGGCGCAGTGATAGCGGTAGTCGGTTGCATCAGTTGGGGGTGGTGGCAACGCAGCGAGGAACGGGGGGCGGTCGTAGGTCGGGGGGTGCGCGGGGTCGGGAACGCGGTGCGTAGGGAATGCGGAGGCATGCGATGCGTAGGGAACGCGGCGAGGATCGAGAATCAACAGAGTGCTTCCGTCGAGTATGGCGAACCGTGACATCATTCGGGAAACGGACTGGCTCGTGTCGGGTGCTTGTCGCAGCGTGTATCACAGCAGGGTGAATTGGCCGCGAGTAGCAAAACACATCTTAAGAACATATAGGATGAACGGAACATATTTTGAACAACGAAATAAATTATCATATGCGCGAGAGCGGCAACTCGTTCGAGTCTCTGCTTTCGTCGGATAAACCAGGGCCACGAGGGCGCCTAGTCCGGGCGTTAGATCTCTTAATATAGATAATTCGGCAATTTTAAGCAAAAAAATGTACCGAAAATGCATCGTAAATAATTAATAGGTTCCCAAATATTCGGTAATTAGCATTTCATTACAAATAATAAAATAATTCAGATTCAATGAAGGCAATATCAAAAGATAAGCGAAACCGCAACTGGTGAACTGATAAACATGCGAAACTCGAGCAGTGGTTGATAGTGCAGTGGCTGGATGATTGTAAACAAAATCGTTAATTATAAAAGTAGATACGGTTTTCATTGAAGAGATAATGATAACTAATAATGTAAACAAATAAATATGTAAATGAGGAATAATAATTGCGACTTGAATCGTTGGATTTTGTATCGAGCGGCGGGTAATTCGGAAAGAATACCGTTGGAGAAATGGTTGGAACCACTACAAATGCTAGAAACGGCCCATAGAAACGACTAGAACCATAGAAACGGCTGGTTGAAGCCACTACAAAAGCTAGAAATGTCCCGTAGAAACGACTGGTACAGTAGAAACGGCTAGTAGAAATGGTTGAAGCCGCTACAAAAACTAGAAACGTCTCGTAAAAACTACTGGGCCAGTAGAAACGACTGGTAGACTGGTTGAAGCCACTACAAAAACTAGAAATGACCCGTAGAAACGACTAGAAACTTAGAAATGGCTGGTTGGAGCCGCTAAAAAAGCTAGAAATGGCCCGTAGAAACTACTGGGCCAGTAGAAACGATTGGTAGAATGGTTGAAGCCACTACAAAAAACTAGAAATGACCGGTAGAAACGACTAGAAATTTAGAAATGGCTGGTTGGAGCCGCTACAAAAGCTAGAAATGGCCCGTAGAAACGACTGGTAGAAGCCACTACAAAAACTAGAAATGACCCATAGAAACGACTAGAACCATAGAAACGGCTGGTTGAAGCCACTACAAAAGCTTGAAATGTCCCGTAGAAACAACTGGTACAGTAGAAACGGCTGGTAGAAATGGTTGAAGCCACTACAAAAACTAGAAACGTCTCGTAAAAACTACTGGGCCAGTAGAAACGACTGGTAGAATGGTTGAAGCCACTACAAAAACTAGAAATCATAGAAATGACTAGAAACTTAGAAATGGCTGTTTGGAGCCGCTACAAAAGCTAGAACTGGCATATAGAAACTACTGGGACCAGTAGAAACGACTGGTAGAATGGTTGAAGCCACTACAAAAACTAGAAATGACCCGTAGAAACGACTAGAAATTTAGAAATGGCTGGTTTGGAGCCGCTACAAAAGCTAGAAATGGCCCGTAGAAACTACTGGGTCAGTAGAAACGACTGGTAGAATGGTTGGAGCCACTACAAAAAACTAGAAACGCCCCGTAGAAATGACTGGTACAGTAGAAACGGCTGGTAGAAATGGTTGAAGCCGCTACAAAAACTAGAAATGGCCCGTAGAAACGACTAGAAACTTAGAAATGGCTGGTTGGAGCCGCTACAAAAGGTAGAAATGGCCCGTAGAAACTACTGGGCCAGTAGAAACGACTGGTAGAATGCTTGAAGCCACTACAAAAGCTTTCTCTGGACCATAGAAACGGCTTGGTCCGTTGAATGGCTGAAGACCCGTAGAAACAACTTAGCCTGCAGAAACGACTGAAAACGTAGAAACGACTAGAACGATCCATAGAAACGCAAGGAAATATATATATATATATATATATATATATATATATATATATATATATATATCTTGATATTGATATATCATATGCTGCTCTGAAATAAAATTGTAAATACAAGACACTGTTTTACTACCTAAAGTACTTCTGATTAGAACATTATTATCTCTCTCTCTCTCTAGCTTCATTTATTAAAGAAAGAGATCGGAAATCTGATAAGAACGCCCTGTAAACAGAGCCTTCCGGTCATTACGTCATAAGCTGCACTCTCATTGGCTGACCACCTGCTAACCATCAGTTTGTTTATCTTATATACTTATAAAAAAAGATATGTCCTGATTTCAAAGTTTCCAAAGTAGGATTCCGTTTCATATTTGATCGTGTCTTTATGCCACTACAAAAACTAGAAATGACCCGTAGAAATGACCATTCGGTTGGAGCCACTAAAAACGCTAGAAACGAATGGAACGTAGAATTCTCTGCAGGAAATTGTTGGAGCCACTGCAAATGGTAGAAATTGTTAAATCGTTGAAAAAAATGCTAGGAACGAACCGTAGAAATGGATCCATTGCAAATGGTAGAAACAGGAAAAAGAACCGTTAGAAATGCTGAAATGGGTGGGGACCACTGCAAATGCTAGAAATTGCTGAATCTTTGAAGAAGGATCGTTACAAACACTAGAAATGGTTGCAACAGGGTCGTTGCAAATAGAAATGTTTGAACGTTTGGTACAGTTATAAATGCTAGAAATGATGGTAACAGGACTCGTATTAGGAGAAAACTTATGAAAGTGTGCATGGAGACAGTTACTAGTAAAAAGGTATTCAGTTGTCAGTTTTATTACTGAGAATTTGTCACTGGAGAAGGTTACTAGACGCAACTGTCACCGGCCAACCAAATCAGTACTTTTGAAATGTCAGAGAAAAAATAGGTTCTTAGTGATGATGGGGATAGGAGGACCCTGGTTGATAGGATCATTACAAGATGGTAGAATTATTGTAGATAGGTTGTAATATTCTGGAAACTCAAGGAAATAAACATTAATACCTTTGCCCTGATGTATCATATGTTGCTGTAATATATTTTAAATACACTGTTTTACTACAATAATCAAAAGTACTTCTGATTAGAACCTTGTTATCTCTCCAGCTTCATATATTCAAGAAAGAGATCAGAAATCTGATAAGTAGGTTCAGTAAACCGTACCTTGTCTGTGACATCATAAGTCCTGCTCTCATTGATTTATCACCTGCTAACTATGAGTATATGTAACTTATATTTTATAAAGAATAATGTTTCCTCAGCCGGATTTCATATTTAACAAGTGTAATGTAATAGCTATGAATTAAAGCAGATAAAAGGAACAACTCACCCATATAGAAATTTTCGGAAATAGAACAGGACCTGCTCCCCCTTTTACACGATGTCATAAGCTGCACTCTCATTGGTTTATCAGCACACCTGCTAACCATCAGTATATGTAACTTATAAGCTTGTAAAAAATAAAGTGAAAATAATATCTTACAAATGATAAGCCTTTGATGTTCTTTAGAAAGCTACTATGGATGTGAAAGTGGTTGCGGTAGAAAATCACTCGACCTAAGAGAAAACAAATGTGTGCGTAAGATTTTATAATACTAACCATAAAGAGTTCTATTCCACACCGCCCAGGAGGCTGAACTCAAGGCGCGCTTGTTTTTTTATAGTGGAACATCCCCTATAGGCCTATATAACCACTTTATGACAATATGAGCAGTGAAATCTAATCAAAATCAATAAAAGTAGTTCTTTAAGTAATCGTACTATAAGGCTGCATGAATAGTGATCCTAATAAATATAGTTCTTTAAGTCATCATGCTATAGGGTTGCACGAGCAGTGATCTCTAACTTAATAAAGATAGCTCATTAATTCACCCAGCATGTAATACATGGAATCATAATCAATGAATATTAGATCAACAAGCGTAATTCTGTAAGTAATCATTCTATACCACAGTGATCCTAATAAAGATAGTTCTTTAAGTCATCATGCTATAGGGTTGCACGAGCAGTGATCTCTAACTTAATAAAGATAGCTCATTAATTCACCCAGCATGTAATACATGGAAGCATAATCAATGCATATTAGATTAACAAGATTAATTCTTTAAGTCATCATGCTATAGGGTTGCACGAGCAGTGATCTCTAACTTAATAAAGATAGCTCATTAATTCACCCAGCATGTAATACATGGAAGCATAATCAATGCATATTAGATTAACAAGATTAATTCTTTAAGTCATCATGCTATAGGGTTGCACGAGCAGTGATCTCTAACTTAATAAAGATAGCTCATTAATTCACCCAGTATTATTCACGCATAGACTGAATATGAGAAGGTTATGATGGATATAGCTATAATGTATTCAAGTAGGGAGTTTAAGTTTCCATAATAGAATAATGACCCCAAGCCAATGTTTCATAAGAGTCCGAAATCTTATATCGTTTATCATCCTCTGGACTTAGGGCAATTTTCTGTTGAGTAATTGAGTACACTGTATGTTTATTGGCTTTGATGAGATTTTGTTCGACTGATTTGGTTTTAAGTTTCTCCAGGCACTCAATATAATCTTCAAAGGTAATTTTGGTCTTAAGGGAGGATTTCTTTACTCCTTTAGCTTTCTTTGTTGGCTTGATATCTTCATCCAACTTGCTGGTATACATTTTAGATTTAAGCCCTATAAAATCTATCAATATCTTACCATTATTCTCATCTTTCCACATACCGAGCACTTTCTTGTTTACTAGAGGGATTCCGAATCTGTTGTCTGGAGGATAATCTGAGGTATCAAATCTCTCATGACAGTCCCTTTTCACTATTTCATAAACATCTCTATTCCTTATCTCTGTGAATAAGCTGTCTGTGTCTGTATATGCTATAGAGACATCATCACCGAATTCTTTCTTTAAATAACCATAATAGAAATCATATACTGTTGTTTTAGCCAAGTCCAAAACAGCCATGCCTACGTACATGGTTTATTAAAGAGGATTTCCAACTTTGCGAGCTCAACTGCAACTAAATTTTCATTGAAGATTGTGCAAGACTTGAATTCTGGTTTGGATATCATTGCCTCTAAGCCGTATCTACCCTGCCATTTGGAAATCAGTCGAACATTGGCCCTTTTTCGTAAATTTTCTAAACATTTTCCAAATACGGCATTATTCATTAATTTGAATAGATTCTTTTCAAATTCAGTCTTCGCTTGACTCCTTAACCTGGTGTTTAAGTCTATGTATGACTTAAGCCAAGGTGATTGGTTAAATTTGAGAGCACGATGAATTTTCGTGAGCTTAAGATCATATTGTAATGCCTGTTTTAAATTTCTATAATGAATGACGTATTTATGTTTATCATATAACGTAGCCAGTAGTTTTCTGTTTTTGGAACCGGGGGCAGTTATATGTTGCGGGCAGAAAGGCAAATCATTGTGCTCATCATGGAGGTGTTGCGGATACTCCAAATCAACTTCCAAAAAATAACCAATGTCTGAATTATCGGAATTTGAGTGACATCGATGTTAGGGTCAACCCATTCGAACCCTCCATATGGTAAATATTGAGACATTGCAAACCCATATTGGTTATTGCAGTCGTAATATTTTAAGGTCACTGTAGGCTTTGTAGGATCATAAGCTTTCATATATCTATTATTAGCAACACATCGTCTCTTTGAACATTGTGATAATCCCCCTCGGATTCCTTTTTCAACAAATAATAATTGCTCAATGTCTGTAAGAAGCTCCAATTCCTGTCTGGTCTTGAAAAGCATACAATCCCATGTATAACCAGGTAATGTGAAATAATGACCTGGATCTAGACCATAACTTTCAAGGCTACTGTTTCGAAACTTTTCAAAAACATCAGCCAGCAACATAATATCAGTCTTCATATATAAATCAGTGTACTCACCCAAGTTTTTGATTCCAAACTCAGTCCACACCCGTCTTGCATGGGTATTGTTCATCGGTGATGCCAGTATCTTCCAGTTTGTTATAAAATTTATCCTGACTTGGTAAAGATTTATCCGAAAATTTTTCAAAACAATCAAGATAATCATAGCAGAATATCCCCTTTTTAGTTAATAAATTGAATTGATTGTCATGTAAACCGGAAAATTGTGAACGTAGTTCAGGAAACTGTGGTAATGAGGAGGCAAGAGTGTCAAGTGATGCAGCAAGAAATCTAAATGAATCGATGAATCGGAATTTAATTAATGAGTCCTTGAAATGCTTGGTGAATGAGATGTACTTTTCTTAGTAATAGGAAGTATATCTATCTTTCCTTCAGTACACTGCGCAATTTGATTGATAATGAAGTGGCTATCGTATCCTGACAAGTTGTGAAAAACAACGGGTACTATATGCGTGTCCTGATAATTAATATTACAAGATTCATGGGCTGGACCACGATAGTTTGATTTTCTGCTATCACTATTATTAAATCCAGAGGCAAGATGGAAATGGTCACGCACTTTCATGTCTTCAGGAGTGAACGGTTTCTCGCAGATATGACAATGAGTGGCTGTATCATACTGGTGCTGCTCTTCATGTGAAAGTGGATTGATGTCGTACGGACAGAGGAAAATGGTGTTTAGATCTTCTGATAGCTGTAGCATTTCTTTAGCAAACCAGTCTATGCAGGATGATCCTCTATAGGAACGGTAGAAAGATAACGACTCATCATAAGAACACTTCAGGTAATATCCTATAGCTGAAGGGATGTGTTCTTGATATTTGGTTTTATCATTGATATGTTTCAGGACACTTTCCAAATCAGCATAAATAATGAAGGGAGATCTTTCTTTGTTTTTAAAGTTTTTAAACTTTAAAATCTTGTTGGTTTCGTCAGGCAATCTCATCCTACATTTGTTCAGCATACTACAGTCCTCCATATGAATATTAAATTTTTCTTCAGAACAAAAATAATGCAGACAGCGGTCACAAAAGTATTTTTTATGCTTGTCTTTGCTGAGTTGAGAAGATACCAGTCTGGACAAATCTTTGATCCATACAAAATGATAATTTACAGGAGTTGAATCATCTTTATCGTATCGGTCCTGAATCAACAGAAGGTTTACATGACGATCCCGTTTATCTCTAGTGAGATATGTTGGTAGTACAATAAATTTTTTAGACTTCTTTAGTATATATACATTGACTGAGATGTTGTTTTGTTTCTCAAATCGAGGGATTTGCGGTGTCGTCATCGGAAACTGGATGCCTTTGAGCTTCAACACCTGTGAGTAGTGCGGGTACTTAGAAGTTCGTTGTGGATCTTTTTCAACAGGATAAAGGGCGGACACAATGCTCCATGCAAAACAGGCATTATCTTCGTTCTTAACATTGATACATGCTTTCTTCCTCTTTATTCCACCAGGTAGATCAACATAAGATGACCCAAGTTGGGGAGTATACTTGTTAATGTTTACACCCAAATTATGGATTCTCACTAAAGCCCAACCACTTGAACCTTCTGAAAATTGATCAACATCTTTCATAAATGGTTGTACTACACGTTCGTCCCACCACTCATTCAAATCGGTATCTCTCAGTATAGAAGCATTCGATGTGTTGAAATACTTGATTTCCGAGACCACTTGTTCTGCCTTAGACATCTCAAATTCAGCAGCAAACACCGTATTCACTTTCACGGCCTCTTCAGTTTTCAAAACATTCTGGATACGCCTCATGAAAAGTGATTTGCAGTCGGAGAAAAAAGCTTGAATATTCTTATGCTTCAGATTTACTATCACTCCAGTCCTAAGACGCCTCTTAAATGCCGATATACAGTCAAACCATCGCACTCTGTCACTAGTCCATTCTCTACGCGATGACCCAACTCCAGATCCTTTCTTTTGCAAATATTTTATTTGAGTTCGGAAAGTCTTAATGTTGGCTAACGTTGCCTGGAGGTTCTGTTTTTCACCCACTGTTGTCTCTTTCTTTATTTGATGATGAAGATGTCTGACCGCCTTGGTACATTGCCTAAGTCCATCTTCTGCGGTAGATCCATCAAATTTCTCACGCAGATTCACCAATAGAGCAGTTACTGCAAAAAGAATACTCTTCACCACTGCAGAGAGAACCATGGTTTCTATAAGAGATTTAAATTACCTAATAAACTTTGAAATCACTCTTTTAGTTAATATGCACTATAAGCACGTGTTGACTCACTGAGTGAAACTCAAAAACTAATGTATTCTCTAGTATGAAAAACTACTTTTATAGTCATATATTCATCACTATTCACCTAAGGGTGTGTTCCGAATTAGGAGTGAGTTCAGAAACTACTATCATAATTTAATATATTAAGCCTGGAAATGAAATAATGGTAGAGTATGTGTGATGTCGAATAAGTAATATAATCCTTGAAATATACTTCCAGAACACGATACATCTGCCATTAATAAAAATAAAGGTCATGTAGCTAACTGAAGTGAATAAACGGTAATAATTGAAACAACAGAAAACCAGAAATTTTAAGCAGCCAGAAAATATTCGATTCGAAAACCAATACTACAAATTTATAATGAATCCAAACACTCCTAATAATTTTGAAAGACACACACAAAATATTAGAAGCAAATTACCAAAAATTTAGAAATAGAACATTGAATTGAAAAGCGGGCAGAAAATATTCAATTCGAAAAACATACTCTATTAATTTCAAATATTTTGAAGGGCAGTCACAAAATACTAAAAGCAAATTAACATAAATGAAATTAAGTAAATACTCACATAATGTTTTTTTGAACAACACACACTATCACTAGATACACTTTGCAAGTTGAATTAACAGTTAATTTCACAAAGCACAAACACAATCACTGTAGTTGATATCTGATCTCTTTGAGAGTTGAATTAACAATGAAATAAAAATTCGCAATTATTTTATTTATCAGCATCGAACTACGTCATTTGCGTATAATGAAATTTCCGTTAGTTCTAGAAAACAACTAATTAATGCTTATCATATGGGAACTTCCTGCAAAAGTTTGTTGCTGCAAACAACATGATAACCTAATCAAACCACAGCTTCCTGTAAATTTATTTAGCTCGGTTTCAATTAGCGTAAACAAGATATGACAGTTTCCTTTCACTGCGGTCATCATTTCCGGTTTGTGGTTTTGATATCTAAAATACCAGATATAATGTGAATTTATTATCAGGAAATTTCCGGTTTGTGGTTTTGATATCTAAAATACCAGATATAATGTGAATTTATTATCAGGAATTTTTAAATAATCACGGATTCATGATTTATATTATTTTTCGATTTTATTAACATTACATTTAAATAAATACAGATTTATGATTTGAGAATTTATTATCAGGAATTTTTAAATACATTTATGATTTTATTGGCATGAATTTTTAAATAAATACAGATTTTTATTCATCTCTCAAGACGTAAAAATTCCTGGTTCCACCAGGAGTAAACTAATCGTATCTGGGAACCCTCCTATTGCTGGGTGCTGAGTTCTAGCTCCTCCACGGGTGAACTGAGCCTCTGTGAAATCAGTACGACCGCCCATACCTGCACGTTTTATCTGTTTCGGTGGCTTCCAAACGGATATTTAGCTTTTCCGGTAATAGCTATGATATCAATAAAATTTACGCTGGTATCTCTACCATATCAACTTTAATAGTACACATTATCGTTGACGGATTGCAGTTTCAAGGGCCTCTGGGTCTTTATCAGCTAATATTTTACAAGTCGCTACAGATGATTTAGATGTATGAACTTTCGACAATGACTTCAGCACGCAGAATGCAGCAGGCCATTTGAAAGCTTCAAGGCTATATGCTATGCCATTTTTCAACTTTTAACACAGAAGCAATGTTTTACGAGAACCGGGGAACTTAACAAGTCAATGGTGTACTTGGATGATCCCAACGAATTAGTTGAACGGTCGAAACTACCGATTGCATCGAAGGAAGAACTTAAAGAAGCTAATATTATACCAGATTTCTATAGAAAAATGCTTGTTTAAATATTAACCCTTATTACCAAAGGTATCAATTACGCAATGACGCTTAACAAATTTGAACGCAGTACCTCCCATCAGCAGGCACATTCACATAACCTAGCTTTTATGAAAGTGCCGTTTTCCTTTACCGCAGAGGGAAATATCGATGCTGAGGTGTTTCGTCGATGGCCATGGATGCCGCCAACACGCAGTCGTTGATAAGAAAATAGTAAACGTCACAGAGATAAGGAATAGAGATGTTTATGAAATAGTGAAAAGGACTGTCATGAGAGATTTGATACCTCAGATTATCCTCCAGACAACAGATTCGGAATCCCTCTAGTAAACAAGAAAGTGCTCGGTATGTGGAAAGATGAGAATAATGGTAAGATATTGATAGATTTTATAGGGCTTAAATCTAAAATGTATACCAGCAAGTTGGATGAAGATATCAAGCCAACAAAGAAAGCTAAAGGAGTAAAGAAATCCTCCCTTAAGACCAAAATTACCTTTGAAGATTATATTGAGTGCCTGGAGAAACTTAAAACCAAATCAGTCGAACAAAATCTCATCAAAGCCAATAAACATACAGTGTACTCAATTACTCATCAGAAAATTGCCCTAAGTCCAGAGGATGATAAACGATATCAGATTTCGGACTCTTATGAAACATTGGCTTGGGGTCATTATTCTATTATGGAAACTTAAACTCCCTACTTGAATACATTATAGCTATATCCATCATAACCTTCTCATATTCAGTCTATGCGTGAATAATACTGGGTGAATTAATGAGCTATCTTTATTAAGTTAGAGATCACTGCTCGTGCAACCCTATAGCATGATGACTTAAAGATTAATCTTGTTAATCTAATATGCATTGATTATGCTTCCATGTATTACATGCTGGGTGAGTTAATGAGCTATCTTTATTAAGTTAGAGATCACTGCTCGTGCAACCCTATAGCATGATGACTTAAAGAATTAATCTTGTTAATCTAATATGCATTGATTATGCTTCCATGTATTACATGCTGGGTGAATTAATGACTATCTTTATTAAGTTAGGATCACTGGCTCGTGCAATCACCCTATAGCATGATGCTTGAATAACTATCTTTATTAGGATCACTGTGTGTATAGAATGATTACTTACAGAATTACGCTTGTGATCTAATATTCATTGATTATGCTTCCATGTATTACATGCTGGGTGAATTAATGAGCTATCTTTATTAAGTTAGAGATCACTGCTTGTGCAACCCTATAGCATGATGACTTAAAGAACTAACTTTATTAGGATTACTATTCATGCAGCCTTATAGTACGATTACTTAAAGAACTACTTTTATTGATTTTGATTAGATTTCACTGCTCATATTGTCATAAAGTGGTTATATAGGCCTATAGGGGATGTTCCACTATAAAAAAAACAAGCGCGCCTTGAGTTCAGCCTCCTGGGCGGTGTGGAATAGAACTCTTTATGGTTAGTATTATAAAATCTTACGCACACATTTGTTTTCTCTTAGGTCGAGTGATTTTCTACCGCAACCACTTTCACATCCATAGTAGCTTTCTAAAGAACATCAAAGGCTTATCATTTGTAAGATATTATTTTCACTTTATTTTTTACAAGCTTATAAGTTACATATTCTGATGGTTAGCAGGGTGCTGATAAACCAATGAGAGTGCAGCTTATGACATCGTGTAAAAGGGGGAGCAGGTCCTGTTCTATTTCCGAAAATTTCTATATGGGTGAGTTGTTCCTTTTATCTGCTTTAATTCATAGCTATTACATTACACTTGTTAAATATGAAATCCGGCTGAGGAAACATTATTCTTTTAAACATATAAGTGACATATACTCATAGTTAGCAGGTGATAAATCAATGAGAGCAGGACTTATGATGTCACAGACAAGGTACGGTTTACTGAACCTACTTATCAGATTTCTGATCTCTTTCTTGAATATATGAAGCTGGAGAGATAACAAGGTTCTAATCAGAAGTACTTTTGATTATTGTAGTAAAACAGTGTATTTAAAATATTATATTACAGCAACATATGATACATCAGGGCAAAGGTATTAATGTTTATTTCCTTGAGTTTCCAGAATATTACAACCTATCTACAATAATTCTACCATCTTGTAATGATCCTATCAACCAGGGTCCTCTTATCCCCATCATCACTAAGAACCTATTTTTTCTCTGACATTTCAAAAGCACTGATTTGGTTGGCCGGTGACAGTTGCGTCTAGTAACCTTCTCCAGTGACAAATTCTCAGTGATAAAACTGACAACTGAATACCTTTTTACTAGTAACTGTCTCCATGCACACTTTCATAAGTTTTCTCCTAATACGAGTCCTGTTACCATCATTTCTAGCATTTATAACTGTACCAAACGTTCAAACATTTCTATTTGCAACGACCCTGTTGCAACCATTTCTAGTGTTTGTAACGATCCTTCTTCAAAGATTCAGCAATTTCTAGCATTTGCAGTGGTCCTAACCATTTCAGCATTTCTAACGGTTCTTTTTCCTGTTTCTACCATTTGCAATGGATCCATTTCTACGGTTCGTTCCAACCATTTCTCCAACGATTTAACAATTTCTACCATTTGCAGTGGCTCCAACAATTTCCTGCAGCGAATTCTACGTTCCATTCGTTTCTAGCGTTTTTAGTGGCTCCAACCGAATGGTCATTTCTACGGGTCATTTCTAGTTTTTGTAGTGGCATAAAGACACTAGTCAAATATGAAACGGAATCCTACTTTGGAAACTTTGAAATCAGGACATATCTTTTTTATAAGTATATAGATAAACAAACTGATGGTTAGCAGGTGGTCAGCCAATGAGAGTGCAGCTTATGACGTAATGACCGGAAGGCCCTGTTTACAGGGCAGTCTTATCAGATTTCCGATCTCTTTCTTTATAAATGAAGCTAGAGAGAGAGAGAGAGATAATAATGTTCTAATCAGAAGTACTTTAGGTAGTAAAACAGTGTCTTGTATTTACAATTTTATTTCAGAGCAGCGTATGATATATCAATATCAAGATATATATATATATATATATATATATATATATATTTCCTTGCGTTTCTATGGATCGTTCTAGTCGTTTCTACGTTTTCAGTCGTTTCTGCAGGCTAAGTTGTTTCTACGGGTCTTCAGCCATTCAACGGACCAAGCCTTTCTATGGTCCAGAGAAAGCTTTTGTAGTGGCTTCAAGCATTCTACCAGTCGTTTCTACTGGCCCAGTAGTTTCTACGGGCCATTTCTACCTTTTGTAGCGGCTCCAACCAGCCATTTCTAAGTTTCTAGTCGTTTCTACGGGCCATTTATAGTTTTTGTAGCGGCTTCAACCATTTCTACAGCCGTTTCTACTGTACCAGTCATTTCTACGGGGCGTTTCTAGTTTTTTGTAGTGGCTCCAACCATTCTACCAGTCGTTTCTACTGACCCAGTAGTTTCTACGGGCCATTTCTAGCTTTTGTAGCGGCTCCAACCAGCCATTTCTAAATTTCTAGTCGTTTCTACGGGTCATTTCTAGTTTTTGTAGTGGCTTCAACCATTCTACCAGTCGTTTCTACTGGTCCCAGTAGTTTCTATATGCCAGTTCTAGCTTTTGTAGCGGCTCCAAACATCCATTTCTAAGTTTCTAGTCATTTCTATGATTTCTAGTTTTTGTAGTGGCTTCAACCATTCTACCAGTCGTTTCTACTGGCCCAGTAGTTTTTACGAGACGTTTCTAGTTTTTGTAGTGGCTTCAACCATTTCTACCAGCCGTTTCTACTGTACCAGTTGTTTCTACGGGACATTTCAAGCTTTTGTAGTGGCTTCAACCAGCCGTTTCTATGGTTCTAGTCGTTTCTATGGGTCATTTCTAGTTTTTGTAGTGGCTTCTACCAGTCGTTTCTACGGGCCATTTCTAGCTTTTGTAGCGGCTCCAACCAGCCATTTCTAAATTTCTAGTCGTTTCTACCGGTCATTTCTAGTTTTTTGTAGTGGTTTCAACCATTCTACCAATCGTTTCTACTGGCCCAGTAGTTTCTACGGGCCATTTCTAGCTTTTTTAGCGGCTCCAACCAGCCATTTCTAAGTTTCTAGTCGTTTCTACGGGTCATTTCTAGTTTTTGTAGTGGCTTCAACCAGTCTACCAGTCGTTTCTACTGGCCCAGTAGTTTTTACGAGACGTTTCTAGTTTTTGTAGCGGCTTCACCATTTCTACTAGCCGTTTCTACTGTACCAGTCGTTTCTACGGGACATTTCTAGCTTTTGTAGTGGCTTCAACCAGCCGTTCTATGGTTCTAGTCGTTTCTATGGGCCGTTTCTAGCATTTGTAGTGGTTCCAACCATTTCTCCAACGGTATTCGTTTCTACGAATTACCGCCGCTCGATACAAAATCCAACGATTCAAGTCGCAATTATTATTCCTCATTTACATATTTATTTGTTTACATTATTAGTTATCATTATCTCTCAATGAAAACCGTATCTACTTTATAATTAACGATTTTGTTTACAATCATCCAGCCACTGCACTATCAACCACTGCTCGAGTTTCGCATGTTTATCAGTTCACCAGTTGCGGTTTCGCTTATCTTTTGATATTGCCTTCATTGAATCTGAATTATTTTATTATTTGTAATGAAATGCTAATTACCGAATATTTGGGACCTATTAATTATTTACGATGCATTTTCGGTACATTTTTTTGCTTAAAATTGCCGAATTATCTATATTAAGAGATCTAACGCCCGGACTAGGCGCCTCGTGGCCCTGGTTTATCCGACGAAAGCAGAGACTCGAACGAGTTGCCGCTCTCGCGCATATGATAATTTATTTCGTTGTTCAAAATATGTTCGTTCATCCTATATGTTCTTAAGATGTGTTTTGCTACTCGCGGCCAATGCACCCTGCTGTGATACACGCTGCGACAAGCACCCGACACGAGCCAGTCCGTTCCCGAATGATGTCACGGTTCGCCATACTCGACGGAAGCACTCTGTTGATTCTCGATCCTCGCCGCGTTCCCTACACATCGCATGCCTCCGCATTCCCTACGCACCGCGTTCCCGACCCCGCGCACCCCCGACCTACGACCGCCCCCGTTCCTCGCTGCGTTGCCACCACCCCCAACTGATGCAACCGACTACCGCTATCACTGCGCCCCGACGCCCGACATAGCGCCCTTGACCCGACGCCCGCCGAGCCTCCCGAAGAACCCGCGAGCAGACCACCCCCAGCCGAAGTGGGAGTGGAGGGGGTAAATTTGGTTCAATTTCGTGGTTTCGGGACCTTAGAATCTCTTATGGGAAATTACATGTATTTTTGGTCGATTTTGCGCTAGAACCTGTATAGCTTATCTACTCTTGACGCTACTTAGTCTTAGATTTCGTTGTACTTCCACATCTCTGATGCCGTTTATGAAACTCTGTGTGGCCAACTGGTCTTTCATTTCCTCTGACAGGTCTGGATACGACAAGTGTACTAACCGTCTAATCTGTGCTTCGAATTCTTGGAGACTTTCACCGGATTTTTGCGTTTTTCCATTGAGTTGGACTTGGTATACCTGGCTCAAGGATTGATTGTCGTATCTCTTGTCCAGAACGGCGATGATTTTGTCAAAATTGCCTTGTTAATCGACTGGAATGCTTTGGAGGAGTTCTAAGGCCGGACCTCTTAAGGAAATTACAAGAGACGTAGATTTGTCTCGGTTATCCCATCCATTAGCTGTAGCCACGGCTTCAAATTGCCTTGTATACATGGGCCAAGATGAACTGCCATCAAATGTGGGTGGTTCTATAATGGAACCTTTGGTACTCATGGTGTGCTGGTATTTTCCTCGCTGTAAGTCCTGCTGCATTTTTTTAATTCCTGTTTCTACCTTGTTTTGGATGGCGCTGATTTTATCTTGAACTGTGTTTTGAATAGAACTGATTTCAAACTTTACTGGTTTTGGATGGAATCGAGGTCATCTACTTTGGTTTCAAGAGTGTCCAAGGTATTTTTTATGGTCTTAATATCATCATTTATTTCTTTTATGTCTGACTCAACTATTGGCATTCTGTCATTAACTGTTTCATTAACTTGTGCTACTATTTGTATTAATTGTTCAAATTGCAGTTGTCTTTTCTCTTCAGTTTCGTGTCGTTTTAATTCAAAATGATTTGATCTTCAAATAATTTAAAATCATTTTGTCTCTGTTCATCTAATAATTTAAATTCATTTTGTCTTGTTAATTCAAATTTCGAGAATAATCCCTCAATTAAATTTGTGGTTTTTCTTCCATTGCAGTGACAAGATTTTCTAATTCTATTTTACGTTTTTCATCAAAAGATTTTACTAACCTTTGTTGAATTTCTTCCTGATGTTGTTTCTCTTTTTTGTCACGTTTTTCCAGAATCTGGGCTATTTTTTCGCGTAGTCCCTCCGTAACCTGCTTTTGGTAGTTTCGACCATTTTTTCCATGCTACGGGTTTCCATAAATCAAATTATGATTTTAACTGCACTTAATCCTGCACTTCTGATCACCAAATTTGTTGTCCGTGGGTCCAATTACAATTAATATTCACTTTCACTGTTCTAGACCTTTTATTTACAATCAAATTTTACAGAACAGCTGATTCAAATCACAATAACATTACAATATACGCTCGTCGTCGCTGTCTAACTAACTCTGAGATTATATATATATATATATATATATATATATATATATATATATATATATATATGTTAGGCGTAAATATCATGCACTTGTATGATACAAAGTATAATATTTCGCTGACCAGTTTCCTGCTTCATTATGTAAACGTGGGAACGCATCGACTTGATCTTTCTTTTGATTAATCAGCTTTCTTAATGTGATAAATCAGAGTGACGCTGTCCCACGGTCGTCATTTATCATTAGTATACTTGTATCATTTAGTTAGTTCCTTTTTATTTTAAATTTAATGTTTTATTCCAAGTTTTAATTTTTGTATTTTCAATAAATATATTTTTTTAAAAACTCAAAAGTGATTTAAAAGATACAAAATTGGCACAGTCAGTAGGATTATCCAACACAGCTAGAAAATTTGTACACTCACTAGTTGTGTCGATTTCCAAATCCTTATGGACAAGAACTTCCAGCCGAGACAACAACTGTGGCAGCGAGAACAACCCAGAACAAGCAACATTACAGCTAACCAGTCCTCAGCTTCTCCAGAACAGTCTCATGCCAAGAGTTTTAACGTATGTACTATTACAATCATCACGTTGTTAATTTTTATTATTTTATTGATTTAATCGATACGATTTTTATGTATCTTGAACATACAGTTCTATCATTTAATATTCACACGCATTTATTTGTATTTTAAAACATTTCTTGAAACATATATTTAAACATTCCTTCGGTGCTTTTGTGTTTGATATTATTTTAATTATTTTATTGCATATACCTTTTTACCCTCACTTTATTATATTTATGTTGACCTGTTTATTATTTCTATAACAAATTTACCTACAAAAAATACCTATACACTGATTTTTCTATTTTCATATTTAATTTGATCTATTTCTTTATATAAACTAGTTCACAATATTTCTAAATATGGTTGAAACACGCCAGTGTACGGTAGAACCATACAAACTTGCCGAAATTTTTGCTATAAACCCTTAATATGACGGCAATCCAATTTTCTTAAATACTTTCATCAGTTCCTGTTCGACGGCACAAAATATGTCTGTCGAAAATCAGATAACTCTTTTAGTTTTGCACATTAAAAACAAGCTAAGAGGCCGTGCCGCTGAGCTTGTTAATTCAAGAAATGCGTCGAGTTGGGATGAAATAAAAACACTCTTAGAAAACCATTTCGGTGACTCACGCGACTTGTCTGTTTAATCTAGGATTTACAAAGATTGCGACAACTACCAACTGAATCTCCACTAACTTTCTCAGCGAGACTACAAAGCCACGAAGCAAAAATTCACGCGGCTGTTAACAAACAGAATTGTCTTATCGATTCCATGGCCCTAAATAGTCTTTTGACCGGATTAGAACCCAAAATAGATCAAATTATTCGCGCTAGTAACTTTCCTGATATAATTACCGTACTTTCCCGAATAAAAGAGAACTTCAACTCTGTCACTTGGAGAATCAAAAATTCTCAAATGCACGTAACCCTCAACAACACCAACCACAAAGACGACCACCTCCTCAAACTTTTGTAAAACAGTGTTCGTTTTGCAAACGTACCGGACATTTGTCTAACGAATGTCTAACACGACAACGACAACAACAACCACACCAACACCAAACTTTAACAATAACAACCCGCAACAATTTAGACCGAATCCTTCTTACCAATCGATTGCAAAATGAAAAAATTTTGCAATCACATCAATAAATATAAAGCCATTGACAACGAAGTCAGAATAGACTTTGAAACGTTTGGTATTCCTGCAATATACGTAGTTTTATTTCTATTGTGGTGTTATTCCCCCAAACATAATTGTAATCAAGAATATGCCACAAACAACGTTTCATATTAACCGACTTCCAAAAAGGAGGAGGTTATCAATTCGTCGCGTATTTTTTTTCGCTTTTTTTTTGTATGTATGTTACCTGATTTCTTCTCCTGTGGTGCACCGTATTGAACGAATATGGTCTTGTTTAATAGAGTATATATCCGGATTGGTGAAACTTCAAATTTTGGAAAAAGATTCTATTGGTAAAGTGATAAAATTTGAGAATGAACACATGCGTGCATGGAAATCGACCAATATCCCTAATATTTTAGTCAATTTTGCGATAACTCCTTATGGATGTGTATAGTTTTTTAACGTTTAATCTATTAAGGAAGATCCTTAGGTGATCTCATATACTTTTGTGCGACGTGCAACTTGCAGTTTTCCAGAAAATCGCCAAAAAATCCAAAATTCTTATCAAAATTTCATCGAAATGACATAACGGACATTTCCTCATAAATATTTTAATTCCAACGTAATAGTGCGGTAATTTTAGGCCTGGAAGTTTTAATTGCGAATTTGAAAATTTTCTATGTACATCTCAAGCTTATAGGTGGTAAAGCATAGTATTTTCGGCTCCTTAAATTAATGAGTACCAAGCTCGTTTTTTTGTATACCAGGTAAATACTTATTTAAATGCAAATTTTTCCATTTTGCGAAGACGGTACTTTTGGTTGTTACATTCTCCGGCCTAATAGAAAATTCAGTGACAACACATGCCAAACTTTAAACTGTTAGTTGGTGGCTTATAGACAGGGTGTTTAGTTATAGCAAACAAAATCACAAAGTAAAGTTTTAGAAGGAGTTTCATTTATATGAAGATTGAAATATAGGACGGACTACAATGATAGTGGTCCGTAGGCAGCCGTATATACAGGATGGTTGGAATATAGGGTGGACTGGACGTTTGGTGGTATAAAAATGTTGAAAAAAATGTGAAATTAAAATTATATAGGGTTATTAATAAACTGTTATATGATGAGAACATTAGCAAATCATATACAGGATGGTTGAAATATATGCTAGAGTTGAATTATATTCATACAGTGTGATTAAAAATTTTTTTCTTTTATAGCCCATAAGAAGTTGAATAAAGTGTGGAGAGGAATTAATGTTACACAGGGCGATAACATAAAAAATTAAAAAGGAAATAATTTATGGGGTAGCCCACAAGGAGTTATATACTATGGTTGAAATATAGGACGGATTTGACTTCGTAAATATACGATGGATTCTACTCCGTCCTAAAGTTTACAGAAGGCAGCTAACAAATTTATGCTTGTCCGTGGGCAGTCGTATGTAGAGGCTGGTTGGTACATAGGTTGGAGTGGAATTATCTAGTTATACAGGGTTGTCAAAAAAGTTGAAAAAAGGTTACATGGCGTAGTCCATAAGGCATAAATATATTTTGGGCTTATTAAGTCAACGCGTACTAGTACATTTTGTTCGTAACGATTTACCTGTCAATTTAAATGATAAAGTATCATTGTGTAATATTGAGGCTTTCGATGTTACCTTGTTCTGTCTATTAAAGTTATACATACAAATAAAAAATAAAGAATGAAAACTACCTGAGTTAAAAAAAAAACTAAAAAGTTGAAAATAAAACATTTTTGAAAAAAAATATAACCGACTTCTACCTACAACTAAAAAGCTAAAAAATAATTATAACAAAATACAACTCTAGCAAATAAAATAAACATTCAATGTTGTAAGGTACCACCCAGGAAGTAAAAAATGTAAACATTAAAAGGTGCTCATTCTATACAAATTAATTACCTACCAATCTAGTATATGTTTGAAGTCGGTGCCAAGCAACAATCAAGTTTGATGAATTAGTAGATAAGTACGCAATGAAGGATTTTAGATTTGATTGGCACCGACTTCAAAAATATACTAGATTGGTAGGTAATTAATTTGTATAGAATGAGCACCTTTTAATGTTTACATTTTTTACTTCCTGGGTAGGTACCTTACAACATTGAATGTGTTATTTATTTGCTAGAGTTGTATTTTGTTATAATTATTTTTAGCTTTTTAGTTGTAGGTTTCCGGCAAGTTGTTTGCATATAATTTAAGATGAAATTTGATATCCCTGAGAAGTCACGTACGCTTTAAATTCCGTTGACTTCTCGACTGTGTGAACTAAGTGCTGATATATTTTGCATATAACAACTCCTCTTACATATCAAAAGTTGATGCTATAACATCAACTTTTAGGAACAGAAACATAAAATAATATAAAATGATGTTTGAATGGTATGAATAATAAGTAATAAGTGTATAAAATATGAATAAAATAAAGTAATAGGTAAAAAAAATCAAATTGATATTTGTAAAATAGAATCAAAATATGTTAAAATAAATGAGCTATAAAATAATACGAGTAATAATTAAATGCTTAACCTAAACATATCATAATAAAATATAAAGTAAAAGGAAATGTGAATAAAAATAATGTGTAGAAAAATAAAAAAGGTAATGATATAAATCAATATTAAAAATGGTGTTTTTAGAGAACATAAAGGGTATACCTAAACTTGCGTCTCTAAGCTTTGTTCTGTTTTCAAAACAGGCCTAAGCTTGGGGAAGAATTTGAGTCTTGGCTGAGGCATTGAAGTCTGGTCAGGATTGCAGTACTTTGGAGGTTTTACCATCCTCTTTTTGACAGCTTGGAAGGTGATGAGTGCTGCTATGATCATGAGAGCAGCTATGGTTGTATAGGTAAACCAAGAGATATTTTTGGTTACAAACGGCTGGTTTATGAGACCATCGAGGTCTCTGGAATATTGTTCCAATTTGTGATTTGCTATGTCTAATTCTTCTACGTTAAGCGTGTTCAGCTTCAGGGGCTGAAGTTCAGGAATTATAATTTTTTCTGGCACTGCGTCGCAACAGTTGAACGGCACTGTTACTGGTTGGAAGGTTTCTAGAACATCGGTTTGTTTACCAGATTCGGCTTGAACTTTTGTAATAATTCCTATAAACGCACTACACTCTGATTGAAGAGTCAATATGGAGTTGAGGGAGATTGTAAGAGTTTTTGGGTTTGTTTGAGCGCAATTCACTGTAAAACTTATGGGTTCAGAAGTAATTATGAGCCATGTATTGGGTTCTAGTTTTTGAACGTTGTATCCTTGAGTGAATATTAGTGAGCTTTTACAGTTGTCGGGTACCTTCTGGACATTCTTTAGAAGTTGAGTTTCACATAACGCGTTTGTGTCAATAGGATATGCGTAAAGTTCAGAACACAGTTTCTTACGAGTGGATAACGGTTTACACGCACTTAAGTCTTTGATCGGAATAAACATTAAAGAATCATCATTCTTTGCAAGATATTTTTGAGTGAAGGATAGCATATGATGTAAACCTGTTCTTTCATCGTATATAGGGATAGGATATAAATGAAAGACTGTGTAAGGATGTTGTTCGACTAAAGGGATTCTTAACACAAATATAAGATCGGAATATGTTTGAAATGCCTCTAGTTCAATGATTTCTAGATATTGTGCGATGCTCGAGTACTTTACAGCCAATGGAAGGTTACTTTTGACTAAATTTTGCGATATTTCCTGTAATGAGGTAATAAGATGTTCTGGTGTTAAAATTGAAGAGTGAATTATTTTCAGACGCGCGAATGTGATAGAATTTAAAACATCATTTAAATTATCTTCTAAGTAGAGATAATTCTCCATAAGTTTTTCACACATTTCAAGTAGTGCGAGTTTTGATTCGACGTAGGCGACCTTATCATTAATTTTTCCGATAGTGTTTTCCAGCTTTATCATGTTATCGTTAAATAGTTTCTCGTCAATTCTAAGATTTTGGATAGTTTCGTTGAAGTATTTAATTACCGATGTGGTGACACTTATTTGGTTTTTTTGTAAGTTCTCAATTTGAAGTTGGCCTTGATTTAAGCGGTTTATGCTTTCGGTAAAGTATTTTCCGTCGGCGGCGTCTAAATTGACGGTGATTGCCTTAAAAAGGGTACCTGCCCCATCAAGTATACCTTGTTTGTGTCTTTTAGTGTCCATGTGAATGTCAATAAATTTCTGTTTGATTGAGTTAGAAATTTGATTGAGAAGGTTAATGTGGGTTTTTACGTCTGCGCGAAAGTAGTTCATAGCAAAAGAATTGAAGTTAACAGTTTTTACAAGAGTTTGTAACATTCTGTTATTTGTTGTAAATACTTGTTCTAGTGTAGTGTGTACTAAAAGTGTCCATTTATCATTGGTTACAGTTATTTCTGCTTCGTTATGGAAGTAGATACCTAAAGTATTGTTTATTGGTTGTATTTGAAATTGGGGTACTGCTGACCCGAACAGCAGGCAAAACCTGAAACAGAAATTAACTTTCTGAGAACGGTTTCATTCGGTCGAAATTTACTTTTGATTTTTGGTTAGTTTTAGGGTTTAGTACTGTTGCGGAGTTTCTGTGAATCTCCAGGATTTCGAAAGGACCATTGAATTTATTTTGGAGTTTGTCCTTGATCTGGGATTCTTTAATATAGACTTTATCGCCTATTTGATAGTTAGGGAGATTTTCAGAAACGTGTTCATCAAATCTGACTTTCGCTTTATGTTTTTGGATTTCCGTTCTTTCGCGAGCAATTTTATAATAGTGAGAGATACGATTATTGAGATCTCTGATGTACTTAGTTATCAGGGCTTGTTGGTTGTAGAGAGTTTCTGGAGTCCTACTCGAAGTATGTCCATAAACAAGTTCGTAAGGGGTGAATCCATGAGTTTTGTTTACAGAATTGTTATATGCAATGATTGCATAAGGGAGGATGTTAAAAGGGTGTTCGTCAGGATTTTCTAGTTTATGGATTCTAATCATCTCTAATAAGGTCGAGTGGAATCGTTCTAATAAACCATTTAACTGGGGATGTCCCACACTAGAATAAGATAGTTTGATGTCAAATAGCTTACACAAGTCTCTCATTAGTGTGTTGTCGAATTCCCTGCCATAATCACAATGTATCCGTAATGGAGTACCGAAGTGTTGGAAATAGAGTAGTAGGTACTAACAACGGTTTTTGCGGATTTGTCGGTTATGGGGTAGGCCTGAGAGAATTTTGTTAGTTCGTCCCGGATAGTTAATGCGTATTTTTTTGTCGGGACTTCTAGAATATCGATGTTGACGCGTTCAAAGGGTGTCCGTGGGGTTTCAGTAATGACAAGTGGGCTGTCGAGATTTTTCCGGTAAACTTTTGCTCTCTGGCAAGATTGACAGTTTTTGATAAAATTGTCAACGTCCTTAGTCAGTCCTTGCCAATTGTATTTTTCTTTTATTCTGCGGATAGTTTCATTGATACCTCGGTGTATATTATTTTTGCCGTTATGGAATTGGTCGAGAATGATGAGTATTTGGTCTTTCTCAACCGTTTGGACGATATTTTGGCAAACTTTCCATTTGATATCGATTTCGGAAAAGATAAACGAAAGCATTTCCAAAATGGGCAGTTCAATGTTATTCTCAACATAGAATACTTCATTTTCAGTAAACACATCTCTACTATTATACAGAGATGCGAAAAGAATCTCGTTGACTATTTCTGGGTCAGAAGGGAGAGGGACGATGTAATAGCGTCTTTTTCTGACACTTTTGCTTGCAAAGACATTTACTCTAGGGGTACGGAAATCAGCATTTTCCTCAAAAATGTCTTCGATGATGTCATGGTGAAAATTTTTCATGAGAGAGCCTTGGGGAAATACTAGGATGTTTTTGTTTCCTCGGTCTAGGAGTTGGCAATTAGAAAATTGAATTTTGTCGTAATCTATGAGAGAGACGGTTTGATATCGCTCGACAAAAGTTTTAAATTCTTCGGAGATTTGTTGGAGATTAATGGGACTTCTCGTCTGGGGTTCTTGTGAGTCATCGTTAGTTTCGTTTGTTGGGAGTACTGTAAATGGTGTTAGATGATTGTTTGCTTGAAATGATATGTATTCATTAAAGTTGTTAACTTTAATGCGAGAGAGCGCGTCGGCGTTTTTATTTACTTTGCCGGGTTTGTAAATTATTTGATAGTCGTACTCCTCGAGCTTAAGGCGCCATCTTGCAAGTCTACTTCCAGGGTCCTTTATAGAAAACAGCCAAGTTAACGGGCGGTGACCGGTCAGAAGTAAAAACTTACGGCCAAAAATTATCGGACAAAAGTGTTTAACCGCCCACACTATTGCAAGGAGTTCTCGTTCTATGGTTGAATACCTAGTTTCAGCATTGCAGAGAGTTCTGGAGGCATAGGCTACGGGTAAATCTTTACCTACGGGGCCTTGAGAGAGCACTGCGCCGATAGAAAATGAACTGGCGTCGGTTGTAAGAATAAATGGCTCTTCAAAATTAGGGTATATGAGTATGGGAGTAGAAGTAAGGGCTCTTTTTAATTCGTCAAAAGATTTGACACATTCTGAATCAAACTGGAAAGGTGTGTCTTTTTGAAGTAATCTTGTCAAAGGTTTTGAAATCTTGGCGAAATTGGGGATGAATCGCCTGTAATAACCAGCTAACCCTAAGAAGGACTTGATGTCTTTTGGGTTTTTGGTTGGGGGAAATTTAAGATACAATCTACCTTTGAGGGGTTAGGCTTCACGCCTTCAGGAGTTATAAGGTGGCCAAGATACGCGACCTCTTTGCGAAGAAACTCGCATTTGTCGGGTTGGATTTTTAGATTGGCTTTTCGCAATCGTTTGAAAACTTCAGAAAGTCGGGCTATGTGCTCATGTATAGTCGGAGAATAGACGATAATGTCGTCCATATAGACTAAACATCTCTCGTTTGAACACCTAAAAGAATATTATCCATTACCCTTTGGAAGGTGGATGGAGCGTTTTTAAGACCAAAGGGCATTCTAACAAATTCGAAATGACCATTATCAACTGTGAATGCTGTTTTTGGATGTCTTTAGTATCGATTTCGATTTGGTGAAACCCGGAAGCTAAGTCGAGGGTGGTGAAGTATTGGCATTTGCCAAGTTGGTCAAGTAAATCCGAAATGTTCGGTAGGGGATATTTGTCGTCAACAGTAAGTTCATTAAATTTACGATAATCGACGACGACACGCCATTTTTGGGTACCAGATGCGTCTAGTTTTTGGGCACTACCCAAACCGGGGATGACCATGGCGAATTAGACGGACGTATAATGCCTTGGTCAAGCATCTTTGATATCTGACTTTTTACCTCTTGTTTGTGTATTTGGGGGTACCGATATGACTTTGTGAAAGAGGGTTTTGCGTTATTATTGTCTAATGTTTGATTTCGTTTGTAAAGGTTAGTTGGTCACCTTCTAAATAGAATATGTCGGAATATTCGAGGCAAAGTTGAGAAATAAGTTCGGCTTCCTCCTCGTTCAGATGTTCTAACCGAAGTTGTTCCATAATTGTAGTTTGTCTATCAGGCTGGGTCAAGTTTTGAGAATAATTTTCAGAAAGAATGTTTACGGAAAAATTGTTTATCGGTTCGAGTTCCAAATTGTCGAAATTAACAGTCTTGGGGATAGCATTTGCATTTAAAACTGAAGTAAGGAATTCGCCCTTTTCATTAATTTTAACAAGGGCACGGGGAAGATAAACTTTTTCTATTTCGGCAGATGATAGGAAAGCATCAGTATTAGTGATGTTACATTTTAATTTACATATTTGTTCTGTTCGGGGTTCTAAACAGATTGTATTAACCGGGATCCAGTTATTGAAAGTTGAAGGGTTCTGAGTACGCATGACAGTATCATCCGTAACTTTGTAGAGAGGTAAAGTTTTAAAATTAGTGACAAGTTGTTTGCTGTTAAAGTCTATAACGCAGTTATAGTGTTCAAGGAAATCTGAACCCAGTAATCCGTCGAATTCAATGTCGATGTTGCAAATATATACCTTGTGTGGGTCGGCGACATTGAAAGGTACAAAGGTGGATTCGTTGATTAAGATTTTCTGATCGGTGATTCCTTGGATGACTACGTTTTCGGGAAATCGTTGTTTGAAGCGTTGGCAGGTTTCAGGTTAAAAATTGAAAGTCCTGCACCCGTATCGATAAGAAGTTTATAGGTGTTTGAAGAGTCAGTAATATAATAAAGATTCTTTGAGTTGAAGGAAAGAAGGGGTCTTACAGAAAGTTCTGTTCTGGGAAGTTGACATTGGGGCTGAAGTCGTCCAGATTCATTGTCTGAATTTGGGTTTGAATTTCTGAAATTTCTTGGTCTGGGGGTTCTGACTGAGTGGGGTCAAATGAAAATTTACTTGAGAAGAATCAGGTTCGTCAGAATAAAATTCGTATAACTGTTCAGTATTGAAATATTCTGGTTCATTGTTTTGTTCGAAATCATTAGGGTGATAATCTTGTACGTTTCCGTACTCATCGGGTAAAGAGGTGTAATGATTTTCGTTTTGAGAGTAGTTATAGTCATTGTGATGTGGTCCGAATTGCAGATTGTTCAAGTGATGAGTCTTTGGTTGTTGGCGTTGTTGATGTTTAAAGAAACTCGGGTTCGGTCTGTAATTGCCAGACATTTGGGGTTGTCTACTGGTAGATGGACGAAATTGTTGCTGTGAAAATTGTTGACTGGGATTAACATTTGTAGATTGATTAGCAGGTTGATTGAAAAAATGAGGGCGGTAATTCGAATAGTTCTGATTAGAATTCGGGTTGTGTTGAAATTGTCTCATTCTCAATAAGCATTCGTTGCTTAAATGGCCCATGCGTTTACAAAAAGAGCATTGTTTTGGAGGTGGACCGTTATTTGGTTTACGAGGGGTTGTTGGAAATTTCTATTACCTGAA
Organism: Octodonta nipae; assembly: GCA_034190945.1. Lineage (NCBI taxonomy): Eukaryota > Metazoa > Arthropoda > Insecta > Coleoptera > Chrysomelidae > Octodonta > Octodonta nipae. Next base: position 58,783,584 of record CM067223.1, read on the forward strand.
AATTTCTGGGTTTCTAAATGTGATAGTTATAGTTCTCGTTTAATTCTGGAAATGGCAGTGAGAATACTGCACGGGTCGCTAGCGCAAACGAGTTGACCAATTTTGGGCTCTAAACCCGTGAGGAGGCTATTAAGAGCCATTGACTTTATTAAGTCAATCTGCGCTTGCTTTTCTTTGATGGTTAAATTTTGTTTGTTTATAGCTGCTAGATTTTTCGCTTGGTTCGTCTGGAGTCTAGCAGAGAAAGTGAGGGGGGATTCATTAGGAGTTTGCCGCATTCGTTGCAAGTCCTGTATGAGAGCCGAGAGATCTCTAGGATCTCCAAAATGATTTTCTAGGAGGGTTTGAATTTCAGCTAATTGACTAGGGTTTCGCGAATTAATTAATTCAGCTGCTCTACCGCGTAACTTATTTTTGATGTGGAGAATTAGCAATACTTGCTGATTATCCGTTGCCATGCTGTAAGCAGTATTACAGGAGCATATGAAAGTATTCAAAAATCTCGGATTACCATCATACTCAGGAATTATGGCAAATATTTCCGAAAGCTTATAGGGTTCTACGGTTGGTGTAGGTGCTTGTCTAGTGGTGGAAATTATTATAAATGTATAAATTCGCACAATAAATAAAAAATTAAATGTTGAGGTTTTAAATGTAAATGGTAAATATATAGTTTATCAAAATCCAATATCGAGCAATGTTTAATAGAGTAATAACAAATTTGAAATAGGAATTTATAAATGGTAGATTAATAATAAACTTGAAATAATGTTTCAAATACTTCGAAATATGTACGTCAAAGTAATGGAAATAAAATAATATGATTATGTAAAATATATAGTTTCAAAATTATTCAGGAATGTAAGGTTATGAGGAATAAGATATTATATAAATGAAAGAACTAGTGGTCATTCAAAATAAAAAATAGTTACTTTATGTGATTCTTACGTTATTATTCCTCGCATCGGACTGTTCTCCGCGTCACTTAGCACTGGTTAGCCTGGTTGCGTGTTCCCTTGCTAGTACTTGGTAGTTGTTGTCCTTTTCAAGTAGGTTTTGTCCACAATGATTTAGAAATCTCCACAGTCAGTTAGTATTCACGTGTTCTAACTGTGTTGGACAAACCTAGTGACTGCGCCAATTTTATATTCACTTTGATTCAATTCACTTTAAAAAAAATTATTTATTTAGAAACATACAAAATTAAAATTGAACAATTAAAGTACTTGAATAACTTAATACTATAAATGATATTATTTGAATGACAACACGAGAACGTTTCCAGTTGCTTTTATAACATTGACAAAAGTGCTGATGCAAGTCAGCGTTTTTACTGGGTAACGGATCGTGTAGGTTTCCGTTGTTTGCTTATTTAAGATGAATTTTGATATCCCTGAGAGTCACGACTAAATTCCGTGGCTTCTCGACTGTGAACTAAGTGCTGATATATTTTGCATATAACATATATATATATATATATATATATATATATAGATATATAATATTATATATATATAATTTATATCGTGAATACTTAATCAGCCAAGCATCAAGAAAAAAAATTATTCAACCCACCTGAAAAAAATTTGCTGGCTACGGCTTTGACTTTTAATAGTTAACTCTGCTCTTATTAATTGTCATTTCAAACGCTATTTTTAATGGAAATTGTAGTCGTTTAAATTGGAAAGGCAATTTTGGGGGTATCATGGGAATTCTTGGTATAAAAACAGTTTCACCAGTTACGTTGCCAGTTAATATGAGACATTCGATAAAAATAAAATGTAAATTGACAACTTTGAATCTTGTTGCATTGCACAGTTTCAGTGGACTCAAATTTCTGAGTAATATAATAGGAGCACCTACTTTTAATATTAATTTGAAACCAATTTAGTGTCTTAGTGGATATGCTGCTAATATCGGGATAAAAATTTTCAATAATTTCTTCCACATTTTGTATCAAAACACAAATATTGTTAAAATTTACATAGACATTTCTTGCTTGAAACTCACCACTGCCTATTTGGAGCAAGTCGTTAGAAAATTGCCAATTAGCTTCGCTAAAACGATAAAATCCTCATATTGGTTTTAAGTCCACATTTCGTTATATGTGACAAAGTTTCGATCTTTTGAGTGGTGCATTGACTTCATCTCCTCTCGTTCTCCTAGTTATAACTGTCAAATTTTGACGAAAATCTCTAGAGAATAAAACAGTACAACAACCCATTGGGCAGTTACTGTTCTGCAAATCTCCCAATATCCTGTCTAGTGCCTCAACTCAAGCTTTATGAGACATAGAAGCCCCATCCCAAATAATCAAACTGCAATGCATTCATTAATTTTCCGACACTACTCTATTTAGAAATATTGCAAATGCTAGTGACGTCATCACTACATATTTATAATGTCAGTTTAAATGTGGAATGGGTTCGCACACTTTCCAAAGGTATGGCTGGTTTGCCGGACGATGCTACCCACAGCTAGGGCAATTTTTCTGCCGGATTTGTACTTTTGCTAATAATAAATTTATTAAAAATGTTTTAATTGTGCCTCCAGGGGACTATAATTATTATTATTACAGTTGTCGTATGACTCTTTGAGAGTCTAGTCGCATCGGTTGCAGTTCGCACGGTCAAAAATAATAAAACCTGACCTGAAAGGGTCTCTCTTACAACATATGTGCAACAAGTGAGCAAATTCGTACACTTCTTGTATTTAAAAATAAGAATAATGCAAAGAAGTAAATTTATATCATGAAAGAGGACGAGGGATTGCCGTTTGAAAAAGTTGTGAACAAAAATTATAAGTATCATAGAAAAGAAAACGTAAATTTTGTAGTGTGTCTAATATGCGAAGAAGTGTTTCACTTGGGCGACTTCAAGAAAATAAAAAATATAAAATTCCTTAGTAATGTTTTAGTAATATGTAATGATCACAAGAACTTAACTACAAACTTAGAAAATGTCATTCTTAACGAGAACGTCCGACAAATCATTGCGGAAATTAAAGAACCAAATGAAAACAAAAAAGTAGTTAACAAATCCCAGAAGGATAATGAACAAAAATTAGCCTCAACAAGTAATAATACTCACGTTTTGACAACTGGGAGAAATGAAGAGTCTATTATAAAATCAATTATTACTGAAAACAATCTCTTGAGGCAGTTAAATGAGGAGGTAAAGGAAAAAAATGTATTACTCAAAAATACAATAGAACTGATGAAAATTAATAAACCGACATATTCAAAATTCAAATCAAACTAAAATTCAAGACATAAGGATAACAGATAAAAATAATCACACAAATAGTAATAGCTCAAACAAGAAAATCTACACCAGTGTCGTAGATGCACTACAAAAAGATATAAAAATCCCGATCAAACGAGTAATAAGTACAAAAAAAGTGGCACAATAGTGCAGTGGTGGGTGTAAGCCAGTCACTACAAAATAAGCTTGGTTCTGATTATCTGATTAGTATTCAAAAACCAAATAATCCCAACTTAAAAATCATTGTCATTACAAATAGCATGAATAAAGAAGAAATTGAGGATGTTCTAAATCGAAGAAAATTTCGTGAATTCCAAGATAACTTCAAACTCTTTAATTATGCTAATAACATGAAGGGAGCAATAATTCAAGTCACTAGAAACTTTTATGAACATATTTCAAAAACTAATTACAAGATTTACATCGGGTACCAGTGCACCAGAGCTTACGATGTTTTCGGTACAACAATTTGTACCAATTGTGCAGGATTTAACCATAGTGAAAAAGTGTGTAAAAATAAACCAAAATGTGTAAATTGTGGTGGTGATCACATGGCTAAAAATTGTAGCTTAAACATTGTGCAAACTGCATGTATACCAATAGGAAATATGGCACAAATCTTAAAACTAATCATATGGCTTCAGATACTCGCTTTGTATTACTACAAAAAAATATATTTATTTCCAATACGGATTATCCAGTTAATCCAGTTATACCTCAATATCTGGGTCCGAATACTCCACACAGTATGTACTCTCCCAGCAAATTAACTCAAAATAGTAAAATTCTTGGTGATAGTGATGCATCCAAAACAAGTATAATAAAGAAAAAACTCCAGATGTACAGGCAGATCACCCAAAACACTCCAATCAACACTAGGCAAAAAAATAAGCAGAACTCTAAGGTAAATGGATAAGGAATTTGAATTTAGTAATTATATACAAACTGCATTTGTTTAACCAGAAAAAAATTGTGATAACCTCAATACTTCCAACAGACTTGTAAATGACATTCAAGATTTAATTATGTGCTTAAATGTACGAAGTTTAAATGCTAATCTAAATAAATTATTAGTCTTAGTTGAAAGTCTTGAGATCAAGCATTGTATGTACCGAAACATGGAATCTTGATCATTATAAGTATTTTAATATAACTGGTTATAAAATATAACAATGGTGATACAAATAACTCGGATGGTGTGGTAATTTACATAAAAGACAACATAACTGAAAATACGCAAAGTATTAAAGTAGGTAGATTAAATTTACTTAACTCTACTATAAACTTAGAAAATAATACCAAAATGGAAATATCAGCAGTGTATAGGTGTCATGATTTACCAAAAGATGAATTCATAACAGAATTAAAGGCTTTTATGATTACGAAAAAAAGAACGAAGAACCATTTAATAATTGGTGATTTTAATATTGTTTTAATTAAAACTGATAACTTTAGCCATGAGCAGTTAAATAATTGTTTAGAGAATGGTTTCATGCCGGCTTTTCACACAATTACCATATCTGATAGTTCAACGGGTACATGTATTGATAATATAATATATTCATCAAAACGAACATTATAGAAGCTAAAGCTATTAAACTATCAAATTTGTTCAATGACCACTACCCTCTTTTTGTTTCAATTAATAAATGTATAAACAAAGAGATCACTAAAATTGTCAAACCAGTAAATTATAAGAAATTAGTAGAAATAGCTAGAATAGTACATTTGAACTCGATATTATTATTACAAGACCCGAATGGAACCACTGATTCACTTATAAAACTAATATCTGACAGTAAGGTAAATATTAAAAAACAATCAAAATCTATTCCACGTAGTCCTTGGATAACGAAAGGCATTATAAAATCAAATACCTTCACGATGACAATAAAATTAAAGTGCAGGATCCTACTGAAATATCCAATTGCCTGAATACATATTTTAATAATATTGGTTATGAAATCAGCAATAAAATTACTCAGCCGAATAATCTTAAACTAAAACTCCCACCCCACAACCCGAATACTATATTTCTAACTTTATTGCAGAACCTCTCGCACATATAATTAATTTGTGTATAGAAAGATCCATTTGTCCTGATGCACTTAAACGAGCTGATATAAAGCCAATTCACAAAAGCAAAGAAAAGCATATCATGTCAAAATACAGACCCATCTCGCTGATATCTAATGTAGCTAAAATCTTGGAAAAAAATATTTACAATAGAATTTAGAATTTGTAAACAAGCATAAAATAATATCAAAAAACAGTATGGGTTCATGAAGAAAATAGGTAGAAAGGATGTCTTAGATTTTCCAACAAATGTAATTTATGAAAAGCTTGATAAAAGTACCCCAATTGCAGCTACATTTCTAGACTTAGCGAAAGCATACTGTCAATCACAAGATATTATTAGAAAAATTATACTGTAATGGAATAAGAGGCAAAGCTAATAAGCTCATGACTTCTTATTTGCAAGACAGAAAACAGCGTATTAAAGTAAATGAGGTTGTAAGTGAATATTGTGAAGTTCGAACAGGTGTTCCACAAGGAACAGTACTAGGGCCATTGTTATTAATTATTTTGCTGATGAAACAACGGTTATATCTATAGGAGAAAGTTGGGTTGAAGTAGAGATCAAGATGAATAACTATTTGAAGACCGAGATGTAAGACCGACATATAGGAATGACACCTCGAAGAGAGGATGAATAACTATCTTGAAGCTATAAGTAACTGGCTAGCTTTAAATTTGGACAAAACTGTTTACATAACATTCGGAAATTGCAAATTAGTTTTCCGGTAAATCTAAACATTTCAGTCAACGGAAAAAACCTGAATAGGGTGGAATCAAGTAAATATTTCTGAATCATCTTTGATTACAGAATGAAGTGGGATAAACATGTAGAATATATTCTTAGAAAAACAAAGTATTTAGGATTTGTATTCTATAATCTCTATATAAGATTATGAATGGACACATTGATGAAGTTGTATTACGCATTTTTCCGCAGGATGATCAACTATGGAATAATTGCCTCTGGGGGGGCTTACTCCAACGCTACAAAACCTCTGCAAAGCCACCACTATTAAAAATCGTAAACAGGAATAAAACGAACTTACATAACAATCCTTTAAATTTGGAAGAGCTCTTCTCACTTGAATCTTTAAAATATCACTACATTACTCTGAAAGAAAAATTCCTGAAAAAGTCACCATTGTTATTGAAAGTTCCTGAAAAATTATGTTTTATTTTTTTTTTATTTTATGTTCTTTATTATCTTATGTATTCTTATATATTTTCCTTTCTGTTAAGTATATATTTTCGATATATTATTAGTTTTAGGTATTATGCCAAAACCACGAACAGGTAACTCCGATTACCTCTGTGGAGATTATGTAATAATGTCCTGATATTATTATGTATATCTATTGGTTAAATAAATAAATAAATTTGAGGATAATATTAGGTCAAGAATTTTGTTATATAGGGCATAAGCATGAGCTGTTGCATATATAGAGTACCTGAAATATGGGGCGAAGTCAAGTTATCATTGCAATGTGATTCAAACAAGGTTAGAAAAAGTTGCAAATGAACGATGGTTTAAATGAAGAGAACTTATATTTTATACTGTGCATTAAAAAATATGAGGAAAAAATGTGAAATAGCGTCGCTCATAATCAGTTGCACGGATAGGATATTTGAAATATAGGGAGGAGTAGAGTTAAGTAGTTTAATCTTTAAAAATTGTTACATAGGGTGCTCCATAAGCAGTTGCAGTTTTGGTGAAATTTATTGGCAACTGATGGATTTATATTTATACAGGGTGGTACAAGAATGTCAAACTGGGTGACCGATACTTGCACATACAAGGTGGTTCAAATAGCAAGTGGAGTTGAATTATAGTTAAAAAGTGTGGGTAAAAAATATTGTTCTAAATTTCATTCAGATAGAACACGAGCTGTTGCATATATGCAATATCTTAAAAATGAGGCGAAGTAAAATTATAGTTATACAGTGTGATTAAAACATGTTAGAGAAACTCACATATACGGGGTAGTTGGCATATAATGTGAATACAGATTATATTTTCCAGGATGGTTAAAAAATATCTCAAAAATAGTTATTTAGCGTAATTATACAGGATGCTTCAAAAACTGATAGACCAGTAAGTTATAATGGGTGACTAATTGGCAGCAGTACCTATATACCAGATAGTTTAAATATAAATGGAAGTTATAGCTATAGAAGGCATTTCTTAAAAATCTATACTATTATAAAATTGTAAGTTTGTCTGTTGTTTGTTTTGTTTGTATGTTTGTTCGGGCATCATCTAAGAACTACTGAACTGATTTGGCTGAATCTTTTTTTGTTGCAAAGCCTATAATTTAACTTAAAATCTAGTAGATATATTATATCCCTAAATTGACAAAAACGGTAGATATGGGAAAAAACTTCTACCTTGTTGGATAACACAATTACTCTATTGGTTCCACACCAAACACCAAATATTAGATACTTGAATCAGCTTAGGTTTTATTCAAAATTCGGAATATGCCAATGTAACATGTTTCTATTTAAAAAAAATCAACTGATATATCAACCGTAATTTTACAGGGTATTCTATATATAGGAAACTTAGTGCGGAATAGAATGACATGGTTTAAAAAATCTAAAAAAAAAGTTATATTAGGTGTGCCATAAGCAGCTGCATACATACAATGTGGTTGAAATAAGAGAGAGTTATACGGGGTGGTTGAAGTTATATTGAGTGGGCCATAAATAGTTTCATATACCAGGGGGTTCATAAACGGGCGGAGTAGAATTATATTTAAATAGGGTAGATAACAAAATGATATATTGTTTGGCTCAAAAGTAGTTGCATTTACAATATGGTAGAAATAAGGGTATTTATATAGGGTGGATACATTTTTTAGAAAAAAATGTGTTAGATAAGCAGTTGGTATCTTTGAATTATATTCTTAAGTTATTGTAGTTATGAAATGGATTGAAAAAATGTTAGAAGAAGTTCCTTATACAGGGTGGTTGAATCTTATGATCTACAAGCTGTTACATTTACCAGATAGTTGAAATATAGGGTGGAGTAGAATTTAAGGATACAGGGTGGTACAAAAATGTTATATTGGGTGGCAAATAAGTAGTTGCATATACAAGGTTGTTAAAATATAGGGTGGAGTAAAATTATAATTATACAGAGTGGGTAATAAATGGTAGAAAAATTTTCTTATATAGCAGTTGCATATATGGACTACCTGAAATATTGGACGCAGTAAAGTTATAGTTACACAGTGTGATTCAAACAAGGTTAGAAAAAGTTGCAAATGAAGGGTGCTTTAAATGAAGTGTGGAGAGAAATTATACTTTATAATGTAAAAAATATATATATGAGGAGAAATTGTGAAATAGCGTGGCTCATAATCCGTTGCATATATAGGATAGTTGAAATATAGGGTGGAGAAAAGTTGTAGTTAAGTATTTAAAAATGTTATATCAGTTTACTAATAAGCAGCAGCGCATACAGGGTAGTTGTTATATAGGGTGCCTCATAAGCAACTGCAGTTTTGGTGAAATATATTGTAATGTTATACTGGGTGGCCGAAAGCAATTGCATATACAAGGTGGTTGAAATAGAGGGTGGAGTAGAATTATAGTTAAACAGGTTGGGTAATTTTTTTGTAGGATAGAGCACGAGCTGTTGCATATATGCAATATCTGAGATGTGGATTGAAGTAAAATTATAGTTATACAGTGTGATTAAAACAATGTTAGAAAAACTTGTATATACGGGTGGTTGAAATATAAGGTACGGACAAATTATACTTTCCATGGTAGTTAAAAATGTTATATTTGGTGGCCTCTCATCAGATGAACATAGAGGGTGTTTGAAGTATTTTATAGAGTAAAATTATGTTTATACAGTATGGTTCAAAAATAAGTTATAATGTTTGACTGATTGGCAGCAGTATATACATGATGGTTTTAATGTAGATGGAAGCAGAGTTATAGTTATACAAGGCAATTCAAAAAAATATATTAAAATTATTATATAGGGTGGCCAAAAAGCAGTTGCAGTTTGGGTGAGTGTTTAAATAAACTGCGCTTTTACATTTGTGACATACCAAGGGTTCCACAGACATTTCGATTAGGGTGGATCGAAAAGATTAAAAAATTTGTCATATAAGGCATGAACAGATGCATCCTACTACTACATGGAATACCTGAAACATGGGGCGAAGCAAGATTATAGTTTTAGAGTGTGATTAACACAATATTAGAAAAAATTTCATATAAAGGGTGATTTATTGTACTTTACAAGGAGGCTAAAAAAATCCGAAATAACTGTTATATAGCGTAGACCATAAGTAGTCGCATAGCTGAAATATACGGTTGAGTAGAGTTAGAAGCACGTGTAATGTGAAGTAGAGTTACAGTTATACAAGGTGTTTCCAAAAATGTCGAATAAAATTGTTATATAGGGTGGCCAATAAGCACTTACAGTTTGAGTGAAATATATTCGTGATTGGTGGATATATAGTTAAGTAGGGTGTTTCAAAAAATTTGTAAAAATTGTTATATAGGGTAACCCATATGTTTCATAAGTTATGTCTTTTTGCAAAGACTTGTATATTCCGTGCGCGGGTGAAACTGTGGGTAACGGCTAGTTGATACATAAAATCTAAATTATATATAATTTACATTTCAGAACAATTGTCTGTGTAAACTGTGGAAAAGTATGAGGCAAAGAGTTCAGAAAGCTGGTCAGTGTTCTGATTCTCTGATCCATTGTATGTCATACACAATAGGAGGCCATGTGACTTTTTAACATTATTAACATATGATCAGAATGACCTCAAATTCTCAAATTACTCTCAACCCGTTCAATATGTTCCGTATGATAGTTTGACTCCAATATCGCACATCTATTCCGTAATTCCGCAAAGATATCATAAATCTTAGGATTACCTGTGTTTTTATATTGTTTATGTCCTATTTTTTTCTGATAACTAGAGATCGAAGATATTTGAGCAATTCAAGGGCAAACATACTGCCACCTTTTCCACTCCATTTGATATATTTTATATAAAATGTTTTGTGATATAAAAGTCAATTTCACAAAACCAGTAGTAGCTTTCAACAATATCATTATTGAAAAAAATAAAGAAAGATGGAATTCAGAAAATTTTTTGGTCCAAGGGGGCCAAGTCAATAAATTTATGGGAAGGTTTAATGACTCACGGCCGGTTTTTCATGTCCAGGGGGGCAGCTGCCCCGTGATTACCTATCTCGAGGAATTATTAATTTTGAAAAATAATTTTCAGAATTGGTCGAATAACTAGACGAAATCCGGCTAGTTGAGCTGCGCGATGATGTCAGTATAATTGAACTCATGTAATACCGTCGTCTTGGCCTGAAAACAAGTCTGTACAGGTAAATTAGTCATTGGCTTCGTATCAAACTGTGGATGCTCACGTTCGCATCATTTTGCATGTTCCTCAGAACTTTTCACCGCGTCGAGAATTCTTAATAGCTCGAACAGGGAACACACCAATGTGCTACCTTGAAATAACACAACATACACTTAAAAATATTTATTTAATTATATCTATACATAATAGCTATGTATTATACTTAAAGGTTACAGAAGAAAATATTAAGTTTTTAATAAGCCGGTAATATAGCTTTAACTGAACCGACTAAATCATTTTATAGATAAGTAAGTAGATACATTGCAGCAATTGAAGTTTACTAAGCAATAGACCTTTACTTGCGACCAAATCCTACTGAACTAGCTTCATAGATATCACATTTTGTGCTTTTATTAAGCTAATAAATTTCAACATTTCATCATTTTTGTTAATAACTAGGCACTACATATTTTAGGCTTAAATCTTGTACCGAAACTACACACATATCTGTTTTAGGTACTAAGAAGTAAAAAACTGAAAATTGAATTACAAAAACAAATTACAAAGAAGATGTTTTCTAATATTTCTGTTTCTAAATTTAATAATTTTCACAGCCTGTTTAAATGTAAAATAAGTTGCTGTTAAAAGTGTTGAGAGGCAGTCATTGAACAAGCAATTTGTTAAAGTCATATTTCCTAGAATTGTTAGTGTTTATGCTAAAAACTATAAAATAGAACTAATAAAAACATTCTCGAGTATTAATTCTAAATTTGTCTTAATATCAATATCACATAAAACATACTTAAATAAACAGATTAATTGAAACAACTAAGCTTTTTCATTGGTATCAGTTCTTCTTCATGATCCTCCTTTTCGCTTGCATTAAACCTAAAATTATATCATATTAATAAAGAATATGTTAAATTTGTGATAAACTTTTTTGAACTATGTACTGCGTTGATCAGGGGTTTCCAAAGTTTTTCACTTAGAGATTTAGTATTTTGTAACGACGCTCTAGAACGGTGTTGAGGGACTCTTATCCAACGCACTATTTGCTCAGGGTGAGAACGGAGGTTTTCGCGCCAGAGTCATAGCTGATTCTGTTTTTTTCCGGATTTGGACCGCGTCATTTTTTCGAATTAGTTTATATACCTAAACCGGGATATAAACAAAGTTTTCCGACATTTCGCCCACACTTATAAGGGGCTTTTTCAAGGATGAGACAAAAACAAAACAAATGTTACTTACCTTGCGGCTACTCCATTCATTTCATCTTTTTCTCACGAACACTTCAAAACTTTACTTTTTATTCAACTTGTCACAATGATGTACAAATTCTAAATGAGTAATAGGTACGAAGAAATAATAATTGCCCCCCCCCCCGAAATTTTCAGGTAATAGAAGGGTAGGAGGCACTTAATGGGATTATTTTATGATTGAGATGAAATTTTGAAGTGTTCGTGAGAAAAAGATGAAATGAATGGAGTAGCCGCAAGGTAAGTAACATTTGTTTTGTTTTTTGTCTCATCCTTGAAAAAGCCCCTTATAAATGTGGGCGAAACGTCGGAAAACTTTGTTTATATCCCGGTTTAGGTATATAAATAAACTAATTCGAAAAACTGACGCGGTCTAAATCCGGAAAAAGCAGAATCAGCTATTTATTCAGGGTACTTTAGATTCTATTAAAGGAAACAGGAGGGTCACGCGGCACTCCTATTTACTTTTTACCAGCAGTTTTTGATAACATTCCTGGAACTAATTTAAGTGAAATGTTTACAAACTGGATAGGTTCTTTTATTCTGTGGAATCAAATTTTTAGTTACAATAAGTCGAATATTTTAAAACAATTGCTTGATCAAAATAAAAGGATAACATGAAATGTACAAGATACAATAATTGACATGTTAAACTTGCTTTTTAATACACACTGAAAACTAAGTTATGGATTTTTGTATAGGTATAGAAATAAGTTTGAAGTTCATTTATCACAAAATTCTGACGTTCTCCGTTTAGATAAGCTGCAACAACGCCTGATAAACTAACCAGTTCTCACAGCTAGCTAATGCCAATAAAAGTCTGACAGTCCAATCTTGCCATAAATGCAAATGTATCAGTACAATCTATTTCTTGTCGATGATTAAACCGACAGGTTCCAACTGGAGCTTTTCTTCGTTCAAGCCATCCATCGAGTTTTAGTTTAGTTCTGAGAATAATTTTGCATGTAACAGCAGCACATCTGTAGGACGATCGACTATTCTTCATCTGTTGTTTTTAATCAGTCCTCGAATGTCTTCAGTGATAGTTTCAATGCTTCTTTCAACCTAATATTCACAAAATTTGCTTCTTCAATTATATCTTCATTTTCAGCAGCATTCACAAATGTTTCATCCTTACTCAGTTCTCCTTGTAATTCATTGTTGTCGTAACTCTCATATTCCTCTTGACCTCGAATAATATTTGCTAACTGCACAGTATTATACACATTTCGTGGTCTTCATTACCGTCAAAGGTTTTATTTTCATTTTCTTTATTTGAAAATTGATGTTCCAGGTTTCGTACATACTAGAGACAACAATTTTCTTTTCAATTGGAATACATATTCCATAACCTTTTGATGCCTCAGAGTAACCTACTAGGATACCTTCTTGTAATCTCGGGTCAAGGTTTGACTTCCCGGGCCCCTTTTCCACAACAAATGTTTTTGCACCAAACACTTTTAAGTTGCTTAAATCCGGTACTTCCTTTTTCCAATCTTCAAATAGAGAATGACTACCTAGATTAGACGTGAACCCCTATTTCTCAAACAGTTTGATCTAGCAACTGCTTCAGCTCAAAATCAGTGATTTATTTAGACTTTATCAGAAAACAGAAAACACTTCATTCTATAACCAGTTTGTGTTTCAACAAGCACTTTATATTCCTTGAAAACTTGAGGAACGTCACTTTTATTTTTAATAAATCGCAATTCACACCAGCGAGTGCTATCATCAGTAAATCTAACGAGATATCGCGCTCGTCCCATTTATTATCAGATTTCTTGGGAAATGGTAGAATAGTGATTTCTCATTATAAACATATATCACGTTTCAATTTTTAACAAGACTTCTTTGTTCAAGTGCGATAACTTCAGCTTGCGGAATTATCATTTGCTACATTTGTCTGTTTAGTACTATTGTAAACATAAAATGGTACTTGCACTTTGTGCTACCAATTTTGCTTCACCAGTTCCCCCAAAAATGGTAGCACCAGTATTTCTGCTTTCTACGATCCTCCTAACAGAAAATACGTTCTCAATACTGTTATACATTTTATTCGCCGCCACAGGAGTAAACATTAGTCATTCCGACGAAAAACAAAACATCAATCTCTGGGATAATAATTTCCCATCCGTAGTAAAGACTTGAGCAGTTCCTTAAGCTGCAATTTCAGTCTGTGCATCTCTGGCTTACATGACATTTGTTGATGTCATATGGAGAAACGCTGCTTCATGATTACACAGTGAGACGGGCATCCACTGACTATCGATTATCGTTTGATATTTGTTTCGTATGTAGCGCTTTACCATGATTTTCACTTTATACTTTATGTCCATTTTGATGACATTTAAAACAATTATGTTCAAATGGTTTGTCAAACTAACGTTATATCTACGTTGACCACCTTGAAATCCACTTCCTTGATGGCATTCTCCTGAGTTGGTTTGAAACTTTTTCATTTTTGTATAACCAACATAACTTCAGAATCATCAGTATCTCGTTGATATTTAGTATCATATTTTTCAAGAATTTTTTCTTGGAGTTTATCCGGTTGAGGCATTTCATTTTGAGGCTCCAATGTACATCTGAATATTTTAAAGCTTTAAAGCGTTAAGAAGTAATGTAGATTGTAGGTTGTTGTACATCTCGACATCCATACCGGGCAGCTTTGTTCATATATTAAAAAACTACATTAGTTATGTGTGAAAATAAACAGTTTCTTCTATCTTGTAAAAACTTACATGTTTGAACAAAGTTGCTCTTTTTACCGGTCCTGTAGATGCAAACTCTCATTTCAACTAATTCCAACATTGTTGAAGTCTTCAAACCTTTGACCATTCGTAATAAACTTGAAACTGTTGCGATTATTAAATCTTCACAACTTTGAATTGAGATTGTCAGTTTCCTCTAATTCAGGCTTTGTTTTTTTTCCATGTACATTCACCCATGTTATATTTTTAACTATAACAGCTTTAAGTTGCATAACCCAATTATCATAAATCTCTTGAAAGAGGTTTAATCGTATTCGATGACAAAGATATCTCAAAAATAAACTAAACTTGGTTAATTTTCCCGAAGTATTTTTACTATTATTTTTATTTAATCTTCATGCCGTCTGGTCCCATAACCTGATAACTATTACATTGACAAAATCAAATGTGAGGATTAATCAAACCAATTTTATACACATGTATTATACATATTGTCAAATCAATAATATGTAGTTATAACAGCATAAACAAAATCAGTAATAGAACGATGGAGATGGCATAAGAGCGCCAAATCTGATTTATTTGCTTAACATTCACATTGTGACGTATGATATCGTGATTCCACCGGTGAAACCAAAAAAAATGAACTCGGTAGAAACGAAAGGGTTAAACAAATAATTTATATTTAAAAAAGAACTGACTTCAACTGGCTTAAAATATAAACCGTTTAGAAACCGAATGCAATCAATCACTATTTTCTGATATATATATATTGTTACGAAATTTACCCAAAGCCGACCCTGTGTCATTTCAGCACGACAACAAACGCTTTACCATAAAAAATACGATTCTCGAAAAGACTCGGCAGCGGAAGGAACGATGACGATTTCTACTGGAGAATTCTACGCTGGTGATATAAAAGAAGCACACCACGATCGCCGAGTAGTGATACCGCGACGACTAGCTTATATGAGATTATTATTGTATTTGTGAATCAGCTGTTTGGATGTAAATAAAGTTCTAGAAAAGTGACAGTGCATATTAGTTTTATGATTTTTAATTGAACCCACGAAGTATACTGCAATTTGGTGTTAGAAGTGAAGGATTAAGTGCCGTTAACATCGTAAATTGATTTATGGAAACTCGTAGTATGGAAAAGTTAGACGAAAAAATTGCAGATTCTAGAAAAACGTGACAAGAAGGAGAAACAACATCAAGAAGAAATTCAACAAAAATTAGTGAAATCTTTTGATGATAAACTTAAAGTTGAATTAGAAAATCTTGTCACCACGATGGAAGAAAAACAACAAAATCTTGTTTCCACGATGGAAGAGAAACAACATAAATTAATTGAAGGATTGTTCTCGAAATTTAAATTATTAGATGAACAGAGACAAGAGAAACAAGATCAAACGGAATTAAAACGACAAAATGAATTTAAATTATTAGAAGAAAAACGACAAAATGAATTTAAAATAACTGAAGAAAAAAGACAAATGCAATTTGAACAACTAATGCAAATAGTAAGACAAGTTAATGAAACAGTTAATGAAAGAATGCAAATAGTTGAGTCTGATATAAAAGAGATAAATGATGACATTAAGACCATAAAAAATACCGTTGACACTCTTGAAACAAAAGTAGATGACCTCGATTCCATCCAAAGCCAGGTAAAAGTTGAAATCAGTTCAATTCAAAACACAGTTCAAGACCAAATCAGTGCCATCCAAGACAAGGTAGAAACAGAAATTAAAAAAATGCAACAGGACTTACAGCGAGGAAAATACCAGAACACCGTGAGTACCAGAGGTTCCATTAGTAAACCACCCACATTTGATGGCAGTTCATCTTGGCCTATGTATAAACGGCAATTTGAGGCTGTGGCTACAGCTAATGGATGGGATAATCAAGAAAAATCTACTTCTCTGGTAATCTCGTTAAGAGGTCCGGCCCTAGAACTCCTCCAAAGCATTCCAGTCGATGAACAAGGCAATTTCGACAAGATCATCGCCATCCTAGACAAACGATACGACAATCAATCCTTGAGCCAGGTATACCAAGTCCAACTCAGTGGAAAAACGCAAAGATCTGGTGAAAGCCTTCAAGAATTCGAAGCAGAGATTAGACGGTTAGTACACTTGTCCTACCCAGACCTGCCAGAGGAAACGAAAGACCAGTTGGCCACACAGAGTTTCATAAATGGCATCAGAGATGTGGAAGTACAAAGAAATTTAAGACTGAGTGGCGTCAAGAAAAGTAGTGAAGCTCTATTTCGGGCTTTGGAAGTAGAGGCCGTCATGAACATGTCCAAGCCAAGGGTCCGAGCCGTTTCCTTCAACCAGGAAGAGTCAGAGTCACAATTTCAAGCGCTGCTGGCTGGTCTGAACAAAATATTAGACCGGTCACAAAGAACTGGCACCAGAGGGGCATGTTACCGCTGCGGACGGACAGGGCACTTCCAACGTGACTGCCGAGTAAGGCTACCGGAACCAGTCAGCATAAGGGGGCGAATGCTGACTCACCATCCACCAGCCCCCAGGACAGTATCCATCCGGGGATTTTGCCGAGACAGCAGCAGCCTAGTCATTAGAGGCACCATCAATGGGCGAGCAGTTACCATCACAATCGATACCGGCGCCGCTGTGTCCATTGCCAAGTCCAGGGTCTTGAGAGCATCAGAAATTCGGCCAGTTAGCAATAACATCCAGCTCAGAACAGTCACCGGCGAGTCCATGACAATACAGGGTGAGGCAGATGTCGTGCTACAGATAGGGGACAACATGATCCGGCATAGGGTCCTGGTAGCGAATATTGAGGACGATTTTATACTGGGAATGGAGCCAGCATGGATTTATGTTCGACCCGAGATATGATGTTCTTCGGTTCCTAAATGAGGAATTTGTATTGACACGGCCCGTCAACACATCAGTCACCCCCATAAAAATTGTGGCAAAGTCTTCAGCTAGAATTCCCGGTCGAACGGAACAGATTATTCATGGGCAGTTAGACAGCAATCCTGGGAGCTGCGTTGGAATGGTGGAGCCCGCACACTCAGCTCATGACTACCTGGTTGGACGGGCTATAGTTAAAACCGGACGAGATATACCAATCAGAGTCCTGAATTTGTCCAACAACGACATCCGAATTACCAATGGTCAAGAGATAGCTTGTTTCGAGCCAGTAGAGACCATCATCAATTGCGAGGAAGAGTACCAGACGTCGGTGGAGGAGACAGGGCCCGATAAAGAGTTCCTACAACAGTTTGCTGACCACTTGACACACTTGACATCAGAGAACCAGAAAAAAGCCAAGCAATTTATCACAAAACACTGGCAAATTTTTAACAGTAAAAATGGAACCACCAGTCGCACCAACATCATCCAGCATCGAATAGATACCGGAAAGGCTCAGCCCATCAGAATACCACCTAGACGACTACCATTGGGGCAACAACAGGCAGTCGAGGAAAACATCGAGTCCATGTTACAAAATGGAGTTATTGAGCCATCCATCAGTCCATGATCTGCTCCCGTCGTGCTAGTTAAAAAGAAGGATGGAACCACCCGATTTTGCGTGGATTACAGAAAGCTGAATGATGTCACGAAGAAAGACAGCTATCCACTACCTCGAATCGATGACACTTTGACCACACTAGCAGGCTCCCGTTGGTTCTCCACACTAGACCTAAAAAGTGGATATTGGCAGGTTGGTCTACACGCAAACGACAGAGAGAAGACAGCGTTCTCCACCAGTAAAGGGCTGTTTCGGTTCACGGTCATGCCCTTTGGGTTATGTAATGCACCCGCAACCTTTGAGAGGCTAATGGAGTATGTACTGAGCGGGTTAACATGGAGGACGTGCTTAGTATACCTCGACGACATTCTAGTCATGGGTCAGACATTCGACAACCATCTGAAGAACCTGGACGAAGTATTCTCCAGAATTAATAATGCCAACCTGAGACTCAATCCGAAGAAGTGTTCCTTGTTCCAAAAAGAAGTAGAGTTTTTGGGTCACGTAGTGTCCGAGTCAGGAATCCGCACCAACGAAGACAAGATAGAAGCCATCCGTGATTGGCCAGTTCCAAGAGACAAACATGAACTCCGAAGCTTCTTGGGCCTCTGTTCATACTACCGGCGTTTTGTTGAGGGATTTGCCACCATTGCCGCCCCTCTACATCGGCAGACCACAGAAAAGGAGATCTTTCGTTGGAATCAGGATTGCGAAACATCATTCAGGCGACTGAAGGCAGCACTATGTTCCAGCCCAATCCTAGCCTTTCCTACACAGTCCGGCAAGTTCATCTTAGACACCGACGCCAGCAACACAGGTTTGGGGGCCGTCCTATCCCAGGTGCAAGATGGTGAAGAGAGGGTGATCGAGTACTACAGCCGTGGATTCTCGAAACCAGAAAGAAATTATTACGTCACCAGAAAAGAACTTCTTGCAATAATAAGGGCTGTAGACCATTTCCACAAATACCTGTATGGTCGCCATTTCTTAATCCGAACAGATCATGCCGCACTCAAATGGCTGCTGGACATGAAGACACCGGAAGGACAACTGGCCAGGTGGATGGAGAAATTACAGCAATACGACTTCAAGGTGGACCACCGTGCCGGCCGTTTGCACAATAACGCCGATGCCCTATCCAGAAGACCCTGTAGAGCGGAATGCGGACATTGTCTGAGGACGGAACAGCGAGAAGGTATCCCCATCAGGCAGATCCGAGTGCAGGCCAACGAAGACTGGACAACGGAACAGTGCATCCAGGATCAAATGGCTGATCCAGACATCGAACCAATCTTGTCACTCAAAATGAGAGGGGCACCCAGGCCACGATGGGACGAGGTAGCTAGATACTCCGGCGTGCTGAAATCGTTATGGGCCCAGTGGGACTCTCTAAGAGTAGACAATGGAATGCTCAAGCGAGTTTGGGAAAGAGCTGATGGACGAGAAACCAAGTCCCAACTGGTAGTTCCGAAGAAAAAGGTACCAGCCATCCTGACCGAAGTACATGATGGAATTACCGGAGGCCACCTGGGCATGAATAAAACCCTAGACAAAGTTCGCCAGCGGTACTACTGGGTGAATTACTTCGAAGACGTCAGAGCTTGGTGCCGCAAATGTGCCACATGTGCCGCCAGTAAGGGCCCGAAGACCCGGACCAAGGGCAGAATGCAGCAGTACAATGTGGGCGTCCCATTTGAGAGAATTGCCATCGATGTCGCCGGTCCGTTTCCCGAGTCTGAGAGGGGGAACAAATACATTCTGGTCGCAATGGATTACTTCAGCAAATGGCCTGAGGCATATGCGATACCCAACCAAGAGGCAACCACGGTAGCGACGGTGCTAGTAGAACAACTATTCAGCCGGTTTGGCGTCCCGATGGAATTACACTCAGACCAGGGGCGTAACTTCGAATCGAATGTATTCCAGAAGGTCTGCACGATGTTGGGGATCAGGAAAACGAGAACAACACCATTACACCCACAGTCAGACGGAATGGTGGAAAGATTCAACAGGACCTTGGAACAACACCTATCCAAGGTCGTCAGCAATAACCAGCGTGATTGGGATGAGCATATTCCCCTATTCCTGTTGTCATATCGCTCTGCTTTACATAATAGTACAGGCCTGACCCCAGCCAGGGTCCTATTCGGAAAGGAGCTGCGATTACCATGCGACTTGGCATTTGGCTCCCCCGAAGAACCTCCCCAAAACATCGACGATTATGCCGACCAGCTCCGACATAACATGCTGGCAATACACGAATTAGCCCGAACGCAGATGTTGGCCACCAGTGACCGGATGAAGACGCGATACGACCTCAAGGCCAATTCAGTCGGGTTCCAGGAGAGGGACAAAGTCTGGTTGTACAACCCGCAACGGAGCAAGGGTAAATCCCCAAAGCTTACACCCTCCTGGGATGGTCCATACGAGGTGGTCAAGAGGCTTAATGACGTCGTCTACCGGATCCGTCGAAACCCCAAGGCTAAATTGAAGGTGGTTCATTTAGATCGACTAGCTCCCTACCATGGAGAGGATGTTTCTGATCGGGACGAGCAGAATTAAAGGGTGGGCAGTGTTACGAAATTTACCCAAAGCCGACCCTGTGTCATTTCAGCACGACAACAAACGCTTTACCATAAAAAATACGATTCTCGAAAAGACTCGGCAGCGGAAGGAACGATGACGATTTCAACTGGAGAATTCTACGCTGGTGATATAAAAGAAGCACACCACGATCGCCGAGTAGTGATACCGCGACGACTAGCTTATATGAGATTATTATTGTATTTGTGAATCAGCTGTTTGGATGTAAATAAAGTTCTAGAAAAGTGACAGTGCATATTAGTTTTATGATTTTTAATTGAACCCACGAAGTATACTGCTATATATATATATATATATATATATATATATATATATATATATATATATATATAGTGTTCAAGACACTCCGAATAAGATGACACCAGCCTATTTTTCTAAAAACTGACAACTTTTCCCTGGGTAATAGGGGGGTATGACCTAACGATTGGACTTAAAATAAACTTCTGGTTTAAACCGGAAATGGCTTGAACAGACCGGAAGTTGATTTTGTCAAATGGAACATGCTTATTTTTATAGCGGATTCTACGTTGAAAAATAGACATCTTAGGTTAGGTTTTTTTTGTTTTTTGATAAAATGTATTTTTAGTCCTCTGAAGTACTTTAGAAAAGAAAATCCGAATAAAATAGCTTTATATGCAAAACAAACAAAATACGACTTTAAACAAGAGTATGAACTCTTCTTTCAAGAACAGTTAAAATAAAGCAAAAATCACTTCCGGTTCCCTCAGAAAGTGGACCATTTAAATGGAAAGTACGTTTTCCTTGAGTGACATATTTACATTCCAAACTTGGATTCGAAATCTTTGTAGAAGTAAGCGTAGCAAGGCAGACTACTTACTGCCGACAGTAACCGGAAGCGGAAAACTGTCCCGGGAATTCGGTTTCTGAAACTAAAAAAACATACGATATTTAGAGACAAAGATTTTGCCTTACCACGCTTAATTATATATATATATATATATATATATATATATATATATATATATATATATATTTGTTTTTCAGTTTTCGCGGGCACTAAATGTATTAGATGGTTTCCGGGAATTCATCCGCGTAGTTGATAACTGATCCCTGCCGGGATCGATGGTAAAATGAGTATTCGAGTAACTAGAAGCGAAAGCAGAAGGCTACGAGAATTATGCGAACCGACCTGAAGAGGGCAGATGTGACTCTGTCGAAACGTCGTCATTTTACGACATTTGAAAACAAGTTGGCCCGGACGGAACTATGTGTAGCTCTCTTGATGGTCCGGGTGTTCGTCCGTTGAAAGTTTTGTCCCTGTACGTTTCGCCAAAATCTCACTTGGCATTTTCATAAGGCTTTTCCTCTTACTTCCAACATGAAGGGTGGCTGCAGGTTCGGACCTTTCCGGACTACTTCGTATCCGAGATCGTCGGTTAGGTCGTTCTCCGCTTGGTCTGCTTTCCGTGGTGTCTGAAGTGGAAGTGAGCTCCGATATGTGCGCGCTGCTATTTATGCTATCTCCCGAGTCCCGTCCTATTTATTTGCCCCGCCTCCGATTGTGTTGAGGGGGCGGTGACGTTTGTATTGATTGGGTGACACCATTGCGTTGTCGCAAATTGTACCGATGACGTGGTTCTGTTTGTACCGATGGCGGCCGCAGATGTTCGTTAGAAGGGTGGGCGTCCTGATAGCTACGAGTGACTGAATGCAACGTTGTGGTATTGTTGCGCTCTCTTTTAATTTGTTTTTCTTTTCCCGTAAGATGTTCTTCCAGGCTTGATGCAGGTGTAGAGCTTCGTTACGGTTATTGATTTCTCCTTCCTTTTCAATTTCTATAGCTTCCCTAATTGTTCTTCTTTTGAAGTTGTTTTCTGTTGCCAGATGCTTAGAGCCCTCAAAGTTGATTCTATGTCCTGTTTGCTGTTGATGTCAGAACAGGGCCGAGGTTGTGGTCTTGATTCGTATACTGAGTTTGTGCTCTTCGATTCGGGCTTCGATACTACGGTTTGTTTGACCTACATATGCTTGCTCGCATCCGCCGCAAGGAATCTTGTAGACTCTGTGACTCTCTAGTGGACGTTGGGATTGCCTAGAATGCTTTTTATCGTCTTATGAGGTTTGTAGGAAGTTTTGATGTTGCTTTTCCTAAGGATTCTTCCGATCCGATCTGTCACTCCTTGTATGTACGGAAGGGTGGTCCCTGCTTTTGGGGGGTCTTGTTGGGTTTCTTCGTGCCTGTCGTACACCGGACAAGACGACACTTAGCCATGATCGAGAGGGATCTACTGACTTCACACTTGCAACCCAGCAACACCCTCCACGGACTAATCTGGACGTCAACAGAACAACTAATTTTCTTTCGAACAGAAACAGACAAAGAACTCAAAACAGCCAGACTAAACAAGAAACATCAAAACCTTGCTAGGAAGGCCGTACAGATCACAAGTACTAGGCCGCTAGACTATGACAAAGTGGTCCACAACGTTTCCAACTATCCACTCTCCGCTGTCGAGAAACAGATCCTGTGTAAAGGCTTCAACTTCCCAATAACTCCAACAATCATACCGGTCGAAGATATCATCTCTGGCGTAGAATCAACACTACACCACGTCGAACCGGAGAAAGCCGAAGAAATAAGGCAAGACGTAGCAAGAATCCTGCGGTCTGCTAAAAAAACAGAGCCAACCGTATCCAGGGCAGAACACCAAGCACTCACTAACCTCAGGAAAAACAAAGTCATCACAATCCTACCAGCGGACAAGGGAAACGCCACGGTAGTCATGAACACAAATGACTACAACTCAAAAATGAAAGAAATTCTACTGGACCAAACCTATAAACCAATAAAGAGAGACCCGACAACCTACTTGGAAAAAACAACCAAATCCAAGATTCAGGCTCTCATACCAGATGAGGACATACGCAAAAGACTCATCCCGAGGGAAAAATCCAGTAGATGCCCCAAGCTGTACGGTCTGCCAAAAATTCACAAGGAAGGAGTCCCGATGCGCCCGATAGTCAGTGCTTTCAACTCACCTCTTGAACAACTCGAGAAGTACCTCGCAGCAGCCATGTAACCTTTAGTCTAAAATGCCGCATCCTACGTAAAAAATTCCAAACACCTTCTCATAACAATACGGGACCTAAACTTACAAGAAGAAGACCGCCTCGCAAGTCTCGACGTCAAATCATTTTACCCAAGCATCCCCGTCGACGAAGCCTTGGACCAAATTGCCATGAATGAAGACCTTCCTGCGCACATCATACAACTCGCGGAACAACAATCACTACCAAGAACTACCAAGGCACGAAGAAACCCAACAAGACCCCCGAAAGGCAGCGACCACCCTTCCGTACATACAAGGAGTAACAGATTGGATCGGAAGAATCCTTAGGAAAAGTAACATCAAAACTTCCTACAAACCTCATAAGACGATAAAAAGCATTCTAGGCAATCCCAAAGACCAACGTCCACTAGAGAGTCACGGAGTCTACAAGATACATTGCGACGGATGCGAGCAAGCATATGTAGGTCAAACAAACCGTAGGATCGAAGCCCGAATCGAAGAGCACAAACTCAGCATACGAAACAAGACCACAACCTCGGCCCTGTTCCAACATCAACAGCAAACAGGACATAGAATCAACTTTGAGGGCTCTAAGCATCTGGCAACAGAAAACAACTTCAAAAGAAGAACAATTAGGGAAGCTATAGAAATTGAAAAGGAAGGATAAATCAATAACCGTAACGAAGCTCTACACCTGCATCAAGCCTGGAAGAACATCTTACGGGAAAAGAAAAACAAATTAAAAGAGAGCGCAACAATACCACAACGTTGCATTCAGTCACTCGTAGCTATCAGGACGCCCACCCTTCTAACGAACATCTGCGGCCGCCATCGGTACAAACAGAACCACGTCATCGGTACAATTTGCGACAACGCAATGGTGTCACCCAATCAAAACAAACGTCACCGCCCCCTCAACACAATCGGAGGCGGGGCAAAGAAATAGGAGGGGACTCGGGAGATAGCATAAATAGAGGCGCGCACATATCGGAGCTCACTTCCCCTTCAGACGCCACGGAGAGCAGACCAAGCGGAGAACGACCTAGCCGACGATCTCGAATACGAAGTAGTCCGGAAAGGTCCGAACCTGCAGCCACCCTACGTGTTGGAAGAAGAGGAAAAGCCTTATGAAAATGCCAAGTGAGATTTTGGCGAAACGTCAGGCGACCGTTCCTTTACAGGGACAAAACTTTCAACGGACGAACACCCGGACCATCAAGAGAGCTATATATAAATATATATATATATATATATATATATATATATATATATATATATATATATATATATGTTTTAGGTGGTTTCCGGGAAGTTCTGAGAGGCTTTCACGGTCATTACTATGAACAAGGCTAGGTTCCGGGTGAGAACGGCGTCTGAATTTATTATATACTCGACGTTTCGACTCCTGCTTTGGAGCCATTATCAAGAGACAAAAGTGAAGAAGTCTAAACCGACGCGATGACAGCTCTCGCCTTCCCACAGCAGGGACCTCCGTAATTGCCAGGTTAAACAAAGCATACACGCCCAGTAACACCCAACCAATCACAACACAGCCCCTTCATCACGTGACATCCCTTTCTAACCCACCACTGACTATAAATAAAAGAAGCAGAGCAGACAAATTCAGTTCAGTTACCTAGTGACTCTTGGGGAGTAGGCAGATTGAGGCCCCGAGTTCGATCTAGACTCCGAAACTCTTTTTCTTCACTTTTGTCTCTTGATAATGGCTCCAAAGCAGGAGTCGAAACATCGAGTATATAATAAATTCAGACGCGGTTCTCACCCGGAACCTAGCCTTGTTCATATATATACGCGGATGAATTCCCGGAAACCACCTAAAACATATATATATATATATATATATATATATATATATATAGGGTGTAAACGGTTTGAGTGCAAAGATTTTGAAGAACAATACTTCAGGCAAAAACAAATCAAAAAGCTTTATAATATTTTCTAAAATAAACTATAGTTTTGCCAAAAAGAACACATAAAGTTAGATTTTATGTAGCCCTTGCTACAGTGAATAATACAATAATTTCGATTTCAAAATGTCGGTAAATCTAAATATGTAAATACTCAATAGCTTATACATCTTTAATAGCCACCTTAAAAATGAAAATTGATTATTTAAACTCGAAATATGCTTTTATAATTTAGTGTAAGTTTCTCCGAATAGATATGGCAACGTGGCATACAGACCAACTTGTTTACTACATTTTTTACTTTAACGACGACTGAGAGTTACGATTATTTTTTGCGATTTCGATTCTTGTAAATAAGAATAGATAAACGGTAAAGTGATTTGAATGATATCTATTTGATGTAGACTTCGTGGTTTGCTTTCCATTTAATATATTTTTTAAATAAATAAAATCGGTTGTGATTAGTGTGTAAGTTCGAAAATTAAGAATAGTGCGACAGTATTTATTTGTGATAAATAATGGCCGATTATACAATTAGGGAAAGACATGACATGCTCTTAATTTATGGGGAAAGCAGACGTAATTGCAGAATAGCAAGAATGTTATACAGGGAAAGGTTTCCAAACAGACGCCTGCCCAATGCTAGGACATTCGTAGCTGTTTCGCAGAGGTTTCTGGAACAGGTAGTGTAATAGCACAAATAAACAATCGCGGACCACAGCGACATAATCGTATCTTAGCTGCTGAGGATCAAATACTAGACCTTATTGACATCAACCCATATCGTAGCACACGGAGTATTGGAAGTGAGCTGCAAATTTCTCACACTGTTGTTCATAGAACATTACGGGAACAATTGCTCTATCCATATCACATGCAGCGGGTTCAAGGGCTTTCAATTGATTATTTTCAACCAAGACTCAATTTCTGTCGTTGGTTCCTCAGAAAACATCGACAATTTCCTAATTTTGTGAACAATATTTTAACAACAGTTGAAGCAAGTTTTAATAGGAATGGTATAATAAATTTTCATAATACGCATTCGTGGTCTGAGGTAAATCCGCACGAAATACGCCAGTCAGTATTTCAACACCAATTCTCAGTTAACGTGTGGGCTGGAATAGTTGGTGAATACTTGGTTGGGCCATTTATACTGCCTGCACGTTTGACAGGTGCGAATTACCTTTATTTTTTTAACAACACGCTACCAGATTTGTTAGATGAAGTGAACCTACAAACACGTTCCAATATGTGGTACTTACATGACGGAGCACCTGCCCACGCAAGTCATCTAGTTGCCGACTTCTTAAATAGAACATTTCCCCGTCGTTGGATTGGTCGAAACGGACATATACGTTGGCCAGCAAGATCACCTGATCTCAATCCTTTAGATTTCTACTTATGGGGACACATAAAAAGTAAGGTTTACACGACTCCAATTATTGACGAGAATGACCTTAGACAACGCATTTTTGACGCTGCTGACAAAATCCGAAATATTCCAGGAATTTTTTCTCGCATACGTGAAAATTGGATTAAACGGTGTCGTGCTTGTGTCGATAGTAATGGTGGGAATTTTGAACATTTGCTGTGAATAATCCGTTGTTTCAACTCACTTCTATCATTATAATAAATTCGGTAAGTAGGATTACATATTTACTTGTCTAATATAAATAATATTAATTAAATCAGTAATAATGACTCTTCGAATAATTTAACTGGTAAAAAACTACATATGCAGATCTCTTGAGTTGAATATCATATGTATTTACCCAACTTTGTATAATTGCATAAAAGAAACCGCCAAATACAAATTCTAATTGCAATACCTTGTATTAAAAACGTAAATATTTTCAACAAAATATTTCATACATGTTTATTTAATTCTAAGGTCAATGTCATCAGTCAATACAAAAACACAGGTGTTTATTTTTTTGTCGGCGTAGTCATTCCTTTATTATTCGCGCTAAGAGTGAATCTGCTTCGAACGCGAGCGTCGTTGCCGGATTGACAATAATTTACTTAATATGTTTTAGGGATTTTCTTGGTTATTAACGCCTACTGACCATAGTGGTATAAGAGTTTTTTGTTTAATTTGGTGTATACTACCTCCACCTAAAATATATGCACTCAAACTATTTACACCCTGTATATATATATATATATATATATATATATATATATATATATATATATATATATATATATGTATACATATATATGAATAACGCTACGAAGTCAGTTAAGAATGAAATTGACTTTGTTATGACAAATCAGCACTATCAAAGAGTAAGCCCGCTACATCCAGGTGGGAAGCGATCATAAGCTTGTCAGAGCAAGAATTGTTCTTAATGTGGAAAGAGCTGGAAAGAGCCACAGTTACCAGAAAAACGTTCATCAACATATTCTCCATTGATTATTATGTAACTGAAATACAGATTTGTGATTAATTAATGCTATTAACCAAATATATACCTGACTTTTCGATAAGTTGGCATTTATAAATCATTTAAGTTTCCCGCTAGTACTGAAGTTTTCACCTCAGAACTAAGTTTGTCGCAGATTTCTTGTGTACGTGTACGGAATAGCTGTCCACTTAACTACCAAAACTGGTAAGATTCTATCGTTGACACATAGAAGTAATACAAAAGCACTTTGAATCTTTTCGATTGTGGAAAATACCTGAAAAGATTGCGTAACGGGATGTGGGTTTAGCTGTTAAAGGCAGAATTATGCGAGGTAGCCACAATTTTATGAAATCACAAAATAACCGAGGTCAAATAAGAAATATGCTTGCCAAAATCTACGTAAATAAATTATTTAAAATATTTGTTACTTTGCATATTGCGTGATTTTTCGGTTTTCATTTTATATGTAAATTGTTAAATTGAACGAAAACTTACAGCTATTTAATATAGGTAGTACCTAACTAATATGCTTATATTTGACGACAGCGGATTTTTGATTCGCCCCGGCCAAAAACCGATTGGTTCTCCGTGATTCAAAACCAGAAAATTTGCCCTGCCCGCAAATCAAAAGAAGACAGCACTCAGTACTCTATGATCATTAGAATTTTATTTGTAGAAATCTGAGTTTTGAATTCGTTAACGAATTTATTTTTTTTTTTTTGGTTTCTTTGTATAAATTAACAAATTTTGCATTCCTACAATTTAAATAAAATTCAATTGTAGTGATTATAATAATAATAGAAGTAATTAGCCATAGCAAGCTTGAGGTTTGGTGGGGTGCAAATTATTAGGTTTTGGTCTACAGTGGGAAAAGGAAAATCAGCAGGGTTCTGGCCTAGGAGAGACCAAATCAGAAGTTAATGTGGTAAAACGTTAACATATATAGAAATGTGTGTTTGTTACGTTAAATACTTTATATAAAAAAAAGCATAAGATTTATTTTATAATTAACGAATCGCCAGGGGATCGGCAAAAAGTCCATGTTTTTGACACTGCCTAGCGATCCAAATGCTGTGCATATAACTATATATAACTCCTAAAATGACAGTATAATAAATTATTTATAGAGATTTTTCCATATATATATATATATATATATATATATATATATATATATATATATATATTAATATACATATAAAAAATAGTTTGACGCTTCTTCGATGAGATCTCACTCATCTTCAGATCAGGGCGTCTATGAGATACCGTGCAAAGACTGCAACCTCACATACTTCGGCCAAACCAACAGAAAGGCAAGTGCCCGTAGAGAGGAACACAGAAATGCAATAAAGCAAAAAACAACGACATCTGCATTGTCACAACACAATCTAAATACCGGCCATCAAGTAGATTTCGACCAGATGAAGATATTAGTAAAAAGTGAGAGCTATGATTGGTCAAAGCAAACAAGACCACGCCCCCTCTGGCCGACAGCATAAAACTAAGACGCACAGCAGCACCGACCCATTTTGTGCTAGGCTTAGTGAGTGACAAAATAGATTGTTCCGAAGAAGATGAGTGAGATCTCATCGAAACGTCAAATTGTCTTTTCTAAGACAACTAAACCATACAAACGAGAATCTCGAGAACTGTCAATGATGTATATATATATATATATATATATATATATATATATATATATATCCCAGTGAACACATGACATTCAGATGACGTCATATAGAGATCATACAATTTTTACATAGATATGACATAATAGTGACTCTATTGATGACTTTTATTTGATGTTATCTAGTATGACATAATACTGACACAAAATCTGACTTTAATATGACGTCATGAATATGATTTAAATATTACATAAATAATATATAATATTTTCATCATATTGTGACATCACTTCAAAGTCATATATTTATATATTATTTACGTAACAAGTAAATCATACAGTTACAAAAGTTACACGTCATGATGTAAGGTAAAAGTGATATAATAATGCTGTCATAACCTTATGTAAGAAATAAGTCTGAGCTTTACGTAAAATCATACTCAAACGTCACTTACAAGTCATCCTTTTACGTATAACTGATATCAAATTAAAGTCATGTTTATCTAACAAATCATGTTTTTATTTTTATACTGTGTATGTCGATAAGTGCAAGTTTCTACACCATTAATGCTCCTTCCCACAAAGCACAGGTCTTCCCCATGACGTCGTTTTTGATCCTATTCAGATCCGAATGTCCTAGACCACTCCTACACCTTAATCGGACATCCTGAGGATGTCCTCTACCGTCTCAATATGGAAATTTAAGTATGGACCTCCATCAGTACGTACCAGGAACATCCATAAAGATTCTTTTTCGGAAATTTTGGGAAAAACAATTTTTAGATATTGAAGTACCTGTTCAATATTTCTTACCTAAACTTAATTGCATACACCTATTACATGTTACATAAATTCAAATCAAATATTTAATCTCTATAATTCTACCACAGGTAAATAAAATAACTTGAGAGACTCATATTCTATTTAATTAAGAATGCATTTCCAATTTAAATAATAATTGTTACCTTAACTGTGTTATCAAACATGAATGATTTTAAACATACCGCATTTTCTAAAATCTAAATGACAGTTTGCATCCCATTGCCAGATTGTAACTAATTTCGAACAATTCACTAAAAACGTTAACCTTAAGTGACAGTTAACTAATTGTTATGTAAGTATACCTTTACTGAATATTATTGTAAAATAGATCTTTTTGTTTATTTATCATTGTTTCACAATTATTTTAGCATCATTTAAATTTAAATGAGTTACAACTGATTTGTATGTAAAAATGTAAGCAGCTTGTTACGACTAAGAGTAAAAATGCGACAACACTGATTAAATGATGGCGTACGAATAAAATCGATCGTTACTGATTGTGTTGTGGTTAGCCATTTTGATTCCTCACTCAATTTTGGTGCTTGTTGTTTGAAGAAAGTTATGAACCTTTAGTGAACTGAATTTTGTGGCAATAAGTGTTATTTAATTTTGAGTATTCATTGTATAATACTAATTCGAATTAGCATTCGATGATTTGTGGAACTTTCCCAACAAAGGTAAGAATATTTTATCGTATACAATTATATATTCAATTTTTTAAGGTTACTGAAGTTTGAGGTATGTAATGAAAAACCATGTATTGTTTTGAAAACCAAGTTATTGCTAGAGTTAATGAACAAAAATACGAAAATCTTTATAAATAACAGGACTTTGTTTATTTTTAAACCTTAGGTATATCTAATCATTTTAATTTTTTTAACTTACAGGTTGAGCTCTCAAAAATTGTGGACCCAATCTATGAACAATGCCCAGTATAATTCAGGACCAAAAGTTACAGAAATATATTTGGTTAGGAAGAAAGGGCAGAAAGCCAATGCAGGCAACATTTTTACCAAATTAATAATTTGTGAGTATGTACTGTCTTATAAGTTTGTATATACATCGCATATTAATTATGGAATCATTTAATCATTTTATTGTTCATGTTGGTTTGACTTTTGTACATATTTATATGTATATGTTGAAGCTAACTAATAAATAGATAAATAGTTCATGAACTAAACATAAAAGGTGTAAACTTTTCATCGAGACTTATTAATTCATATATTTTATTCTTTTTATATTTATTATACCTAAATAAAGATTATAAAGTTTCCTCCTAACAAAACTTTAAGTTCATTTTAATTAAAAAACCAAATTTTAGCAGCCAGTATATAAACTATAGCTAGATCTTAAAACAGTGATCATTATATTACAATTTGATTACACATTACAGTTCTTTTTTTTAGGTACTTGAATTTTAGCTGTATTGTTAACATGCAAATATTTTTATAGGTGCTTGAGAAAAATGGTTATTGGGTAACCAACATCCAATGGAGGAAGCAATTACAAGTTTTATTAGAAGTGGTGAAAGATGGATGGCAACAGAAAATAAAACATATGATGTTAATACAAAACATAAAACTGAAATTAAACTGATTCACAATTTTATAGACTTTCAAAATTTGTGTTAATTTTTTATAACCATCAACTACAAATTACTCTCTTGTACACAGACACATGTCTTATGCATTCCAGCTTCCATATAGTTGATAACTGATCATCATCATTCTGGGTTATTTGTAAAATAACTATTGACTGAGTACCAGTATTGCCCTCTTTGGAATGGTTCACATGGTCCCTCTTTCTGCCTGACCCATTTCTAGTTACTTGACAAAAAGTATAAGCTGATTGATATGAGGGTAATGTAAACCAACCTGAAGAGGGCGTATGTGACCAAAACATCATTTAACCTATGCTACCAGGAGGATTCATTTGTCAACTAGGGATGAAAACCAAAACCATATGATACATTTATTTTAGGTTGTTACAAATGATAAGATTGTGTTTATTTCATATGTTTTAATGATAACACTTCAGCCATGGTTTTGGTCTTGTTCAAATCTATTCTAAAACTACAGCACTAGTACTTGTGAAATCACAGTTTTTTCTGCTAAACATTTTACATTTTTTTACTTGACACAAAATTAAAAACTAACATTGTGTGTCCTTTCAGAGATAATGATAGAAAAAGTTTCTATCGTGTCAAGTAAAAAAATGTAAAATGTTTAGCAGAAAAAATTGTGACTTCATAAGTACTAATGCTGTACTTTTAGAATTAATTTGAAAAAGGTCAAAAAACATGGCCAAAATGGCATCATTAAAACTTATGAAATAAACACAATCTTATTATTCCACAAAGGAAGTCACAGCTGTACAGAAGTACAAAATTCTAGAATGCTATCGTGCTATTGGGAAGCATATATAAATTTATACTATTTTTAACTATATTTATGGAGCTTTCGATATCATTTATTTCTTCATCAGTCAAAAAGTTAGTTGAGATTGAATTTAGAATTAACTTTACAGCACAAATGAACATTGGAAAGGTTATCCAGTAAAAGATAATATTTTTACATTTGAAATGTATAGGAATATATATATATATATATATATATATATATATATATATATAAAGCCGACCCTGTGTCATTTCAGCACGACAACAAACGCTTCAAGATAAAAAAATACGATTCTCGAAAAGGCTCGGCAGCGGAAGGAACGATGTTGATTTCTACTGGAGAATTCTACGCTGGTGATATAAAAGAAGAACGCCACGATCGCCAGGCAGTTATACCGCGACGACTAGCTTATATGAAAATGTATTGTGAATCAGCTGTTTTAAATGTAAATAAAGTTCTAGAAAGTGAAAGTAAATATCAGTTGTTATAATTTTTCAATTGAACCCACGAAGTACATAGCAATTTGGTGTCAGAAGTGGGATTAGTGCAGTTATGGAAACTCGAAGTATGGAAAAAACCGACGAAACTACCAGAAAAATTATCAAACAGGTTACAGAGGGATTAGACGAAAAAATAGCACAGATTCTAGAAAAACGTGACAAGGAGGAGAAACAACATCAAGAAGAAATTCAACAAAGGTTAGTGAAATCTTTTGATGATAAACTTAAAGTTGAATTAGGAAATCTTGTCACTAATATCGATGAAAAACAACAAAATCTTGTTTCCACGATGAAAAGTGAACAACAAAATCTAGTTTCCACAATGAAAAGTGAACAACATAATTTAATTGAAGGATTATTCTCGAAATTTGAAGAAAAACAAGGTAAAACGGAAGAAAAAAGACAATTGCAATTTGAACAATTAATGCAAATAGTATCGCAAGTTAATGAAACAGTTAATGAAAGAATGCAAATAGTTGAGTCTGATATAAAAGAGATAAATGATGACATTAAGACCATAAAAAATACCGTAGACACTCTTGAAACAAAAGTAGATGACCTCGATTCCATCCAAAGCCAGGTAAAAGTTGAAATCAGTTCAATTCAAAACACAGTTCAAGACCAAATCAGTGCCATCCAAGACAAGGTAGAAACAGAAATTAAAAAAATGCAACAGGACTTACAGCGAGGAAAATACCAGAACACCGTGAGTACCAGAGGTTCCATTAGTAAACCACCCACATTTGATGGCAGTTCATCTTGGCCTATGTATAAACGGCAATTTGAGGCTGTGGCTACAGCTAATGGATGGGATAATCAAGAAAAATCTACTTCTCTGGTAATTTCGTTAAGAGGTCCGGCCCTAGAACTCCTCCAAAGCATTCCAGTCGATGAACAAGGTAATTTCGACAAGATCATCGCCATCCTAGACAAACGCTACGACAATCAATCCTTGAGCCAGGTATACCAAGTCCAACTCAGTGGAAAAACGCAAAGATCCGGTGAAAGCCTTCAAGAATTCGAAGCAGAGATTAGACGGTTAGTACACTTGTCCTACCCAGACCTGCCAGAGGAAACGAAAGACCAGTTGGCCACACAGAGTTTCATAAACGGCATCAGAGATGTGGAAGTACAAAGAAATTTAAGACTGAGTGGCGTCAAGAAAAGTAGTGAAGCTCTACTTCGGGCTTTGGAAGTAGAGGCCGTCATGAACATGTCCAAGCCGAGGGTCCGAGCAGTTTCCTTCAACCAGGAAGAGTCAGAGTCACCATTTCAAGCGCTGCTGGCTGGTCTGAACAAAATAGTAGACGGTCACAAAGAACTGGCACCAGAGGGGCATGTTACCGCTGCGGACGGACAGGGCACTTCCAACGTAATTGTCGAGTGAGGCCACCTGAACGATCACCGACCAGGGGTAACCAACAGAACAGCAACATGTCCAGGGACCGTCAGTCAGTCAGCATAGGGGGGCGAATGCTGACTGTCCCTCCACCAGCCCCCAAAACGTTATCCATCCGGGGATTTTGCCGAGATAGCGGCAGCCTAGTCATCAGAGGCACCATCAACGGGCGAGCAGTTACCATCACCATCGATACCGGCGCCGCTGTGTCCATTGCCAAGTCCAGGGTTTTGAGAGCATCAGAAATTCGGCCAGTTACCAATAACATCCAGCTCAGAACAGTCACCGGCGAGTCCATGTCAATACAGGGTGAGGCAGATGTCGTGCTACAGATAGGGGACAACATGATCCGGCATAGGGTCCTGGTAGCGAATATTGAGGACGATTTTATTTTGGGAATGGACCTAATTAGCCAGCATGGATTTATGTTCGACCCGAGATATGATGTTCTTCGGTTCCTGAATGAGGAATTTGTATTGACACGGCCCGTCAACACATCAATCACGCCCATAAAAATTGTGGCAAAGTCTTCAGCTAGAATTCCCGGTCGAACGGAACAGATTATTCATGGGCAGCTAGACAGCAATCCTGGGAGCTGCGTTGGAATGGTGGAGCCCGTACACTCAGCTCATGACTACTTGGTTGGACGGGCTATAGTTAAAACCGGACGAGATATACCAATCAAAGTCCTGAATTTGTCCAACAACGACATTAGAATTGCCAATGGTCAAGAGATAGCTTGTTTCGAGCCAGTAGAGACCATCATCAATTGCGAAGAAGAGTTCCAGACGTCGGTGAATGAGACAGGGTCCGATAAAGAGTTCCTACAACAGTTTGCTGACCACTTGACACACTTGACACCAGAGAACCAGAAGAAAGCCAAGCAATTTATCACAAAACACTGGCAAATTTTTAACAGTAAAAATGGAACTACCGGTCGCACCAACATCATCCAGCATCGAATAGATACGGGAAAGGCTCAACCCATCAGAATACCACCTAGACGACTACCATTGGGGCAACAACAGGCAGTCGAGGAAAACATCGAGTCCATGTTACAAAATGGAATTATTGAGCCATCCATCAGTCCATGGTCTGCTCCCGTCGTGCTAGTTAAAAAGAAAGATGGAACCACCCGATTTTGCGTGGATTACAGAAAGCTGAATGATGTCACGAAGAAAGACAGCTATCCACTACCCCGAATCGATGACACTTTGACCACACTAGCAGGCTCCCGTTGGTTTTCCACACTAGACCTAAAAAGTGGATATTGGCAGGTTGGTCTACACGCAAACGACAGAGAAAAGACAGCGTTCTCCACCAGTAAAGGGCTGTTTCAGTTCACGGTCATGCCCTTTGGGTTATGTAATGCACCCGCTACATTTGAGAGGCTAATGGAGTATGTACTGAGCGGGTTAACATGGAGGACGTGCTTAGTATACCTCGACGACATTCTAGTCATGGGCCAGACATTCGACGAC
This sequence comes from Octodonta nipae, assembly GCA_034190945.1. NCBI lineage: Eukaryota > Metazoa > Arthropoda > Insecta > Coleoptera > Chrysomelidae > Octodonta > Octodonta nipae. The sequence continues at coordinate 58,819,960 of CM067223.1, forward strand.
CATCTGAAGAACCTGGGCGAAGTATTCTCCAGAATTAATAACGCCAACCTCAGACTCAATCCGAAGAAGTGTTCCTTGTTCCAAAAAGAAGTAGAGTTTTTGGGCCATGTCGTTTCCGAGTCAGGAATCCGCACTAACGAGGACAAGATAGAAGCGATCCGTGATTGGCCAGTCCCGAGGGATAAGCATGAACTCCGAAGCTTCTTGGGCTTCTGTTCATACTACCGGCGTTTTGTTGAGGGATTTGCCACCATTGCCGCTCCTCTACATCGGCAGACCACAGAGAAGGAGACGTTCCGTTGGAATCAGGATTGCGAAACATCATTCAGACGACTGAAGGCAGCACTATGTTCCAGCCCAATCCTAGCCTTTCCTACACAGTCCGGCAAGTTCATCTTAGACACCGACGCCAGCAACACTGGTTTGGGGGCCGTCCTATTCCAGGTGCAAGATGGTGAAGAGAGGGTGATCGAGTACTACAGCCGTGGATTCTCGAAGCCAGAAAGAAATTATTGCGTCACCAGAAAAGAACTTCTTGCAATAATAAGGGCTGTAGACCATTTCCACAAATACCTGTATGGTCGCCATTTCTTAATCCGAACAGATCTTGCCGCACTCAAATGGCTGCTGGACATGAAGACACCGGAAGGACAACTGGCCAGATGGATGGAGAAATTACAGCAATACGACTTCAAGGTGGAACACCGTGCCGGCCGGTTGCACAATAATGCCGATGCCCTATCCAGAAGACCCTGTAGAGCGGAATGCAAGCATTGTCTGAAGACGGAACAGCGAGAGGGTATCTCCATCAGGCAGATCCGAGTGCAGGCCAATGAAGACTGGACAACGGAACAGTGCATCCAGGGCCAAATGGCTGATCCAGACATCGAACCAATCTTGTCACTCAAAATGAGAGGGGCACCCAGGCCACGATGGGACGAGGTAGCTAGATACTCCGGCGTGCTGAAATCGTTATGGGCTCAGTGGGACTCTCTACGAGTAGACAATGGAATGCTCAAGCGAGTTTGGGAAAGAGCTGATGGACGAGAAACCAAGTCCCAACTGGTAGTTCCGAAGAAAAAGGTACCAGCCATCCTGACCGAAGTACATGATGGAATTACCGGAGGCCACCTGGGCATGAATAAAACCCTAGACAAAGTTCGCCAGCGGTACTACTGGGTGAATTACTTCGAAGACGTCAGAGCTTGGTGCCGCAAATGTGCCACATGTGCCGCCAGTAAGGGCCCGAAGACCCGGACCAAGGGCAGAATGCAGCAGTACAATGTGGGCGTCCCATTTGAGAGAATTGCCATCGATGTCGCCGGTCCGTTTCCCGAGTCTGAGAGGGGGAACAAATACATTCTGGTCGCAATGGATTACTTCAGCAAATGGCCTGAGGCATATGCGATACCCAACCAAGAGGCAACCACGGTAGCGACGATGCTAGTAGAACAATTATTCAGCAGGTTTGGCGTCCCGATGGAATTACATTCAGACCAGGGGCGTAACTTCGAATCGAGTGTATTCCAGAAGGTCTGCACGATGTTGGGGATCAGGAAAACGAGAACAACACCATTACACCCACAGTCAGACGGAATGGTGGAAAGATTCAACAGGACCTTGGAACAACACCTATCCAAGGTCGTCAGCAATAACCAGCGTGATTGGGACGAGCATATTCCCTTATTCCTGTTGTCATATCGCTCTGCTGTACATAATAGTACAGGCCTGACCCCAGCCAGGGTCTTATTCGGAAAGGAGCTGCGATTACCATGCGACTTGGCATTTGGCTCCCCCGAAGAACCTCCCCAAGACATCGACGATTATGCCGACCAGCTCCGACATAACATGCTGGCAATACACGACTTAGCCCGAACGCAGATGTTGGCCACCAGTGACCGGATGAAGACGCGATACGACCTCAAGGCCAATTCAGCCGGGTTCCAGGAGAGGGACAAAGTCTGGCTGTACAACCCCCAACGGAGCAAGGGTAAATCCCCAAAGCTTACACCCGCCTGGGATGGTCCATACGAAGTGGTCAAGAGGCTGAATGATGTCGTCTACCGGATCCGTCGAAACCCCAAGGCTAAATTGAAGGTGGTTCACTTAGATCGACTCGCTCCCTACCATGGAGGGGATGTTTCTGATCGGGACGATCAGAATTAAAGGGGGGGCAGTGTTACGAAATTTACCCAAAGCCGACCCTGTGTCATTTCAGCACGACAACAAACGCTTCAAGATAAAAAAATACGATTCTCGAAAAGGCTCGGCAGCGGAAGGAACGATATTGATTTCTACTGGAGAATTCTACGCTGGTGATATAAAAGAAGAACGCCACGATCGCCAGGCAGTTATACCGCGACGACTAGCTTATATGAAAATGTATTGTGAATCAGCTGTTTTAAATGTAAATAAAGTTCTAGAAAGTGAAAGTAAATATCAGTTGTTATAATTTTTCAATTGAACCCACGAAGTACATAGCAATATATATATATATATATATATATATATATATATATATATATATATATATATATATGTTATATAAGTATTTAAACAGACTTTATATTAAATTTACTTCTAATTATAAGGTCAAATACTGTCATTATTCCCACATTGTAATATGATACTTGTTAGTCATTTTTATCACGTTCGACTTTTTTTCATTTATACTTGGTAACCAAAACTGTACACTTCTTATTTTTCAGTTCACATAAAAACTGATGACCATCCATTTTGAAACGACACGCTTAAATTGTCTTTGTTTAACACGCGTGTCGACTCATCATTTTGTAATGTTATAAATACTAGTGTAGGACCTTCAGTCGTTAGATGATTAGTTGACTTATATTCTTATAGTTGAAAGTTGTTAATATTATTTTTGTGTTTAATTAAATAAATTGTTTTTAAAAAGTGAATTTTGAAAATCGTAATATAAAAAGTGGCGCAGTCAGTAGGATTCCATTACGCTGCTAGAACCGGCGTTAGAAGAAAAGCTTAACTGGTAGCGGTGGATTCCAATCTTTGAAGGAAGAAAAGAACCTCGAGACGTCCCAACTACAACACGTAGAACACGGCAACTACGATGTTTCGATTAATGTAAGTACAAACAATTTAAGTAATCATCTCGCAAATATTTGTTTTACCAATTTGAATTTATTTTATCGATTTATATTTTCGATTTTATTTTATTTTTACTGTTCGGACGTTCAATATCCCGGAACATTTCAAACCGAATTGTACTATTTTCCATTTGGGTTTATTTTACTTTGTGCACAATTTTTGTAATCTTCTACATTCTTAAAAACAAAAACGTGGTAAACGTTTTGATAATTCTAGATATTTTCTTTAATTTTGAACATTTTTATTACCGTATATTTTTAATCAACCGAAATAATGGCATCTCCCCAAACTTCAGCAGATCCGGAGACTGAACCCTACCGGCTTTCGGAAATCTTTTCCATTGTCCCTGAGTTTGAGGGCGATCAAATCTCGCTAGGGACATTTACTGATGCGTGCGACTGCGCGTATAATATGTCAACGGACGACCAACGCTATCTTTTACTTATACACATTAAAAATAAGCTGAAAGGCAGAGCGGCCCAATTAATTAATTCACGCAACCCCGCGTCCTATTTGGAACTTAAACAACTTTTAAACTCTCATTTCGGTGATTCTAGAGATTTGACATCTCTCATACAAGATTTACAACGTCTAAGACAACTTCCCAACGAATCGCCTCTCACATTTTATAACAGATTGCAAGTACTTACTGCAAAAATGTATGCCAATATTCAGAAAACCTCGAATTTGAATACAGATCAGAAGACAGCCCAAACGAGTCTAATAGACACTATGGCGCTGAACACTCTTCTGACCGGTTTAGAACCGCGTTTAGGGCAAATCATCAGCGCCGGAAACCCGAAAGACCTGTTAGAAGCCCACGTACGAATTAGGCGTGAATTACAACTGTCCTACTTCGAAAACCAAAAAACACTTAAACAAATTCCCCCTAAGCCTAATCAACCCTTTCGAAAGCCTAATCCGCAAATTAATCAGTGCCTATCATGTGGAAGATTCGGACATCACACGTCCGAATGTCGCTCTTGCAACTACCAGACACCAGTCTATAACAATAGTAGCGGTAATAATAATAATTTTCGACCAAACCCTTTTACTAATAATTTCTCACAAAATCAGAATCAACAACCTAGGCAAAATCAGTCACCCTTCAGATAAAACCAGTTCTCTAACCAGCCAAGAACGTTTCAACAAAGTACGCAACAACTACGCCAATCGGTCATCCAACGAAATCCCGGTTTTCGAACAAATCCAAATAAAACACATCACTTAAATTATACGAATTACCCTAACCAGGACGATGATTATTATACAGTTAATAATCAACCCTATGATGATTACAATAGCACTGATGATCAAAGGGAATATGATTATTATAGTCAGTCATGCAATCCAGAAGCAATTAATATTAATTATCATACTGCTGATAACTATCAAACTGTCGATTTAGATCCCCTAGAGAATCAAAACTATCAGGATTTTCTATCTCTTCCAAATTTAGACCACCCTCCAGACATAACGACCAGCCTTGCAACACAGATCCAAACTATCAATCTCGACGACCTGAACCCGAATATAAACTTTCCGGAACAGACATTTCTGTAACTACTCTCCATACTGTAAACTCCAAAAATCTGTACTATATTAACGATGCGACTGGAAACTATAAATTACTCATAGATACAGGCGCGGGAATTTCTATCTTTATAGAGCATACCGTCAGAAATTATTCTGAACGATTCCCGGAAAATGTCATTATTCAGGGAATTACAGATAAAAAGATCCCCATTTCTCAGTCAATCCTTATACCATTCACTCATGGTAACCCCCATAAAGTATTCATATGTAACCTTGACATCGAGTTTGATGGCATTTTAGGGTTAGATTTTTTAGAACATTATGAATGTGTAATCGATCTAAAATCTAAACAACTCAAGACAAATTTCAAAGATATCACTCTTCACAAGGTCTCCTCCTTGCCTCTTTCAGATATCACTCCCTCGACAGTCCCCAACACATCGTCTCCAAAAAATTTCTCAAACTATATTTCTATAGAACCTCGTACAGAAAAAATATGTAAACTACGCTGTCACCTTTCCAACACCGACGCTGTTTTACATACCATCGAGAAAGAGAAAGTCAGACTACCCAATTCCTTGGTATATGTAAACCATAACGGGGAATTTCTAACTTCAGTTATCAATGCCAACGCCATCCCAAAAACAATTAACTTTGAAAACATAACAATAGAACCCCTTGTACAAACACAACCCTGTTTTAACTTTAACGACTCGTACGAAACTCCAGATATCGACAGAAACTTACTCATAAGACAACAACTCCGGACTGAACATTTAAACTACGAAGAAAAAGACATGATTACCAACCTTTGCTTAAATTTCCAGGAAATATTTTACTTAGAAGGAGACTCACTATCCTTTACCAACGAAAGTAAGCATTCAATCGAGACTAGTAATTCCAGACCCATCTTTACTAAATCTTATAGGTACCCTCAGGTACATAAAGAAGAGGTTAAAGATCAAGTAAACAAAATGCTCAACCAAGGTATCATTCGTCACTCAACTTCCCCGTGGTCTTCCCCAGTTTGGGTTGTTCCCAAAAAGCTAGACGCCTCAGGCAAACAAAAATGGCGTGTCGTCATTGACTACAGGAAACTTAACGAAGTCACAGTAGACGACAAATACCCATTGCCTAACATCTCCGATCTTTTAGATCAACTAGGCAAATGCCAATATTTTTCTACATTAGATCTCGCCTCCGGTTTTCATCAGATAGAGATCGATTCCAAAGATATCCCCAAGACAGCATTTTCAGTCGAAAACGGCCATTACGAGTTTGTTCGTATGCCGTTCGGTTTAAAAAACGCCCCGTCCACATTTCAACGTGTCATGGACAACATCCTCCTTGGAATTCAAAATGAACGTTGTCTAGTATACATGGACGACATCATTGTATACTCCCCAACAATTCACGAACACATTTCACGGTTGACCAAAGTCTTCAAACGTCTTCGCAAATCAAATCTTAAGATCCAACCCGACAAATGTGAATTCTTAAGAAAAGAGGTAGCGTATCTTGGTCATCTAATTACGCAACAAGGTGTAAAACCGAACCCCGAAAAAGTCAGTTGTATCCAAAATTTCCCAGAACCAAAAAATCCAAAAGACATTAAATCTTTCTTAGGACTGTCCGGATACTATAGAAGATTCATCCCCAACTTTGCCAAAATGTCAAAACCACTTACAAAACTTCTCCAAAAAATGCAAGATTCTTCTTTGATTCTGATTGTAAGTCATCATTTAACGACTTAAAGAAATCTCTCATTTCAGACCCCATTCTCAACTACCCAAATTTTGAAGAACCGTTTCTTTTCACCACGGATGCCAGCGCTTTCGCGATTGACGCAGTTCTTTCGCAAGGTCCTGTAGGAAAAGATCTTCCTATCGCTTATGCCTCTCGCCCTTTATGTTCCGCCGAAACTCGATATTCTACCATCGAAAGGGAATTGCTTGCCATAGTGTGGGCAGTAAAACACTTCCGTCCGTATTTATTTGGCCGTAAGTTTACTTTAATCACCGATCACCGTCCGCTTACGTGGCTTTTCTCGATCAAAGATCCAGGCAGTAGACTTGCCAGATGGCGACTTAAACTCGAAGAGTACAATTATAAGATTGAACACAAACCTGGAAAGATAAACAAAAACGCAGACGCTCTATCGCGAATTAAAATCAATCACTTTCACCAAATAGCCAATTTTCAGTCAAAAATCCACGCCTTCAATGACACCGACTCAGAAGACGAAGGTGAACAAGAATCCGAAGGACCCGAACTTAATGACGAACTACTAACTAACGAATTTAACAAATTTGTCGACTTATATAAAACAAGATCTCTAATTGACTACTCGAAAATCGAAACGACAAATTCTCAACTTCTCGACAAAACTCATAAACAAATTATTACATTCTTTTGGCAAAACAAGTTAACTGATCTCCACGATTGGATCATGGATGATATCTTCGAAGAAGATATTAACTTTCTGTTTCTGTTTTTCATCATTTACAAATCACAGAATAAGTTTGATCCCGAAACAACGTACTATGTCGAAAACAATTTGGAACTTCCAATTCTCGAAACCTTTTCTTATATATTTGCAGTCAAAGATATTAAACTGAAAATATGTCAAAACATTATAAAGACACCTTCAGAAGACGAAATACCGTAAATTTTAGAAAACTATCATCAAGGAAAATAATCTTCATCGCGGAATCAACGAAACGGTCAGACGAATAAAGGAAAAATATAATTGGACCGGTTTAACAAAAAACGTAGAAAATTTCATCAAATCTTGCGAAATTTGTCAAAAGGTGAAAACCTAAGTTCCCCTTTAGTTATAACAGAAACGCCGAAAACACCTTTCGAGCGAATTAATGTCGACGTTTTTGAATACCTATAGAAATTACGCTCTGACAGTTAGAGACGAGCTAACAAAATTCACACAGGCATATCCAATAAAGGATAAAACAGCAAAAACCGTCGTTAACACGCTTATCCTTTATTTCCAACATTACGGCACCCCGTTGCGAATTCATTGCGACTGCGGCCGTGAATTTGATAATGTTCTAATGAAAGACCTCTGTGAGCTTTACAACATAAAACTTACATTCTCAAGTGTGGGTCATCCACAATCCAACGGTTCCCTTGAACGATTCCACTCAACATTATCGGAAATGATCAGAGCAAATATAGCCGAAAACCCAGACGAACATCCGTTTAACGTTTTGCCATACGCAATAATTACTTATAACAACACCAAAAATAAAACTCATGGCTTTACACCCTATGAGCTTATTTTTGGTCACACGTCTAGTAGACCCCCGGAAACGCTTTATAACCAACAGAACCTCATTTCCAAATACGTAAGAGATCTCAACAATCGTATGGAGTACTTTTACAAACTAGCGCGTTCAAAAACTGAACAACAAAAAGAAAATGCAAAAACTCGATTCGACCAACACGTATCCGAAAACCGACTAAATTATAACATAGGCGATAAAGTATATTTGAAAGAATCGCAAATTTCTAGTAAATCACAAAATAAATTTAATGGTCCTTTCCAAATAACTGAACTCTTTCAAAATTCTGCAGTCTTACTAAATTCCGAGACAAATCAATCTACAAAAGCAAATTTTGACAGATTGAAACCGTATTTTGAGTGAAAATTACTTCTTTTCAGACTCCTCGGACTCTTCACAATCGCAACATCTCAATATACGATAACACCTATAAACAACACCGTAGGACTCTTCTTTCATGAAGAAGGAAGCATCAAAATTTCGAATCACAAGTGGACATTGCTTGTCTACAAAGATCTCCACCCATTCGGTGATGCAATTTCCAATAATGACAAAATACTAAACACTTTAGTTGACACTATCCATTCAAACTTAACTACTCTATTTAGTTCATTCAAACCACAAGTACAAACACACGTCTGCCTTCTCAAACAAATATCAGACACAGTAAACTTGAAATATCAAGAAATATTCGCGGACACGAAAATTCACTTAAACCGACAGAAACGCGGACTTATTAATGGATTAGGAACAATTTGGAAATCAATAACTGGCACTCTGGATGCAAACGATGGTCAATATTTTAATGATTGTATCAACAAGATTACTCATGACGAACAACAAATCGAAAATCTACTGAAGAACCAAATCTCTGTTACGACTTCCGTAATCTAAAATTTTAATTCAACGGTTCGTAAACTACAAATAGACGAAGAAACCTTTAATAAGAATATCAATGAAATCAGGCAAGCCATTGCTTTTATTTCAGACGACCTTCAGTTCTTTGAGACACTTGTCAAAACTCTAGATTTATGTGAATCATTAATGGAAAGCTATGTCTTTATTCAAGATGCCCTTAATGATGTATTATCGGCAATATCTTTCGCTCGCATTAAAATGTTACATAGTTCAATCATTACACCGGCAGATTTGGTCGACTCACTTCAAATTATCTCTCACTCTTTGCAACAATTTGCCCTTATCTATTAATGCCCATAATATTGCACAATATATCGACATCATCGAATTGGAAGCATTTCAATTAGACACGAAAATAATTTTTGTATTAAGAATCCCCTTAGTAAACCCCGAAACTTTTACCCTTTTTCGTTTATATCCAATTCCAATACTTGACGACCGAACAGGGTTTCATCACATTTTACCAACCACAACCAAATATATTGCGAAAAACGATGATTCACTATTGTATACTACATTTCGGAACTTGGACAACTGCAAGTCCTTAAGCCAAGTTCAATGGATATGTTCAGACGTTCTCCCGTATCCTATAGATAGCGATTCAACTTGTGAGGCCCAGCTGTTGAAGCAGTCCACCTTCCTTCCAAAGGTTTGTCAGACTTCCATATTCTACGCCAAGGACTATAATGTATACAAGATTAGCTCAAACTTTTGGCTAATTACTGTTTCTGACCTTTTACCTATCACCATAAAGTGCAGTGGAAACAGCGTTGTAACACTAACAATTACAACAAACTCAGTCCTAAATTTGCAGGCCGATTGTAACGCATTCATTGGCAACACTCGAATTCATTCAAGCAAGCTGATCGACAATTTCCAAAATATTACCTACAAGAGCCATCCAATTCAAATACCGTACAACTGCTGCAAATCTATACCACCGAAAAACTATGTCCCAGATCTAAAGCCACTCAGACTAAACAAGATCGATGCAGACGACCTCAACATAGCTCAACATAAGTTGAACCAATATTCAGAAGAGCTAGACAAATTAATAAACCAACCGTTTATTAAAAAACACATGCCATGATTCACAATTTTATCAATTACATTAATCGTTTTACTAATCCTTATCTACATTTTCTATAAATGCAAACCAAGAAGACAATCCAGATTGTTGGCCATAACAACAAACGGCGACGATCCACCGTCACCTTCACCAATGCCATGTAGTAAAGTCAGAAACTTCAGATTCCTTCCCAGATGACGTCCAAGTATTCGACTCCAGGAACCCATCGAAGATACAGAACTCACAAAATGGTTTGAAAAGTTGAAGCACAGCATCAACTTTTTCAGGATAAATGGAGTTGTTATATAAGTATTTAAACAGACTTTATATTAAATTTACTTACTTCTAATTATAAGGTCAAATACTGTCATTATTCCCACATTGTAATATGATACTTGTTAGTCATTTTTATCACGTTCGACTTTTTTTTATTTATACTTGGTAACCAAAACTGTACACTTCTTATTTTTCAGTTCACATAAAAACTGATGACCATCCATTTTGAAACGACACGCTTAAATTGTCTTTGTTTAACACGCGTGTCGACTCATCATTTTGTAATGTTATAAATACTAGTGTATTTTCCTATACATTTCTAATGAAAATATGTTATCTTTTACTGGATAACCTTTCCAATGTTCAATTTGTGCTGTAAAGTTAATTCTAAATTCAGTTTCAACTAACTTTTTGACTAATAAAGAAATAAATGATTTCGAAAACTCTCAAAATATAGTTAAAAGAGTATACATTTATATATTGGCTGCTTCCTGATAGCATATATATATATATATATATATATATATAGTAGTTGATAACTGATCCCTGCCGGGATCGATGGGAAAATGACGACGTTTCGGCAGAGTCACATCTGCCCTCTTCAGGTCGATTCGCATAATTCTCGTAGCCAGCCTTCTGCTTTCGCTTCTAGTTACTCGAATACTGATATTTTCAGGAGCGCGCACGGTGTTATATAGTCGCGGCTCGGCGCCTATTGGTTGGCACCGTGAACGGCTGCGTGTGATTGGCCCTGGGCGCTCCGTGGACACGCCTCCCGCCTGCTGATTTGTTATTTCCGGTTGAGTTGTTATTGGACAGGTCCGGGCCGGTACGGTGTTTAATAGAATTTTCCAACAATTCGATAAGTTCTGAATTTCATTGCGTGCGTTTAGACTGTGAGGCCTCTTCGCTATTTCAATTGCCTCTCTTACGAGTCTTGATCTCGGGTGTTCTATATTTGCCAGTACTCTGGTGTTCTCAAAGTCTATTCGGCGTGACGTCGTGGTAGCGTGTTCCGCAATGAATGTTGTTTTTTCCTGCTTTCTTATAGCATTCTGGTGTTCATCACGTCTAGCTTGAATTCTTCTGTTAGTTTGCCCCACATAGGTTTTATGACAGTCTGCACATGGAATCTCGTACACTCCCTGTTGTTCTAAAGGGATCCTTGTCTTCGGAGTCCTCAACACCGTGCTTATTTTTCTGCCTGTATTGAAAATAGTATCGATACTGTGTCTCCGTAGAATTCTTGCAATACTGTCCGTGGTACCCTTGACATATGGTAAATAAGCCTTGGTTATTGGTATCTCATGTTCCTCGTCTGTTCGACTCGGTTTTGACTTTAGGGCTCTTTGAATATTTCGGTCTGTGAATCCGTTTTGTCTCAGAGCTGTATTTAAACTGTCCATTTCCTATTTGATGTTGTCCTGGTCAGCTAGTCTTTGTGATCTGGTTACTAAAGTTTTGACGACGGCTTGAAGAGTTGGGCTGGATGTTGATGAGAATTAGCATGAAGGTATCTGTTGGTGTGAGTTGCTTTCCTATATACTGTATGGCCAAGGGTTCCATCTTCTTTCCTATTTATGAGAACATCAAGGAATGGCAGTTGATTATTGGCTTCAATCCAAGCAAGTAGGATCGACAAAAATCTCCAACTGCAACTCATTCCGCGTGAAAACTCATCCAGATGTCGGAAATTCTATGGGTTGCCAAAAGTACATAAAGAAGGTGCACCTTTTTTGAGGCCAATAGTAAGTTCAATTGGATCCTCAACACAACAGCTAGCCAAATACCTAGCCCTACAACTTCAACCGTTTGCAGAGGGGGGCAGACTCATATGTCAAATATTCGACACATTTCATCGAAATACTTGGAAAAACGGTTTTACAACCTGAGTATCTTCTTGTCAGTTTTGACGTAGTGTCCCTTTTCACGAACATCCCTATCGACGAAGCCTTGGATATCATAATAGAAAAATACAAACCACCTCAACACCTTATAGACTTAACATGGCACTGCCTGATGAACACCTATTTTGTTAACGGGAACGAACGATACAAACAAGTGGAAGGAGCTCCAATGGGATCGCCACTGTCACCAGTTATAGCAAACCTTTTTACGGAGAACTTTGAGGAGTTGGCACTAAGAACAACAGCTCTTAAACCCAGTTTATGGTTGCGATATGTGGATGATGGAGGTTGAAGCCAATAATCAACTGCCATTCCTTGATGTTCTCATAAATAGGAAGGAAGATGGAACCCTTGGCCATACAGTATATAGGAAAGCAACTCACACCAACAGATACCTTCATGCTAATTCTCATCACCACCCAGCCCAACTACAAGCCGTCGTCAAAACTTTAGTAACCAGATCACAAGGACTAGCTGACCAGGATAACATCAAACAGGAATAAGTATGGACAGTTTAAATACAGCTTTGAGACAAAACGGATTCACAGACCGAAATATTCAAAGAGCCCTAAAGTCAAAACCGAGTCGAACAGACGAGGAACATGAGACACCAATAACCAAGGCTTATTTACCATATGTCAAGGGTACCACGGACAGTATTGCAAGAATTCTACGGAGACACAGTATCGATACTATTTTCAATATAGACAGAAAAATAAGCACGGTGTTGAGGACTTCGAAGACGAGGATCCCTTTAGAACAACAGGGAGTGTACGAGATTCCATGTGCAGACTGTCATAAAACCTATGTGGGGCAAACTAACAGAAGAATTCAAAGCTAGACGTGATGAACACCAGAATGCTATAAGAAAGCAGGAAAAAACAACATCCATTGCGGAACACGCCACCACGACGTCACACCGAATAGACTTTGAGAACACCAGAGTACTGGCATATATAGAACACCCGAAATCAAGACTCGTAAGAGAGGCAATTGAAATAGCGAAGAGACCTCACAGTCTAAACGCACGCAATGAAATTCAGAACTTATCGAATTGTTGGAAAATCCTATTAAACACCGTACCGGCCCGTACCCGTCCAATAACAACTCAACCGGAAATAACAAATCAACAGGATGGAGCCGTGTCCACTGAGCGCCAAGGGCCAATCACACGCAGCCGTTCACGGTGTCAACCGATAGGCGCCGAGCCGCGACTACATAACAGCGCGCTCGCTTCAGAAAATCTTAGTATTCGAGTAACTAGAAGCGAAAGCAGAAGGCTACAAGAATTATGCGAACCGACCTGAAGAGGGCAGATGTGACTCTGCCGAAACGTCGTCATTTTACCATCGATCCCGGCAGGGATCAGTTATCAACAACGCGGATTAATTCCCGGAAACCATGTAATACATTTAGTGACCGCGAAAACTTAAAAACAAATATATATATATATATATATATATATATATATATATATATGTTATGGTCGTAATTATTATGTCATCAGACTGATGTCATATTTGTTATATATGAAAGAAATTTTACATCTCCTTTATGTCATTGTTATGTCATCTTGACATCATCTTGGATTTCATATTTACTTCATATATATTACGTAAGGATCTTACGTCAAGAAGTGTGAAATCCTTACCCTATATGATTCAAATATGACTTCTATATTACGTAATGTGTTCACTGAGATATATATATATATATATATATATATATATATATATATATATATATATATATATATATATATGTTACTTCGGATGTTTTCACGAGTATAAAATGTCATTGAAGGTTCTCGGGATTCTCATGTGTACAGGTGGCCCTAAACGCAGAAGTTTGTCATACTTGTTTGTACATACAAATTTTGTTCATACCCTATACGGTCTTACAAATAACATCCAACAAATTTTCTAAAATATGTATGGTTTTCGGGATTCTCGTTTGTATGATTTAGTTCTCTTAGAAAAGGCAGTTTGATGTTTCGATGAGATCTCACTCATCTTCTTCGGAATAATCGCTGTTGTTACTCACTAAGCGTAGTATAAAACAGTTTGTACTACGCTTATTGTGTTTGTCACGACATTTAAGGGAACGTAATGTTCGCTTGCTTAATGCAGTATTCACAAGCATTTTTAACAATTTCAAGTGACTTTTATAAATTTTCAAAACTACTGAAGCGACACTACCGACCTTGAGCCCAATTCATATTAACCTAATAAGTATTATTTTGACGAATATTAGTTTCCCAGTTTTTATTACAACAAAGTCACAAATTTCTGAATAAAAATCCATTTTGCAGGTTTTTCCAGCTTTCCAGTCAAACATGTTCCGTTTAAGACTTCTGAAAATTTATTTTGAAAGTTTTCTGATTCTCTACAACAAGATTTCGTGACCTTGAATCATTACTTTGGTATAAATTCCGGCGATAAATTTAAGTACCATAAAGTAAAAAAAGTTAAATTGATAAGTACCTATATCGATATACTATTATAAAATTGTAGTTGTCTGTTTGTTTGTTTGTTTATTTGTTACCTCATCACGTAAGAAGTACTGAACTGATTTTGATGAATCTTTTTTTGTTGGAAAGCTTACAGTTTGACTTAAAATCTGGTATACATTTTATCTCCCTACATTGACAGAAAGGATAGCTATAGGGAAAAATCTACTACCTTGTTCGGTAATACATACACAATTAGTAAATTGGTTCCACCGCATGCAACAAATTTTAGATACTTGCACCAGCTTAGCTCTTATTCAAAATTCGGAATATGCTAATGTAACATGTTTCGATTTAAAAAAAAATCCAACTGGCATATCAAGTGTAATTTTACAGGGTGTTCCATATATAGGAACTAAAGGTACAATTAAATGTATTTAAAAAATATTGAAAAAATAGTATAATGTGGTTGAAATAAGGGGGAAGATATAAGGGATGGTTCAAAATAGATATATTGAGTGGACCAAACAGTTATATATACTAGGTGGTTGAAAAACGGGTGGAAATGAATTATATTTATAAGGGCGGATAACAAAATGTTATATTGTTAGGGTCATAAGTAGTTGCATATACAATGTGGGTGAGATAAGGGTAAAATAGAATGAGATTTATACAGGGTGGATAAAAATATATGTTATGTAAGCAGTTAGGATATTTAAATTTTCTTGAGCTATTATTATAGTTATGAAATGGGTTGAAAAAAATGTTAGAAGCAGTTGTTTATACAGGGTGGTTGAAATATAAGATAGAGCGGAATTGTAGTTTATAGGGTAGTTAAAAATTTGTTTTACATCTACAAGTAGTTCATAAGTTCACAAGTACCATATATAGGATGGTTGAATTATGTAGCAGACCATAATTACAGATAAACAGGTAGGTTTAAAAAATATTATAATTGAATGTTATGATGTACAAGCTGTTCCTTATACCGGATAGATGAAATATAGGGTGGACTAAAATTCAAAGTATACAGGGTGATGAAAAAATGTTATATTGGGTGGCCCATAATAAGGTTAGAGAAATGGGCGAAGTCAAGTTATAGTTACACAGTGTGATTCAAACAAGGTTAGAAAAAGTTGCAAATGAGGGGTTATTTAAATGAAGTGTGGAGAGAAATTATACTTTATACTGTGGTTAAAAAAATATGAGGAAAAATTGTGAATTAGCGTAGCTCATAATCAGTTGCACAGATAGAATATTTTAAATATAGGGTGGAGTAGAGTTAATTAGTTGAGTATTTAAAAAATTGTTACATAGGGTGCCCAATAACCAGTTGCAGTTTTGGTAAAATTTATTGGGAAGTGATGGATTTATATTTAATACAGGGTGATACAAAAAATGTTATACTGGGTGGCCGATAAGTAGTTGTACATACAAGGTGGTTGAAATAGAGGGTGAAATAAGAATATGAGCTGTTGCATATATGCAATATCTGAAACATGGGGTGAAGTAAAAATATGGTTATACAGTGTGATGAAAACAATGTTGACATATAAGGTGAAGACAAATTATATTTTCCAGAGTCGTTAAAAAGTGTCAGAAAAATGGTAATTTAGCGTAGTCCATAAGCAGTAGCATAGAGAAGATAGTTGAAATATAGAGGGGATCAGAGTTATAGTTAAGTGTTTAAAAAATGTTATACATGGTGACCCCTAAGCAAGATGCATATACAGCGCGGTTGAAATATTTTGTAAAATAAAATTATGGTTATACATGATAGTTGAAAAAATGATAGACAAATAAGTTATAATATAATGGTTGACTAATTGGCAGCAGTATATATAAGATGATTTAAATAAAGATGGAAGTAGAGTTATAGCTTTAGAAGGCAGTTCAAAAAATATTGAATTAAATTGTTACATAGGGTGATCATATAAAGTTGCGGTTTCAGTAAAATATGTTGGGGATTGGTGGATTTATAGTTATACAGAGTGGTACAAAAAAAGTGCAATTGGGTGGCCTATAATTATATGTATAAAGTAGACCATTTACAGTTGCATCCTGATATATGGAATACCTGACATATGGGACAAAGCAAAATTATAGTTATATACTGTTTTTAACACAATGTTAGAAAAAGGAGCATATAAAGGGTGGTTAAAATATAGAACGGAGGGAAATTATATTTTACGAAGTGGCTCAAAAATTATCAGAAATAATTGTTATATAGCCTATAGGGTGGAATAGAATAATAGTTAGGTAATTTAAAAATGTTATATTGAATAACAAATAAACAGCAGCTTATACAAGATGGTTGCACTGAAGCAGGTGTTTCCAAAAAATGTTAAATAGAATTGTTATGTAGGGTGGCCCATAAGTGTTTGCAGTTTCGGTGAAATATATTCGGGATTGGTAGATTTATAATTATGTAAGGTGGTTCAACAAAGTTAGAAAAAATTGTTATATTGGATAGCTCATATGTTTCAAAAGTTATTTTTTTGCAAAGAATTCTACATTCCATACGCGGGTGAAACCGCGGGTAACGGCTAGTAATTAATAAAATTCATCAAAATCAATTGTTTTCAATCACTTTTCTTCATTCAAAATCATCATAGACATTTACATTTTAGTTAGATTATAGGTATACTCACTTATATATTATTATTTTAACTTGGATATTTACATAGATAGAAAGAATTAAAAAAAATGAAGAACTAATTGATGAATTGACAAAAATAGGACTATAGATGAATTATAATAAAACAAAAATCAAGAGGAGGACCTTATAATCACGATAAGACAAACAACAATAAAACAAGTAAATCAATATAATAAGTTTGTAGAAAAAAAACCGAATTTTATTTTTATGTTATAACTCTTTTATGTATGGACCGATTTTAATTAAACTTGACTTTTCTAAGAGAGAATCGATCTAGTCAGAATGCTAATTTCATAATTCTAAAATCAGTTTCAAACACAAGATGGCGAACGTGTTTGAAATTTAAGTTGGGCTCCCCTAAACTGATTAAAACCTCGAGTAATTTTATTGGTGTATTTAATACATATAAGTAATTTCCACATCTAGGAGATTTAGGAAAAACAAGCTAGATGTCGAATTTTTTTGTTGCTGATTCTTAAATATAATTGTAATTGCAAAAATAGCAACAAATAAATTGCTCATAGTAGGGTTTTTTAATTGTTATTTAGGTCTTACAGCAACAAATTTTAGTATATTTGTTTTTGGAGTATTTCATATCATATCTTACTGTCGTTTTTCACATTTGTGACACTTTTGACGTTTTTTGCCTTATTTCACATTAACGGTGACATTGACATTTTTAGTTATTTCTGTTAGTATTAGCATTATTAATATTTTATCCTATTTTTTTTTCAAATTTTTCACATTTTAAGTTTTTGACGGAATAACTTTGACAATTTTGACAAATTTTATCTTTTTGTGATGTTTGCTGTATTAAATATTCTAACATTTCGAGGTTTATAATATTGTTTTAATTTTTTGAAGTTATTTTCTAAATCTGTCACTCAACATTTTTTATATTTTCAAAATTTTCTTATTTTTTGAGAGATCACCTGCGATTAATGGCACATTGAACACTTTTTAGCCTTACCCGCTCAATTTTTCATAAAAAGTCACATAACTCTCTATTAAATTAAAGAATTAATATCATAATTCTCATACAGGGAGGACGCGTGGGTTGGAACAAATTCATTTAAAATTCAGGTATTGGTTTTTTGGAAAAACACTAGGACACGTCGGTTTTTTTTTTGTACTGCGGTTTTTGTGATGATAAACTCTTTTATACAGGGAGGGCCTGAAATAAATTGCAACCACCAACTTTATTTTTTTAAATGGAAACATTTGTTTTTTATTTTATTTTTGAACTCTGCATTGAATTCTAAGTATTTTTCATGTAACTGTCCTGTACCGAAAATTAACAGTTAATAAAAACATTCTTTCTAAAGTTAAGTAAGCAACGGTTAAAATATGGTGTGTATTGGTTTGAATCTATTTATTTATGTTTGGTTTTTATGATTGTTGGTGGTATTTTAGTCGCATCAATGGAAACCCTTTTTTTAATGCTGCAGTTTCTAACACTTGGTTATTTCCATAGAAACTGTACTATAACTTTACTTCAAATAAGTAGTTGTCAAGTGCAGTTGCAATGTTCCAAAGTATGGCGTGTTTAACTGAAAAGCAGCGAATAGAAATTTTGACGATGGTAGGATATGGCTACAGAACTCGAACACAAGCTGAAGTTTGCGAATTGTTTAATATGAAGTACCCGTAGCGACCTATTACACGATCGGTAGTTAGTTCTAGAATTTGGCCACGTAAGAGACAATTAATTACAAAACCAAACATCTTCCACAATATACACAATTAAATGTTTTGCTCGATTTACAAGAAAATCCTCACAAATCCTCTAGACAAATAGCCGCAGAACAGTCAATAAGTAAATCTTCTATTCTAAAATGCTTGCATAGAAATAAATGGCACCCATACAAAGTTCATTTAGTTAGTTAGATAGATTGATGAAATGCCAACCCGCACTTTTCAACTAAGATAGTTTTTTCCGACGAGGCAACATTTTGTTTTGGATTATGGAAAGTCGTACACAGTTTTCCAAGAAAGTTAACGTATGGGCTGGAATTGTGGGTACTTCAATTGTGGGACTTTTTTATTGAGGGAACACTTAACTCGTAAAACTATTTAGACCTATTACAAAATGACATAATACTCTGTTTAACAGAACTTGACCCGAATGGTGAAAACTCCAATATACTGGCAGATTGGGTATAGTTTGAACCGTATCTTGGCAATATTTTCCCAAATAGATGGATCGGAAGGAGAGAATGGCCAGCTAGGTCTCCAGATCTAAGCCAGTTAGATTTTTATCTTTGGGGTTACGTGAAATCGAAAGTCTACTTCAATAAGCCGGAAAATATTGAGGAATTAAAGAATAGAATTAGGGTCGAAATACAACGAATCCTGCCACAAACGCTAAATAAAGTGTTACGAGAATTTGAAAACCGTCTTAGGTATTGTCAGGAAGTTAATGGTCAACAATTTTAACATTTAATTTGATATGTTGGATTTTTTTTCAATTTTGAAATAAATGTAATTTTTTTAATAACTGTTAATTTTCGGTATAGGACATTGTACATGAAAAATACTTCAAATTCAAAAATAAAATAAAAAAAAATGTTTCCATTTGAAAAAATGAAGTTGATGGTCGCAATTTATTTCTGGCCCACCCTGTATAAATGATTTATTAGCGTTTTTCCAAAAAACCAACACCTGAATTTTAAATGAATTTCTTCCAACCCACGCGTCCTCACTGTATTTATATTATTTTCGTTTCCCGAGATGTAGTGATTTTTTAAAAAAAATACCCCACTTGCCCCCTATCGGATGAATGAATTTTCTCATAGTGAAAAAACACGCTACTATTTATTTTATAAGATTATATTCACCCTAGTATTACTTTCCATTTCGTAGATGTTGAAGTTTCTGTAAAACAATAGTGATACCCATTTCCCTCATTGAATATTTCAATTTGGGCAAAGTGACGAATCAAATATTTCTTCACTTAAAGAACGGAATTTACCTCTAAATCCCCATGGCTGTATTATTTTAGGTAACCGAAAAATGTATCCTATCAAATCAAAATAAAATATAGTCTATGTTAGACACTAGCTTTCTGTTAGTTAAACAGTTTTTCGAGTCGGTTCATTATTTTTATGAATTACTCCCGATAAACAAACAAACAATCAAGCAAACAAACTAACAAACAAACAAACAAAACAAACATACAAATTTATCTCTTTATATACCTATTAGCCTACATTAGTTTTGTTCAGAAGGATAAAAAGTATTTCAGGTCAGGTAAAAGTAATTCTAACTTCACAATATGAAAATTTGGGTTGGCACTGGAAAGGAAGAAGTTGATATATTTTTCTTTAACATAATTTTTGTCAAATTTCGTCAACTAAAAAACTAAGTGTCATTCTTTTAATGTAATTATTTTAAATATGTCAGAAGTCAATATACCAAATAAAAACGATTTTTAAAACAAATAATACATTAGGATCAAATTTGACAAAAACAAAACAGAAAAACGCTACTCAAAGTTCCAAAAATTGTGTGTACAGTGGATCTTGTGCCAGCAGAAAAACACTGACGAAACATCAAGACCTTTCTAAATTAGAACAAAAGAGCACCAATACAAGGTCTCAAGAAGACATATAGACAGATCAAGATTGGCAAACCATGTACTCACGGATAATGGTATGCACAAAATGGACTGGAATAAGACAAAATACTACTTAAAGAAGGCCACACTAAAAAAGGAAAATCAGAGAAAGTGTCTGCATGTTGTTAAATAATGGAGAAATTGGGACACCCTCTGTAGAGATACCGGTATCATGGCAACCAGCTCCTGGCAAATGAACATCAAAAAGGAAACTTCAAAGTCAACTAATCAGTCAATTGACATTGCCAAAAAGTCAAGCCACGAATATTGTTTAAATCATTTTAAAAAACATTGTTCGACAACGATTCCTGATAAGGAATCGAAACGCACATCAAACAGATACGTATAACAAAAAATACATATTATACAGGAAAACTCGTGAACAAATCTGTAGACCTACTTTCTCGGAGTTAATTCTGCGAGAGAGTTTTTCTATAAGAAGCCAACTCATGTTCCGGACAGTTTTCATAAACTGCTCTTAGTTAGTACACCTTGATTTTCAATAACTTAACTTATATATATTTTTCAGAAACCATTGTGAGGAGCGAAATTCCCAAATGAACATTCAAAATAACACAAGATGTACTTCTATTACATTTAAACAGAGTTCTAATCAAATTTTCATATGACGTTCTTACATTTCTAGCCATTGGAATAGTCTTGTTTTGGAAAAAAACCTTAATTTTATATTTATGTCCTCTCTTGTGGTTACAGATATCTTATACACCACATTTCTCACATATAACTGTACATTTAGGTATACGCAATGCTTAACAAAAGTGAAGGTATTAGTATATAGTTTATGAAAACGAAATGCACAGATACAGGGTGTTCCATTTGAAATATTCGAGAAAATATTGGTCTTGAATTTTTAGGTCACCCTGTATACAAAACGAACGATCAAAAACACGATGAGTTGGAAAAAAACTAGAATACTACGAAATCATACTGGCCTTGAAATATTAATCCTTAGTTGTTGATGACAAAAAATACAGTGTGACGATTTAATTAAAATTTTCACATAATACTGGCCTGATAAAATCCTATATGGTCGAAATAGAGAAAATGAGCAAAATTCAAATCTGAGATAATATATAGGGTGTTCCATGAAAAAACATGAGCTGAGAGTTGAGAAATAGTCTACATATTACGAAATAAGTTTTAAATGTGGGGCTTACCTCTACCTATTATTTTTTTATTTTTTTTTTATATTTCACAATGGAGATATCAATATTTATATATTGTGTTTAACACAAGGTTGGAAAAAGTTCCATATAAAGGCCGGTTAAAAGTATAGTTTACAAAGTTGCTCAAAAATTACCACAAATAATTGTTATATAGAGTATGGGGTGGAGTAGAACTATAGTTAGAAATGTTGAATAAAATTGTTATATAGTGAGCCATAAGCACTTGCAATTTGGGTAAAATGTATTTGGTCTTATAAAATTGGTAGATATAAAAGTATATATGTATATATGTATATATATATATATATATATATATATATATATATATATATATAAATTTGCCCAGAGCAAGAAGTGAGCCACCTCTCAAAGAAATTCCCGGTAATAGTGAGGTCCAAGTCAAAGAGAGGACCGTATACGGTCCTCACTTTGTATATCACTCTCAAATAGTCCCAAAGTGTGTAATTATTAATTCTAGCATTATTTTGACTGGACCTCACTTTGGCGAAAAATGGAAATTTAGTTCACCGAATTTTAGACTGAGGGCGCTTCACCGTATGTATATTTTCACGACGTATATTTTTACGACTATTCAAATATTATGCTATGCAATAAGTGAGGACATATAATCGGCAACCATGTACAGTCCTCACTAAGAGTGTAGGTTGGTATAACATTCTATTTATTAATATACATGTTATTTCTATTGACGTTTAAGTAAGTAGTAAATTTCTTTGGTCGATGTTTACAGTTAAACTGAAAATTCTAATTTCCGTTTATTCTTTGACAATCTTCAGGAATAAAATATTTGAGGCTAGATATTGTTATAAACTCCGAGGGTTCAATTAATTAAAAACTAATATTCACTAAGTATCACTTTCTAGAAACTTTTATTTACATCAAATATTCAGAAGAGCTGATTCGAATATCACAATAATAACACGAAATAATCTCTTCGCAATAAATAACTAACTCCTCGATGCTGGGCCGCTCCTTTTAATCATCATTGGCGACTCCAGAGGGGGTCCCGTAACATATTGGAATAAACTCCGTGGGTTCAAAGTCAATTTAATTAAAAAAAAACCTAATATTCACTTCACTTTCTAAAATCTTATTCACATGTAAACATAAAATATTCTCAACAGCTGATTCTAATACAATAACATCGAAATCATAACAATAGGTAAGCTCTACTAACTTCTGCGATGATTGGCTGTTCCTTTTATAATCCGCATCGAATTCTTCTAGCAAAACCGAGTGTCAATTTTAGAGTTGTCGAGTTATTCGAGATACATTTTTTTGTCCTCTTAGCGATTGATGTATTGAAATAAAATGCTTTACGTTACTCGCCAAGGACGAAATAGATAATCTATAACACTGTCCTCCTTTTAATTCTGATCGTCCCGGTCAGAAACATCCTCTCCATGGTAAGGAGCGAGTCGATCTAAATGGACCACCTTCAACTTAGCCCTGAGGTATCGACGAATACGGTAGACGACGTCATTAATCCTCTTGACCACCTCGTATGGACCATCCTAGGCGGGCGTAAGCTTTGGAGATATACTCTTGCTCCGTTGGGGGTTGTATAGCCAGATTTTGTCCCTCTCTTGCAACCCGAATGAATTGGCTTTGAGGTCATTCGCGCTAATTCGTGTATTGCCAGCATGTTATGTCGGAGCATAATCGTTGATGGCTTGGGAAGGTTCTTCGGGGGAGCGAAAAGTCAAATCACAGGGTAATCGCAGCTATTTTCCGAATAGGACCCTGGCTGGAGCCGGGCCTGTACTATTATGGACGGCCGAGCGATATGCCAACAGTCCTGTTGAATCTTTCCACCATTCCGTCTGACTGTGCAATGGTGTTGTTCCCGTTTTCCTGATCCTCAACATCGTACAGACCTTCTGGGATACATTCGATTCGAAGTTACGCCCCTGGGCTGAATGTAATTCCAACGGGACGCAAAACCTGCTGAATAGCTGTTCTACCAGCACCGTCGCTACCGTGGCTGCCTCTTGATTGAGAGTCGTCTATGCCTCAGGCCATTTACTGAAGTAATCCATTGCGACCAAAATGTATTTGTTCCCCCACACACTCCCGGGAAATGAACCGGCGACATCGATGGCAATTCTCTCAAAGGGAACGCCCACATTGTACTGCTGCATTCTGGCCTTGGTCGGGGTCTTCGGGCTCTTACTGGCTGCACAGGTGTCACATTTCCGGCACCAAGCTCTGACGTGTTCGAAGTAATTTCCCAGTAGTACCGCTGGCGCACTTTGTCTAGGATTTTATTCATACCCAGATGACCACCGATAATCCCATCATGTACTTCGGTTAGGATGGTTGGTACCTTTTTTTTGGAACTACCAGCTGGGACTTGGTTTCTCGATCGTTAGTGCTTTCCCAAATTCGCTTGAGCTTACCATTCTTTACTTTTAGAGAGTCCCATTGGGCCCATAACGATTTCAGGACGCCCGAGTATCGAGCTACTTCGTCCCATCGTGGTCTAGGTGCCCCTCTATTTTTGAGCGACAAGATGCACTGTTCCGTTGTCCAGTCTTCATTGGCCTGCACTAAGATCTGTCTGATGGAGATACCTTCTCGCTGTTCGGTCTTCAGACAATGTCCGCATTCTACTCTACAGGGTCTTCTTGATAGGGCATCGGCATTATTGTGCAAACGGTCGGCACGATGTTCCACCTTGAAATCGTATTGCCAGTTGTCCTTCCGGTGTCTTCATGTCCAGTAGCCATTTGAGGGTGGCATGATCTGTCCGGATTAAGAAATGACGACCATAGAGGTTTTTATGGAAATGATCTACATCCCTTATTATTGCAAGAAGTTCTTTTGTGGTGACGCAATAATTTCTTTCCGGTTTCGAGAATTCACGGCTATAGTACTCGATCACCATCTTGCACCTGGGGTAAGACGGCCCCCAAAGCTCTGTTGCTAGCGTCGGTGTCTAAAATGAACTTGCCGGAGTGTGTAGGAAAGGCTAGGATTGGGCTGGAACATAGTGCTGCCTTCAGTCTCTGAATGATATTTCGCAATCATGATTCCAACGGAAGGTCTCTTTCTCAGTGGTCTGCCAATGTAGAGGCGCGGCAATGGTGCCAAATCCCTCAACAAGTCGCCTGAAGTAGGAACATAGGCCCAAGAAGCTTCGGAGTTCATGCTTGTCTCTTGGGACTGGCCAATCACGGATGGCTTCTATCTTGTCCTCGTTGGTGCGGATTCCTGACTCGGAAAGAACGTGGCCCAAAAACTCTACTTTTTTTGGAACATGGAACACTTCTTCGGGTTGAGTCTCAGGTTGGCGTTAATATCTGGAGTTCTGGTTTTACCCATGACCAAAATGTCGTCGAGGTATAATAAGCACCTTTTCCATGTTAACCCGCTCAGGACATACTCCATTAGCCTCTCGAATGTTGCGGGAGCATTACATAACCCAAAGGGCATGACCGTGAACTGAAACAGCCCTTTACTAGTGGAGAACACTGTCTTCTCTCTGTCGTTTTCTTGTAGACCAACCTGCCAATATCCACTCTTTAGGTCTAGTGTGGAGAACCAACAGGAGCCTGCTAGTGTGGTCAGAGTGTCATCAATTCGGGGTAGTGGATAGCTGTCTTTCTTCGTGACGTTATTCAGCTTGCTGTAATCCACGCAAAATCGGGTGGTTCCATCCTTCTTTTTAACTAGCACGACGGGAGTAGACCATGGGGTTATGGATGGCTCAATAACTCCGTTTAATGGTAGTCGTCCAGGTGGTATTTTGATGGGTTGAGCCTTTCCGGTGTCTATTCGGTGCTGAATGATCTTGGTGCGACCGGTGGTTCTATCTTACCTGTTGAAAATTTGCCAGTACTTTGCGATAAATTGCTTTACTTTCTTCTGTTCCTCTGGTGTAAGGTGTGTCAAATTGTCAGCAAACTGTTGTAGGAACTCTTTACTGGGACCTGTCTTCTTCACTGATGTCTGGTACACTTTTTGCCATTGATGATTGTCTCTACTGGCTCGTAACAAGCTATATATTGACCATTAGCAATTCTAATGTCATTGTTGGGCAAATTCAGGACTCCATTTGGTATATTTCTTCCCGTTTTATCTATAACCCGTCCAACTAAGTAGTCAAGAGCCGAGTGCACGGGCTCCACCATTCCAACGCAGCTCTCAGGATTGCTTTCTAGCTGCCAATCAATTATCTGTTCCGTTCGACCGGGTATTCTGGTTGAAGATTTTGCCTAAATTTTTATGGAGGTGGCTGAACTGTTGACGGGCCGTGTCAATACAAATTCCTCAGTTAGGAACCGAAGAACATCATATCTCGGGTCGAACATAAATCCATGCTGGCTGATTAGGTCCATACCAGTATGAAATCGTCCTCAATATTCGCTACCAGGACCCTATGCCGGATTCGGTTGTCCCCTAATTATAGTACTACATCTGGCTCACCCTGTATTGACATGGACTCACCGGTGACTGTTCTGAGCTGGATGTTGTTGGTAACTGGCCGGATTTCTGATGCGCTCAAAACTCCGGACTTGGCAATGGATACAGCGGCGCCGGTATCGATGGTGATGGTAACTGCTCGCCCATTGATGGTGCCTCTGATGACTAGGCTGCCGCTATCTCGGCAAAATCTCCGGATGGATACTGTCCTGGGGGCTGGTGGAGGGTGAGTCAGCATTTGCCCCCTTATGCTGACTGATTGGAGTTTCCCTGGTTGGTGAAGTTGTTGTTTTGGCTACTTCTGGTTGATGATCGTTCAGGTAGCCCCACTCTGCAGTCACGTTGAATGTGCCCCGTCCGTCCACACCGGTAGCATGCTCCTCTGTGGTCAGTTCTTTGTGATCGTTCTAGAAGTTTATGGATTCCGAACAACACTGCCTGGAATGATGGTTCTTGTTCGTCCTGGATGAAGGAAACTGCTCGCACCCACGGTTTGGACATATTCATGATAGCTTCTACTTCCAAGACCCGAAGTAAATCTTCATTACTTTTCTTGATGCCACTAAGTCTTATAGTTCTTTGTATTTCCACATCCCTGATACCGTTTATGAAACTCTGTGTGACCAATTGGTCTTTCGTTTCCTCGGGCAGGTCTGGGTAATACAAGTGTACTAACCGTCTGATCTCTGCTTCGAATTCTTGATAGCTCTCTCCGGATTTTTGCGTTTTTTCACTTAGTTGCACCTGGTATACTTGGCTCAGGGATTGATATCGTATCTTTTGTCCAGGATGGCGAGATCTTGTCGAAATTGCCTTGACTGGAATGCTTTGGAGGATTTCTAAGGCCGGACCTTTTAAGGAAATTACACCAGAGGTAGATTTTTCTTGGTTATCCCATCCATTAGCTGTAGCCACGGCTTCAAATTGCCGTTTATACATGAGCCAAGATGAACTGCCATCAAATGTGAGTGGTTTACTAACGGAACCTTTGATACTAATAGTGTTTTGGTATTTTTCTCGCTGTAAGTCCTGTTGATTTTTTTTAATTTCTGTTTCTTCCTTGTTTTGGATGACACTGATTTTATCTTGTACTTCACTGTACTGTTTTTTTAATGGAACTGACTTGGTCTTGAATTGAACTGATTTCAAATATTACTTGGCTTTGGATGGAATCGAGGACATCTACTTTGGTTTCAAGAGTATCCATGGTATTTTTTATGGTCTTAATGTCATCATTTATCTCTTTTATGTCTGACTCAACCATTTGCATTCTTTCATTAACTGTTTCATTAACTTGTGCTACTATTTGCATTAATTGTTTATCAATATTAGTTAAAAGGTTTTCTAATTCTATTTTACGTTTTTCATCAAAAGATTTCACTAACCTTTGCTCGATTTCTTCTTGATGTTGTTTCTTTTTTTTTCAAATCTGTTCAACTATAGAAATCACTATTATATGGTCTGGAAGTTGCTTCTTTAAAGGACCAGACACCTTTCTTATGGAAAAATGGACTTCCGTCAAATTGTAGAAGTTGACGTTCTGACAAAAAGAGTTCATGCGCTCAAACAGATTCTATGACTAGTTTTCGAGATACAGAGTGTTAAACATCGAAAATGCCGCTCTTTGATATCGTATTCTCAATGATAGACGTGCTTTATTTCCGGTTATTGGAGAAATTGTGATTTGTACATTATTGGGCATAAATATTTCACAAAACAATTGTCATAAGTTTTGGTGGATTACAGGGTATTTAAAAAATACGTAACATTTGATTTTTGAAAAAAATTTTTTTTATTGCACAATTAATATCTCGTTAAATTAATAACTTCTTGGAAGTGCTTCATATAATATACAGTGTGAGCCATAAATATAGCTAGAGAATGCATATATTATTTTTTCCTATTAATGACTCACCCTGTCCATACCATTCGTGCTGAAATTTTAATAAGACATTAAATAGATATATTATCCGTCTCTTTATACTCAACGGGATGTTTAGCTGAATGCAAAACTATACATACTGAGAAAATGTATTTTTTATACTACCCCGTAGTTTTAAATTCTCTCCGTCAACTTTGAATGTTATTACATTTTTACGTTAACAAATGTTCAGTGTTTTACTGAGCAGAATATTATTAAAATTGTATGACTAGTTTTCGAGATATAGAGTGTTAAACTTCAGAAATGTCACCTTTATCGCATCATACTATTAATTATTTTTTATTACAGGGTGTTTCTCATATACGTAACATGTTTTTTAGAAAACTTATTTTTTTATTATAATGTTGAATACATAAGAAGATCTAATTGTTCAGTTAATATAATGTCAAAGAAATTAATTTTTGGACGTATTCATACATTATACAGTGTAAGTTGTAAATATTGCTAAAGGGGGCATCTATTATTTATTCCATTAATAGGTAACCCTGTATAAACCATGCGTCCTGGAATGTTTATATTAAATTATAGAAATCAACGACTCGTCACACTAAATTCTACAGGTTTGCAAAAATTGTACAAATTAAAGTATTGTAGTTTATACAGGGTTACTCATTAATGGTAAAAAATGGTATATCCTCAGTATAGTCATATTTTCGACTTACACTGTATAATATATGAACACATCCAAGAACTCATTTCTTATTAATTGTGCGATTACATCTTATGTATTCATCGTTGTAATAAAAAATGGGTTTTCTGAAAAACATGTTACATATATTGGCAACACACTGTAATCAAAGATAATTAATGGTAATTGTTTTATTTAATATTTTTGTCAAATAATGCGAAAATTATCTTTGCAGCAATGTACGGAAATAATACATGTCTGCTATGAGAAATCTGATAAGAAAATGGAAACATTTCCGATGTTTAACACCCTATATCTCGAAAACTTGTCATACAATTTTAACAATATAATAACACTGAACATTTGTTAACGTAGCAATGTTATAAGATACAAAGTTGACGGAGATAATTTAAAATTACAAGATAGTATAAAAAACTACTTTTTTTCAATATGTATACTTTTTGCAATGAGTTTAACATCCTATTGAGTATTTAGAGACGGATCATATATCTGTTTATTGTCTTATTAAAATTGCAGTACGAATGGTTCATATAGGGTTACTCATTAATGGGGAAAAAACAATATATGTCTTCTCTAGCTATAATTATGGCTCAAACTGTATATTGTAAGAAGCATATCCAAGAAATTATTACTTTAATGAGATATTAATTGAGCAAAAACATCTTATGTTTAAATGAATTTATTTCAAACGAACCGTTCTGAGACAGAACGTCTGACCATGAATCGTCACAATATAAAAAAACGTAAACATATAACGACTATTCAAAACAACTGAATCAGCCGGAATAAAAATCTATGGACCTCACTTCATGCGTAGATTTATAGGACGTTATCGCCAGAATATATATAACTACTTAAATGTTGCAACTATGCGTAGCTCTCGCTTTGGTAGATCCAAGTTATATACTGTCCTCAGAATGTTAGTAGTACATTTAAATTATTGTTGGGCCTGAGCTGAATAGTAGCTTATAAGGTTCTCACTTCGTTTTAATATATTTAGGGAACAAAAAAATTTATCTTACATTTTTTGTGTGTATATTAGTGAGAAAATTGAGGCAATTTTAGAATTAATATTTGCTGGATAAAAAAAATCCCTTAATTTTTATTCCTTCTGCCGGTTCTCACATCATGTTCTCTACAGTAGGTCCTCACTTTATATTATAGCTAAATTTATATATATATATATATATATATATATATATATATATATATATGTATATATATATATGTTAGCTGTTAATTGTACACACGTGTATGATGCAACGGTATCATATTTACGCTGATAGCTTCCTGGTACTTCGATATTAACGTGGGAATATCTTTTCGCTGACTTCAGCTTTTATTAAATTATAAATACAAGCGAAGCGTCGTCATTATAATACTTTATTATTACTTACTTATTTTGTCCAGTTAGTTTTTATATTCAATTTACATTTAATTGCTTTTTTCAAGTTTAAAAGTGTTAATTTTTGAATTTTATGTTTTAAGTAAAATATATTTTTTAAAAGTATTAAGTGAAACCAAAGATATAAAATTGGCGCAGTCAGTAGGATTGCCCAACACAGATAGAACACGTGCATACTAACCGACTGTGGAGATTTCCAAATCATCGTACACAAGACCTTCCTGTTTGAGACAACAACTTTTTTTGAAGGTGGAAATCCATTATGGACAATTTGAGCTTAGAGTCTATCACTCAAATTAGTGTTGGACTCACACCCACTAAAACCACCTTGTTGTTTCTGCAGTTTCCGAAGGTGGTGGGACTGCTATTTCTAACTTGCGTCGCCACCTTCCTGCCTTTCTTTGCATTCATCGCACCATTCTGTGTAAATCTTCTTTCTCCTTTTCCTCTATAATTTCCCTTATTCATTTATCTATAATTTCCATGTTCTGTTTACTTTCTATCATTAGTTTTATCACGTTAGATTGTGTTATCCTTTCACCAATCGTTATTTCTTTTCTTGTTTTATTTCTTGCATATCTTTCACAGTCAAAAACCACGTGCTCCATTGTCTCCCCAATTTGGCATATATCACAGTTACTCTCCCTCATTTTCCCTATCATTTTCAGGTATACTTTGACACTACCATGCCCTGACAAAAATTGTGTCATAAAGTAGTCTGTACTATATTTACTGCTCGCCCATTTTGTTAGGTCTGGCGTTAGTTTCTTTGTTCATTCCGCTTGTCCCGTTAGCGCATGCCATGTTTTTTGCCATTCTTTTAGCGTATTATTCCTGTTTTCTCTGTATTTTTTATTTTCGTAATTTTCTCTAAGTTCTTCTACCGTCAGATGGATCGGAGGGATACCGGCTATAACTGCCGTTGCCTCATACGAGATCGTTCTATATTCGCTTATTACCCGCAGCAGCGCGTGTCTTTGTATTTTTAACATCATGTTCTTATATCTTTTAATCTTCATACCTCTGTGCCATGTTGGTGCCCCGTACAAAAGTGTCGATTGTACCACTCCATATAGTAGTCGTCTCTTTGCATGTGATGTTCCCTTTATGTTATTAATAATTTTTCCAAGTTTTGATAACTTATCACCTGCTTTGCTTACTGCATTTACAATGTGTCCCGTATGTACCTTCGTGATCGATAAATATACAAAGATACTTTACGCTCTTTTGTGGTGTTATATTTAGATCCTCTATTTCTATTTTTATTTTTTCTCTTACTTTCTGCATTTTTGTACCCTTGAGTAGCACCGCCTCGCTCTTTTGCGGTGCCCATTTTAACTTTGCCTCTTTCATCCAGTTTCCTATTATTCTTATTGCCTCATTTGCTGTTTCAACCAGTCTGTCAGAGTTTGGCCCTTCCATATAGTGCCAAATCGTCTGCGAATGCTATCGTATTTGCACCAGTTGGCAGCTTCTGATTTAGAAGATCATCGTGAACACGACCTACCTGTTTGAGACAACAACTGTAGCAGCGGAGACCAGGAACACGCAACGATACAGCTAACCAGTCGACGCTTCCGCAGAACAAGTCCTATGCCTGGAGTACTAACGTATGTAGAAACATCACGTTTTTGATTTAATTGTTTATCAATTAATACGAATTCATTATTATTTTACCTCGCTTTATTTTATTTTATGTTCGCAAATTTATTTAATCAATTTACTCATACCATAACTTTGAATTTTGATAATTTTTGTGTAACTGCTTACTTCCATTTTACTGCTTTATTTAATTTTTATTTTTCGTAACACTTGAATATTTGAAATGACAATTACAGGGCAAGCGGCTGCGACTCCTACTGTAGAGCCATACAAAATATCTGAAAATTTCCCAATAAATCCGGAATATGACGGAAACCCTATATTCCTAATCACTTTCATTTCTTCATGCCAAACTGCACATAGTATGGCAATTGATTACCAACAAGTGCTTTTAATATTGCACATCAAAAATAAACTGCGCGGCAAAGCAGCCGAACTAATAAATTCTCGCAAACCGACTCAATTAACCGAAATTCAGACACTCATAGAGAACCACTTTGGAGATCCTAGAGATCTTTCAGCCTAGATTCAGGATCTTTAAATACTGAATCGCCCATAACATTTTCAGCCAGACTACAAACACACCAAGCAAAAATGCTTACTGTGGTTAACAAACAAAACTTGACTCAACAGGCACATATCGACTTAATAGAATCCATGGCATTAAATAGCCTACTAACAGGTTTAGAGCCGAAGATAGGAAAACTAGTTCGTGGTAGCGATCCTAGAGATATTCTGACCGCCGTTTCACGCATTAAACGTGAACTCCGACTCCATCATTTAGAAACTCAAAGGTTTTCAAATTTTAGAAACTAAGGTGCACCTCCTCGAAAGCCCAACCAGTTTCCAGTGCAAAAACAATGTTCACTCTGTAAAAGAATGGGACATACTGTTAACGAATGTCTCACTAAATGAAGACAAATACAACAAAATCAAAACTACGGGCAAAACTTTCCAAACGGAACCCCCGGACATCACAGAACTTCAGACCTAAATTCAAACACTAAATCTATACAGTTTCGACCCGAATTTGAACTTCACCGAACAGAGCTTTCTATAAGACCGCTTCTGACAGTAAATTCTAAAAATCTATACTATACACAGATTCCTCTAACACATATAAACTTTTAATAGACACCGGTGCTGGTCTTTCTATTTTCAAACTAGACACTTGCACACGTTTCAGAGAAAGATTTCCGTAAAACGTAGTAATTCCCCTTGTCCCGTTCAAAATAAAAAATCCACATAAAGTATATATCTGTAACCTCGACATAGAATTCGCCGGTTTGTTAGGCTCTTACTTTCTCGAGCACTACAACTGCATTATAGCCTTTGATAAAAAACAATTAATAACCAAAGACACTTCCGCTGTACAAAGTGACAGACGATACAATCAATGCCACTAAATTTACAAATTATCCTCCTTCCTATACTTCCATTAATACAATTTTGATCGAACCCCGTACCGAACAAATTTTCAAACTTAGCTGCGAACTTAGAAAAACCGAAGCCCTTCTAACAGGTGTGGAAATTGAAAAAGTCTACCTCCCTAGTTCTGTTACAGTAGACAGCAA
The DNA here is from genome assembly GCA_034190945.1 of Octodonta nipae. Lineage (NCBI taxonomy): Eukaryota > Metazoa > Arthropoda > Insecta > Coleoptera > Chrysomelidae > Octodonta > Octodonta nipae. Next base: position 58,853,617 of record CM067223.1, read on the forward strand.
AGGTCAATTTCTCACATCTATTCTAAATGCGAATGCCATCCCTAAAATAGTAAATTTTTCATATCTAAAACTCGAACCGTTACAAATCTTTTCTGTGAATTCTCTCTCACAAACTACTCCTTTGAATTATAACGAACCCGGCAGACAAGAAGAAATTGTTAAACAACTCCGACTAGAACATTTAAACGACGAAGAGTCAGACTTAATCTTACAATTATGTCTTGACTTTTCAGACATATTCTACCTATAAGGCGATCACTTATCAATCACAAACGAAATCAAACATAGTATTAATACCAACAACACGAAACCCGTTTATACAAAATCCTACCGCTACCCCCAAGTTCACAAACAAGAAGTTAAAACCCAGGTAGCAAAAATGCTCGATGAAGACATAATACGACCCTCTAATTCGCCTTGGTCCTCTCCCATATGGGTAGTGCCGAAGAAATTAGACGCCTCTGGAAAACAGAAGTGGCGTGTTGTCGTAGACTACCCTAAACTTAACGAACTTACAGTCAATGACAAGTACCCTCTACCTAACATCTCAGACCTACTAGACCAACTAGGCAAATGCCAGTACTTTACGACTCTTGACCTCGCCTCTGGTTTCCATCAAATAGAAATAGACCCAAAGGACATGGCGAAAACTTCATTCACTGTCGAGAACGGACATTTTGAGTTCGTCCGCATGCCCTTCGGATAGAAGAATGCTCCTTCTACCTTTCAAAGGGTGATGGATAACATTCTTATGGGAATTGAGAATGAACGATGTCTGGTCACGACTGATAGACGTATTCAAAAGACTCAGAAAGGCTAACCTTAAAATACAGCCTGACAAATGTCTTAGGACATCTTATAACTAAAGACGGCGTGAAACCCAATCCATCAAAAGTAGACTGTATTTTAAACTTTCCACAACCGAAGAACCTTAAAGACATAAAATCTTTCATAGGGCTTGCTGGTTACTACCGTAGATTCATTTCTAACTTTGCAAAGATCTCCAAACCACTGACGAAACTATTACAAAAAAAAGACCAACCATTCAATTTTAACGAAGAGTGCGTAAAATCCTTCAATGAATTAAAACTAACGTTGACTTCCACCCCTATACTCATTTACCAACTTTTGACGAACAGTTTATAGTGACTACAGATACCAGCGCTTTTGCTATCAGCCCCGTATTATATCAAGTGCCAATAGGTAAGATTTTAGGACCCTTTGTAAAGCGGAAACCCGGTACTCCACCATTGAGCGAGAGCTCTTAACCATTGTCTGGGCCGTTAAGCATTTTCGTCCAATAATCTACGGCCGTAAGTTCCTACTACTCACCGATCATCGCCCGTTAACCTGGCTATTTTCTATAAAAGACCCCGGTAGTAGACTTGCCCGATGGAGACTCAAACTAGATGAATACGACTATGAAATTATTTACAAGCCTGGTAAAGTTAACAAGATCGCTAATGGTTTATCACGGATTAAAATCAACCATCTTGGCGAATGTTTATCATTTTAGACAAAATCGAAACTAACACCCTTCAAAGTCTTACCCTTAAACGACGAATCCGAAGACGATAGTCCTGAACCCGAACAAAACGAAATATCTCTTGAAACTATGTCCGAAGACATTAATAAAATTTTCATAGAACACTATAAAACCACTTCTTTAATTGACTACAGCAAAATTGAATTCTCCAACTGTCAACTACTAGACAAAACAAATTAAAATATTTTAATTTTCCCCCATCATCCAATCTTCAGGAATATAATATATTCATCACGATATTTTCGAAGATATCTTCGAAGAAGTCGCTGATTTCGAAACATTTAAAATTAATGTATTCCCCAGCAAAACCGTAAGCAGGCCATATTTCATAATCCCACTTCCAAATGATCCTGACATCGTAAATGAAATTCTTTTTGCATCAATATACAAATATCAAGATACTCCATCTAAAATATACTGTGTCGAAAACAATCTTGATTTTCCAGTTTTAGAGATGCTCTCTTTCATTTTCGCTGAAAAGGAAATCAAATGGAAAATTTGCCAAAATGTTACAAAAACCCCTAAAAAAGACGAAATACCGCTGATCCTTGAACGATATCATAACGGAAAAAATAACTTGCACCGCGGCATTGTCCGCCGTATTAAGGAAATGTACACCTGGCCAAGTTTCACAAAAGACTTTGAAAATTTCGTTAAGAACTGCGAAATTTGTCAAAAAACTAAAGTGTGTCGCAAAAACTTAGACAATCCCCTCGTCATTACGGAGACGCCTAAAACACCGTTTGAGCGAACCAATATCGACATATTAGAAATACTTAACAGGAACTATATCTTATCCGTACGAGACGATCTGACGAAATACTCAGAAGCTTATGCTTTGACAGACAAATCTATGATGTTATACTTCCAACATTTTGGTACGCCACTGCGTATCCATTGCGAATATGGTAGGGAATTTGACAATGCCATATTCAAAAACTGTACGACATTAAACTCATTTATTCAAGCGTAGGACATCCGCAAACAAACGGCTCTGTAGAACGATTTCATTATACTTTGTTAGAAATGATTCGAATCCATAAAGCCGAAAATCGATATGAACATCCCGTAAATGTACTCCCGTATGCGGTTATTGCTTACAATAACTCGACAAACAAAAAAACAAAAGCAGATCACTTGAAACCACCTACAACCATAGGGAACTGATTAATATACGAGACTTGAACAATCGCATTTCTTATTACTACAAAGTAGCCCGCGAAAAAACTAACTTACAAAAGCAAAGGGTAAAGAATGTTTTGATAAACACGTTTCCGACAAACTTCCCGAATTTAAAATTGGTGACCAAGTTTACGTTAAGGAATCCCAAATTAAAGACAAACTTCACAACAAATTCAACGGTCCATTCCAAATTTCAGACATTCACAATAATTCTGCCACAATCTTAAATGTCAAACCCAACCAACGAACGAAAGTTAACTTTGACAGAATGAAACTGTATTCTGAAAACTAATTTTCTTTTCAGGTTTCTACTGTTGTTCGGATCAGCAGTCCCACAGTTCAACATTCAACCAATAAACAACACTCTTGGTATTTACTATCACGACGAAACTAGAATAGTTATCTCCGACTATAAATGGACATTACTAGTTCATCGTAATTTGACGATACTTAAAGAAATCTTTGAAAACAACTTCAAATTTCATGACACCAGTGCATTCCAAATTGATGTACAAATTCACATCAGTCTCTTATCCCAAATTTCAGATTCAATGGACAGTAAAAGATCCAAATGAGGACTAATTAACGGTCTAGGAACTATCTTTAAAGCCATCACTGGAAACCTTGACGAACTTAAGCAGGAACAATTACAAGTAGAGAATCTAAAAAACAAATAAGTGTAACTACTTCTATTATTTAAACTTTTAATGAAACCATTCAAAAACTCCAAATTGACGAAGCAACCTTTAACGAAAACATTGACGCAATTAATTTGGCAATACATACTCTAAACGACAAAATAGCCATTATCCAAGCAAAGAAGTCATTTTTGGGAATATGCGAAAAATTAATGGCAAGCTATTTATTTCTTGAGGATAACCTCAATGGTCCCTAACAGCACAAAATATTTTAAAAGATTTAAATATTTGAAAATATTGAAAAAACATTTCACACATTCTTTAAAAATATTTTATAATATATTAAAATATTAACAAAACATTTCTAAAACATTTTGCAGCATATCTAGTTAGTAAAATATTTTATAAACTTTTTGAAAAATGGAAAATATATATTTCATTTAAAAGATTTTATTTTCACAATATTGTAAAAATGTTTTGAGAAATACAATAAAATATATTTTCAACAGATTACATAAAAATGTTACCAAATATTTTTAGAATCTTTTATTAAAACATTTCATAATCAGTCTGTCAAAAATTTATAAAAATATTTGGAAATGTAGTTTCCGCATTTCAAAAAAATATTTTAATTGAGTTTCAAAAAAATATATTAATAATATTCCTGTGTAATAACAAAAAATATTTCCAGACGATATGTTATATTAATATTCTGACATATTTTTAAAACCTTTCTTCAAAAGTTTAAATTCTATAATATTTCAAAACTATGCTGCAAAAAGTTTTTTTGATATTCATTATAGCCATATTTAATTAAAAGCATATTAAATAAAAAGATTTAAAAATATTGTATATAAATATTTCAGAAATACTAAAAAATATTTTTAAACAATCCCTAAAAAAATTCTAAAATATTTTAAAAACCTTTTGTTTCGATAAGTATTTCATATTTTCTCAATCAGAAATATTTTAGAAACTATTTGGAAATATTTGTTCCACAATGTTTCAAAACATTACATAAAAATATTGGACACTATTTTTAAAATGTTTTGTTGAAACATTTCATATTTATAAAACTATTTGAAAATGTTTTTTAGCATTTAAAAAAAATACTATCGTTGAATTTATAGAAATATATTTATAATATTCCTATATAATAAAAGAATATTTTTAGACTATATGTTATATGAATATTCTGAAATATTTTTAAAACCTGTCTTCAAAACTTTAAAGTCTACATTATTTCAAAACTATTATAAAAAGGTTTATTGATATTCCGAAAAAGATTCATTATAGCCATATTAAAATAATTATATATTAAATAAAAAGATTTAAAAATATTGTATCTATACAGGGTGTAAATAGTTTGAGTGCATATATTTTAGGTGGAGGTAGTATACACCAAATTAAACAAAAAACTCTTATACCACTATGGTCAGTAGGCCTTAATAACCAAGAAAATCCCTAAAACATATTAAGTAAATTATTGTCAATCCGGCAACGTCGCTCGCGTTCGAAGCAGATTCACTCTTAGCGGGAATAATAAAGGAATGACTACGCCGACAAAAAAATAAACACCTGTGTTTTTGTATTGACTGATGATATTGACCTTAGAATTAAATAAAAATGTATGAAATATTTTGTTGAAAATATTTACGTTTTTAATACAAGATAATATTTATACAATTATACAAAGTTGGGTAAATACATATGATATTCAACTCAAGAGATCTGTATATGTAGTTTTTTACCAGTTAACTTATTCGAAGAGTCATTATTACTGATTTAATTAATATTATTTATATTAGACAAGTAAATATGTAATCCTACTTACCGAATTTATCATAATGATAGAACTGAGTTGAAACAACGGATTATTCACAGCAAATGTTCAAAATGCCCACCATTACTATCGACACAAGCACGATACCGTTTAATCCAATTTTCACGTATGCGAGAAAAAATTCCTGGAATATTTCGGATTTCGTCAGCAGCGTCAAGGTCATTCTCGTCAATAATTGGAGTCGTGTAAACCTTACTTTTCATGTGTCCCCATAAGTAGAAATCTAAAGGATTGAGATCAGGAGATCTTGGCCAACGTATATGTCCGTTTCGACCAATCCAACGACGGGGAAATGTTCTATTTAAGAAGTCGACAACTAGATGACTTGCGTGGGCAGGTGCTCCATCATGTAAGTACCACATATTGGAACGTGTTTGTAGGTTCACTTTATCTAACAAATCTGGTAGCGTGTTGTTCAAAAAATAAAGGTAATTCTCACCTGTCAAACGTGCAGGCAGTATAAATGGCCCAACCAAGTATTCACCAACTATTCCAGCCCACACGTTAACTGAGAATTGGTGTTGAAATCACTGACTGGCGTATTTGGTGCGGATTTACCTCAGACCACGAATGCGTATTATGACAATTTATTATACCATTCCTATTAAAACTTGCTTCATCTGTTGTTAAAATATTGTTCACAAAATTAGGAAATTGTCGATGTTTTCTGAGGAACCAACGACAGAAATTGAGTCTTGGTTGAAAATCATCAATTGAAAGCCCTTGAACCCGATGCATGTGATATGGATAGAGCAATTGTTCCCGTAATGTTCTATGAACAACAGTGTGAGAAATTTGCAGCTCACTTCCAATACTCCGTGTGCTACGATATGGGTTGATGTCGATAAGTTCTAGTATTTGATCCTCAACAGCTAAGATACGATTATGTGGCTGTGGTCCGCGATTGTTTATTTGTGGTATTACACTATCTGTTTCCAGAAGCCTCTGCGAAACAGCTACGAATTGGGCAGGCGTCTGTTTGGAAACCTTTCCCTGTATAACATTCTTGCTATTCTGCAATTACGTCTGCTTTCCCCATAAATTAAGAGCATGTCATGTCTTTCCCTAATTGTATAATCGGCCATTATTTATCACAAATAAATACTGTCGCACTATTCTTAATTTTCGAACTTACACACTAATCACAACCGATTTTATTTATTTAAAAAATATATTAAATGGAAAGCAAACCACGAAGTCTACATCAAATCACTTTACCGTTTATCTATTCTTATTTACAAGAATCGAAATCGCAAAAAAACAATCGTAACTCTCAGTCGTCATTAAAGTAAAAAATGTAGTAAATAAGTTGGTCTGTATGCCACGTTGCCATATCTATTCGGAGAAACTTACACTAAATTATAAAAGCATATTTCGAGTTTAAATAATCAATAATCATTTTTAATGTGGCTATTAAAGATGTATAAGCTATTGAGTATTTACATATTTCGATTTACCGACATTTTGAAATCGAAATTATTGTATTATTCACTATAGCAAGGGCTACATAAAATCTAACTTTATGTGTTCTTTTTTGACAAAACTATAGTTTAATTTAGAAAATGTTATAAAGCTTTTTGATTTGATTTTGCCTGAAGTATTGTTGTTCAAAATCTTTGCACTCAAACCGTTTACACCCTGTATAAATATTTCTGAATGCTATAAAAATATTTCTATAAATACTAAAACATATTTTTAAACAATCCCTAAAAATATTGTAACTTATTTTCAAAATCTTTTGTTTTCATAAGTATTTTACACTCATTTCAAAAATATATTTTAATAATATTTCTCTGTATAATACAACAATATTTTATATCCCTATTCTAAAATATTTCTAAAACCTTTTTTCAAAATATTTTTTGCAGTGTCAACTCTTCCAAAAACGGTTCATCTTTAAAGCTGAGATGTCATTCCTCGAAGTTTCCTTGGACTTCCATCGTCTTGAAGTGGTTGTTGTGAGATCAACCACTTCAAGACGATGGAAGTCCAAGGAAACTTAGAGGAACGAGTTACATTGTCTACCAACTTCAAACTAACTGAGATGTCATGTCGGCCATTTTATCAGTTTGGTCAAAGAATGTAGACGCTTATCGTTCGTTTGGTGCTGTTTGGTGTGTTTATTGTTCGTTTGGTGTGTTATTCTTACTGAGAACGGAGGTTTTCGCGGCCAGAGTCATAGCTGATTCTGCTTTTTCCGGATTTGGACCGCGTCATTTTTTCGAATTAATTTATTTATATACCTAAACCGGGATATAAATAACGTTTTCCGACGTTTGGCCCACACTTATAAGGGACTTTTTCAAGGATGACACAAAAACAAAACAAATGTTATTTACCTTGCGGCGACTCCATTCATTTCATCTTTTTCTCACGAACACTTCAAAACTTCACTTTTTATTCAACCTGTCACAATGATGCACAGATTAGAAGGTAAATAACATTTTTTTTTGTTTTTGTCTCATCCTTGAAAAAGCCCCTTATAAGTGTGGGCGAAACGTCGGAAAACTTTGTTTATATCCCGGTTTAGGTATATAAATAAATTAATTCGAAAAAATGACGCGGTCCAAATCCGGAAAAAGCAGAATCAGCTATGTTATTCTAACTGTTTATTTTATTAAGTGATAATTCCGATTTACGGTGAGTCCGTGAATATACTATAAGAATTATATAATATGTGATTATCTATGGACGCACAGTAAGTATTAATTATAGATAGATACATAACATACCTACATACATTACATGTTATATCATTTTAATACGAATATCAACAGTTTACCTGCAAGTTTTCTTAGGAATATAAATCACACTAAAGGCAAACTCTTGCATATTTACTTGATCATTTTGATTATTTTTTACCTCCTATAAATCTTTAAAATGAAACAATTGCATGTTTAGGAAATAACCATTTAAGATGAGTAGATAAGCAAAGAGAGTTCTGGGCCGGAAGTGGGCATAAAGGTAACCAGTCATCGAGTTCTCGCCGGGAGCTGCTTACGAGCTGTTGGTAGTTGGTGTTTGGATAAGAAGAAGCCATAGGGAAGAAGAAGACATTGGAGATGGTCGTAGGGGTGCGCGAAAGACATTTAGGAGTGTTGCAGAGCTGCACGCCATCTGTTGTTAAGAATTGAAAGCCATGGTATTGTGGGTTGCGTGTGTCGCAGGGGTGCACGCACCTGTTGTTGGTTGTGGTGATTAGAAAGAAAATACCAGAAATGGTATTTAGTTGGCTGTAAAAAAATTTAAAATCTTTTGCTAATTGCATGCATGCGCTAGAACGTCCACTCCTTCGAGTCTATAGTGTTCGTAAGAGAGCGCCTACCTGGGCAAGAACGGCAACTCCTTTGAGTTTCTGATTTTGTCGGATGATTCAAGGCCGAGCGTAATAACTTTGAGACTTGGAAAAATTTGTTTCAAGCGTCTGAATTTTATTTAAGGTGAAAATAATGGATATAGTAAAACTAGACAATTGTTTAAATAAGTTTATTAGCATATAGTATATTATCAATATTCAGAACATTCTTAATAATTAAAGCTATTTGTTCTTTTGTTTTAATACAATATATAATAAGGCCGCCATCATCCAACCACATACTCAGATCCAAAGAAATACCATCAGAACAAAGCTGGTAATCAGCCCATACAGTGTCAGGTTCACCCTTTCCATGTGAAGGATCGTTATGGAAACCATATGCAAATTGCAAGTATTTTTTAAGCACCGTGTAACTCTCCACCGTTAAATGTAGAACTGTTTCAGCAATTTTGAGAGTGGTATCGGTAATAATAATTGTTAAAATTTCTGGTACTGCCGCAAATTTGCAAGTGCGCCCGTTGTAGGTAATCACAGTTGTTAAAACGGCTGGTACCATGTAACATCCATTTTTGGGATATAGCTTTCCAGTTAAATCTTTCGGCTGTATAGTTTTCGTTGGCACTGCACTCATATTAAATCTTTCTTGGTCATCAAGTAAACTTTCCAAATTCATGTCTGGATTGTTACAGCTTCAACTCAAGACTGAATAAAAGAAATAAATTCTTTTAACTTATTGTCTTGCGTGTGTGACGACAGCAAACACTACAAATATGAGATTTTTGTGGCTATAAGTGCAGTCTTATTCAATTCGCTATGAATAAAAGGTGTGGAATATGTTTGGAAGAGATAACTAACAATTTTGGACTATTGCCAAATTGTAACCATTGTTTCTGCTTCCCATGCGTAAAAAGATGGCATCAAAATAAAAACGTTGATTTGAATATTCGCAGAGGTTATCCAGAATGCCGTATTGTGTGTCCTTATGTCTACTAATCTGATGTATATTACCAGAAAGCGGAAAAAGATCGTTATATAGTTGAGAAAAACGAAAAAATGAAGAAAATACGATGTAGGTATTTCCAAAAAAGCAAACCCAAATGTCCGTTTGAAAATACTTGCTTGTTTAGCCATCGATTACCAAAAGTAGTCGAAATAGATATAGGACCACCCCAGATGAAATGTGCAGATATGGGCGGTCGTACTGATTTCATAGAGGCTTAGTTCACCCGTGGAGGAGGTAGAACTCAACGTCCAGCAATAGGAGGATTCCCAGATACGATTAGTTTACTCGTGGCGAAACCAGCAATTTTTTACGTCTTGAGGGATGAATAAAAATCTGTATTTATGTAAAAATTCATGTCAATAAAATCACAAATAATCATGAAGCTGTATTTAAAAATTCCTGATAATAAATTCTCAAATCTGTATTTATTTAAAAATAATGTTAATACAATTGAAAAATAATATAAATCTAGAATCCGTAAATATTTAAAAATTCCTGATAATAAATTCGCATATTTTTTATTTGGTATGTTAGATATCGTAACCGCAAAGGAAATAGTGACTGCAACGAAAGGAAACTGTGATATCTTGTTTACGCTAAATGAAACCGAGCTAAATTAATTTCCCCGAAGCTGTGGTTTGATAAATTTGTCATGTTGTTTGCAGTAATAAACTTTTGCAGGAAGGTCCCATGTGATTAAGCATTAATTAGTTGTTTTTCTAGAACGAACGGAAATTTCTTGATACGCAAATGACGTAGTTCGATGCTGATAAATAAAATAATTGCGATTTTTTTTCATTGTAACATTAATATTTTAGAAATATTAAAAATTGGACTTTGTACCTATTGAAATACGAGATGAGCTGGAATTGTATTTTGAAGAGCCCAATCCAATTTTAGACTAACTTGCCTATGATGAGTGCACTTACTGTAGTACCATTAGCTGAATGTTGTAGTAAATAAATGCAATATGTATAAGAATAATATTTTTTTAAATTAACGTCATTTTATGTTTACAATTGCTAGCCACCAGACCCAATAAAATCAGCAAATAACTACAGTGGTGGAGATTCATCAAAATGTTTAATCAAATTGGTGCAGACAGTGACAACTATATCAAAAAATGTAAACAAGTTGAGTTGGATCATACTATTTCCTCTGCTGAAATACCATTGTGGCTTAGGGATATAAGAAAATATGAGACTTTTTAATTGTGCTATTCGCCATGGAATTTTATGTGTGGGAACTTTGAAAAAATGACAAAACAACGTTAGTTATTTAAAAGGCTTTCGAACTTTGCTGAAGCAGTCAAAAATTGGAATGGGTTTAAATAATAAACGTTCTAGTAGAGTTCAATGGGATGACATTGCTTCATGTTTTCAAAACCGTGTTAGAACTGGGATAATAATTAACAAGTCACATAAAGATATCTTGATGTTTCTGGATGAATACTTGTTTCTGTGGAGAATTTATAAAGTCAGATATGGATGAAATTACTAATCACAAATATTTCAATACTAAAAATGAAATTATTGATCGGGGAACAGATTTGGATGAATGGTTTGATAATCACGTAAAGGATCCAATTATCCCTCGAAGAATTTTTAACAGAAGGTAGTGGGTGGGTCTTAAAACGTATTATTTATTTGGAAATAATTTGGTAATGGTATATCATAATATATTATATGTAGCTTTGAAATAAAATTTTAAATGCAATACATTGTTTTACTGTCATAACAGCTCATAGATAAGTACATGAAACGTATTCCGATTAGAACGCTAATGCGAACATTGTGATATCTTCATAAAACTTGTGTGTGTTTTCCGACATCTAGATCTAGATGTTGCTTCATCACTTTAACAAGGAATATATTAATCATATTTTCTGAGATCTAAGGAAATATGGAAATATGACACCGCGGGTCCTGAAAATCGGGCCCCCCTTCCTTTCTCTGTGACGTCACAAAATACATCCTTTAGATATGTTAACGAAGACAAAAGTATCAGTTCGTTTGCAACAATTGATTAACGTAGTCAGTACAATTCCAAGATGGTATCTATTCAACCTAACCAAAATAAAGTTGAAAGTGATCAAATTAGACTGTGGGTTACACCGATGGGTAAATTAACCTATACAGAAGTATCTCTCAAATTTGGTGTCGACATTGAAAATGACAGACGTAACGCCTTTTTCTAGAAGCTGACGTGGACAGACAAAGTACTCATCGATGATAATGTCCTGGAGTGGTGTGGTTACGCTGGTGAGTACAGACATAAAAAATATGATTTTATAGATTTACTCAAGACGCAGCAACCAACTATGGAGTAGGAGGAAATTCAAGATGCATATATAATTCAAAAGAAATACATTTGCATGAGCGCAAGAGACTTTGAAATGCTGTTTATGCAGATGCGGAGCAAGAAGGCCACAGAAATTCGCATCCTCTATACTTTAATTAAACGCATCTCTATGAAATATATCAAGTACGAGAAGTATCACGAGGAAATGCGCCTCAAACAACTTTCTGCACACAACAACCTAATTTCTGCCCAAAACAACGATTTGATGACTGAGTTTGCTGAACTTAAGCAGATTGTGATACAAGTAAAGAATACCGCTGAGGCTGAGATAATACAAATGCAAAAAGAACGATTACAAGCGGAAGAAGAGAGAAATAAAGCAGATGAAAAAGAACGTATTCAAGCTGAGGAAGCACAGACGAAAGCCGAACTGCATCGAGTTCCATTAGAAGAGGAATCTGTCAAGGCATCGGAACGTCATCATGAGGTTGTTTCTAACAGGTAGTGAAACGCTTGAGGAACGACGTAGTTCATGATGTAGCTCCCAAGTCCATCAACCGCGAAAAACAGAGATGTATGGCGCTGTTAGCTCTTAGTAAGCGCGAATGGTACCTCATACGTAGACAGCGGAGGTCTTTCCAAGCAGCTATAAAGGTAGTGCTGAAGAAACATCCAAATGCTCAACTTGTTAAAGAATGGTTCAATGTCTCACATCCCATAGATATAGGTAACGCTCTCAAGTTCAGAATAAAGTATTTGTATAATCCCCAATTATATTGTAAATATTATATGCTTAAATAAAACAAAATATGTTCAAATTAGCATTTTTATTTTAGCATACATATATTATTAAATATCCAGCAATTTTTCGTCTACATATACAAGAATGATCTATTTTCAGTGAGCAATCCGGGCAACTGGCAAAGTGCCTACATGGCATAAAAACAATTGACATTTCATTAGTTAAGCAAATTTTACAATTATTATTATTAGAGTCAGTGTGGGGATTTGGTGGGCAGTCTCTAAGCAATAAACATTTAGCTGAACCCTTTTTATGAAGTTCTGTAATATCATCATAAGGTTAAGAGATTCTTGAGCTCTAAGCCACAGAAATGACAAGTGATCCTGTCACCATATCCAGTGTAAAAGAAGCCGGCGTTGCAAGCTCGGTGGGTATCTGCTTCAAAGCAATAGGCCAGTCTTTGAACGTCTCAAGTCTGCTCTCAACCGCCACTTTGCTTTTATGCCTGATAGGTCTGGTGATGTGGTAAATGTCATCAAATAAAAAAAAACGACAATATGGAGTCCAGTCCAGATGATTGGCAACAGGGTCATCACCATCTTCCCAATTGCAACCACGTGTATCACAAAATGGACATTCAACAGCATCATTTAAGCTACCATCGGATTCTATTGCATCTTGTCGGTAGATAAATCCTGCTCTTGCTAACTTTTCAGCAGGGAAGTCAGAAGGCCAGTTTTCAAAGGTACGTAATCAATTTTCGTATATTTGGAAGTATTCTCGACACTCCATGGTGTGGAAGTGATGAAATAAAACCCAATCATTTAATTTATAAGCATTTATTCAATTTTTCTAATGTCAATATCTCGGAATATAATGTTTTTATAATAATAAATATGTTCTTTTAATGCAATACATAATGGATAACTATCATTTAAACAAAATGGTTTTAACAATTTTTCAATCGGTAAACGATTTAGTATATTTGACCATAAACAAATTTCATGTATTATTTTATAATAAAAAGTACAGAAATTTAAGCGTTCCAAACAAATAAATTTACTTGTTATAATAGGCTTACTAGCTAAGAGTTCAAGCACATCAGAATAGTCCAAATATAGTACGCAAATGTTTTTCATCACCATCACTTGTTTCACATCTTCATACTGGATCTGGGATAGATCTAGGTAATCTCCGCAGGTCACTGGAGCAGCAAACTCTGGAGGTGTGGCATTTTCAAAAAAGTTTGTTTGCAGGAGCTTGAGCTCAATGATGACATCTTCCCACTCCTACATAGTCATTACAACTTTCGTTGGTGTTCCAGCGGTTACAGGTGTTTTTTGCAAAATAACCACTGGAGAATAGGATCTTGCAGGACTGAGTGCACATTGAACATCATACTCTGAACTCAGTAATGGAAATCTCGAATGCAGCAAGTAATAGTCTTCCTTTTTGGCAGCTTCATCATACATTTGTAACACTCTATCCAAGTCCGCACTGTAACTGATAGTGGAATCACTACTATAACCACTATCCATGGTTTCAAAAGTGCTGGTACTACTCATTTTCACAAATCACTCGAGGTAAACTGGAACTGGGAATATATGTAGGGAATTTTCACTATTTTATAGTTGTACCCCTTCCACTACCTGATTGCGGTTGATTTCAATTATGTTCCTACGCCAAGATGGAAAAGTAGATCTCTTGTTACTAAGATCTCCTCTCTCCACCTCACCATCATCGTATATGTAAAGCTTTCAAATGCTGCATCACTCGTTTTTCATAATAAAATTCGATATATTTTTGTAATCGTTTAAGTTGGGTAATATGTTGACTAAAACTTTTCGAATACTTTACATTGATGTTTTCACACTAAGTCTTCATTTTGCAATGCAAGCACGTGCCTATATTTAAAATACTTTATTATTAAATTGTGGTTGACCTTGGAGTTACAGTCTGTTTTAAGTGCCAATCCAACTGCCGTGGCTCGAATCAAACCCAGGCCAACGAACTTTAATCTTGTTGCCTTTTCGTTGCAAAATTTTCTCGACGAGATACACATCAGGATAGGCGGCCTTTTGTAGGTCTTCCTCATAGAAACCCCCTTGAATTGGTGTACCACACATATCTTCCAAGAGGTACGTAACAGGGTTAGTTATATTTCTGCGACTTATTTTAATCAATTCGGTGGTCCAATTCGGTAGATAACCTTTGTCAAAGAAGTGTTTGACCTTGCTGATTCGTACTACGTCCCCGACTTTAAGTTTTCCAGGACCGGCAATCTTTAGATTATTGTACACGTTTATGTCACGTGCGTTTTTCCTGTTAATGTCCACAGGTCTCATCTTTGTCTTGGAATGTTTTTGATAGTTATAGTCCTTGGCGATTTGTAGGTACCATTCAAATTAAAGTACTGGAAGAGGCGCTCTTTTAGCGTTCTGATTGTTCTTTCAGCTATTACAGCTTTCTTACCACTAAATGTACTGTAATGACTTCATTAGTTTCTGAAAGCAACTATTGTAGTATTCTTTACCTTGATCGGTTTGGAGATTTTTCGGCTGCCTCCCTGCCTTGAGAATACTCCCAAAGGCAGGAGTTACCTCTTCACCGGATTTCGTTTTCAGTGGTCTCGTCCATACGTTTGAAAAGCAATCCATTTGTGCGAGGTTGAACTGCCAGGAGTCATCGAAACCCTTGATTATTACCCGTCGGCGAGGAAACTTTCGTCTCACAGGTCTATGCAGTTCCTTAACGACTTGTACTTTTTCTTTGGAATGTTTCGCTATAGGCGACATTTCATATACTGACTAAAAGTAGGGAAAGTCATGTTTTTATTGACCATTAAATTTGACATGACAGTGCCATGTCCCTAGCAAATAACGATTAAAGTAAGTAGACAACGTATTAGGGATGAAACTTAATATTAGCAATATCATCATGTAGTTTTTGCATATTTCGGTATAGGTCAGGCGGTACTTTAGTACCTTTAGGAGCTTGTTTCATAGAAAGTTCCAGATCATTTATCCGTTTTGCTGAGATATACGGGTTGTCATTAAACGAGGCTTCAAATGTTGTGATGGTTTCCTGATATTCTTTCCAGGCAGATTCCAACTGAGCATCTAATGTATTGAATTTTGAAATGAGAAGCGCGATATTTTGTAGTTGGGTTTCCATAGGTTGTTCAGTTTTCAACATGCGAGTATTCATTGCAGCAAAGTTTTGAGCTCCACGTTCCTCGCTAACCTTTTGGTTTTGCTTAAACACAGATAAGGTTTGCTGAAAGCTATTTGAAAATCACTATGTAGTTGTTGCAGTCCGTTTGCTATTTTCTTATCAACGTACTGCTTGTTGGCGACATCTATGACCTTCGTCGGTACTTCGACATGGGTAATTTTCTGCTTCTCAGGTTAAAGGTTAATATTTAAACAAACATTTTTCTATAGAAACATTTATTTATTTCGTATAATATTACCTTCCTTAAGTTCATTTAAAATGGCAATTATTTCGTTGTCGTGAGAGGTGTTGTCTGCTTCCTTGTATGCGATCAGTAGTTTCAACCGTTCAACCAATTCGTTGGGATCATCCAAGTAGACGTATTTCATTGGCTTGTTATTGTAAGTTAACTTCATACCAGTTCCAGAAAAAATCTGCTTTTTCGACTGAGGAGGAAACATTGGATTTATAATTTCAGTATATTTATATAGACTTGAAGCTTTCAAACGACCTGCTGCATTCTTGTGTGCTGAAGTCATTGTCAAAATCCTGCGGTATGCCTCTAAATCGTTGGGAGCATAAGGTGACTTGTGAAATATTAATTGATATAGCCCTGGAGTACCTCGAAACTGTAGCCCACCAACGATAATGTGGCCTGTACTACGACTGAAATTGATTTTTTTTTGCCCAAGAAACCATTTGAAACTTGCAGCGTCATATATAGGTCCATATATGTTGTCAATATCATCGCTTTTAGTGATATAGTCTTCAAGATACTTGTGTGCAACTAGAGGATACTGATCCATGTAGTACTCTATTGCTTCTTTAGAGAGATTACCGGGAACCTCGTAAAAGGTTTCGTTCGCCACCTCATCATCATCATCATCATATGTATGCATACTAGTTTCAGCGATTGGTTCTTCATCGAGATATTGTGTCTTTTTCCAACTCATGTTTTTGACTCGTGGCAGCTCCTGCACTTCTTGTTTAATTACTTCACGTTTAATGGTCTGTGTTCGCATCTTAGTGAGAACTTTTGCCGTAGTTGAGGCAATATCTTGTAGCGGTGTCATTACTGGTCCAAAAACCCTATTCAATGTTTCATCATGTTCCGACTTTCCCAGTTTAAGACTGACCTATTTTTTGCGAATAGAACGTGCCAATTGCTTGATCTTTTTCTTTCGAGCAGTGGCAGCAATGTTGCTACTCAATGAAGACATTTTTATCAACTAATAGCAATCATCTTTATTGAACTTTTATTTATTTATCGAATCATTTACGGTAGCGGCCATCATTCAAATTGAAGTCCTTAGTTATTGTAATAAAGCCAGCATTCCGAACACATTGCCTTAAATGTATCATAGTCCATGTAGGGAGACACGTGCTCATCAAACACGTGCTTCAAATTTACCTCATCTTGTTTGAATATGACCATCACGTTGCAATTCTCTCGAAGCAGTAGCTTAGGTATTTTACTGTACGTTTGACATTAATATATTGAATCGATATTCCTGTGCCTTCCTATCGAAAAAAAATTCTGAATCTTGTTTTGTTTGTCCCATTCACATCATCTAAAATCAACACTGAACATTTGCGTGCCTCACTCGGATCAATTACTTCTTCGTTGTCTTTAAAGGGAAAATACGATACACCTTTAACCTGCTTGAGAACGTCTTGTAAGAGCAGGGACTTTGGTTGGTAGAGTGACTTGGAATAGATGTAGACGTTCTCGAATCGTAGGCCGTTTTCATTGAATAGCAGTGATAACGATGCGTTGGTGTTTCCGCAACCACTAGGTCCGCAGAAAGCTGCTCGTAGGGAATTTGGTAACAATTTTCCATGTCGACTTGCTGATGATAACGATTCTTCAACAAAGCCCAAATTTTCGATAGGCAGTTGGACATCTTGTTTGCTTCATATACATCTTACGATATACTGACATCATCCTTATTGCGGATACTAATTAAATACAGTAGTATAGCTCAGTTTCAATCAGTATCATGCTAGTCTATTGAAAAGCGCAATCAATAAATTACCATTTGAACTACATCTACCTGGTTATCAGTTTTGTGGACCCGGTACAAAACTTCAAGACCGTCTCTCCAAGGGTCAGCATGGAATCAACAAGACAGACACTGCTTGTCGAGCGCACGATATCGCCTACAGTAAATACCAGTCTTTGGCGGATCGTCATAAGGCTGATTACGAGTTGGAAAATCGAGCCTGGGAGAGATTCAAGTCAACGGACACTTCACTTGGAGAAAAAGCAGCTTCTTGGCTTATAACTACAGGCATGAAGGCTAAACGCAAAATGGGGCATGGAATCAAAAAACGATGTGGAAAAAAATCTTTTCGATAGAATGTGGTTCTACCAATCAAGAGAGCTATTGCCGGATCTGGAGGTGATGTCGGGAAATCCTCACTGTTAGCCTTGAGAGCAGCCCGAGCACTCATTAAGAAGGCAGGCGGCCGCAAGAAAATCCATGTACCTCATTCCTTTTGAGTCGAAAATTGGTGGTTTTCTCCCTCTAATACACTTATTTGCGGGATTGTCAGCACTTGAAGCTCTCGGCGGCGGAGCTAGTGGAGTAGCCAAGGCTGTAATAGATGCAAAGAACGCTCGCAAGAAGTTGAAGGAGGACCAGTGCCGTAATCAAGCCATGGAAGAGCTTGCGAAGAAAGGAAGCGGTATTTTTCTTAAAAACTTCCACAACGGCTTCGGGCTTTACTTAAAGAAGCAAAAAAACTCCCAATAAGCTACCCAATCGAGCACTCTACAATCACGAGCTTGAGTAATATGCCAAACATTTGAAGATCCCCCAATTTAGGGGAGTATTTATGCGAGACGCCTTACCTAAAAATTCACAAACTGGGGAGTCTGCCATCGTTAATTTGGATACCAGCAATCGTCACGGTACGCATTGGGTAGCTTATGTGCGAAATGGAAACACCGTTCAGTACTTTGATAGCTTTGGATGTTTGAAACCACCCCGAGAATTAGCCAACTACTTTAGCAATGAAGTGAAAATCCTCTACAACAATGACTCTTAACAGACATACAATCAATCAAATTGTGGCCATTTATGCTTGAATTTTCTCTATAATAAAAAATATATATTTTGCATTATTGTTGTTTTATCTGTACCTATATTAGCAGCTAACAAGCAGCCAATTTTCAGTCAGTGATCATCACATTGAAAGGTTGCAGCCCAATACTGTCGATTGATTTTGAACGACCTATTCGGTTGGATCCCAACTACAACTACGGTCTTGCGTTACTGAGTTTTCACTCGCACAACAGCATCCCAAACATTGAGAGAGGTAACAAAATCTACCTGTTTAACGATCAAAATACGCATTCATTCATCGACTTACCTGAAGGTTCATACGAGATTGGTGACATGGTGACATTTGGCAAAGGACGCTGACACAATTTCCTCATTGAAACCCAACAACATTACTCTTAAGTGTGAGCTTTTCAGCAGCAAGTACGCCGTGGACTTTCAACCGCAAGACAGCATCGGTGATATTCTGGGCTTCTCTAAACAACTGCTACCACGCAACCAAGTTCACAGCTCCGATCTACCAGTGAGCATTATCAAGGTGCGTACCATCCACATTGATAGCAACATCACATCGGGAGACTTCTACAACAACACTCCTTCACACACCATTTTCGAGTTTGTCGTTGCAGTTGATCCTGGTTTTGCCATCGACGAAACACCCCAGCATTTAATCTATTTGCCGATTAACAGAAGCGAAATACATAACCTCACATTGCAAATTTTGAATCAAGACTCTGAACTTGTGAACATTCGTGGTGAAGAAATCATCATTCGATTTGCGCTGAAACAACTACAATAATAATGGGTCGACTTGTACTCACGCTCTCAAACAGATTGTTTCTACAAACGCTCGGCTACCATGTCAGCTCCTCAAATGTTCGATATCTTCCGCAAACCAAATTTTGATGATAGTGTAAGACGCGAGGAGTTGCGAACCTACTATCCATACGTCAAGTCATTCAGCAACAATGATATCGTTGAAATCACCGTCAATCAAACGCATTGTTGGTTTTCCATGGCTGATTCCTACATCTCAATCCAGGGAGAAATGGTGAAGACAGCAGGCAATGGAGATGTTTCTCTATCACCAAATGCTGGGGCTTTGTTCTTCGACAGCGTTACGTGCGAGTTGTGCGGCAAGGAAATTGAAACCGTGAGAGACCCTGGTCGCGTGAGTACAATTCGTGGATACTTGTGCTACGACCCCAACAGTTCAAAGGACCTATTCATAGCCACATAAAGCGTATATGAATGCCGCCGATAAAACATTTCACATGTACATTCCATTGGGACATTTGATTTCCATCTTCAACGACTACAAGCAGGTGATGTGTGGTAAACAAACAATTCGTCTGGTGCGAAGCCGTAGCGATGATGATTGCCTTATAATCACGGATGTTGCTACCAATTGCAAAGTGACAATAAACAACATCGAACTCAAAGTCCGTCACATTTTTCCAAACGATGACGTTAAATTGAAATTACTGCAAGCCGTCAAAGCGGATTCCAGTATAATTTTACCCTTTCGTAAATGTTAGCTAAATGTGTTGCCTGCTCTCAAAACAGGTGCTACTCGTGAAATTTGGGCTGTGAAGACGTGTCCCGCACTGGAAAGCCCTCGTTACGTTATCTTAGCCTTCCAAACGGATCGCCACAGCAACATCAAAGAAGATCCTACGGAATTTGATAATATTCACATTTCCAATTTTCGTCTAAATTTAAATATTCCTTGGCGGCGGCAAACACGCTCTACTGGATTATGTTGTATTCAAGACGCACACCCTATTCGTCATCGATTGCTCCCGACGTGAGGACACCATGAAATCCTCGACTGTAGATATTCCCCTGGATATTGAAAGCCAGACGGGATTTCCCGATAAGACCCGAGCCTTCTGCATAATTATCCACGATTGCCAAATTGAATTTATCCCACTCAGCGAAATTGTCCGAAGCTTATATTAAATCACCCACCTATTTAGAAAGTCATTTTCGGTTCAGCTTTTCAACGGTTCACCATGGAAATTGCAATTGTCGACATTCAAGGTTTCGAAATTGAGGGAAGATTTGTTCCCAAGGAATTGGTTATCAAGACACGTAACCGCACAGGTGTGTTTTTGTTTAAACCACCCAAACCGTTTAACTATCTATCAGCAGCAGACAAAAGGCAAATACGATATTTGGAATAACGGCTAGATGGACTCCACTAGTCTGATGGTCACTGCGATTTGAATACTATGAACGATATTTTTAGAATTTTCCTAACCAAATGCACGCACATATGTGTACGAGGTCATCAGAAATATGACTTTTTATTCACCAAGTTATTTGAAGAGCTGAAAACTGCTTAACCAAGATGGAGAATCACACTATCACCTAATCAATCTGGAAAACTTCAAAGGCACTGTTGAACTGGAACCTTCTGACTCTTCATGCATTTTTCACTGCCGCTGCAATGACCCAGTACGATGTGCAAAAGAAAATGTTGATGTAGTTTATTATTGGCTTCTGAATAGTGTTTTACATAAATAAAACATTGTATACAACTATGTGTTTTAATTATTCATTCTTTTCCTTACACATTTCACAATTAATTTAAGTAATAATATTGTAATTGTAAAGAGTGTTACACAAATAAGAATTAGCACTTTGTGGAGCTCCTCTTGTAGGTTGGCATCACGTATAGTTATTGAGCTGTTCGATAGTAAAGTTTTTTCATCTTAGCAAGATGCTGCTGAAATCCAATCAGTGTCACCTTCAGTGTCATCAGAAAATATCAGCTTCAGTTTAAAATTTTTTGTTGTGTTTGACAGGCGAGCAAAATATACAGGCAACCGTCCATCGTTTAATCTATCTCGAGCCATCAATGTATAGTGGGAACGGTTCAAACAGTTCCCTGATGGGTATACAGCCATGTCCTTGGTTCCATAAGATATATTAACATACAATTACATTTTTAAAAATTAATGTGAATATTATAAAGCTTGATTTAAGTAAAGTAAAGTCATTTTATCGATCTGCATTCAACAGTAGTTGGTGAGACACTATGCTCATCTTGAACCTCGTTCGTTACTTTATTCTAAAAATTATTAGCAGGATACTAGAAACCATAACATCAAATTGATTCATCATTAAAAATTTTTCCAAGTCTTGGTTATTGGTGTCTCATACTCCTCGTCTGTTTGTCTCGGTTTTGACTATAGGGCTCTTTGTATATTTCGGTCTGTAAATCCGTTTTGTCTCAGAGCTGTTTTTAGACTGTCCATTTTCTGTTTGATGTTATCCTGGTCAGCTAGTCTTTGTTCCATCTTCCTTCCTATTTATGAGAACGTCAAGGAATGACAGTTGATTGTCATTTTATTTTGTGATGGATGCCATTAAGTTGGTCTAAAAAAGTATTGAGTTGTTCCCTCCCATGAGGCCAAATCACAAATGTATCATCCACATATCGCAACCATAAACTGAGTTTAAGAGTTTTTGTTCTTAGTGCCAACTCCTCAAAGTTCTCCATAAAAAGGTTCGCTATAACTGGTGAGAGTGGCGATCCCATTGGAGCTCCTTTCACTTGTTTGTATCGTTGGTTCTCGAAAACAAAATAGGTGTTCATCAGACAGTGCCTTGTTAAGTCTACAAGGTGTTGAGGTGGTTTGTATTTTTCTATTATGATATCCAAGGCTTCGTCGATAGGGATGTTGGTGAAAAGGGACACTACGTCAAAACTTACAAGACGTGATGAACATCAGAAAGCTGTAAGAAAACAGGAAAAAACAACATCCATTGCGGAACACGCCACTACGATGTCACACCGAATAGACTTTGAGAACACCAGAGTACTGGCAAATATAGAACACCCGAAATCAAGACTCGTAAGAGAGGCAATTGAAATAGCGAAGAGGCCTCACAGTCTAAACGCACGCAATGAAAATCTTATCTTAACTTATCGAATTGTTGGAAAATTCTATTAAACAACGTACCGGCCCGGACCCGTCCAATAACAACTCAAACAGAAATTACAAATCAACAGGCGGGAGGCGTGCCCACTGAGCGCCCAGGGCCAATCACACGCAGCCGTTCACGGTGCCAACCAATAGGCGCCGAGCCGCGACTATATAACAGCGCTTCTGAAAATGTTAGTATTCGAGTAACTAGAAGCAAAAGCAGAAGGCTACGAGAATTATGCGAACCGACCTGAAGAGGGCAGATGTGACTCTGCCGAAACGTCGTCACTTTACCATCGATCCCGGTAGGGATCAGTTATCAACTACGCGGATGAATTCCCGGAAACCACCTAAAACATTTAGTGCCCGCGAAAACTTAAAAACAAATATAGTGAATCTCTACGGGGAGAATACTTTTCATTTGTGTAAAACATTTTAGAAATTACGCGCGAAATGAAGCAAACTTTTGTGAGATCTACATTTTTTACAACGATACCGCGATGAAGGAGTTATTCCGAAAAACATGACAGTAAAGTTCTGGAAGAACAACAGAAAAACACAGAATATCTTATGGAAAGCTAGTTGTGCCCTACTTAGGGAAGCCATAGGTGATGTCAGAAGAGAGTTGGATGTTCTTAATACTAAACTCCTAGATATCCACCTACAGGTAAGCAATACACTTCACCTGATAATATGGGATACATTCGATGAGATTAGTGAATTTAGGGACGAAACGAATGCAGAGTTGACAACAATGCAACAACAGACAAAATTTAACAAATTGAAGCTCCAACAGAAGCCCAAAAACGAATTTTTGTCAGAAAATAACGGTTACAGTCTAACCTCACGAATAAAACCGTTTATAACTTATCTTCGGTCCAATTGAACTCTTCCTCGATTGGCGTGTTGGCTAAGGGATTCAATTACGATATTGCTCCCTCTCACATACCAACAGAGACCATAATATGTGGCGTGGAAACTGCAGTTTCAAAATTAGATGCGAACACCGCTGAAATAATTAGACAAGATGTGTCACATGTTCTAAGAAAGTCTAAACCACCGAAAAGGAACCTATCTATAGAAGAAAATGAGGCCTTGAAACAACTTCGCCTCAACAAGGACATTGTCATTCTACCTGCTGATAAAGGAAATGCGACTGTAATTTTAGATACAGCGGATTATTCAAACAAAATTCAAACATTGCTACAAGATCCAACATATAAACAAATTACTACTGACCCAACAACTTATTTGGAGAAAACAACCAAGGCCAAAATCCAAGCAAGTAGGATCGACAAAAATCTCCAACTGCAACTCATTCCGCGTGAAAAGTCATCCAGATGTCGGAAATTCTATGGTTTGCCAAAAGTACATAAAGAAGGTGCACCTTTGAGGCCAATAGTAAGCGGATCCCCAACACAACACCTAGCCAAATATCTAGCCCAACAACTTCAACCGTTTGCAGAGGAGGCAGACTCATATGTGAAAAATTCGACACATTTCATCGAAATACTTAGAAAAACGGTCTTACAACCAGAGTGTCTTCTTGTAAGTTTTGACGTAGTGTCCCTTTTCACCAACATCCCTATCGACGAAGCCTTGGATATCATAATAGAAAAATACAAACCACCTCAACACCTTGTAGACTTAACAAGGCACTGTCTGATGAACACCTATTTTGTTTACGAGAACCAACGATACAAACAAGTGGAAGGAGCTCCAATGGGATCGCCACTCTCACCAGTTGTAGCGAACCTTTTTATGGAGAACTTTGAGGAGTTGGCACTAAGAACAACAGCTCTTAAACCCAGTTTATGGTTGCGATATGTGGATGATACATTTGTGATTTGGCCTCATGGGAGGGAACACCTCAATACTTTTTTAGACCACCTTAATGGCATCCATCACAAAATAAAATTTACCATGGAGGTTGAAGCCAACAATCAACTGCCGTTCCTTGACGTTCTTATAAATAGGAAGGAAGATGGAACCCTTGGCCATACAGTATATAGGAAAGTAACTCACACCAACAGATACCTTCATGCTAATTCTCATCACCACCCAGCCCAACTACAAGCCGTCGTCAAGACTTTAGTAACCAGATCACAAAGACGGGGTTGGATTTTTAGATTGGCTTTTCACAATCGTTTGAAAACTTCAGAAAGTCGGGCTATGTGCTCATGTATAGTCGGAGAATAATCGATAATGTCGTCCATATAGACTAAACATCTCTCGTTTTGAACACCTAAAAGAATATTATCCATTACCCTTTGGAAGGTGGATGGGGCGTTTTTAAGACCGCAGGGCATTCTAACGAATTCAAAATGACCCTTATCAACTGTGAATGCTGTTTTTTGGATGTCTTTTGTATCGATTTCCATTTGCTGAAACCCTGAAGCTAAGTCGAGAGTGGTGAAGTATTGGCATTTGCCAAGTTGGTCAAGTAAATCCGAAATGTTCGGTAGCGGGTATTTGTCGTCAACAGTAAGTTCATTTAGTTTACGATAATCGACACCGACACGCCACTTTTGGGTACCAGATGCGTCTAGTTTTTTTGGGAACTATTCAAACCGGGGATGACCATGGCGAATTAGACGGACGTATAATGCCTTGGTCAAGCATCTTTGATATCTGACTTTTTACCTCTTGTTTGTGTATTTGGGGGTACCGATATGACTTTGTGAAAGAGGGTTTCGCGTTATTAGTGTCTATTGAATGTTTGATTTCGTTTGTAAAGGTCAGTTGGTCACCTTCTAAATACAATATATCAGAATATTCGAGGCAGAGTTGAGAAATAAGTTCGGCTTCCTCATCGTTCAGATGTTCTAACCGAAGTTGTTCCATGATTGTAGTTTGTCTATTAGGGTGGGTTAAGTTTTGTGAGTAGTTTTCGGAAAGAATGTTTACGGAAAAATTGTTTATCGGTTCGAGTTCCAACTTGTCGAAATTAACGGTTTTGGGGATAGCATTTGCATTTAAAATTGAAGTAAGAAATTCGCCTTTTTCATTAAGTTTAACAAGGGCACGGGGAAGATAAACTTTTTCTATTTCGGCAGATGATAAGAAAGCCTCAGTATTAGTGAGGTTACATTTTAATTTACATATTTGTTCTGTTCGGGGTTCTAAACAGATTGTATTAACCGGGATGCAGTTATTGGAAGTTGAAGGGTTCTGAGTACGCATGACAGTATCATCCGTAACTTTGTAGAGAGGTTAAGTTTTAAAATTAGTGACAAGTTGTTTGCAGTAATCCGTCGAATTCAATGTTGATGTTGCAAATATACACCTTGTGTGGGTCGGCGACATTGGGGCTGAAGTCGTCCAGATTCATTGTCTGAATTTGGGTTTGAATTTCTGAAATTTCTTGGTCTGGGGGTTCTGACTGAGTGGGGGTCAAATGAAAATTTACTTGAGAAGAATCAGGTTCGTCAGAATAAAATTCGTATAACTGTTCAGTATTGAAATATTCTGGTTCATTGTTTTGTTCGAAATCATTAGGGTGATAATCTTGTACGTTTCCGTACTCGTTGGGTAAAGGGTTTTATTGATTTTCGTTTTGAGAATAGTTATAGTCATTGTGATATGGTCCGAATTACAGATTGTTCAAGTGATGAGTCTTTGGTTGTTGGCGTTGTTGATGTTCAAAGAAACTCAGGTTCGGTCTGTAATTGCCAGACATTTGGGGTTGTCTACTGGTAGATGGACGAAATTGTTGACTGGGATTAACATTTGTAGATTGATTAGCAGGTTGATTGGAAAAATGAGGGCGATAATTGGAATAATTCTAATTGGAATTCGGGTTCTGTTGAAATTGTCTCATCCTCAATAAGCATTCATTGTTAGATGGTTCATTCATTTACAAAATGTGCATTGTTTTGGAGGTGGGACGTTATTTGGTTTACGAGAGGGTTGTTGGAAACTTCTATTACCTGAAAATTTCTGGGTTTCTAAATGTGATAGTTGTAGTTCTCGTTTAATTCTGGAAATGGCAGTGAGAATACTGCAGGCGTCGCTAGCGCGAACGAGTTGACCAATTTTGGGCTCTAACCCCGTGAGGAGGCTATTAAGAGCCATTGACTCTATCAAGTCAATCTGTGCTTGTTTTTCTTTAACAGTTAGGTTTTGTTTGTTAATGGCTGCTAGCATTTTCGCCTGATGCGTCTGAAGTCTAGCAGAAAATGTAAGAGGGGATTCATTAGGAGTTTGCCTCATTCTTTGCAAGTCCTGTATAAGAGCCGAGAGATCCCTAGGATCTCCAAAATGATTTTCTAGGAGGGTTTGAATTTCAGCTAGTTGACTAGGGTTTCGCGAATTAATTAACTCAGCCGCTCTACCGCGTAACTTATTTTTGATATGGAGAATTAGCAATACCTGCTGATTATCCGTTGCCATGCTGTAAGCAGTATTACAGGAGCATATCAAAGTATTCAAAAATATCGGATTACCATCATACTCAGGAATTATGGCAAATATTTCCGATAACTTATAAGGTTCTACGGTTGATGTAGCTGCTTGTCTAGTGGTGGCCATTTTTATAAATGTATAAATTCGCACAATAAATAAAAATTAAATGTTGAGGTTTTAAATGTAAATGGTAAATCAATACTAAACTTGAAATAATGTTTCAATTACTTCGAAATATGTAAGTAAAGTAATGGAAATAAAATAATATGATTATGTAAAATATATAGTTTCAAAATTATTTAGGAAGGGTAAGGTTATGAGGAATAAAATATTATATAAATGAAAGAAAATAAAATAGTTACTTTATGTGATTCTTACGTTATTATTCCTCGTATCGGACTGTTCTCCGCGTCACTTAGCACTGGTTAGCCTGGTTGCGTGTTCCTTTGCTAGTACTTGGTAGTTGTTGTCCTTTTCAAGTAGGTTCTATTCTGCAAAGGCTTGGAAACCACCACAACTAGTTAGAAATCTTCGTGTTCTAGCTATGTCTGGAATATCCTACTGACTGCGCCAATTTTATATTTACTTTGATTCAAATCACTTTTTAAAAAAGATTATTTATTTAAAACATACAAAATCAAAATTTAAACAATTAATTACTTGAAATACTTAATACTGTAAGTGATAATATTTTAATGACTTAGTACTAAAAGTGATATTATTTGAATGACAACACGAGTTGCTTTTATAACATTGACAAAAGTGCGATTTTACTGGGTAAACGGACTCGTATAGGTTTCCGGGAAGTTGTTGGCATATAATTCGAGATGAAATTTGATATCCCTGAGAAGTCACGTACGCTTTAAATTCTGTTGACTTCTCGACTGTGTGAACTAAGTGCTGATATATTTTGCATATAACATATATATATATATATATATATATATATATATATATATATATATTTATTTATTTATTTATTTATTTATATACCTTTCTGCATTAAAAGCCTTTTCACATTCGATAATTTTTGTGCGCATACGTCAACTTCTGTCATTTTTTTCGGACAAAAAGACATTGTATTTACATGTCAATAGTGTGAAAACTCTCCGAAAAAAATTACAGAAGTTGACGCATGCGCACAACATTTTTTCGAATATGAAAAGGCCTATTAGGTAACCTAACTAAGCCTGTTTTAGTGATTGCCTGCTGAAGCAACCCCAAACAGCGCAATATGTGCATCCTGCTTTACTTGCCATTATTTTAATATCTATGGAAATATTTTAAACAACAAACTGTAATTATTAACTACATTCTAAATAATATTCACAAAGCTGGTTATTATATCAATATTCCTTTGATCATATCCTGCACTAATCTGGCACAAACAAAAGCATTCTGTAATATAAAATAGTCGATAATTCGATTATTCTATGTCTGATATCTGTGAATTTACTGCTAAAATAATGATTTTGTCGCACATGCGTAAAGAAATTTGTACCGGGCGGGAACGGAAAGTTTCGCTTCTGGGTTGATTATGCCATATTATGGCATAAACAATGACTACTAATATAAATTGACCCGGCACTTTCATATACGACCGAAGAAAAATGCGTTGAAACATGAGACAAAAATAGAGACACAGATATATTTGTTTAGAAATATTTCGGCTCCAACAGTAGCGTCCAATCAGCATTAAATTAAAGGTCATGTTATTCAGATTCAAAATAATAACTACGTACCTATTCCACAAATATAAATATATTAAAATCCATTAAAAGATGTAAAGAATAACAAAAACTATAAGTGAGTTAATTACTAATATATAACAGTAATTATCAAAATATTTATTTATTCACGTAATACCAGTATGTGTTTTATTTACAGCTTAAAATGACCTTTGTAAAACTCAATTACTACGTTTATGATCTGATACTTATCGGTGGGAAGATAATTCGGCAAACGAATATGCCGTTTTCCTGTAAATGTAAAACACTGAAATACCATTTATTATTATTTTTTACACTTATACAAAATAATTACTGATTTCAAACATGTTTCAACACCCCAAACACATTAAACAATAAAAATTACGAATTTAACCTCCATTCAAAATGTAAATAAACAGACTTGCGCTATTGCCTGCTGGACATAAACGACAGTCAATGCTTACAACGCTTAGATTTACGTCTTATTGGTTACAATGGAAAGAAGTTTGGCATCGATTAGCATTAGTTTACTATTTTCCGGCAAACATCTCTCAACCCATTTTTAATGTAAATAGACAGGTCCATTTACATTACTAGTCATTGAGCATAAACGATTAGTTGTTAAATTTTAAGGCACTTCTTCCAACCCGAAGATTACTAGCTAAACTTTAAGCAAGCAGAATTAAAAAATATATCAATTCTGGCAATGTCATATTTTTGACCCTATGTTACCACCCTAATAGTTTTTCAGGCTAAACCACCACTAATGGGACCGATTCTGTTAGCTTAAACATTAAGGGACCAGAATTTCAAAAAATCAATTCTGGCCATGACATAATTCAGACTTTTTCACAAATTTTTAGCACCCTATTAATTTTTCAACCCTAGCTTACCCCTAACTGCAGCGATTCATAAAAATTCTATTCTGGTATTGTCATATTTTTTCAAAATTTTTTCCACCGTAACAAATTTTCACCACTAAACCAACTCTGATTGTAAAGTGTAAATGGCATCCCAAGGATTGATTTTTTGAATCCTGATAATAGGTTACTAGTAAATAATTATTAGGTTGGTAAAAAAATAATTAAATAAGGTGATAAATTATGGTACAAGCTAAATTGGATTCCGCCCATATGGTCACGCCAGTTTAAGGCACCAGTTACAATTTAAACCTATACTTCAATGTTGTATATAAATCCTCAGTAACTTAATGGCTGTTACTCTAAAACCAATAATTCTGAATATCAATACAATAAACTATCCATTCTTATGAATCCTGGTGTCAACGGCAAAAAGTAAACAGCACAATTTCACCAACTTCGACTGCACTTATTTATACTTTATGGGTAATAATGGGCTAATTAAATACCTTAAAATTTCCAACGAATTCTGGTGAAATTGAAAAGTTTGAACACTTAGTTGTGATTTAAGGTAACTGTTGAAAATTGAAGATTATTCCCAATTACTATTTTGTTCAGATTTAATTGTGAGAATATTCGTAGAACAATTGTCTTCTAAATTTGCATCAATGAATATAAGGCCATTGACAACGAAGTCAGAATATACTTTGAAACGTTTGGTTTTCCTTCAATACATCGTTTTATTTTGATTATGGTGTTATTGTCCAAAAAAACATAAAAGTAATCAAGTATTCGTAGAACATTGCAAAGTTCAATTATCCAGTTCCATCTTTAAGATTTTACCAAGGCTAATTTTGTTTTCGTTTATAATTTTGTAATTTAAATAGTCCTTTACGGTTCTAGGCCCACGGTGTTAACAAAATGGGAGCATCGTGGATAAATTGTGTATTTGTTCCATTTGAGAAGGTGTACTCAAGGTGTATTTACGCAAGTAAATGTAACGAAAATTTAAACCATGACCCGCTCTGAGTTTTCGCATAGCAGTCCGGTAATCCGACTGTCTGTATTAAGAAAGTTATTATAAATTTATATTTTAAAGTTGCATTTTGCGGCTGTCACATTAAATGACGTATCGCACCGCCCGCACACCGCATATCGCGTTTACGTGGGACACAGCCTAACGATTATAGCATATGAGGAAGATTCTGTGGAAGCTCAAGTGCATGGTGGCGCCAATGCATTCAAGGATAAAATGACTGCCACAAATACAATCTTATGCATGACTGCATGATTTTAAAGTGAATCCTGTATGATTTTAAAGTGAATCCTGCATGATATTAAAGTGAATATTACGATCTCAGGATATCTATAAATAAAATCACGATTTTCGTAACTTAAGTTCAATTGTATGAAATAAAGTTTGTAAAAACGCAAAGAACGTAAATTTAAACCATACTGTCAAAAGTAGGAAATAAATTGTCTAATTGCAACATTAGTAATTCTAATTTTAATTGAAAGACTAAATATTTACAATACAGAACTGCAAACTTGCGACTCCTAGGGAATGATACGTAATATGAATTTTTGTGGGTTCGATCTCATTAAAGATGGCGATGTAGAACAAAGTCGATGTTTAAGCACTTTCTGGGAAATAACACCACAAGTCACGAAATTTTCCTATATTTCCAAACGTTTCGGAGTCTAGAAATTTCATGACTCATAGTGTTATTTCCCAGAATGTGCTTAAACATTGAAAAAATATGCCAGAAATATTCTTCAGAAAACAACTCGTAAGTCGAATTATATAAATTTTAAAGGAGAGAAAAAATACCGGCTTTCCAGTTTTTGGTCCTAGGGATAATTTATAGGTACTATAATACAGTTATTACCATATTAAAATAGACATGTCAATATTTGCAGTCTAATAGATAACAATATTTATAAATTGGGGAATTAAACACAAAATATGAATAATAATGTAACCGAATTAAATTGCTAGTTATTTGGAAATCTAAATAGCATGATTTTTTACACTCCAATATACAACCTTTGACACACTTATTTGAAAACACAACTCTAAATTAAAATGGCGGCCATTGTACTTTTGTATGAATTGGCCACACTGTGCCGTTTACCTTCCACTGAATATTCCTCATAAACCGGGGCTGTCAGTAAGACTCACGAAAGTAAGTGACAAATTTAATGTCAAAACTACATTAAAAACAAGAAATACAGTAATTATCAATTATATTTACAAAACCCAACAACCATAACTCAAAAAACTGCATTATCAAAATTCTACTACACAAAGAAGACCCACAAAACGAAAATAAATGAGTCTGCTGTAGTTCTGTTAAATGAGGACGATTGTATTCCTTCTACTTCAGTAGAATTCAATAGTATCTGCTTGCCGATAATTAAGGATGAAATTAATAATGGTCATTTCCTAGTTTTCAATTTTAAATTTAAATTTTATTCAGATTTTAATGTCATTGACAATGAAGTCAGCTCTCTAGAAATATAAAAATCAATTAAATTAGAACTTACATTATAGTAGGAGAGATATAGCGAGAATTTGCTCGTCATTCTGAAAATGGACAGAATGTATCGTATTAAGTTCAATTCCTGAACTACATCACGTTTTTAGGCAGGCCCCAGTGGAAGTGATAACCGAGGATAGTTACAGGGTGTGAAAATGGTAATTTTTTTGGTCATGCCCATCATCGAGTAAACGTTCCAAAATTAGCTGCACACAAGTTTGTGATATATTTAAGCAAATTCCCGAGAGGCGTCTGCCTAGAGCGTTACCATCAAGCTGGCGGACAGGGGTAAACTTGTCAAAAATAGGGGTGAACTTCGTCATTAAGTAAAAAGAACGTCATTTGCACCATTTTTTTGCTTACACAAAAGAAATCATAATCCAAAAGGACGTACCACTAAATGACATAAATAGATTTTTCATGATGTCATTAATGTGGTCTGTATGACGTCATACAGAATTTTTTTAAATGTGAAGCCACATTTTTTATTAAGCATGACCAAAAAAAATTACCACTTTCACCCCCTGTAACTATCCTCGGTTATCACTTGCACTGGCGCCCGCCTAGAAACGTGATGTAGTTCAGGAATTGAACTTAATACGATACATTCTGTGCATTTTCTCGATGACGAACAAAAACCGGCTCTATCTCTTAGACTATTAACATATTGATATTCACCAGAATATGTTGTAGCTTAAATTGCCTAGTCGAAATTAATCAATAACATGGTTGATTTCGGTAATTTGCATAAATACTTTTAGGAAACTATTTAGGTAACACCTTGACGATACGTGTGTGTGTAAATCTTGATTTATTTTGAAGAAACAATCAGTGTATACATATCATGTGTGTTTACACTGTGTACATGGTGAATACACTGCAGACAACCTGAGTGTATGGCAAAAAATATTTGTGCAAAAAAAAAATAGTTTAAATTGTAGCTAATTAAGGGACGTCTCTTAAAACCTGGTGTGGTTGGATGAAAAGATGCAAAATGGCGACCCAAAAACTGATTTGTTAACTCAGTTTGTAAAATCAACCGATTTATAAACTTGGTATACGGGTTTTTTTCAGGTCGCTGATTACGAATCCCAAATTTACAATCAAGATGGCGGAATAAATTTCGGAAAATCAACCGATTTCTGCCCAATCTGGTATATAGTGGTATTTTGACATCCAATATGGTGGATATATTTATCCTCTTCTGCTGAAGGAAATTTAGTATTAAAAATTCACCTATTTGGTTTTAAAGTCATTTTAATTTTTTAAAATTTTTTATTTATAGCTTTTGACTTCTTCTTCGTCCTACTCCCAGTTTTTGGCATTGATTCATAGTAAACTTCACTCTATGATTTTTAAGCGTTAAAAAACTGTGTCACGGCCTCTTTACTACTTCGCGCAGCTTCTTTTGTCACGATTGCTCCGACTCCATCACAGCTGCTCTTTCCGTGAGCTGTCACGAAGAAACGTCATTCAGCTTCCACCCGAAATTCTGTTCTTCAAAAGGTTTGTTCCTACCTGCAGTTTCCGTACCGCCATGAAACTGTCACGAAATCGCCTTCATCGAACTTGTGCGCAACTGCGAGTTTAGCACCGTTCAACGTACTACCATTGTATACTCTCAAAAAATATTAGTTGGAACGGTTTTTTGACAAGTTTGTGCTTTGAACTCTGCGACATGCATTCCATAACCTTAATTTATTGACAGTTTCTACCGCGCATGAGTAATAAGAATCACCAAACGATTCTTGCTCTTCACCAAGGATTGAAATGACGATATATCATTTGGATGGAACACGGTGATGCATCGTTTTCTGAACCGTCATAACAGGTTTTCTTGAATGCGCATGACGGTGATCGTCACATGTACTCTTTCGTAACGTGGGAACAAACCTAAAATTTAAGATTGGGGATTCAAAATGGTGAAAGATTTTATTCGCCATACTATATTTGCATTACTTAACGACCTTTGAAAACGTTCTATATACCAGATTTGACAGAAATCCTTTGATTTTACAAAATTTCGTTCGCCATCATGAAATTTGCAAATCTGACCTTGGGTTCGTATTCTTCGTAATCAGCGACCTCAATAAAATCCTCATATACCAAGTTTAGTGTCAATCGGTTGATTTTTAAAAATTCAGTCACCAAATCGGTTTTTGGACTGCTATGTTGAATCATCCATTTTTTATTTTTCAGGCGTTCCTCAGTTACAATGTGCGCTAAAAAAATACCCAATTGGTTGCAAATTTCCGTTTTCACAACTTTTTATTCCTTTACACTAAGGTTTTCTCCAGCTCTATCCGCCATATCGAGTCCGCCATTTTAGATTTTTGAGTGAAAACTATAAATTATCGTTAAAGATTGTTGGTGTGTCAACAAACCCTCAAAAACCGCAAAAGTGGCTGTAGGTAGCAAGAAAAAATCCCAAGAGTATTATTTTAAAGCGTGGGAGTCAATTGTTTTTGAAGCGAAAGCTTCTTAACGGAGGCCGACATTTACACATATGAAAATAGATGATCAAGACAATGAAATGCATAACTTTAAATTTTCGACAAGAGACGACAGACACCACACACTGCTTCTTTCTTGAAATACCCATCAAATTCAGTCCTCTATGTAAAAAACATGGACCAGGTAATATATTAAAAGCCTCTTCTTTTATAGAAAATCAATAATAAATCGGAAATAAACCAATATAACAACCAAGCAATATAGAATAACTTCACAAATTTTGCTTTACTTTCTAATAGACACTCCAATTCTCTCTTTGTGATATATTAAATTGGACACTTGACATACGTTAGAAATTAAAAAGAATACCACACAAAAGGCAACTTGGGGTTAAATTTTGATATTATCAACGAATATAAACTCATAGAAGGATACACATTTAGCAAAACATGTTCTTTGTATCACTCGTACCGTACGTTTACCACTCAATAGAAGGACGGATGTATTACATATATCCGGAACTTTTATATCCTGTAAAGAACATAATTGAAGTAAAGGCAACTGGTTAAGAGTCTAAAGCGCAAGGCTGCGAATCCAAAGTTCTCATATACGAAACCGAGAACAATTGTCCTTTTTTAAATATTATGTCATTATTAATTAATTTTATGTACAATTTTCAATTCACATAGAATGAATAAAACTCAATTAATATATAATAAGAACTTGAACATTTTAAATTGTTGGTACCGATGAATATATATTTATATAATTTATTGTTTTGTATAAATATTATGTGTTTGTAATAATATTATCTAAGAATAAAACGAACTTTTCTTTGACATCTTGTCTTCAAATACTTATTTAGATGAACATACTATTTACAAACACTTACTTAATATTTAAACTTATATTTCTTTGCAGGTATAGTTAAATTAAGAATTAAATTAGGATGAATACTTGAGTCGTAACAAAATAGTGACGATTATTTTAATTCACCTGATATTTATATCCATTACTAAGAGTGACACAAAGAAAGAAAAATAGAGATAGTGAGATAACGAGAGAAGCTTTCGCTTCCATCGTTCAGTCTCAAATGACTGCCGCTCTTTTTACGTTATTAAATGTATTTAATTTGAATGATCAAAACAGGAAACGCTTTGAAAAAAAAACAGCAGAAATATATTAAGAAATAAAAATCTAGAAAATCGACAATTTCAGTTTTCTTTGATCTCGAAATGAATCTGATGAACACCGTGCTTAATTCGTGAGCATTGTTTCGTATTTGTGTATTTTAATGTCAAATTGTATACTATATTTGCAATTGCGAACCTGTTAAATTTTTATATGGAAACATCACTTTGGTCCATATTAATAGAATGAGTACTAAATTTTAGATAAATCCTGAAAACTAACAAAATTAAGTAGTATATTTTTTCTCCTCGACTGTCCGACCACGTAGCGTCCCGTTCCAGTCGGTCTTTGTCGAAATACACTAATTATGTGATATCGAAAATAAACGAAACGCCAGATACCTGCATCCATAGTACAAATGACCTATGGTAAATGTGTCTTATATAAATTTGAATGAAAGTCGTTGGCGCCAAGAGCGCTTAAGGAAGAGCAGAGACCACGCCTACTTTTATTTCTAAGGATCCCTCCGTATGTAATTACCGGAGATATATTGGTTATTCGATCGATTGGAACAAACATTTAAGTCACTTAAAAATCTCTGTTTTTTGGGTAATTAGATATTTAGCAACATTGCAACATTTGAATTCTATATAAATATATTTTGTTCCGTATGAGCCTCTCGTCAAAATTGTAAGGAGTTAAAATAACTAAAGTTACCAAACATAATAAGTCTCGTATTCTTACCAGTTTATAAATATCTGTTTGAGCTATAAAACAATCTTTAGGAAAAAACAGTTCTCTTGTGAAAACAGCGAGAATTATTATTGGGTAACCTTTGATTTTATGTTATTGAGTTAGCGTGCAATTTCTATTTAAATCATGCTAATTGTCTATATTACAAAATATAACAGTATTATAACAGAAATTATTACATACAATATTTGAATGAAAATAAACACTCCAACCAGCAAAACAAATAGGAAGCAAGGGCATACAATAAATAACACATATAGTTCTCCCAGAAAATTTATTTAATTATACATTGCTACATTTAACGTATGTTTACAGCTCTCACAGCCAATTTTCTCATTTCTTACATTAAATTTTATTACATCAATTTCTAGAACTGATTTAAGACAAATTTAAATTTTAGGATACATTTCAGCATGTTAGGATTAAAAAAAATTGGAAAGTTAAGAAAAAATATATATATTTGAATTTTTCTTAAGCATTTATTTGGGCTTAACTGAATTCTTTTGTATAAATTATGAGTTTTTTAAGAGTAACACCAGATTAGATAAATACTCAAAATTAGTTCTTTTGTGTATAACAATTTACCAGGTATTATCTTCAACAAATAGGAGATTCTTAAAAAATAATTATAGAATTTAAAGGAAAGATTCTACTTACAAAGTATACTCAATTAGCAAATTAAAAGGCTCAGTTTATGCATGCCAGTAGGATTTATTTCATTCATTTGCTTTATACTGTAGCACACATTGTTAATAATAATCCACTAAATTCTAATCTGGTATAGAATTAAAATAATTAAATCAATGTTTTATGCATATTGTGATGCATTTTATTCCGTGTTCGCTATGTGCCAAATTTTAAATCAAACTGTAATAGGCTGTAAATTATTTCATTTGAACAATTGTAGATAATAATTATTAAAGATCTATATAATTAGTTAATCACTATATTTAAAATATAATTATAAATGATAAAATCAACCCAATAAAACTAAACATAATGATTCGAGACATAACTTCAAGAAACTCCCAACAGAATAGAAAATAGGTAATTAATTATAAAACTTATCAAGCAATGTACCACACATATTACAACTTTAAATTGAAATCCAAGTTACAAATTTGCTGTCACTCAGAACATGTCACTCCACTAATTTGTTCTTTGTATTATTTTAATAATAATATACAGATACGTTTTGAAAATTCGTCCGGATTATCAATATATGGGATTGTTAGTATAATGGTCAACGAAAACAGTAGAAAATTTTAAATTTGTCCTGTTAAAAAATATTAGCAATTTGAATAGACATTAAATTTCAGAGTGTCAACTAATTGGAAATTTTTTCAACAGAAATTGAGACAAACCAATTTCAATATCTATTTATGTTACAAGACTCATCTCGCCTTACCGAAAAATATTACAAAATCAGAATTTAAGTGTCGAAATTTAAATATTTTTTTAAATTTGTAACTTGTCACTTAAAGTATTAAAGAAAACTTTGCGCATAAAAACAAAAGCACGATTTTGAATGACAAACTGTAACAAGACTATAAGTATTAGCAACTCCCTATATGTGAGCTGTGGAGTGTTTAGGAAACTCACATTGACAGGTAGCCTCTGGCTTGGCATCTTTTTCGTCCGACGAGATAGGCAACAAGTACTGCTATCACTAATGCTGCAAGTACGCACCCCACAACGATAGGTACCACATCAGTTGTCAAAGAGGTTTCACAATCTTTAGCTGAAAAGAAATTTTAAATTTAGTATCCCATCTTTATATATATATATATATATTACCAAACGATATTCGTGTTGTGGCCGGGGACAAAATAGCATAATAGTACTCACCGTCCTGATTTTGTCTTTGTCCCACTTTGGCCTTAATGACGCCGATTATGTATTTGAACTGGCTGCATTAAGTACCATTGTGATTTCCTTGTGTAGTTGTTTGATCACTTCGTTCGAATGGCTTGTCGGGCCCTAAACTTTATTATTATTTGAATAGACTATCGTCTAGATAGTGACAGTGTTAAACTAGAGACTAGATCTGATAGACCATAAATTTCGAAGATTTTACTGGCCCATCTTTTATGGATGAGGAATTCTACTCCGCTATTCTTACAGTTGGTGGTATAGGAGTTGTCTGATTTAATCATTACTAGTTCTTCGCCTTTCCTTCTAACGCTAGATGTAGTTCGTCAACTTTTTGCCTATCCGAGAATCCTCGAGTCAGACCTGTTTCATGGCGTAGGTTTATCTACCCACCTGGAGTACTGTAAATTATGTGTCGACACATTTGGGGTTGTGAGGCGTACCCTACCACGCTGAATCAATGCGGGTTGATAAGGAGCAATGGATCTCTTGTTCGTTAGCACAGGCTGCTGACCCTGCACAATATTGACTGCGGAAGAAGTTCTCGGTTTAGTTCGCCTCCGTTTATGTTGGTCCCGTTGTTGCTATGACTGTTGCTGTAATAATTGTTCTGCTTCTTGGACTACATGTAGCAGCTCTTTGGACGATAGGAACCCGCTCCCTCAACAGCCTGCCACAGATGTGTCGCATGGTATTATATTTTTCGGCAAATCCTTGCAGCGGCTCTTTTTCGAGTCGTCGACTTCTTAACTTAATCTCTCACAATTGAATCTTGGCTATTCCTGTAACTCGGACCCATTGAGGTTGTCACTTCTCAGACGAATCAATTAAAAACCAATCCATCAAGTGCGGGTTCAGGGGAGGGAAGGATCGGTAGTAG
The DNA here is from genome assembly GCA_034190945.1 of Octodonta nipae. Lineage (NCBI taxonomy): Eukaryota > Metazoa > Arthropoda > Insecta > Coleoptera > Chrysomelidae > Octodonta > Octodonta nipae. The sequence goes on from CM067223.1 coordinate 58,893,004, forward strand.
ACCAACTTTTAGTCGTCTTATACGACAGGCGGTGAATACCATGATGCTTTTTTGTACCTAGCCAGCACAACTAACACATGGGAAACGTTGGCAAGTTTGAAAAGCTAAAAGGGTTGGGTGCGATTGTAAGCCCCACAAATGGTTGCACAGGACTGCGGACATAGTGTTTTAAATGATTTCATACTATTTAAAATGACATGGCAAAGAAAATGCTTGGTCGGATTAAAATAAAATTTTTCTCGGGCGTTGTGGTTGAATTTTATCTAAAACATGATAAAAACTGTTTTGATGCCTATAATATGAAATGACATTTGTCGACTAACATCTCTGTTCCTAGCGGTTATTTGGCAATACCACGTACGGCATGATAAGTGGAACTTATTTTTGTTGTGAAAACTATTACATTATGTGTCAAGGTAGGTATTTAAACAAAAAAAAACTTACGAAATGAAAAAAATATGTTGTTTATTTCTTCAAAGTTCGGCCGCAAACGATCAGTAATTCTAAAAGCAAATGTTTCAAATACATTTTTTAACCCATAAAATAACTTCTACTTTTACAAATAGTAAAGGTTCCTACACTGGGGCCTTAAGACTGGAAAATTTAAATCCTTCATAAAAAATCTGTTAAGAGGAATCAAAATAATGGGAAATGACGATAGATAGATAAAGTAAATAGTTAAAGAAGTAATAAATCTAAAAATAAAATTTTCTTAATAACATCATATACAAAACCTAGAACACATTTGAAATTGTTTATGTACAACTTTCATTTGAAACAATTTCTTTTAAACCAGAAAAAAATAGCTCCATTGTTTCTATTAAAACGTTATACTTAAAATTTAGTGTTTATATTTATTTAATTGACAAGACAAACTAGTATAGTCTAACAGTACATGCCCAAAATAATTTTTCTTACCTGAATCATAATTATGACCTGTAGCATTCCTGAATGCTTGAAACTGCAGGTGGCTAACATGTATGTAAGCACCAGTGTCATTTTTACTGTCAGTTAAATTTAGCGTTTGCACTCTATCACATTTATATGAATTGGTAAGAGGAGTTGGAAATTCAGCCTTGTGATGGGATAAACTGAAAAATTTGCCATCTAAAAAATAAATGTTAGTTGAAATAGAGGTAAGTATCAATGTGGGACATTTTGCGTAGAATATATATAAAAATATACTGTCACTAAAAAATGCTTCATGATTTTTCAAAAAGACAATATAGAAATTAAGTGTTTCTTTTGACAGTTATTACAAATTTGAAATTAATTTTTTTTCTGTGCTGGAAATGTTGCTTGTAGTTCATGAATAATATAAAGTTTTAAAATATGATCTGCATTCCTTTTGGAGATAGACGATTTAATGTGCGAAGTTGCAACACAGAGCTATTTCTTAGGTTGACCGGTTTACAAGCCAACGGTTTATTAACATAATAATATAAAAAGTTATAATAGTCAAAAGGAACGTTTAATTTTGAAATTTTGAAACTTTGTAATTCGTACTATAATTTGTTCGTTTATAGTACCTATATGTGGTTGATATGAAAGCGTGTTATTTTTTGGTGCCAGGAACAGTCATGACACAATTAAAATATTCTTGTAGAAAAACTCTATGTCATCGAATGTATTTCTTGGAGCTGTAATATATAATCGTTTCGGTTGATGTTGATTTTGTCCATTTGTGGAGAATGAATGTCAGTTTCGATATCAAAATCTTCTTTATAGTAATATAAATTTATAACGTTGAATCTAGTCTCAAAATGTAGGTACCATCAGAAAGTCAAACTGATGTTAAGTGGAGGACACATTGCTTCACCTACTGCAGAATCGAACATGCACCTTCCGTCTTACAATATAAAAATTTGTCATTTAAGGACTACATAACAATTAGGTCTAATTAAACGTTCCTTATACTGGATCAAGTGCTATTCGCGAACTTTTAAAAACGGTTTTCACACTCAAACCTCACACTTACCACTGCGCAGTTTGAGCAACCGACAAATACAGATCGCTTTACCATTGTCACTAAAGTGCATCTCGAATATTATTTTGTTGATAGCTTGTGTAATGGCTTGGAAGTTTTGAAACCTCGTGCATACATTGTTGAACCAGAAGAACTGTACTTCAACACGTTGAAGGACAATTACAGTTTTATCATACAAGTGCAGCACAGTCGGGAACAATGAACAAGGTACAATTTTAACCACAGTATTTTGTTACAAAGATGAAAATCAAATAACACGCCGGCGTAAACCAACATCTTTAGATAATAATAAGAGTCAAACAAATAATATATTGTAACTTTATAAATCTATGTTACCATAAAGAAGATTTTGATATCAAAGTTGAAATTCATTTTCACGTCACATGGGTAAGGGCTATGCAATGTCTCAGTGTGAATCTTAGAACTATAGCGACATATGAAAGCCTATAGAGCAATAGAGCAATCACTACTTTAGAAAGAGATTTTCAGCAATAACGTTTTGATTGTGTCATAATTATTCCTGGCACCAAAAACTATCATTGTTCCATACCAACAACTACTAAACGAACAAGTTATCGTGTGAATTGTAAAGTTGTAATAATTATACAATAAAACGTTTTACTACACAATGTTTCATTTTCACCACTATTATTTTAAATGAGTAACTTTTTTGTATCATTATATTAATACACTAGTTATATAACCCACTTATATTGACGGAGCAGATTTTTTTAACTTTTGACTTGTGAAATGGTTAACCTAAGAAATCGCTCTTTAGTTTACTCATTTACAAAACAAATGCAGATCCCATTTTAACATTACGCCTATTATTTATGAAATACAAGCTACATGTTGACATCAAAATAAAAAAATAATAAAAACTAGCCAAGTGAAATCAGATTTGAAATGTTTATTCCGGTTTCCTGCAGGAAAATTTGTAACAACTTACAAACATAACATTGACTTTTCTTAAAAAATCAATACTTACTTTATTTTCCATCTGTTTTGATAATAGATAATAGTAGCAATAGCTTTCAAAACAGTCACTGATAAAAATGGAATAATTATGTACATTCATTCTGCTCATTTAGAAGTGCAAGGATGAACAAAATCCAAGATTATTTGAGGATAATGAGGATCATTAGTACCTAATGAGGAGTTTACGAAATTCCATGTCGCGATTGCCCACAAAGCTACAACGGTCGTACAAATAGGCGCGTCAACCATCGAGTATATGAACATTCTTTGTCAGTTCGCAAAAAAGATCAGACTTCAGCTCTCGCGCATCATAATATCCAAACAGGGCATTCTATCAACTTCGAGGACAATAGGACTATCGTAGCTCTTAACTCCGTTAGAGCATCTGCTATTCGCAAAGCTATAGCAATAGAAAAAAAGACCACTCTGTCTAAACCGACGCGATGACAGAACTCGCCTTCCCACAGCATGGACCTCCGTAATTGCCAGATTCAACAAAGCAGACTCAAATTCAGTTCAGTTACCTAGTGACTCTTGGGGAGTAGGCAGGTTGAGGCCAGACTCTGAAACTCTTTCACTTTCGTCTCTTGATAATGGCTCCAAAGCGGGAGTCGAAACGTCGAGTAAATAATAAATTCAGACGCGGTTCTCACCCGGAACCTAGCCTTGTTCATAGTAATGACCGCGGAAGCCTCTCAGAATAAATAAATAAATATATATATATATATATATATATATATAGTATCTTTTGAGAAAGCCAAATATGATTTTGGCGAAACGTCAAGTGATTTTTGAAACGAATACAGACGAACGGATGTACACCGGAATAACTCATCAACCATATATATATATATATATATATATATATATATTGTAACGGAATTTTTACTTCGTGGTGATGATTGGACTTTTATTTGAATTTATTTATTTTGTTTTCAAAATTGTCCACTCTGTAAAAACTCCAGAATTTTATTTGCCAATAATTGAAGAACCTATTTTTTATATTATGTATTATTAAGTTTTGTTCAATTGCTTCAAATCAAAATTATAAACATTAAACAAAATCAAACACAAAGAATAAATCAAATCAAGAAATAACTTTCAAAATACGAATATCAAAACCTTATAATTAAATTTAGGATTAATCCAAAGAGATGTGCGTTTCGAAATGATTCAAGTTATTTGCAACAATTAAATTTCAAGGTCAATGATCATTCAAATGCAATATTATTTAAATATCCAAAATTGATACCGTTACTAAAATGATTATTTCCCAAATGTATGTTTTTAAATATCTAATTGTTAATATAAATGAAAATCAAAATAATAAATGTTTTAAATAATTTCAATGGTAAATGATTCACTTTCAAAACATTTATTAAAGTGGTCTCACTTTGTTCCTTTAAACTGCCTTTGTTGACGACTGCTGTTTCACCTCAAATACTGTCTACAGCAATACTTCGGCGATCATGAATTACCAACTTTATTATTTACTGCTACTGATTTCTGCTACCAATATGAATATTTACTATTTACTGCCAATGATCTCTGTTACCAATATGAATTTCTGTTTCTTTTTACTGCCAATTATATATGCTGCGGATGTAAACTTTTACTGCCAATGTGAAATGTTTTATTTACTTTCAGTTTCCACACTGGATGCTTAACTAGATGTTAATTACTGATATATTTTCAGCTACTGGATTTTAGTAAATTCCCATTTACTTGTACTGTTACACCTCCACTATCCTTGGATATGAATATTTTTGTTCAAATTTCAATCACTTCTTATCGAACTTTTGAATTAATAAACTTTTCTGACTTTTGACAACAGCTGTCACTTTGTACCCGCTAACAATGTTTACTGTTAGACTCTTTTTTACATGCTGTCAGTTCTTGCTTTTATACTTTCTAATTTTGACATAGAACTGCACATTTTAAACTTTTTAAGTCAGCAATTTTAAAATCCCCTTTTTATATATAATACTCATTTTTTATATGTTTAATTTCCTATCTAAACAGATTCTTAAAATACCTTTTACTTTCCTTTAAAATTGCAATTTTTTACTTCGTATTATGTGTTCATCCATGGGCACTTCCTGTTTTACGTTTAACCTGTACTAAAATTTTAACAAAATTTTCATTGTTGGCATGAAACAATACTATCACCTGATTCCCAGTTCTATATTTACTCTGTCCTATGAATTTCAACGTATTTCGATCGGTAGATCTGTCAAAATCTTGCTCCAAAGTTTTATCATAACATTTAATTTTGAATTGGTTATTTAAAGTGGAAATACCGTGTTTTTTAAGTTTCTTTACCCCGAAATACTTACTAAGATCCTAAAATTTTGAATTATTGCCCCTATTGTGCCTAAAATATCAAGTTACTATAAATCTGGGCGATAGCATTTTGTTCCTGTCAGGTGGATTATTTACGCCTCGAATTTAAGGTAATATTTAATATTTTCTTTTCATTAAATACTTTCATTGAAATATATCAAACCTATAGATTATTCGTATAGATTCATTTCAAATCCTAATTGATTTTTAAGAAATTTATTTTAAACTGTCACATTTGTTAGTTTTCAAATGATGTATTTACTATTTGTTTTTATTTGTATAAATTATTTCCAAATTACCAGTTTATGGTCTAGTTTTATAATTTTATAATTTCTATTCATCTATTGAACTTTAAATTGCATTTGCTTTGTCATAAAAGTTCCGGGTGAGAACCGCGTCTGAATTTATTGCCAGATTAAACAAACCAGACATAGCCACCAACACCCAACCAATCACAACACAGCCCCTTCATTACGTGACATCCCCTTCTATCCCACCGATAACTATAAATAAAAGAAGCAGATCAGATTCACATTCAGTTCAGTTACCTAGTAAGTCTGAAACTCTTTTTTACTTTTTTTCTATGATAATGGCTCCAAAGCAGGAGTCGAAACGTCGAGCATTTAATAAATTCAGACGCGGTTCTCACCTGGAACCTAGTCTAGGTAATGTTATTATATATATATATATATATATATATATATATATATATATATATATATATATACATCTTACTATCTTTTCTGCATCTTTTCATTTTCCTACGGTTCTGCGTCCACACGAGTATATCCAACGATTAGATAATGCTAGCGTTAAGGACACGTTTTTATATCCGAAACTAAAGAGTATATAATTTTTGAACTTCATGTTGTCTGTGAAATAAGGTTTTTACATTTTGCTATGATTCTGCATTTCGCTATTTTTTCTGCATCGAGAAGTGTATTTTCCAGCTATAGCAACGCCTCTACCTTGTTACTTGGAAACAAAACCAAAACAAACTAATTTATATTTTTAAGGCATATTTTGTATGACTGAACTGAAATAGACCATTTAAAGCCATTCGTTATTATAGACGCGGCTATGGGAAGACAAGGAGGCTTAGCCTCTAAAAAAAATATTAGCCCATCTAAAAAAAACGGAAGCCTTAAAGGGAACGATTACCGTTATCCAATCCTATGATAGTGTTATAAAATGTATTTTGCGCCGCTAAAGAGTAAAATTAAGACACCTAAATTAATCGTTTCGATAAAAAGAAGGTAAACATGAAACCGGCAGAAATAATAAAAGAGGCAACAATAGCTGTGCTTATATTTCGATGGGTATCTCAAAAAGGAGGCTCGAGAAGGGTCTTGTAAAGGCTCCGCAAACAAAGAAATAATCATCGCATTCAATTATGTTCTGCGCTCGCTATTTAAAAGGACAACTTAAATAGTTTAGTTTGTTTGTAAACAGTGAATTTAATTGGTAAATAAAGACGTCGAAAGTGAAAGTGAATATTTCTGTACATTTGATTTGAACCCACATAATTTGTTGCAATTTGGTACTAGCGTGTGGAATTAACTGAAGTTAACATCTTAAATTGATTTATGGGTACAAATCGAAGTATAGCGGAAATGGACGAGACTAGCAAAAAATCTTTAAACAGGTTACTGATAAACTAGACGAAAAAATAACTCATATCCTGGAAAAACGTGACAAAAATGAGAAACTACTTCAAGAGGAAATCCAACAAAGATTAATGAAATCTTTTGATGAAAAACGTAAACCAGAATTAGAGAACCTTGTAATATGGATGAAAATAAACAAAACCTTGTTTCTACGATGAAAAGTGAACAACAGATTTAATTGGGGGGTCATTTTAAAATTTTGAAGAAAAACAAGAACAAACTGAATTGAAGAGACAACGAATTTAAAGTAATTGAGCAAAAACAAGAACACACTAAATTGACGAGACAGATTGAATTTGAAATATTTGAAGAAAAACAAGAACAAACGGAATTAAAGAGATAGACATATGAATTAAAAAGACTACAGCAATTTGAACAATTAATGCAAATAGTAACGCAGTTCAATAAAGCAGTTAATTAGAGAATGCAAATAGTGCAGTCAGACTTAAAAGGGATAAAAGATGACATTAATATCCTAAAAAATACCGTGAATACTCTTAGAACCAAAGTAGTAGACATCGATTCCATCCAAACCAGGTAAAAGTTGAAATCAGTTTAATTAAAAATAAACAGTTCAAAGTGAAGTACAAAATCAAATCAATACCACCCAAAACAAAGTGGAAATTAAAAAATGCAACAAGACTTGCAGGGAGGGAAATACCAGAACACCGTGAGTACCAAAGGTTCCTTTAACAAACCACCCATGTACAAACTGCAATTTGACAACCAAGAAAAATCTACCTCTCTGGTAATTTATTTCAGAGGTCCGGCGTTAGAGCTCTTCCTAAGCATTCCACTGGATGAACAAGGTAACTTCGACAAGATCATCGCAATCCTAGACAAAAGATACGACAATTAATCCTTGAGTCAAGTATACCAAGTGCAACTTAGTGGAAAAAAACACAAAAATCTAGTTCACTTGTACTCAGACCTACCAGAACAAACTAAAGATCAATTTGCCACACAGAATTTCATAAACGGTAACAGAGATGTTGAAGAACAAAGAAATCTAAGACTTAGTGGCATCAAGAAAAGTAATGAAGCTTTGCTCCGGGCTTTCTAGGTAGAGACCGATTTTATACTGGGTATGGACCTAATCAGCCAGCATGGGCCCATATTCAACCCGAGATATGATGTTCTTCGATTCCTTAATGAGGAATTTGCTTTGACACCGCCCGTCAACAGCTCAGCGACTTCCATAAAAATTATGGCAAAGTCCTCCACCAGAATTCCCTGTCGAATGGAACAAATTATTCTTGGGCAGCTAGAGAGCAATCCTGGAAGTTGCGTAGGAATGGTGAAACCATTACATTCTGCTCATAACTACTTAGTTGGATGACCAATAGTTAAAACAGAACGGGTCACACCAAGTCCTGAATATGTCCAACGACATCCGAATTACCAATGGTTAAGATATACCTTGTTTCGGGCCAGCAGACACCATCAGCAATTGTGAAGAAGCGTATCAGAGATCGGTGAAGGAGACAGGGCTAAGTAAAGAGTTTCTAAAACAATTCACCGACCATTTGATACACCTTACACCAGAGGAATAGCAGAAAGCTAAGCAATTTATCTCAAATTACTGGCAAATTTTTGATAGTCAGGATGGTACTACTGGTCGTACAAACATAATAAAGCACGGTATAGATACTGGGAAGGCTCAACCCATCGGCATACCACCAAGGCGACTATCCTTGGGGCAACAACAGGCAATCGAGGAAAACATTGAGTCCATGTTACAAAATGGAGTTATTGAACCATCCATCAGCCCATGGTCTGCTCCCGTTGTTTTAGTGAAAATGAAGGATGGAACCAACAGTTTTTGCGTTTACTAGAGAAGATTGAACGATGTTAAGAAGAAAGACAGCTATCCACTCCCACGAATCGAAGACACACTGACTGAGCACACAAGCAAGGTCCCGTTGGTTCTCCACAATAAACCTAAAGAGTGGATAGTGGACTACATGAAAAAGATAGAGAAATGACACCGTTCCCCACCAGTAAAAGGCTGTGTCAGTTCACGGCCATGTCTTTTGGGTTATGTAATACTCCCGCTACATTTGAGGGGCTAATGGAGTATGTATTGAGCGGGTTGACATGGAGAATATGCTTAGCATATCTCGATGACATTCTGGTCATGGGTCACATACTTAAGGCGATTTGTTGAAAGATTTGCCATCATTGCAGCACGGCTACATCACAGACCACTGAAGGCGGCAGTCTTTTCCAGCCCAATCCTAGCGTTTCCTACACAGTCCGGCAAGATCATCTTAGACGCCGACGCCAGCAACACAGGTTTCAGGCCATCCTTTCCCAAGTGCAAGATGGTTAAGAGCGGGTGATCGAGTATTATAGGCGTGGATTCTCGAAACCGGAAAGGATTTATTGCTTATCCAGAAAAGAACAAATATCTCTATGGTCGTCATTTTCTAATCTGCATCGACCAGGGCGCTCTGAAATGACTGTTGTACATGAAGACACCGGAAGGACAACTGGCCAGGTGGATGGAGAAATTACTGCAATACGATTACAAGGTTGAACAGCGTACCGGTCGTTTGCATAATAATGCAGATGCCCTGTCAAGAAGACCCTGTAGTGTAGAATGCGGACATTGTCTGAAGACGGAACAGGGAGAGGGTATTTCCATCCGACAGATTCGCATATAGATGAATGAAGACTGGACAACGGAACAATGTATCGAGAACCAAATGCCTGACCCAGACATTGAACCAATCCTGTCACTCAAGAAGAAAGGGGCATCCAGGCCACGATGGGACGCAGATAGCCAGAAACACAGATGTTGGTCACTAGCGATCGGATGAAGACTCGATATGACCTCAAGGCAAATTCAGTCGGATTCCAAGATAGGGACAAGGTCTGGCTGCACAACCCCTAGAGGAGCAAAGGCAAATGTCCAAGGCTCACCCGAGCCTGGGTTGGTCCATACGAGGTAGTCAAGAGAATCAATGACATTGTTTATCTTATTCGCCGGAATCCAAGAACTAATATGAAAATTGTTCATTTGGATAAGCTCGCTCTTTACCATGGATAGAATGATTACGATCGGGCCGATCAAAATTAAAGGGTGGGCAGTGTTATAAAATTCATTTTAAGCCAATAAATAGAAAAATCAAGAAACATTCTAAATTAATCGTTTCGATGAAACAACGTAAACATAAAACCGACCGAAATAATAAAAAAACAACAATGATTATCGCGAAATTTCGATGGGTATATAAAATAATGACATTTGGGTATCGTCTACGCTCGCTATTTAAACGGCCAAGTTGAGTAGTTTAGTTTAAGTTTATATTCGTGTGATTGAATTGAAAGAATTTATTTGGTAAAAAAAAAGGTCGAAAGTGAATATTTTTGTACCTTTGACTTGAATAAGAATATACATTTAAAATAGTTGTCAGAACAGTGCAACATGTGGAAGTCCAATAAAGAAGTATTATATACATACTACTTATTTATTGTACTTAGGCACATGTTGCACTGAGCTGACAACTAGTTTTAAAAAATACATACTACTTCTTTATTGGATGCTGTGATATGTGCCCAAGTGCGCAATATTTTGAATAACTAAACGTGGCCTTTTCAGTTCAAAAATTGCTCTTAAAAATCGCATTTCGATTAATTTGAGATTAAAAAATTTATGAAAATTTGATTTGTATGCGAATGATAGACACTGAGTGAAACAAAACTGCACAAAGACAGGTCCATATACGTAACGTCTACGGATTCGTCCCGTTGCAATTTTCTTTCACTCAGTTCGATCTCCCGATAGCACATAGAAGTATATCATCTACCAAAAACTACTATAAAGACGTTAGAAGCAAACTTATAATTCTTTACTATGAGGTATGAACAATTAAAAATTTGGGACTCATGCTTTCAACGTTTTTTCTTCATTTGTTTTTCTTTGTGAGAAGATCCTCCAACAAGTAATTCATTTCACTTTTTTGATATTGGTGACCGATTTTTCAGCCCATATCTATATGTTCTATACTATTATAAAATTGTAGTTGTCTGTTTGTTCGGGTATAACGTAAGAACTACTGAACTGCTTTTGCTGAATCTTTTTTTGTAGCAAAGGACTTGAATAAAACCTTATGGGGTGGCCTAAAAACACTTGGAGCTTGCTTGAAATATATTCGGGGTTGGTAGTTTATAATTATGTAGGGTTGTTAAAAAAAGTTTGAAACAAATGTTATATAAGATAGCACACATGTTTCATAAGCTATTACTTTTTGCTGCGAATTCTACATTCTATACCCGGGTTAAACCACTGGTAACGGCACATTCTCTATAAGTGGGTTAGAATGTTTAAACAAATTATTTAAAAAACAAATTATTTTGAAAATAAATAATTGTATAATTTCAAGCCACTTGAGGTGTTAAAATTGGGCAAAATTCGTATTTTACAACTATACAACTTCCCGGGATTCGCCCATTAAAGTGTTTGTTTATTGATGATATAAACAAAATTGTTTATATTATCCTATTTACCAACAGCTTTCTTTTGCCTACATTTCCAAATCGATTGACACCTCTTAAAAATCGATTCGTAAGATAAAATTCTAGATATTCCTGATAAATTGGAAATTTAAATTCCATAATCACACCATTTTTTTATAATAATTAGGTATCAACTCTGTTGCATTTAGTGCCATTTTTGCATATGTAATTAAGTGGACTGTAATTTATAAGAGGTGTTGATCAAAGTTATACTATTTTGGTGAAGTTAAAATTTTATAGTGCATAGAATGTTTCCAGTGCATAAATATGTAACGGTACAATTTACAATTATTAAGATAAATTAGGCAGACTTACCAGAAAGGTAAAAGGGTGTATATAAATACTATATGTAGATCCAGTATGTAGTTCCGTCCATAAAATGTGCACATAAAGTCACGGACCCTAAATATATTATAGTTCGAACTGTTCGGCATGAGAGACGATGCGAAAGTCGCCGTTGACCCATTCAACGACGAAGTATGTGGTTTTTTTCCAACATATAGTACAGGGAATGAATGAAAATAAAAGGAATTTAAGGATATCAAAACCTAATTCCAGCAAATAAATAAATAATACATTCAGTCTAATGCACTTGAATATCCAATTTATATAACCCGCAAAAAACTAAATAAATATTCATTAAATAAACAATGAAGACGAAACATTCTCCCCTACATAAAATGGTATGGAGCCTTTTATCCCTCTGGTAAAGGACAAAGCTTGACTAAAGGGCGTGTGACTGTTCCCTTAGTTGTATATAAAGTTGTAACTCTAACTTTGCCATCGGCACCTGCATGAGTTTTAATTATCCGTGCTAATGGCCATTTAAGAGGAGAACTCAACTCATTCTTTATAAGTACCAAGGAACCCACTGAAGGTGGATGAATTGAATCCTTATACCACTTTGCCCCCTGATGAAGGGTATGAAGATACTCCTGTTGCCATCGCTTCCAGAAGTCGTAATGTAACCGTTGCAAACGTTGCCAACTAGAAAGTGTATTAATTTTTAAATCCACATAGTCTGGATCCAACGCAGTCAAAAGTTCCAGGAGTTAAAGCATTCAAATCGTTGGGATCCGTACTAACTGCACAAAGCGGTCTACTGTTAAGAAAAGTTTCAAAAACGCAAATATACGCTTTAATAGATTTGGAACCGCGCAATCTATTCATAGTGATATGAAAATGGTTTTAATTGTGAGATACGAAACTTTGGTAAAGAACCCATATAGGACTGATAAGGTTTTGGATTAGTTTTCCCACAAGCAAGACAATTTTTAAGAACTTTCCTAACATATTACTTGGCACCAATCAACCAAAAGTTTTGAGCAATTATATTATACCAACATGTAAGTATTTAATGTGAATTTCTCTTATCAAGAACTTTGTAAAATTGCAATTATTCGGAATTAATAAAGGAAATTTTTTATTAAACCCTAGTGAAGTTGATTGAGATAATCTTCCACCAACGCGAATTATACCCTTTTCATCTAGAAAAGGATTGACTTTTCTCAATCATTTAGTAGTAACATTATTTTGTGTTATTTGTTTAAGTTCGTTTTGAAAATGCAGCAATTGAACTCGTTTAACTATAACAATGAAAGCATTACTCAGTTCCTCTGCACTTATGAAACCTAACAATTTGTTTGATTTGTTTCTAATGTTGTATGCAAACCGCAGAACAAAAACGACAATTCTTTTAATTTAAAAAGTGAAGAATGATTGTTTAATAAGGAATCAATAAAACTTTCAGCTAACGAAGTAATAAAAACATTGATTTTTTCTTCTAACTGAATATCTGAATTTTCCTTAAAATGTAAAGTAGGCAGGTTCCAACATTCTTGTTATAGTTCAAGAAATTTAGATCCATGCCACCAAGTAGAATTAACTAAAAGATCTTTTGGAAATAATCCCCTTGATCCGTGATCCGCAGGATTTAATGAAGATGGTATGTAATACCAATTCTTTGGAGCAACTCTGTCTTGAATGTAACTCACTCTATTGCTTACAAACGTTTTCCATCTATAGGCAGGAGATTTTATCCATGAAAGTACTATAGAGGAATCCGACCAAGCAAATACAGAATTAATTTTATCTTGGTAGATATATAATACATAAGCAATTAATTTAGAAAGCAATACTGCAGCAGATAATTCAAGTCTTGCAATGGATAGTTTTTTAATAGGTGCAACTTTACTTTTCGAACATAGAAAATATGTTTTTGCATTATATTGATTACTATATGAAATTCTCAAATAAACAATTGCACAGTAAGTTCGTTCTGAGGCATCACAAAATCCGTGTAAGTCACAGGAAACCATGTCATTGAAATTAATGTAACGTGATAATTGCACACTTGTAATCACGTTAATCTCAGACAAGAACTTTGTCCAAACCTTTATGATACTATCCGGAGGTTTGCCATCCCAACTTAAACCCAGAATCCACATTTGTTGAATTATAATTTTGCAATAATTATAGAAGGTGTTAAAATACCTAACGGATCAAATAATCGGGCAACCTGCGATAATATTTTACGCTTGGTACACTCAGAATCAAAATGTTTAATTGTAAAGGAAAAACAATCAGTTTGTGGATTCCATTGCAAACCTAAAATTTTTATTGTATTTTGTGTATCCTTATCAAAGGATGATGATGTTTGTTGAATATCATTAGTAGATATTTCCTGTAAAATATCTGGTGTGTTGCTAGCCCATTTCCCAAGCTCAAAACAAGCTTTATCTAGAAGTGTAGTTAATTGACATTTTAAATTCAATATCTCGTTAATTGTGTTAGCTCCAAAGTATATATCATCTACATAACTATTCTGTAAAATAATTTCAGAAGCTAAAGGAAAATCAATTTCGCATTTAGCCAATTCGTATAGTGAACGAATATCAAGAAATGGTGCAGTGGTTACACCAAAAGTTACAGTAGTTAATTCATAATCTTGAACAGGATCTTCGAGCGATGAACGCCAAAGAATTCTTTGAAATTTCCTTTGTTTAGGATCAACCAAAATTTGATTATACATTTTCTTGATGTCTGCAGTACAAACAAATTTATGTACACGAAAGTTAAGTAGAATTTTTATCAAATCATTCTGTAGTTTAGGACCTACATACAACGCGTCATTTAGCGACGGAAAGTTTTGTGCATGACGAGAAGCATCAAACACAACTCTTAAAGGAGTTGTTGTAGATTCATGTTTGATCACACAATGGTGTGGTAAATAAAAACAATTATTGTTGAAATTAGAAGTTTTATTAATAGGCATTAAATATCCTTTGTTAATGTAATTTTGAATAAATTCATTATAAGAGATTTTAAGCAACTCGTGTTTTGCAAATTTGCGTGCCAAGTTATGGAACCTTTGTAAAGCTAGAGAACGTGTGTCCCCGAAGCTAGTATAATTTTGTTTAAATGGCAGTGAGACGATAAAGCGACCGTCTGCATTTCTGCTAGTAGTTTCACGAAAATAGTTTTCGCAATAAATATCATCTGGAGATTGAACATTAGTCTCAAAGTGTTATCTAAGTCAAAATCATTTTGTTGTACAAAAAAAGATTTAACTTCTTGTGAAAGATGTTGTCCAATTTTCCCCATGACAACCCAACCAAAGACCGTGTTGAGCGCGTAAGGTTCATTAGATCCTCCCTGTATATAACCAGAACGAAGGATATATGGAAACAGTTCTGCTCCTAAAAGAATATCTATTTCACCCGGACAATGATCCGGGATCAGCAAACACTAGATTATTTAATGTGTCCATTGTTTTGTGTTAACCTTCGTGGAAGGCATATTAGAACAAATTTTATCTAGTACACTAGCATTGATCGGAATAGAAGGCAGTTCCTTACCGACTGGTAAGATTTCACATTGTATAGTATATTTAGCAAAAGTACGCATCGTATCTAATCCTTGTATGGATGTGGATATATGATGCTTGTTTAAAGATAATTTATTTGCACAAGATTTGCTTATAAAATTAACTTGTGAGCCTGAATCTATCAATGCTCTGCAAGTTAAAAGGTTACCGTATTTATCACGGACCTGAAGTAAAACAGTAGACAATAATATTGTAGTAGTATTTACAACGCTAGATAAACTAGCAGGTATTTGCATATTATTTTCCGATCGATCATTTAGTTCAGAATAAGACGCATTTTCCCGCATAGGAACGTCATCTGAGCGTAGAGTACTATTTTCAAAATGTAATATTGTATGATGATTTTTGTTGCATTTCTGACAACGTTTGTTTGAAGAACATTTGAGAGCCGTGTGCCCAAGAGCAAGGCAGTTAATACAGCACTTTCGTTGTTTAACAAATTTAAATCTGTCTTGAGATGATTTATTTAAAAACTCAGAACAGTTAAAAAGTAAATGGTCTGCATTACAAATTAAACAATTTGGTTTACGGGATGTATTAGCAAAAAGAGAAGACATTAAACGAGAATTTTTTGAAGTATGTTTTCGTGAATTAGTTTGAATATGTGAACTCTTGGAGCCTTTTACTCTAACAAATGATTCAAGAGCCGTACAATGCTTCAACAAAAAATTATACAAACTGTGATATGTAGGTATTTCATTTGAAACATGGTGCAATTCAAATGCCTTTTGAGAATTAGAATCTAATTTTTCAAGTAAAATATTCATCATTACAAAATCCCAATCTTCCGTATTGAATCCCATAGTGGATAAACCAGCTAAATTTTGACCAAATGTATCTAAGAGTTTTCTTAAAAATTAATTGTGGATTATCATTAGTTAATGAAGCACAATTAGAAATCTCTTTCCAATAACTCATTGCAAGTTCTCGATTATTAGAATAACGTTCTCTTAAACTGTTGTATGCAGTCTGGTAGTTGTCCGCTATGAATCGATTCCGTTTAACCAATTCTAAAGCAGGACCCGTTAAAACTGATAAAAGATAACTAAATTTATTCATTGTTGAGATATTTGCATCGTTGTGAATCAACGTATCAAACATGTCGATAAAAGTAGGAAATTTTCGGCAAATTTGCTTTTACATTAGATGAAGAAAATGTATTGCTTTTATTTTCATTAGGTAATTCTACACGATTGTAGCATACAGATTCAATTTTATTGAAACATAGTATAAATTTCCTTCTAATTATTTCTTCTGCAGTTAAATCTGCATCATCTTTAACGGCAATTGTGTTTATAATTTCTAGATGATGCTTATCGAATTCCTTTTGAATATTATTTATATTACGACAAGCTACGATAAAATTGGATGAATCAAGTTCTCCTTGTACGAATTTATCTGCAATCTCTCCAACTGAATCAAGTTTATTAATTTCTAAGTTTCGTAAAGCGTACAAACGTTTTAATTTATTATCGGCCATTACAACATATAGTTAAGATATTTTATTCAAATTGAAACGAATTCGAGTTTCAAATTCGTAAATATATCTTCCAAAAAACAAGGTAAAAAGACACGAAACAAAAATGTCGGTAAGAAAAGTTTCGTCTTCGTTCGACGACAATAAAGCGTAGATTATAAAAAGTAAATGAGTAAACAAAACCCTTATATCAGCTCAATTATACTATTCGTAAATATATAAATTGTTACACAGTGCAAAAAACGGAATGTTTTCGTGCACGCTGGAAACACCTTTATAAATTTTTAACTTCTATAGGATAATTTGTGGCTTTATAAATCAGTTATCGACAAATCTTAATATATAAAAAATCCGTGTCACTGTCTATGTTCCGAATAAACTCAAAAGGAAAGTTGGCATATATATGTAATTTGGTCCAACTTAGATGATAGGATAGTTATTATTTAAATTAATGGTCTTAATAATTAATAATAAACTGATCATCAACGTTGGTTATTGTTATTAATCGTACGTTCCATAAGTCAGGAATAGATGGCGCCTTCAGCGAATTTCTTTACAGAGAACTTTGCCCTTTGCACCTCATAGATGGCGCCACAGTTGAATGTGATATATTTTCTTAGACTACACAATATAGATGTCTTATTTTGCGTTAAATTTTGTGCGTTTTGTGTTAAATTTGTGTTTCAAATCTGTCTTAAATTACTCAGCCACAGCAACGCGTGGCCGGGTCTGCTAGTTATTTATATAGTAAAATAAGATGAAAATTAATGATATAATCTCAATCATCTATTATACAATAACACATCCTTGGTCGAAAAGTGGACTGTAATTTATAAGAGGTGTTGGTCCATGTTATACTATTTTGGAGAAGTTAAAATTTTATAGTGCATAGAATGTTTCCAGTGCATAAATATGTAACGGTACAATTTACAATTATTAAGATAAATTAGGCAGACTTACCAGAAAGGTAAAAGGGTGTATATAAATACTATATGTAGATCCAGTATGTAGTTCCGTCCAAAAAAATGTGCACATAAAGTCAGGGACCGTAAATATATTATAGTTGGAACTGTTCGGCATGAGAGACGATGCGAAAGTCGCCGTTGACCCATTCAACGACGAAATATGTGTTTTTTTTCCAACATATAGTACAGGGAAGGAATGAAAATAAAAGGAATTTAAGGATATCAAAACATAATTCCAGCAAATAAAAAATAAATAAATAATACATTCAGTCTAATGCACTTGAATATCCAATTTATATATAACCCGCAAAAAAACTAAATAAATATTCATTAAATAAACAATGAAGACGAAATTATTATTTGGAATTGGCAAAAGCGGTTCGAACAATAGAACCATAAGCATACAAAGTAAAATATTGTGAATAGATTAGATATCGTTTTACTGTCTGCATCAATCACATAATCCAGAAATCTAAGAAGCTTATTAAAAAAGAATATCCAAAGTATGCATTAAGACTTTAAAAATAGTCATACTAAAATAATAATGGAAAAAAATTAATAATTAAATCTAGAATTAACAACACATAACCATCAATCTCACACTGAACAAAATATCTAATGTAACATTAAAACGCAGGAATCATTTAAGTCCAAGAAAATTTAGAACAACGTTGTAAGCTTTCCGGACGCAGAATCATCTTTAAGATAGACAGGAAATATAAATTTGCGCAATGTACAGTCAGCAATCGTTTCGCCACGTGGTGTTAAAAGCGGAAACCTGACTTGTATATTTTTGATACATTTTACCTGTTTTCTGCGTCCACTGAGAGACTTTTAAATTGGCCCCAAAACGAGATAGACGAAAATAGTGTTGCCTACCATACGTCACTAAGTTTCAGATCGAACCTTTGATCAACATATATATATATATATATATATATATATATATATATATATAGGCGCTGTTAAATAGTCGCGGGTCGGCGCCTAACGGTTGGCACCGTGAAGGGCTGCATCTGATTGGCCCTTGACGCTCAGTTGCCACGCCTTGTGCTTGCTGATTGGTTTTATTTCCGGTTGAGTTGTTTAGGACAGGTACGGGTCGGTACGGTGTTTAATAGAATTTTCCAACAATTCGATAAGTTCTGGATTTCATTGCGTGCGTTTAGACTGTGAGGCCTTTTCGCTATTTCAATTGCCTCTCTTACGAGTCTTGATTTCGGGTGTTCTTATATTTGCCAGTATTCTGGTGTTCTCAAAGTCTATTCGGTGTGACGTCCTGGTGGCGTGTTCCGCAATGGATGTTGCTTTTTCTTGCTTTCTTATGACGTTCTGGTGTTCATAACGTCTAGCTTGAATTCTTCTGTAAGTTTGCCCCACAAAGGTTTTATGAGTCTGTACATGGAATCTCGTACACTCCCTGTTGTTCTAAAAGGATCCTCGTCTTCGGAGTCCTTAACACCGTGCTAATTTTTCTGTCTGTATTGAAAATACAGTATTGTATCGATATTGTGTCTCCGTAGAATTCTTGTAATACTGTCCGTGGTACCCTTGACATACGGTAAATAAGCCTTGGTAATTGGTGTCACATGCTCCTCGTCTATTTGTCTCGGTTTTGACTTAAGGGCTCTTTGTATATTTGGGTCTGTAAATCCGTTTTGTCTCGAGAGCTGTTTTTAAACTGTCCATTTCCTGTTTGATGTTATCCTGGTCAGCTAGTCTTTGTAATCTGGCTTGTAGTAGGTCTGGGTAGTGATGACAATTAGCATGAAGGTATCTGTTGGTGTGAGTTGCTTTCCTATATACTGTATGGCCAAGGGTTCCATCTTCCTTCCTATTTATCAGAACATCAAGGAATGCCGAAACGTCTGCAGGATTCAAACATGAATCAATATAACGAACGCATGTATTCCCGGATAAATATTTTTCCCATTGTTCCATCCGTGAAAGCCTACGACTAGACATTGTACACCTCTACGGGGAGGAGACTTTCAAAGCCACAAAGACCTACGAAAAACTGAGAGGGAAAAGATGTATTTCGCTGTGCAACTTCAACTTTCTGATCAACTGCCGCTATCAGAACTTGCTACCAACGTTCACAAAGCTGTCACAGCACACAAGAAACAGGAAAACTAAAGCCATTCTGGATAAAGCAAGGAGGGCCCTTCTCAAAGAACAAACAAACAGAATCCGACAAGAAGTGAGCGAAACAGAAAAACAACTCTACTACCTCCACCTGAATCTCAGTGGCCAATTACACGGAGTACTGTGGGACCGAGTTGAGCTGCTAACATACTGGCGCACCGAGACTGACAAAACACAAACATCTTCCAAACTCCAGAAGAAATTGGAGAATCTACAAAGTCTCGGAAATACGAACCCACCGACGACAACATCCGCAGTGTCCACAAAAAACTCGAACTACCCACTATCCCCCACAGAAATTAGTGTTTTTAGTAAAGGTTTCAACTTTGCTATAGCCCCGAAGAAAATTCCGATCGAGGAAATCATCTCCAATGTCCAAACGATCCTCGCAAATTTCGATAAACAAACGGCAGAGCAAATAAGGCAAAACGTCGCCCAAGTTAACAGATCTGCGAAACCACCTCAACCAAACCTCAGTTGACAGGAAATGAAAGCCCTCGAGACTCTCAAAGAATCCGAAAACATCACCATACTACCTGCCGATAAAGGAAACTTCACCGTTGTAATAAACATATAGACTACCAGGACAAAATGAAGCAACTTCTCGACAATGACTCAAGTTACAAACCATCGCCCAGAGACCCGACCACCTACCTAGAAAAAACAACGAAATCCAAAATTAAACATATATATATATATATATATATATATATATATATATATATATTTAAGTTTTCGCGGGCACTAAATGTTTTAGTTGGTTTCCGAGAATTCATCCGCGTAGTTGATAACTGATCTCTGCCGGGATCGATGGTAAAATGACGTTTCGGCAGAGTCACATCTGCCCTCTTCAGGTCGGTTCGCATAATTCTCGTAGCCTTCTGCTTTCGCTTCTAGTTACTCGAATACTAAGATTTTCTGAAGCGAGCGCGCTGTTATATAGTCGCGGCTCGGCGCCTATCGGTTGACACCGTGAACGGCTGCGTGTGATTGGCCCTTGGCGCTCAGTGGACACGGCTCCATCCTGTTGATTTGTTATTTCCGGTTGAGTTGTTATTGGACGGGTACGGGCCGGTACGGTGTTTAATAGGATTTTCCAACAATTCGATAAGTTCTGAATTTCATTGCGTGCGTTTAGACTGTGAGGTCTCTTCGCTATTTCAATTGCCTCTCTTACGAGTCTTGATTTCGGGTGTTCTATATTTGCCAGTACTCTGGTGTTCTCAAAGTCTATTCGGTGTGACATCGTGGTGGCGTGTTCCGCAATGGATGTTGTTTTTTCCTGCTTTCTTACAGCGTTCTGGTGTTCATCACGTCTAGCTTGAATTCTTCTATTAGTTTGCCCCACATAGGTTTTATGACAGTCTGCACATGGAATCTCGTACACTCCCTGTTGTTCTAAAGGGATCCTCGTCTTCGGAGTCCTCAACACCGTGCTTATTTTTCTGTCTGTATTGAAAATAGTATCGATATTGTGTCTCCGTAGAATTCTTGCAAAACTTTAGTAACCAGATCACAAAGACTAGCTGACCAGGACAACATCAAACAGGAAATGGACAGTTTAAAAACAGCTCTGAGACAAAACGGATTTACAGACCGAAATATACAAAGAGCCCTAAAGGCAAAACCGAGACAAACAGACGAGGAGCATGATACACCAATAACCAAGGCTTATTTACCGTATGTCAAGGGGACCACGAACAGTATTGCAATAATTCTACGGAGACACAATATCGATACTATTTTCAATACAGACAGAAAAATAAGCACGGTGTTGAGAAGTCCGAAGACGAGGATCCCTTTAGAACAACAGGGAGTGTACGAGATTCCATGTGCAGACTGTCATAAAACCTATGTGGGGCAAACTAATAGAAGAATTCAAGCTAGACGTGATGAACACCAGAACGCTGTAAGAAAGCAGGAAAAAACAACATCCATTGCGGAACACGCCACCACGATGTCACACCGAATAGACTTTGAGAACACCAGAGTACTGGCAAATATAGAACACCCGAAATCAAGACTCGTAAGAGAGGCAATTTAAATAGCGAAGAGACCTCACAGTCTAAACGCACGCAATGAAATTCAGAACTTATCGAATTGTTGGAAAATCCTATTAAACACCGTACCGGCCCGTACCCGTCCAATAACAACTCAACCGGAAATAACAAAATCAACAGGATGGAGCCGTGTCCACTGAGCGCCAAGGGCCAATCACACGCAGCCGTTCACGGTGTCAACCGATAGGCGCCGAGCCGCGACTATATAACAGCGCGCTCGCTTCAGAAAATCTTAGTATTCGAGTAACTAGAAGCGAAAGCAGAAGGCTACGAGAATTATGCGAACGGACCTGAAGAGGGCTGATGTGACTCTGCCGAAACGTCGTCATTTTACCATCGATCCCGGCAGGGATCAGTTATCAACTACGCGGATGAATTCCCGGAAACCAACTAAAACTATATATATATATATATATATATATATATATATATATAATTATATATTATTTTAATTAAACTTAAATAAGATCTATTTTAAATTATAATGGACAATAACTTAGAAATAATAGAAAATATGCAAAGTGAATTTGTTAGAGAAGAAATTATTGCCGACAACATAGAGTCAGTAAATAGGAATATATTAAATAAGAATGCTATTCTCTCTCTTAATGTTAGAAGTTTAAATGCTCATATTAATGACCTAAGAATATTTGTTAACAACCTCAGTGAAAAACCCAATGTTATAGTCTGTTCAGAGACTTGGGATCTACAGTATCCTAATTACTTATCATAACAGGTTATAAAATGTACTATAATTTAAGTAAGATAAACAGATCAGATGGAACAGTTGTTTATATAAAAGGCAATTTAATTGAAAATACTGAAGTAATTACTCTAGGTAGACTTAAAGTACTAAATTCAGTAATAAAATTAGATCAAAGTGATAGTTCACCTATTGAAGTAACAGCCATGTACAGGTGTCATGATTTACCTAAACAAGAGTTCATATTTGAATTAAAACAATTTTTAATAAAAAAAAGAAAAGTCAAAAATCACTTGATAATAGGTGATTTTAATATTGACCTAATTGATGTTGATGACTGCAGTCAGGAATACTTGACCAATTATCTGGAACACGGATACTTACCGGATTTCAAACTATAACAAGACCGTCTAATTTAAATCCAGTGCAGGGCACTTGTATCGACAATGTATTCGTTAGGTTGCAAACTGTTAAACCAACTGCCTTAAAATTTGAAAACCTTTTTAATGATCATTATCCACTATTTTTAATATTGAATAAAATTAGAGATCAAGTTAAAGAAAAACATAGTATGCAAATAGATTATAAAAAATTGGTTGAATTAGCTGAGAATATTAACTGGGACTGTATACTGGAAGAACGGGACCCAAATAACGCCATAGAGTCACTCACAAAAGAAATAGCTATGTGTTGGAGAAATCAAAACAATTAAAAAGTCAAAAAAATATATACCTAGAAGTAGCTGGATTACCAGATCGATCATAGGGTGTTGTAACAAAAAAGATCAACTATATAAAACGTGGAAATCAAATCCGGAAAATATCCAAAATAAAATTGCATATAAGAACTATGTAAAGATTTAGAGAAGGTTATAAATAATGCGAAAACATATATGATAAGGATGAAATAAACAAAAATTTAAAAATCCTAAAAAATTATGGAATATAATAAATACAAAACTTGGCAAAAAGTGTAGATATCATCAAAATATTAGTTACATTTACAATGAAAATAATCAAAATTATGGAACCAGAACAAATTGCTAATGACATGAATAAATTTTTGTAATATTGGGTCTCTACTTAGCCATAAAATACAGCAACCAACAAATGCCATAAATAAATTACCACCTGTTAATCCTGAAACCATATTTATAACACCAACTAATAGATTTGAAGTTATTAAAATTATTAAAGAATTGAAACTTAAAAATGGTGGGGTAGATAACATTCATGCCTATTTTAGCTTTATCTGAGCACATTGCTGAGCCGCTCACTCATATTATAAATATCTGTATTGAACAAGCCATATGGCCCAATGCTTTCAAGCTGATGTATACCTATCCATAAATCTAAAGATAAACACTTTACATCAAACTATAGGCCTATTTCATAGGTATCAAACTTTGCTAAAATATTTGAAAAGATAATTTACACTAGATTATTGAATTTGTTAAAAAATATAAAATATTATCAAAAAGGCAATATGGATCTAGACAATTACCAAAGACGCATTGAACTATTTAACAGACATTATATATAACAAATTAGACAAGAGTCGTCCTGTAGCTGTGACATTCCTCGACTTTGCCAAGGCGTCACACTTTGACCACCAGATACTACTTGACAAGATATACAACTACGGTATAAGGGGTAAAGCTCATAAATTAATAGAAAATTATTTAGACAGTGGCACCAGAGAGTAAAAATCAATAATATAATGAGTGAATTCTCTCAGATTAATACAGGTGTTCCACAAGGAACTGTCTTAGGACCGTTTCTGTTTAATTATATATTAATGAACTTTTAAAGCTATTGCCTGACGGTATTGTAATATCATTTGCCGATGATACGGCTGTTGTAGCTAGTGGAGACACTTGGAGGGAAGTTGAAACCAACATGAACAACTACCTAATTGAAATAAGTAATTGGCTGGCTGTAAATAAATTATCACTAAATATTGACAAAACTGAGTATATTACCTTTGGCAACTATTCTAACAGTGTTCCTGAACGCATAAACATTAATATCAATGGACTCAATATAAAAAGGGTGGAACATTCTAAATATCTGGGTGTAGTTCTCGACTATAGATTGACATGGGAATTACATATTAAATATATTTTAAGTAAAACTAAGTACCTTATATTTTTCTATAATTTGAGTAAATCTATGAACACTGAAACCTTACTTATGTTATACTACGCTTTTTTCCATAGCGTTATTAGCTACGGAGTAATAGCATGGGGAGGAGCATATAATAACACTTTACAAATGCTTCAGCGATTTCAAAATAGACTACTAAAAATTATAGAAAAGAAACAAGTTATACCTAACCCCCACTCAACATTAAACAACTGTTTACATGTGAATCTGTAGTATATCATTATAAAACGCTTAGTAATATATTCAATAATTCTACGAGCATAACAAGAAATAAAACTTCAAATCCCCAACAGAAGTAAAACTGTCAGCGTCAAGAATAGTTACTATAGAGCAATAATAACATTTAACTCTTTACCAAATAAACTTAAAATAATGGCAACAGAAAAGATAAATAAGCAAAACTTAAAACCTGGATTATGAAAAATGTATGAAAGTACTTAGGATACAACTGTTGTGTTATGGACAACTTAATATGTAGATATGTGTGTATATGTGTGTATGTATGTATGTATATATTGTATATATAAGTACAATGAAACTTTTTTTATCCAATTACTTTAATTTTAGTTAATTAGTTTACTTAGTGGTTAGTTTGTAAGTATATACCAGCCTACGAGCAGGTAGCTTTGTTACCTTGTAGGATTTACTATGTAAATATGCGTGGAATGTATCTGGTAAATAAATAAATAAATAAATAAATAAATAAATAAATATATATTTGTTTTTAAGTTTTCGCGGGCACTAAATGTTTTAGGTGGTTTCCGGGAATTCAACCGCGTAGTTGATAACTGATCCCTGCCGGGATCGATGGTAAAATGACGACGTTTCGGCAGAGTCACATCTGCCCTCTTCAGGTCGGTTCGCAGGATTCTCGTAGCCTTCTGCTTTCGCTTCTAGTTATTAGTATTCGAGTAACTAGAAGCGAAAGCTATATTCTGAGAGGTTTCAGCGGTCATTATTATGAACTAAGCTAGGTTCCGGGTGAGAACCGCCTCTGAATTTATTAAATACTCGACGTTTCGACTCCTGCTTTGGAGCCATTATCAAGAGACAAAAAATAACTCCTACTGCCTACTCCCCAAGAGTCACTTGGGGAGTAGTCAGTAGATGTTGGTGGCGTGTCTGGTTTGTTTAATCTGGCAATTACGGAGGTCCAAGCTTTGGGAAGGCGAGTGCTGTCATCGCGTCTATTTAGACAGAGAGATCTTTTCTCTATTTCGATGGCTTCGAGAATAATGGATGCCCTAAGAGAATTGAGAGATATGATAGTCCTACTGTCCTCGAAGTTGGTAGAGTGCCCTGTTTGGATATGGTGATGTGCGAGAGCTGAAGTCGGATCTTTTTTACGTGATCTTGTTTTCCTCACATCTTGTAGAACTTATAACGTCATTCCAAATACTTTCAAACTAAAACATCACACCTCTTCACGTTCAGTTTCCAGTATTCTTAACAAAGCAAAGCAAGTTTGGCCCTGTTACGAAATTCCGCTCATTCAATCAGATATCAACTTGACCAAACCAACCGAAATTTGTATCACTGTTATTCATCATTACATACTTTCAATCCTCATCCAATTCTGTGGGACAATTTTGATCGCATTTCGAGCGATAAAGCCGAACACCTGGCCCAAAAGAAAACAGTCACTCAAAAACTTAAGCTAACACGACTTATTACAAAACAACAACCCGCTGTCACCTCACCCCCTCAGACGACCGTCCATAATTTTCTGACTTCCCCTTAGACTCTACCAGTTTACACGTCCTATCCAAAGGTTTCAATTTCGCAGTGGTACGCCGAAAACTATCCCAACTGAAAGAATCATTTCTCAAGTTGAGGTAGCTTTGGTTGAACTAACAGATATTGTGGCTGAAGATACTCGTCAAGACATTGCTAGAGTACTCCGCACATCAAAGCCCCTAAAATCAAACCTAACTTCTAACGAAAGACATGCACTAAAACAACTACGTAACAACGATGACATAACTATTATTCCTGCCGACAAAGGTAACGCGACTGTTCCTTTCAATACTAAGGACTATGTTCACAAGATGAATTCCCTACTCCACACTGCAGACTACGAAATAATGAACAATAATCCTACTACTTACTTAGAGAAAAAGACTAAGGAAATCATCAACAGGACACAACTTCCTCTTGACGTCAAAAAGACCATCATTCCTCGTGAAAAGTCTTCTAAAATCCGAAAATTTACGGACTACCCAAAATTCATAAGCCGGACAATCCTCTTAGGCCCATTGTCAGTTCGGTACAATCCCCGACCCAAGAATTAGGCCAGTACTTAGCCAAAACCCTTCAACCTCTAGCCGAGCAAGCATCCTCGTACGTAAAGAACTCTTCTTCCTTCCTAGATATGCTAAGTGCTTATAGAATTTCAGAAAATGATATCATAGTTAGCTTCGATGTTGTATCCCTTTTCACCAATGTCCCCATTTCAGAAACGTTAGATATTCTAAAAACAAAACTTGTACAACACTGTTCTTCTAACACTTATTTTTCATTTCAAGACACTCTGTTCAAACAAGTCCGTGGGGCCCCCATGGGTTCACCTCTTTCTCCAGTGCTTGCTAACATTTTCATGAAACAAATAGAAACCCAGGCACTAAACTCGTCTAATTTAAAACCTTCCTGCTGGCTTAGATCTGTAAATGATACTTTTGTCATTTGGCCTCATGGCAGAGATTCATTAGACTTCTTTCTACAACACCTCAATGTTACACATTCTAATATACAATTTACAATGGAAATCGAGTCCGATTCTTCTCTCACGTTTCTTGATGTGCTCATAACAAAAACCAACAAAGACAGATTCTCACATACCATCTATAGAAAACCAACCGATACCAATCGATACTTAAATGCCCAATCACACCACCACCCTGCTCAATTGAGTTCTGTAATGAAATTTTTGACTCTTAGATCTATTTGTTTAACAGATATTGACAATAGACAAAACGAACTTAATAATCTTCAACAAATCCTTCGACAAAACGGTTATCACCCGGACCACATTGCCTGTATAATTCATCAATCTCAACAACCCCCAATCACACCAACCCCATCATAAACAGACCAACTACATCGAAAAGCCGTCCTTCCATATTGTGTTTTGTCGGTCTCGGTGCGCCAATATGTTAGCAGCTCAACTCGGTCCCACAGTACTCCGTGTAATTGGCGGCTGAGATTCAGGTGGAGGTGGTAGAGGTGTTTTTCTGTTTCGCTCACTTCTTGGCGGATTCTGTTTATTTATTCTTTGAGAAGGGCCCTGCTTGCTTTATCTACAATGGCTTTAGTTTTCCTGTTTCTTGTGTGCTGTGACAGCTTTGTGAACGTTGGTAGCAAGTTCTGATTGCGGCAGTTGATCAGAAAGTTGAGGTTGCACAGCGAAATACATCTTTTCCCTCTCAGTTTTTCGTAATTGCCAGATTAAACAAAGAAGAAGATATAAAATTGGCGCCGTCAGTAGGATTGTTCCAAAACGAATAGAACACGAGAATTCTAACTAGTCGTGGTGGTTTCCAAACCTCCGTGGGACAATTAACCTCTTTCAGGAGATACAATGGAAGCGAGCTAGCACCAGGAACACGCAACGGCTAACCAGTGCAGTTAAGTAACAGAACAGCCCATGCCAGGAATTATATTGTAAGGATTGCGTTATTATTTTATTATTTCCAATTATTTGATACACTTAATTACCATTTCTGCCATTAATATTTTGAGTATAAAAGTGCCAGGTAAGAAATATTTTTGCCTAATTTAGGAACTTTTTGATAACACACAATTAAATTTATACCATTGATTTGAACGACAACATATTATCTTAAGCTTATTCAATTATTTTAATCCTTATTTACTTACACACTGATTTACACACTTTACTGTTGTCATGTTGACAATATAATTCACTTGATAAACGTAATCTTAATATTGTGAAAGTACTTAACTTAAAAATTCCCTAGATTTTTGCGATAGTACAGGAGTACGACGGCAACCCCATCTTTTGAAATTATTTCATTACATATTGTAACACTGACCATAGTATGGCGACCGACACCAACAGGCCTTACTTATCTTCCATATAAAAAATAAACTCCCTAGCAGGGCAGCCGAACTAGTAAATTCGCGAAACCCTACACAATTGACTGACATTGTAACTCTTAGAAAACCATTCCGGAGATCCTCGAGACATATCAGCACACATTCAAGATCTCCAACATATGAAACAATTACCATCGGAATCACCCTTAACATTCTGAACTAGAGTTCAGACCCATCTGTCAAAAATGCTGGCCACAAAACCATTTGACTAGTAAGGAAAAACAAGCCCAAATAGATTTAGTTGAAACTATGGCACTAAACAGCCTGCTTACAAGTCTAGAGCCAAAAATGGAACAATTAATTCGAGCAAGTTACCCGAGAGATATTTTAACCGTGATCTGTAGAATCAAAAGAGAACTCCAATTGAACCATCTCGAAACTCAACACCGACCTTTCGAAGACTCAATCAATTGCCACCTCCAAAACAATGCACATTCTGTAAGAGAATAGGTCATTCAGTTAATGAATGCATCATGAGATCGAGGCAATTTCAACAAAACCAAAGCTTTGGATAAAATCAAAGTTTTGGGCAAAACTTTTAAAGACCTCGCCCTAATCCATTCGCCGAAAATTCCGGTAAACAAAATTACCAGCAACCTCGTCAAACAAACTTTTCACCTAACAGGAATTTCCAACAACGCCCATCAACCAGTACTCAACCCCCAAATACGGACCAATTTAAACCGAACCTTAACTTTTACCGCCAACAAAGAACTCATCACCTAAATAACCATGAGTTCAAAACTCATAGATTTGAATAAACTTATTCGCACCCCAACAAACTACCAGTACTAATACACAGATTTCGACAATAACGATTACTTTTCTTACGACAATTCCCAAAATGACTTTGACGGCTATTTAAAAACAAACCACTTTAAAATTTGAAAATTACTCTGTAAACTACGGCAAAATTTTTCCTACAAATTTTTATAACACTAACCTTCAAACAAAACCACCGGACATGTCACACCTTCGACCCAAAACTAAACATCCCTGAATAGAGATTTCTGTAAGACCTCTCATGTCCGTAAACTCTAAGAACTTGTATTATATCATTGATGCATCCAACACCTACAAACTTCTTGTGGACACCGGTGCAGGACTCTCTATTTGTAAGCCTGAAACTTGTAAAAGCTTCAGAGAAAGATTCCAAGAAATTGTCGTCATCCAAGGAATTACTAACGAAAAAATTCAAATAAATGATCCCCTCTCCTCCCATTTAATGTCAACGATCTCCAAAAACTCTACATTTGCAATATCGATATCGAGTTCGATGGATTATTTAGGCTCCGATTTCCTGGAACATTATAATTAATTGCACCACAGGTTTCGATAAAAAGCAATTAGTAACTAACTTCAAAACACTTAACAGGCGATTTAATTAGTAAAGATACTCCCAAAAAGTTTTCATGTAACCCCGTCAACACAATTTCTATTCAACCCGTACAGAGCAAATCTGTAAACTTACTTGCAATCTTAGGGACACAGATGCCTTATTAACAGGTATAGTAGTTGAAACAGTTCATCTTCCTAATGCTCTAGTAAAAGTTGATAGTAATGGCCAATTTCTGACATCCGCAAATGCAATCATAAAAACTATAAATTTTACAGATATTAAACTTGAACTTATACAACAGTTCAGTGTGAATTCTATTTCACAAATCGAAACAACGGAGAATAACATATTAGAACGACAAGAGCATTTTTCAGGCAACTTCGACTTGAACACATAAATGAAGAGGAATCCAACCTAAAATAACTTCTCTGACATATTTTATCTCAAAGGAGACCATCTGTCATTCTCCAAAGAAATTAAACACACTATCGAAACTAACAACTCTAGATCAGTTTTCACCAAATCTTATCGCTACATAAAGAGGAAGTTAAATCCCAGGTAGCGGAAATGCTAGAAGAAGGAATTATTCGCCATTCAAAATCGTCCTGGTCCTCCCTTATGAGGGTAGTACCGAAAAAACTGGATGCTTCAGGAAAGCAAAAATGGCGCATTGTAGTTGACTATCGAAAACTCAATGAACTAACGGTTGATGACAAATATCCTCTCCCTAACATCTCGGACTTATTAGATCAACTTGGCAAATGCCAATATTTCACAACACTTGACCTCGCCTCAGGATTCCATCAGATTTAGATTGACCCAAAAGACATTTCTAAAACCGCGTTTACCGTTGAGAATGGGCACTATGAATTCGTAAGGATGCCCTTTGGTCTAAAGAATGCCCCTTCAACATTCCAGAGGGTTATGGACTACATTCTTTTAGGAATTCAAAAGGAACGTTGTCTCGTCTATATGGACGACATAATCGTATACTCTCCCACTATCAACGAACATTTGTCTCGTCTTACTGATGTTTTTAAACGCCTACGAAAGATAAACCTCAAAATCCAAACCGACAAGTGCGAATTTCTTCGCAAAGTAAGTAGTTGGTTATCTCGGACAACTGATTACCAAAGATGGAGTAAAACCTAATCCATCGAAGGTAGAATGTGTATTGAAATTTCCTCAAACCCAAAACCAAAAAGATATCAAATCCTTCATACCCAATTTTGCTAAAATTTCTAAATTTCTCACCAAATTACTCCAAAAAGATAATTCATTTTACCACCGACCACCGCCCTTTAACAAGGCTCTTTTCTATTAAAGATCCAGGTAATCGACTTGCCAGATGGCGTCTCATACTCGAGGAGTACGATTATGAAATTATATTCAAATCGGGAAAAGTAAATAACAACGCAGGCGACCTTTCACGCATTCGAATAAACCATAACTCCCTTGAACGAAAACTTGAACAACTTGAAACAGACGACGATGACAACTCAATCTTTAACGAATTTAGGACATTCGTAGAAAGGTATAAGACCTTCTCACTTATCGACTATAGTAAAATTCAATACTCCAACTGTCAACTCTTTAATAGAGAAAACAAAAATATCTAAGTTTTCTTGCAATCTGATAATTAAAAAGATTTTCATAACCAAATTTTCGAGGATATCTTCGAAGAGAACGCTGAACAATTCAAAATCAATATTTTCAATATCAAAAGCGTTCGAAAAAGACTATATTACATTATTCCCCTACCGACTGATTTCGACACCGTGAATGAGGTATTATTTGCCTCAATTTGCAAAAGCAAACACTTTCTAACTGACTCTGAACTATCCTGCGTTGAAAATAACTTACCTATACTCGAAAAGCTTTCGTTTAAATTCGTAGAAACAGACATAAAGTGTAAAGTATGTCAGAACATAACAAAAACAATAGGAAGAGATCAAGTACCAATAATACTAGATCAATTCCATAAAGGTAAAAATAATATACTCAGAGGAATCAACGAAATCATTAGGCGAATTAAAGAAAGGTATAACTGGCAAGGAATTACAAAAGACGTAGAAAAATTCATTAAGAATTGTCAAATCTGTCAGACAACCAAAGCTTTCCGTAAAAACCTTGAAAATTCATTAGTCCTAACCGAAACCCCAAAAACCCCATTCGAAAGAATAAATATCGACATTCTCGAAGTTTCTAGCAAAAATTATGCCCTTACTATGGGAGACGAATTAACTAAATATTCCCTGGTCTACCCGATTAGCGACTATTCCGCTAAAACTGTCGTCAGTACGCTCATGATGTTTCTCCAACACTTCGGAACACCTCTAAGAATAACTGCGACTACGGTCGTGAATTTGACTAAGAGGGCTGTCTATTATATTTCAGGATTGGACAACCCTAGTGTTGCAATCTGACAACTGACAGCTCTATCGTAAAGTTTGACATTTTTGGGGTTATACGTACTCAGAACGTTTTGACATACGAGCGCTATGTGTTGTTTACAGTAACTTAAAGGATTCATCTCGGCCAAAAAATAGAATTAAATCGTGAACATTTTCGTGCGATTATTTTTTACAACTTTCGACGTGGATCAAGTCAGCAAGAGTGCATGGATGAACTTAATTTAATTTTTGGCGATGAAACTCCATCAAGGACCACTGTTTATCGATGATATGGTGTATTCAAGCGAGGTCGTAGTTCACTCCAAGACGAATTTCGTGAAGGTCGTCCAAAAACAGTTGTTGTTCCGGAAACCATTCATGCTTTGCGCGAACTGATATTGCAAGATCGCCATGTGACCTATCGTGAGATTGAGTCAACCTTACACATTAGTGGGACCAGCATACATTCAATATTGCATAAACATTTGAATGTCAAAAAAATTTGTTCGCGTTGGATCCCACACAATTTGTCAATAGTTCAAAAAAAGGCTCGTGTCAATTGGTCGAAAGAAAAGCTCAAAAAATACGATCGCGGTGCTTCAAAACACGTTTATGATATAATGACAGGTGATGAATCGTGAATTTACGCGTATGAGCCCGAAAGGCA
Organism: Octodonta nipae; assembly: GCA_034190945.1. Lineage (NCBI taxonomy): Eukaryota > Metazoa > Arthropoda > Insecta > Coleoptera > Chrysomelidae > Octodonta > Octodonta nipae. Next base: position 58,926,416 of record CM067223.1, read on the forward strand.
GTCGATTGTATGGGTGTTTCAAGATGAGCCGAATCCAACAAAAGTTGTTCGCGCACGAAGCACTTCCTGTTTTTTAGGAAAAACTGGACATGTCGCAACCGTACCACTAGAACAACGCAGAACAGTCAATATTGAGTGGTACACAACCATTTGTTTGCCAGTTGTCTTCCAAGAAATGAGGAAAACTAACCGCCGCAGACGGATCACTCTTCACCACGATAATGCGAGCTCTCACACATCGGCTCAAACAACTGCATTTTTGACCACTCAAAACATCGATTTGATGAGTCATCCGCCATATAGTCCTGACTTGTCACCAAATGACTTCTTTTTAATCCCGTACGTAAAAAACAAACTGAGAGGTCAACGTTTTTCGACACCTGAAGAAGCGGTTGCTGCGTTCAGAATGCATGTTTTGGAGATACCTCAATCAGAGTGGCAAAAGTGCTTTGACAATTGGTTCAAACGCATGCAAATGTGTATAGATCTTCATGGGGAATATTTTGAAAAACAATAAAGCGATTTTCGATGATTAATATTTGTTTTTGTTCTCTAATCCCGAAATATAAAAGGCAGCCCTTGTATGCACTTCTCAAAGACCTTTTGCAAATTGTTCGATATTAAACTAACCTACTATAGTGTAGGACACCCCCAATTTAACGGGTCATTAGGGCGCTTTCATTCATTAGATATGAGAGGTATTCATAAGGCCGAGCACCCTGACGAACATCACTTAAATATCCTGCCATACGCAATTAATACCTACAACTCGTTTTCGGGCACACGTCTAGCCGACCCCCTGAAACTCTCTATAACAAAAAGGACTTGTTAGTATCTTTGTATCAGTGACACCTGGACAAAATGCCATTACTTTAACCTTGGTTTGATTGAAAAAATACTCATGTCCCATTGATCTGGTGAACCCAATGGTAAAGTGTTTGGTACCAGTGTACACTGGGGCTAGATAGAACGGTTGAAGTCCTAATATAGCCGCGTTATTCAAAATAACAAGTCTTTACGCTCATATATTCAAATCCCAAAAGAGTTCCATTAACTAATCCTTTTATATTTATTGCTATTGTGTCCTTCCATCTGGGATCAGCCAATATACCAGCATTGATTACAACAATATCAATTCTTCCAAATCTCTGCTTCGTGCATTTAAATATTGATTACTAAATACATCAGAAACTTAAATAACCGCATTTCACAGTACTAAAAAATAGCACGAGAAAGAACCGATACTCAAAAACAGAGAGCGAAAATTCGATTCGATAAACATGTTTCGGACAAAACCCCAAATTATCAAGTAGGTAACAAGGTTTACGTACGCGAATCTCAGTTCAAAGATAAACTCCAAAACAAATTTAATGGCCTCTTTCAAATAGTAACAACAAACTCAGATACTTTACTCAATTCTCGCACTAACCAAAAAAAAAAAACAAAATTAACTTTGATCGTATGAAACCTTTCACAGAATACTGATTTCTTTACAGGATCATCCTGCTGTTCGGATCGACAGCATCCCAATTCGAAATAAGGCCAATCAATAACACCCTAGGGATTTATTATCATGTAGAATCACGTATAGCCTTGTCAAACCACAAATGTACTCTTCTAGTTCATAGAAATCTCTCCGTTCTAGAACAAGCTTCCGATACCAACGACAGAATTCTCAACGCAGTTTCTCACTAAAAACTACTGTCCACCCGACCAACGTATTCCTTGCTGAGTTCAATCAAACATAAACTTACTAACAAAATCTCAAACTCTATCAAAAACAAATTTACTGAAATCCAAATGGACACCCGAAGATACAAATGTGGATTAATCGATGGCGCCGGATCCATTTTCAAAGTTATAACTGGTAACTTTGGCACCTTCGATGGCGAATATTTCACCAATAGCTTAAATAGTTTAAACAAAGGACAACTGCAGATCGCAAATATTTTGGAAAACCAAATAAGTATAATCACCTCAGTTATAAAGACGAGACTGTACCACACATTCAAATCGACGTGAAAATATTTAACGAAAACATTCGAAAAATGGAAAATATGATTCGTAAGATAAACGACAAAATGGCGTACGTAGAAACAAAACTTCATTTCTAGAAATGACGGGAAAACTTATGGAAAATTATCTCTTTCTAGAAGAAAACTTAAATTCTTAATTCTATAACTTTTGCCCGTCTAAAAATTATCAATACCTTAATTTTAACTCCTGAACATTTTATTGCCGCCTTACAGGAAATATCACATAATCTCGTGAAAAATAATTTACCTTTGCCCGTCAATTATTCAAGTATTGCATTATACTTAGAAATTACAGAATTAGAAACCTTTCAAACAGATTTCGACCTTGTATTTATAATCAGAATTCCACTTATTGAACAGCAATAATTCACTGCTCTCTTCTTACACCTAATACCTGTCTATGATGACAGAACTAGGTTATACCATGTACTTTCATTAATTCAAAAATACATTGCAAAAAACGACGATTCCTTACTTACTCTAGCGAAGTTAGTATTTTCAATGGCAAAAAAATTCCACAGGTATTTGATTGGCTTTTCTTGAAAAATGTATATAGCATAACACAAAAACTGTTCTTAACAAATTTTTATTCCTTAATTAATTATAAGGAGTGTTTAAAGTTGCAAAAATCGCAATTTTAGCATTTTTTGTAACTTTTCAGCAACTGAATGAAAAGTTCTAGGGTCGAAAGTAAGTTTGTTTTATACGTAATTTCAATAGCTACTAAATGATAGGTTCATATAGCCGATTATATAAGTAGTTATTGAGTTATTTGGAAAAAACTAAAAAATAAGCATTTTTCAATCATCCATAGTTATTGTATAAGATACGTTGAAATTTTGAAACCCGGCAGAATCTTTCATTTCTACGAGGCAAATAACTGGTAAGAATCTTAAATTTACAACTCAGAAGGTTTTCTTGCAAATCTGATTTTTTTTCGATGGCTTTTGATTTTACGTGAGGTTTACAATGCTCCCATTTTGAGCTGAATTAATATTATAACCATCTGAAAGAAACATATTAATTATTAGTTCTTTGAGTACAATCAATCATAAATTAAATTCTTTTAGTTTTGTTTTATTACGTGTAAAATCAGTTTGAAAGCCTGCATTTTGGTATTCGGAATTAAATAAAATGTACTGGGAGAGAAGCACCTTCCCCTCATTTTACTACTGCGTTCGAACTTACATTCATTTCAAATCCCTTTTATTATTTCCCTAATACAAATGACACGCCAATTGTCAAAACTGTTTGCTGATAGCCCAGGGACGAGAAACGGTGGCATATAATTTGTTCATTGAAATGTTACATTTCTATTTGTTCTATTTTTCGATATAACTTTTTTTCTAATCATTTTACAAAAAAAATGACATCAGACCATTTTTATAGATGGTGTTTTAAGGAATAATTTTCATTATAAACTCTTAAATTTATTGATTAGTTAACTAACTTCATAGTTCATAACTATACATTAATATTAATGATTTGCCATAATGATATTGTTGACTTTGATTTTCTATTTTCTGACTCATTATTTCCTGTCTTAAAGTTTTTTCTTTTTAAAATTGTCGAATAAATTAATTGTGATACTGAGATCGACTTTGTTTCAAAACTCTGTAAATTAAAGTTAGCAAAACAATTACGAGGTTAAATCATATATCAACAGAAATTTTTTCATACATTTATTGAATAATATTATACAGAAATGATTGATTTAGCATTTTTCAATATACCCTTCTGCGTAATCTACACACTTTTTCCACTGAGAGTTGAGAGTTTCAGTATTCTCTGTTTGTTGCATCCCCGCAACATGTTTGTTCTTAGTTTTTAAAGTTGATTGAATTATTCAATTGATTTTTAAACATTTGCACCTTTTTCGAAAACTCTACGTCGCGCCAATGCTAATTTATATTTGTACATTTTTTTGTCTCTAAAACAGAGAGAACTGAGATTCGTGTTGTGACCACCGACGAGTCCGGAAGGTTACTTTATTTGATTCCGAAGTAAGACAGTCGCTTTTTGTTGTTATTGTTATTATTACGATTTCGCGAGTTATTAGTTCCGATCGTAACAACCGCTAAACCGGTTCTTTTGTGTTTATAAAAGCGCATCATTTATTTGTTAAACCCGCATTTTTTGTTTGCTCAATGAATGAATATTACGTTGCTATTTTTTGTGTAACGTTTCGTCCAGATTACTTTAAGAACATACGAAGCTCTAAAACAATTTCTGCTGCTGCGGGGCTAGCCTCTGAACAAAGAAGAACCAAGAAAACACCACCTGCAGGGCTTCGACTTAAAAGGTCAGTGATTAACTTTTACTTGGTGATTTCATTTACGCGACGGTACATTGTTTTATTGATTGTTCCGCTAAAGGTCCTTCGTCAATTACATACTTGCATTGAACCAGCATTGAACTAAAACCGCAACATCTAATTCATACATTTTTTTTTTGATATTATATGGAATGTGCCAACGAAGACATTACACTGTTCATAGAATGTTTGAGGGCGAGTTGCAAGCCAACTGCGCATGTGCTCCTCGACTTCTTCATATATTCCAAATCGTTTTCCTCCCGGTGATTCTTTCAGAGTCAGGGCTATAAGGAGACTGGTCGAGGGCTTCTCAGCCCATTTCTTGCAGTGTATTCCTTATTTTTTGTTTCAAATACGCGGATTTTGCCGACCGTAACAACTGGCAGTAGTAATCCACATTCACTGTACGTTGGACATGTAGAAAATCAATCAGTAAATTCCCTTAGGGTCAAAAAAATCGTAGCAAGGACTTTTCCAGTTGAGAGGGGAGTTTTGAATTTTATTCTTTTTTCGCCACTTTAGACGATGCGCTTCAAAAAGGCCTTCACATCTTGCTGAAATCTATTTAGAAGTCTTTCAACGATCTTTAGTTTAGTCAACAACCTCGGCACACATCGAGCACTAATTTTTCTGAAACTAAGTTGATCAATGATAATTGATTGAACACTTCCATAGCTGACACCCAATTCTGCGGAAATTCCTCCACGGTTAATCGGCGCTCACGTTCAATAAGGTGCCGAACACTATTGGCAATGCTAGCTGTAAGGCTTGTCCTTGTGCGTCGATTATGGTTATCATTCTGGTACACCCCTAAATTTTCTCACCCACATATACACTATCCCCAAACTGTGCCTTCAAAAGAGTTAGAATTTCTGAGGGTTTAACGCTTTTACTGGTTAAAAACTTTATGATAATCTGTTGCACAGCAGACGAATGTAACTCTAGCTTAGACATGGCTGACTCTGTACTGACCACACATCATACAATAGGTATTAAGGACAAAGCCAAGCATACGTGAGTATGCGGTTGGTTCTCCAGTGTCCAAACCAAACATCTCCAAACAACATAATCTAGCTCGAAACTGCATTCTAAGCAGAACAGCAAAATTACAGTTTATATTTTATTTACCCTCATATATAACGTAATTTGTTTGGAAAAAGCATTTTAAACGTCATGTCAATTCAATGACATGCTATTTTTATTCTACCGTGAGGGGAAATCAGGATTCTCCTCTATTAATATTTATGCGTTGCCGAATACCAAAATGCAGAATTTCAAATTAAATTTACAGACAATAGAACAAACCCAAAAGAATATTGATATATGATGAGTTGTACCGAAAGATTTGATAATTAACATGTTCCATTCAGATTTGTCAAAAAGTAATTTGGTGCAGAATGGGAGCGTTGTAAACATCACCAAAAATAAATAAAGCCGTGAAGTTGAAATTTTGAACAGTTATTTTCGATAGACAAATGAAACTTTTTGCCAAGTTTTATTGTTCTAATTTTTTTTTGATAAGAGTTACCAGTGATTAAAAAATGAGCCTATTTTCACATTTTTCGCGAATAACTCATTTATTAATTAACCAATCCTATCGATCAACATCTTATTTAGTAGGTTCTAAAAATGCGCATACAACACACTTACCTTTGATACTTTAAATTCTTACTCTCTTGCTGAGAAGTCACAAAAACTACCAAAATTAGGGTTTTTTTATTTTAAACACCTACTATAATTAACTAAGAGTAAGTAAAAATGTGTTCACAAAACTTTTTTTTGTGTTACGCGGTGTATCTTCTTCAAAAGAAGAAACATTCAAACACCTGTAGAATTTTTTTGCAAAAATGGTATTAAAATAATGCTAAGTTCCCAACACTAACTGTATATTCCAATAAAAGACTTAGTCCGTGTAAAACTTTGAACAATCGAAATAAATTGTGTGTACCAAATTTTAGGCACAGATTTGGACGATTATGGTCTTGTTTAATAGAGTATATATCCGTATTGGTAAAACTTGAAATTTGGGAATCGAATTCTTTTGGGAAAGCGATGAAATTTGTGAATCAACACATGCGTGCATGGAAATCGACCAACATACCTAACATATTGGTCGATTTTTATAAAGCCCTTTGTCGATGTGGATAGTTTTTTTAAGTGTAATCTATTAAAGAAGATCACTAGGTGGTCTCATATCCTTTTCTGCGACTTGCAAAATACAGTTTTGCAGAAAATCGCCGAAAAATCCAATATTCTTATCAATAATTCCATCGAAGTGACGTAACTGACATTTCCTCATAAATATTTTACTTCCAACGTAATAGTGCAGGAATCGCAGACACTGGAAATTTTATTAGCAACCACATAGATAGATAGTATAGTATTTTCGGCTTCTGAAATCTATGAGTACTGTTTTATTTAAAAGAAAATTATTCAATTTTGCGAAGACGGTGCTTTTGATGTCAGTTACTCCCGGCCTAATAGAAAGTTCAGTGACAACACATGTCAAGCTCTAAACTGCTATTTGGTACGATTATACACAGGGTGTTTACTTGGAGCAAACAAAACCACAAAGTAAAGTGATAAAAGTAATAAGAATAGCACAGATACATCGGTCGAAATCATATCTATATATAAAATAACTAATTTATCATTTAGGTAAACTTTTCCAGAAGTGTTTGTTCATCACAGTAAGTTAAGAGCAATCACTCCTAATCTTAAAAGTACATTTAATATGTAGTTTTGGGAAGTTTTGATAGTCTGCTTGATTGACATATAATACACATACATACAGAGTAAATAATTATATAACGTAGCCATTAGAAGTTGAATATATATGATAGGAAAATTATTCTGCGGCGTAGAATAGTTGTTAAATAGGGTAGTTCAAACACCTATAAGGAAGACCATTAGCAGTTGAATTTACAAAAAAAAAACAAAAAAAAATTACAAAAATACAGAACTTATCTGTATTTTTCAGAAACCATTGCGAGGAGAGAAAATCCCAGGTGAACATTCAAAATAAGTTTGATGAAGTTGTAGATAAGTAAGCAATGCCGGATTTCAGATTTGCTTGACACGAAATATATATAGTGCATATATATTATACAATAGGAAATTGATGCAAAAGCATATAAAACTATAAACCAGATGCAGGAACTTGGAAAATCAAAGGTTACAGAACTTGAACATGTATAAATTTTACTTTTCTATTTCAACAATTATTTTCAGTAGAGGATCAACATATACGGAGTGCAAAAATTCGTATAACTACAGTAAAAAAATGAAAATTAAGAAAAATATTTTAAAAGGACTTTTGTCGCCAAACATACGAATATTTATTCCCCAATAAAGTGATTTCAAGAGGAGACAATATTAACGGACTCACTAGAAATCCTTCTTTGGAATTCACCTCAAATGAAAAACGCGAATAATGTAACAGATTTGAAATGTATACAAGGACACATTTACGTAACCCTTAACTGCAAATGCAACAAGATTAAAACCGCACGTGCAAGGACGCAGATTCAGCGTCTTGGCTGCCTGATGAATATCAAACCGATCTTGAATTAGAATCGGCATAACAGTTGAAGTAGTTAGACGTATTTTCATAATTTAATATTTTACATGTTACAATCAGATATATTTTTGAATTTATAATTTTAAGTTTAAGTGAAATAAATATTATTTAAAAACAGTGTTAATTAACACAAAAACATCACTGGCGCAGTCACACACGGATTTTGGAACGGGAAATTATCAAAATTAACCCGTCTGAAACCAGAAAATTCCAAAGAACCTCCACGACCAGGAAAGTTCCAGGGATCTGCCAAAACCTCCACCAAGGAAAGTTTTACGGGCATGAAGACACAAATATTGTAAGTTACTCAATTCCAAATAACTTTTGTTAATTTCTTCCCTGTATATGCCGATCTCCTCGCAATTCTTACCTCCACGTCAGGAAAGTATTGATAGCGAGTTAAATATAAGTTTTGATTCAGATTTAGATTTAAGTTCACTATTTAATAATTTGACTTTAGATAATAATTCAAGTAATAATTTAAACATGGCTCAAATACCAGTTTTTGATACAAAACTTCTACAAATAATTCCACAATTTGACGGAAATCCCTTAGAGTTAAGTTCATTTTTAGAAACTGCAAATACTATAATCAATACATATTGGGATCCGAACCCAAATAATGCCGGTTGTGTTCAAAACATTAGCATAATTTATGGCATTTACGCTAAATTAACAGGCAAAGCACGCGAAGTTTATACTATATGCATTGCGAAAGACTGGCACTCCGTCAGAAACGCATTAATTGCAGACTTTGGCGATCAAAGAGATGAAAACGGACTTTTGTTTGATTTAGATCAGTTAAGACAAACTAATGAGTCCGCATTACAATTTTATACCAGGGTAATGTCAAATCTCAGTGCATTACACAATTATTTAGACACTCATGAACCCATTGCCGCGAACAAGCAGGTAAAGAAAACTTTTTACAACACACATGCTCTCAAAATATTTTTAGCTGGTCTCAGAGAACCATTAGGCTCTACAATTCGAGCTATGAAGCCTACTGGGTTGGCTGAAGCTAGACAATTTATAATTTCTGAAATTAACATACGTCATTTGCTAAAACCTATTGAAAATGTAAAACCAAAATCACAAAATTTTCAAAATCAACCACAAAATTTTAAACCTTTTCAAAATAATTTTGCTTTACAACATCATGTACCATTATTTCAACAAAATGTACCTCAGTTCGTAAACCCTATTCAACCACCATTTCCACGCGGACCAATAAATATTCAACCACGTCCTGTACCCTACCAAAGACTACCAACGAATACTCAAGTTTTTGGAAGACCCAGACCACCAATTAATGTTTGGAAGCCAAATAATAATTCAAATAATCATACTAATATTCAAAATAGACCTCGACCCGTACCAATGTCAGGTGTATCAAATTTTTCTAATCATACTGCTAACACTGTTATCCCAAATCCTCGTTACCAACCGAAAAAATTTGGAGAAATGCATAATTTTGATTACAATGATCCTAATCAATATTTTTATAATAACAGTAATGAAACAAATATACCTGAACAATCTTATTATAACAATCAATATTGTTTTAATGAACCGAACTATGACGAAAACTATGATGAACGTGAATTTTACTCAAATTCATCACCAACTGTTCATGACTCTAACATAACTCATCAAAATGAAACTTCTAATTCTGAAAATGTTAATGAACCCAATGACCAAAATTTTCACGATCCCAGCCAAAATTCGAAAATTTCATAGAACTGCATTCAATTTACGATCGCAAAGATTAACCTTATATTAAAATTGCTGATCCTCCCTTAAAATTATTGATTGATACTGGAGCAACGAAATCTTTTCTCAACCCAGAAATTGGTGAGAAATATTTTTCTGATTACATTCAAAAAGAAACTTTCACAATTTCTTCTATTTTCCAAACAACAACTCGAAACCTTTGTGTAAAGATTCCAGCATTCTCAGAATTCAATACCAAACAACCCATTAAGTTTTATCTTATCAAATTCCACCATTTTTTCGACGGTCTAATAGGCTACGACACTTTGAAAGATCTTAAAGTTCAACTTGATCTTAAAAATTATAAAATAAAAACACCTTCAGCAGAAATTCCTTTATCACACTATGAAGCAAAAGGAAAACTTTTATTCTTTGCTAGAATAGAACCCTTCACTATCGAAACAGCAAAAATTCCTGTTAACATAACAAATGGACAAATTCTTATTCCCCAAACCAAACTATTCAATTGTGTAATTCGAGAAGGATTAACAATTTCAACAAATGGTTACGCCCCTGTCGATATTCAACATTCCACACCACATGTCCAAGAAATTTGTTTATATAAACCCATAAATGCAAATTCTGTTACCGAAAATGACTTTGAATTTTATCATGTTCAAATTGAACCCTCATTTATTGACAATCAAAACAATATCACAAATTTACTTCGAACGGACCATCTCAACCCTGAAGAAAAATTTCACCTTAAAAAACTTTGTAAAAACTACTCTGACATATTTCACCAAGACAACACTAAACTTACTTTTACAAACCAAGTTAAGCACAGGATAAAAACCAAAGACGAAATTCCAATTTACACCAGATCTTATAGATACCCGTTTATTCATAAAAAAGAAGTCCAAAAACAAATAGATGAAATGCTAAATCAAGAAATAATTAGGCCAAGCGATTCACCATGGTCTTCACCTATTTGGGTAGTGCCCAAGAAAGCTGACGCTTCTGGAAAGAAAAAATGGAGAATAGTAGTTGACTATAGGAAGATTAACGAAAAAACAATCGATGATCGATACCCTATTCCCAATATATCGGACATATTAGATAAATTAGGAAGAAGTCAATATTTCACCACCCTTGACCTAGCAAGTGGTTTTCATCAAGTAGAAATGCATCCAGATGATATACAAAAAACAGCATTTAACGTAGAGAATGGACACTATGAATACTTAAGAATGCCTTTCGGATTGAAAAACGCCCCCGCGACTTTTCAGCGTGTGATGGACAATGTATTAAAAGAATACCTAAATAAAATTTGCTTAGTTTACATTGACGACGTAATTATATTTTCAACTTCAATTCAAGAACATTTAGTTAACTTAAAGAAAATTTTTCAAAAATTTCGAGAACATAATCTCAAGGTACAATTAGATAAATCTGAATTTCTCAAAAAAGAAGTAGCATTTCTAAGCCACATAATAACGCCAGAAGGTATCAAACCGAATCTAGATAAAATAAAAGCAATCCTAAACTATCCAATACCTAAAACAACTATAGAAATAAAAAGTTTCCTCGGACTCCTAGGTTATTACAGAAAATTTATTAACAATTTCGCAAAAATAACTAAACCATTTACCAGTTGTTTAAAGAAAGGAGCAAAAATTTACATCAATGACCCTATTTACATAAAAACTTTTGAGGACTGTAAAAAACTTCTAACTAATGATCCAATACTTATACGACCAGATTTTACTAAAGAATTTATATTAACCACCGACGCTAGCCACGTAGCAATTGGAGCTATACTATCGCAAGGACCCATTGGTCAGGATAAACCCATTGCATACGCATCCAGGACTTTAAATGATGCAGAACAAAATTACTCAACAATTGAGAAGGAGCTACTAGCCATAGTTTACGCAACTTCTTACTTCAAATGTTACATAGTAGGAAGAAAAATAAAATTAGTCACCGATCACAAGCCCTTACAGTGGATAATGGATGTTAAACAACCAAATTCCAAACTAATAAGATGGCAATTGAAATTAGAAGAGTTCGATTATGAAGTCATTTATAAAAAAGGCAAGTTAAACACCAACGCAGACGCATTATCAAGAGCAGAAATTTATCCAACAGACACGTCATCAAATGTTTTACCAATTTATGAATACATGGACGAATTTAATAGAAATATAATGGAAAATCCCGAAGCAATATCCCAAAATTCAGACGAAAGTGAAGAAAATCAAGAAAGACTCTCACTTGTCCCGGAAGTAGATCCAGAAGAACAAGGCGGAAATCAAACTGTCCACACTAGTAATGAAGATCCAATCTTAACAATTGACATCACGGAAAAACCTCTAAATTATTTCCAAAATCAGATTATGATAATAAAAACTGACCATAATTGCAGAACAGTCAGAAAGAAAATTTTCGAAAATCCAGTACTACGAACAAGATGGCAAATTTACGTTTCCCCGGAAAATTTCCAACAAGCCTGTATTAAATTTCTAAAAGAATATGGTGTTCCTAAACGTCAATACGTATTTTATTTCCAAAATGACGATAATGACGATCTTTATAAAAATATGTGCAGATTTATGAGCGGTACATTTTCAAAAACTCTGCTTTTAAACTATTAAAATCAAACAAACTACTTTCCGACATAACTAAAGTAACTAGACAACAAAAATTAATTAAATCACAACATGAAGGAATCACTAACCATAGAGGAATTCATGAAACCATCAATGAACTGAAATTAAAACATTACTGGCCAAAATTAATTGACGATGTAAAAAACTTCATAAATAACTGCCATATTTGCCAGCAGGTAAAATATGAAAGACACCCACCACTTATAAAATTGCAATTAACACCCTCACCGAAAAAACCTTTCGAAACCCTACATGTAGATACATTCAAATTCGATAATGTCACTGCATTGACAATATGTGATAGTTTTTCAAAATTCGGACAAGCCTACATTTTGCCAAGTTTATCAGCTATTCATATTTATCAATCCTTGTTACAATTTATTTTTCTTATAAAATTCCTGAAAATATAATTTCAGATAACGGAACAGAATTCACGCAACATTTAATAAAAGAATTTTCAAAACTTTACAAAATTAATTGGCATTATACTTTAGCCTTAAACCCAAACAGTAATTCTATTGTTGAAATATTTCACTCCACACTCTTAGAACATTTAAGAACTCTTTCACTTTTGAAACCACAACTAACTTCTTTCGAAAAATTAATCTACGCTATAACAGGCTACAACAACTCAATACATTCAAGCACAAACCAAAAACCAATTGATCTTTTATTTGGACATCTTGAATTAAAAGACCCTATCGAAATCGATAATTCGATACGACCAATCAATCATCAAATAAATGAACATAAAGAAACCATGTTAGAACTTTATAAATATATCAACAAAAAATGCTCTGACAAAAAACAAAAAGTAATTACTAAACTTAACGAAAAAAGAAACGATCCACCCGATATCCAACCAGGAATCAGCGGTTATAAAAAACTAACGGAACGACAATCCAAAACAAAACCCCTTTACAATCGAGAACATATTTTAAGATCTAACGAATTAACATTAACAAGCCCTCACGGTACTTACCACAAACAAATTTTGAAACCTCAAAGAAAATTCACCAAACAATTTTTGCAGGATAATCCTGATGACAATCCTGATGACCAACAACCTGATAACGTCACGGAAAGTTCAGATTCAGAACCTGAACAATAACCCCGGAATTTAAATTTTCAAACAAGGAACCGCAAGAATTAAAATTGGTTCTCACTCTTTCCTTCATTATATTCCCATCAATTCAATCAAAACCCAAATTTTTAGTATAACTCGTGAATATGAACACATTGGTAATTTAATAAACCAAACTACCCTTAATTATAAAATGGAACTTTATACTAGTTACCAACATCTGAAATTTGAAATTGATAATGTAAATAAAAAATTAATTTCAATTTTCCCCAATCAAAGATACAAATAGGCTTATTGAATCCTCTAGGTAGCATTATCAAATCTATAACTGGAAACATGGATCAAGAAGACGCTAAGGAAATCTATAATAGCATTTCACAATTAGAAAATAATCAAAACCAGATTATTAGAAAGGTAAATAAACAAATATCTCTAAGTACTAAATTGGTCAATGGTATAAATGAAACAATTACGTCAGTTACGACAAATCAAAAATTAATTTCAAATAAGGTTGAAGAATTACGAATTGCTCTAAATGAAACAAAATTCGGTTATGAACATTATTTTGAAATTCGAGAAATCTTAAATCATGTAAAACTTAATTTAGACTCAATACTTAATTTTCTGACCGAAATCGAAAATGCTATAAGTTTCGCTAATCTAAACACTTTGCATCATAGCATTATTTCACCAGAACAACTTAAACATTTAATAAACATTCTTTCTGAAATTCACAGCCATACACAAATATTATTTGATAAGAACAATTATTTTGAATATTACAAAATTGTTAAGACAAATATTCTTTACACTGAAGATAAATTAATATTTTCTTTAGAATTTCCACTAGTTCATTCTGAAGTTTTTAATCATTATCACTTATATTCGATTCCGAATATCAATAATACCATAATTATTCCTCCTCAACCTTTCCTTATATTGAGTAATGACCAATATCAATACCAAGAAGATCCATGCCAAGAAATCAACCCCAACTACTTGTGCCAAACAAACAGCCTGGTGCCCACACACGAAAAATTAGACTGCATCACATCAATCCTATCGATGGAGACAAACTTAGAAAAATGTCAACAAGTTCCTGTCAAGTTAATCCATACCATTATTGAGGAAATCGATGAATCCCATTATATTGGTATTTTTCCAAGGCCACAGAAAATTCAAACAAGTTGTGAAGAAAACAATGTAGCCATCATCAAAGGACCTTAGCTTTTTGAAGTTCCACCCAAATGTTCAATTTCAACCCCGAAGTTCACCTACCAAAATGAAAAGGGAATCTCCCAAGGACATCCAATAGCCCTTCAAGATATTGAAGAAATTTCATTACTAGTTATGTCTGTTCAAAAACTTAAATTAGAAAAAGTTTCACTTGATAAATTGCATCAAATTCAACTTGAAGAAATTAATAATGAACCTTTAGAAACAATTCAATTGCATTCAAATTATCACAGTTGGTCCATTGGAACATTTTCAATTTTGATTTTATTAATAATTTGCTATTTTCTTATTAGAAATAGAAAACAAATTCAAGCTTCAATAAAGAAGAAACTTCAACCTCGAGTTCCTTCTAAGGGATGGAGGATTTACGTAACCCTTAACTGCAAATGCAACAAGATTAAAACCGCACGTGCAAGGACGCAGATTCAGCGTCTTGGCTGCCTGATGAATATCAAACCGATCTTGAATTAGAATCGGTATAACAGTTGAAGTAGTTAGACGTATTTTCATAATTTAATATTTTACATGTTATAATCAGATATATTTTTGAATTTATAATTTTAAGTTTAAGTGAAATAAATATTTTTTAAAAATAGTGTTAATTAACACAAAAACATCACTACACTGACATTATTTAGACAATATCATTTTCGGTTTATAATCCTATAAATTGTTTATAGTTTTCTATACATAAATCATAGTGCAGATACTCCTTTTGTACCCCTTGCACGACTATTATTCTTACCTGCTACCATCGTAAAATTGACTTCAAATAGTTCGAATTTTGGAATATTGCCTTCCTTATAAAATTCAAATTGTAAAGAATTGCTTTGATTTTGAGTACTATTCCAGTTCAAATTAATTATTTGAAGATCTTTTTCACAATTACCAGTGGCATTTGCATTAACTGGTACATTAATCTTTAACGAGTCATTACTTATAGAAAGTAATACTTCTATCTGGATAGCAGCATCAATTACTATACAACTCCTATTATTTCCTGGGTAATTTACTGACCAATTTCCCTTAATTGGATCTGGAACTGGGGTTGGTGACGGGTTTGGTGTAGGCGGTGTTGTGGGGGTCGGCTTTGGTGTAGGAGAGGGCTTTGGTGTCGGATTGGGCTTTGGTGATGGCGTTGGTGTTGGTTTTAACGTGGGTCTTGTGGGTGGTATTGAGCTTGTAGTACTTGGAGTGGAAGTTGTAGTTTTTATAGTTGTTGTTGCATTCGTGGTTGTAGGAGTTGGTACGGTCGTTGGCTTTGATGTAGTTGTTATCGGTGTTGTTGGTTCTGGAGGTTGTGGGTCAACGTCTTTACCTAAAATAAAGAAATATTAAATATGCATTTCTCGCAAATATTTAATTTCCAAATATAAAGATAATCTGTTCATTATTTATTGCACAGCCATACCAAAAATAATGTTTAAAAAATATACTCACTGACAAAGAAATCGCAACACCCAGAAGGATATGTTTAAATTTAACATTGTTTGGGTAAAACATAGATGTTATAGTAAGGGTAAACGATAAAATTTGAATAAAAAATACTAGGGAGTTTAATTTTTTTTTGTAATTAGTTCCCAAGCTTCCTGTATTTCATGTCTTAGAACCTTAGTCCATTTGGGTTGGGGTAAATTTCCAAGCATCCTACCCATCATATCCCAAATATGTTCTATGGGCGGAAGATTGGGGGATTTGGGCGGCCATGGCAACAGATTCACAGGATCCGTGAGTCGGGGGGTAGTCAAATCTACTTCCGAGTGGCTACCCACAAAACTTTCGGATTCATGGCAGTCGATTCCAGACCTCGATTCTGGCGACAAGGCGGTGCCCCCTAGTAGCTAGGGAAGGAGAGGGTCCCGGTCCTCGAGTGCGACTTGTCAAAACTTTACGTAAGTAGTTTACCGGACAGACATTCCTTGGGGATCGAGCGAAAGGGAATGAGGTTCGACTTGTTAAGCCTTAATACAAGTAGTCGTCAAACGTGCTTTCCTTCGGGATTGTGGCGATGAGACAACCTGGTGGGTAACAGTGGGATCGTCGCTTTCGAGTCATCGCCCTGTATGAGGCGCAACCTAGTATTCGAGAAGAGAATCCTTTGCCGATCTCTCGCCATTTACTTCTACAATTGGACCAAAGCGTCCCGCTAGTAGAGACACTTACACCTTGAAGGCGGATGTCAGTCTCGTCCAGAATCCTTTGCCGATCTCTCGCCATTTACTTCTACAACTGGACCAAAGTGTCTCGCTAGTAGAGACACTTACACCTTACAAATAGGCGTGGACCATCTTAAACGAACTGGGGTGTTCGTAAAATCTCAAAATAGGTGGTGCGGGTGGAGATGAGCTAGATTGGGTGATGCTACCGGTGCCTCTCCATTCTGGGTTGGCCTCGCACGGGCAATGTCAAAACTAGATTGTACTCCTAGGTGGGACGGCGGTCCTCGTTGGTCAGTCATGCGCGCATTTCACCCTTGTAGCCTGGAGTGGTAGACGACGTTTGCTTGAGGTGTAGGACTGGGGGTCCCATTCCGTCTAGTATCCGAGGCAAATCCTACCTTAGTCCACACCTGCACTTGAAACCATGTTTGACACGGTCAGATGCAAGCCCACTAGCAAACCGGTACCATCGTCTGCACATTAGAAGAATCGCTCCGAGTTAATTCGGTCGAGAGGCTATACCAGGCGCCAGCTGCGACTGCGAAAGTTTTAATGCGTTGGATTTAGAAAATGCTATAACAGTGGCTAACACTGTGGTGTGTGCACTCAAGCTATAGGACAAACTCGTTGGACGACCGAGCCAAACCCAGCCAAGACCACGATCTGAGGCCGTCGTTTGAGGTGTTGGGCCAGCGGCTTCAACCAAAGGTTAAGCTGGTACTAATATCCGAATCGCTTACGACACGACGAGTCCTTGGGAACTGCTGCGGTCGTAACTATGACTCTCTCAAAGTAAAGGACTACATACGGCTCCACTACTTCCTGTAGATAACGTTGCGCTGTCATGTTGCCTCGACCAAAGACTAAGGGTGGCCTACTGCCAAGGGCAATAGCACCACATACCATAACGCTTACTGTTCGGTGTCACTCAACATCAAATTTAGGTTGACGCCTATCTCCTACACGTCGTCTAAGAATCATTAACAACATCTCATAACAGTAGTAGGATTTTTGTTCGTGTGGTAGCGATTTCTCGAAATAAAAAAACCGCCTCGCGTAAACCAATATTTCGATCTCTTTCAAATTCACTTAGCTGGCAATACATTGGGTGTATTCGTACTCTAAGCATTTTAACATCCATCCTTCGATTTGGTAAATTTAAAATAATTTAAAAAAACACTATAATATTAATCGATAAAAAAGTTTATGTGACAAAAAATTCACCAAAGTTTACGAAATTTCAATCATTTACTGTATTACTACAGCATCTATGTTATACCAAAACAATATTAAATTTAAAGATCTCCTTCTGGGTGTTGCGATTTCTTTGTCAGTGAGTACCATAATACTGTAATTGAATCTTATTTAAAATAGAGCTTTCAACATTACTAGCAAGATTTAATTTCAATATCGAACTGATTTCATATATAAACATGGTACATTCATACGAATCTTTCATTTATGCACTTTTTTGATATATTAAGTTAAATTAACATTGTGTCTCCCCGGAAATGGTTTATATACAATAGGACCAACGATTGTTTCACGCAACCTTCCACATGCTAGGGAAATATTCAAAGAGGGCATACAAGTAGCAATTCACGAACTATATGAGTCACGAATCATTCGTAAATTGTACGGTAAATTTATTAGAACAATTTTAAATTTTCGAATTTTCATTTCAAAATTTGTATTTAGACTTTTACATTTTACATTTCTCCCAATTTATTAACACCTTTTACATCTGATTGAAGATTTTTATATTGTAAATTAATTTTCTCGACAAGCAGAATTTTTTATAAAGAATGAGTTTTGTGGTAAAATAGAGTAATTGTTACCCAATATCGTAGTTTATTCGCAAATCTACTGCTTCTGTTATTGTATGGAGATAAAATGTATATCAGATTTAAGTCAAACTATAGACTTTGCAACAAAAAAAAAGGTTCAACAAAATCAATCAATAGATCTCACGTGATGTCCGAACGAACAAACAAACAACTACAATTTTATAATAGTATAGAAGATAACCTCATTTCCAAATCAAAGCATTTTGACCCAATCATCGAATCCATGGAACTTGGACCAGAACATCGCTTAGTAAGTTTCGACGTTGAAAACCTCTTCACGAACGTATCATTAGACGAATCTCCCGACATAGTGAGAAAGAAATCTACTAAGGAGGAAACCCTGATGGAGAGGACGGACCTTCCAATGGATTCAATCATGGACTTAATACAATGTTGCCTCGAGAACTGCTACTTTCAGGAGAAGAACCGGTTCATGCAAGAAGAACACCTATGGGCTCCCCGTTATCGCCAACCATCGCCAAAATCTACATGGAATGGTTCGAAGATAATACACTGAAGGGGCATGAGAAGCAACCAGCACTGATTAAGGTATGTCGACGACACCTTCATTATTTGGCAACACGGAGAAAGAGAACTACAGGCATTTCTGGAGCATCTAAACCGATCACAACCATCCATCAGATTCACTAAGGAGAGGGAAGAGAGTGGGTGCCTACCATTCCTTGATGTGAAATGCCAAAGGACTAGGACCGGAATCGAAACAACATTGTACAGGAAGGCTACACATACAGGTTTATACCTACACTACAACTCTAACCACCCAGCAACAACGAAAGCTGGCATCATCAAAACACTAGTCCATAGAGCCAAAAATATTTCAGAGGCCCTCAAAGAAGAAAATATGAAACTTAGTTAAGACCTTTGACGAACGAATATCCGGAAACCATCATTAACAAGGCACTTGAACAACTGGAGAAACCACTAGGCAGGAAGAGGAAATCACGTTAGCAACCGTATTACTAGTAAAAACTTATTGAACACGGAGATGAAATCAAAATGTTTTTCAAGAGCAACAACACCCTGAGGAGCATGATCACAAAAACAAAGCAGGATAATCCTGCAGTACCAAAAAAACTGTATATACAGCACACACTGTGACTGTGGCAATCTCCACATTGGGGAGACTAAGCACCTCTGAACTGAACACCATGACACCAACTGAGATCAGGCAAGGATAATTCACAAGGAAGAGCACTGGTATAAAAGAAAATTCATAGAGACGGCATACATAATTTCTAATGAGAATATAATCAGGGAGCCAGCGTCCAAATTAAAAACGTTTGGAGACCTCTTCTTGAACCACTGCCGCTGATTGGACGAGACAGGGGATTAAGCGACCCAATGAGCATGTCCGGTATAATCTGAATATCCCATCATTCACCTGATAACGACAAAGCTATTGAAACGTTGTGAGATCAATCATTTCAAACGATGGAAGTTCAAGGAAACTTATAGAGACAAAGAAAGGTTCAATAGCGATATTGCCAAAATCCAACAATATATCATGTATATTTCAGACGATCTTGCACTAGTCAAAACAGATCTATGCGAATCATTTATGGAAAACTATCTTTATTCAAGGGGCCCTTAATGAACACTGTTGGGTTTATCATTTGTTAGTATAAATAATATTTAAAACTAGAGCCTCCATTGAAGCTGACAAACGCAGTAAGTCAGTGAGCGCTTTATAATGCCTGAACACTTCACACTCGAGGTACGCATTATGTGTAACATAAATGAATATTGATATAAATTTCGATAAAGGAACGATCCCTAAATGTTTTCATATTTTTCTTGGTAGTTGAGTAGTGGATTTCATAACGAAAGGACTAAAATAAAACAATATCGTTATATTGTTGTGTGTGATTTTCCTACCCATATACCTAATAACCACAAAGTGAAGAGGCAACAACGTTATAACCAAAATCAGCGCAACCAACGCAATCATTCAATTGCAATCAGACTGTAATGCATTCAGTAGCACACTCAAATCCATTCAAAAAAGTTAATCGACAATACCCAAAATATTATATACAAGGACATCCAGTTCAAATACCCTACAACTGCTGTGTACAAGATTTGAAATCTGGAGATTAAACAAGATCGATGCCGAAGATCTCGACATAGAGCAACACAAACGCGTATGTTTTTTTCTTGAAATAAGTATTTATTATATGAAAGTTGTTTTCACATATTTAATTTATTATTTGTTATCCTCGTTCGCCACGATTCCTTAATCCAAAGCATTTAATTCCTGATTCAGTTTCTTCCAGACGTATTTCAACTTTAGTATTGAAATCCCCCATGATTAGAAGGAAGTGTTTTAATGCTTGATTAAAATGTTCGTATAAATTTTCGATTTCATAATCTTTATGTTCTGTTGTTGGGGCGGCATAGACTTGGATTACTTTGCATTAATACTCTTGGTTTTAAATTTACTTTCGTTCATTAAGCGTAGACCGCATGTAATAAAGGAATTATTGCGGAAGGTTCTAGTCACTTACTGAAAACAAGTAATGTGATATTTATTTGTTTTGATTGTAATATTTTGACGTGGCTGGGTTATCTATCTATGGGTGTCATTTACAGAATTAGTCCATCACCACCACAATGTACTTATTTTCGCAGTCAGATTCTGGAAATGGACCGGCAACATCAATGGCTACTTTTTCAAATGGACTACCCATATTATATTGCCTCAGGGGGTCTTTTGCTCGCTTTTAAGGCCCATTACTTGCTGCACAACGTTTGCAATCATCAGGGCATGGTCTCTTCGATAAGGCATCAGCCTTCTTATGGCTTGTCAATTTCATTAAGTTCTTCTCCATCATCACGGTGCTCAATTCTACCAGAGTCTTCCAAAGATCGCTGTATGTTGGCTTGTCCTGTGGGAAAGTTTTCCGTTACCAAATAAAACATGTCTCTGGTACACACTTTATCTTCGAGATGAAGGACCTTCCCTACCACTGGAACTTACTCCCTTAGTTTCTGGAACTGGCTGTAACTCTTGGCAAACACCTTCGCTATTCCTCTGAACATCCGGAGATCTCTAGCCACACAATGAGCAAAGGCATATTCTATGGGCATCTCAAGCAGGTCTCGGGGTTCTTCTCTGGTCACGTTGTGTTGCACTTTCTGCCCATTCTTGTACAATGCCATAAACTGTCCGAAGGTCATCTCTTCGTAGGGTGATTGGATGGTGCGGACATGGGCTTGCTCAACTTCGCCGTTATGACTTCAGCCATAAGGCCCATTGACTGAAATAGTCCATCACCATCAGAACGTACTTATTTCCGGAGTCAGATTCAGGAAATGGACCAGCCACATCAATGGCTAGTCTTTCGAATGGACTGACTACGTTACATTGCTTCATGGGAGATTTGGTCGCTTCTGAGGCCCATTACTTGCTGCACAAACCGTACATTTCCGGCACCAATTCTTGACATCGGCTTGGCAGTTTACACAATAGAAGCGTTATCGCAACTTCTAAAGGGTTTTCGTCACACCAAGATGTCCTCGGGTTGTACCTTCATGTAGTTCTCGCAAAACCTCGGATCTCCTATTTCTGGGATTACAATCTGTTTTCTGTTCTTGTCCTATCCTGGAGTTTCCAGCACGCGCTTCATGAGTCTGTTCTCCAGGATGATGGAGTTCCACTGAGCCCAGCATGACTTTATGGTGGGTGAGAAATGGAAATCTCCTACCACATAGGTTTGCGGTCTTCTTCCTTCCACCGGATAACTTCTTTTAACTCCGGATCCAATTTCTGATCTTTCTGGATCTCCTCAGATTGCCTATGGTCATCAACGGCAGTAGTTCTACAGAGAATAGCCCCTTTTTCTTCAACTCGCTGACAATATTTGCAGTCATCAGGGCATGGTCTTCTCGATAAGGCATCAGCATTCTTATGGCTTGTTCCAGAACGATGTTCTGTCTAGAAGTCGAATTCTTGCAACCGCTCAATCCACGTGGCCACTTGTCCTTCGTGGTTTTTAAACTGCAGGAGTCACTTAAGTGCTGCGTAATCAGTCCTCAGGAGAAATCTTTTACCATTGAGGTACTTGTTCAACCCCCTTTACCACATCAAAGAGTTTCCTGCGAGTAACGCAGTAATTCCGTTTTGGCTTGCTCAAGGTCTTGCTGAAATAGCCGATGACTTTCTTCTGTCCGTACCGGACCAATTCCAACATTGCTTGCGTCGGTATCGAAGACCAAGTTCCCATCTGGCAAAGGATAACTTAAAACGGGGGCACTCGTCAATGCTCGTTTCAGTGTCTCGAATGACCGGTGGCATTCCTCGTCCCACTGGTACCGCACCTTCCCTTCTGTAAGTCTAGTAAGTGGCTTGGCGATATTGGCAAATACTGCAACATACCGACGATAGTACGTGTGTAACCCCAGGAAACTTCTTAACTGGTAAATCTTTAGGTATCGGTCATTCCTGGACAGCTTTGATTTTCTGTTTATCAACAGCTACTCCTCTGCGGAAACCACATGTCCAAGATATTGCACCTCTACTTGGAACAGCTGACACTTCTTCGGGTTTAACTTTAGTCCGGAAATTCGAAGTCGCTGAAACACCTCCTCCAGGTTCTTCACGTGGTCTTCAAATGATCTTCCAACCACAATAATGTCGTCAAGATTCACCAGGCATGTTTTCCATGAAAGCCCTTTTAACAATGTTTCCATCAATCTTTCAAAAGTTACTGGAGCAATACACAACCCAAACGGCATTACCGTAAATTAATAAAGCCCTGAGGCGATGGTAAAAACGGTCTTTCCCGGTCTTCCTTAGCTAGTTCAACCTGCCAATAACCGCTCTTCAAGTCCAGGGTAGAAAACATCAATCTATCTAGGATATCGTCTATTCTTGGTAGGAGATAGCTATCTTTCTTCGTTACTTGATTTAGTTGCAAAATCGAGTCGAACCGTCTTTGTTTTTAACCAAGACAATTGGACAAGCCCAAGGGCTATTGGATGGTTCAATATCACCTTCTTCCTCCATTTTGCGGACTATCCTGTCGGGTTCTTCTCTTTTAGCTAGAGGTAGTCTTCTCGCCGTCGAATAGGTTGAACGTCCTCGGTATTAATTTTATGTTTCCCCAGATCGGTTCGTCTTCTTTTGGCGTTCCCTATATCTAAGATATCCTGGTAGTTTCTCGCCGTCGAATAGGTTGAACGTCCCCGGTATTAATTTTATGTTTCCCCAGATCGGTTCGTCTTCTTTTGGCGTTCCCTATATCTAAGATATCCTGGTAGTTTCTAACATAGTTTCTAACAGTGTCCCTGAATTTTGCTTTCTGGTTTGGTTTTAAATTCTTGGAAGAATCTGTTATGAGTCTTTCCAGTTCCTCAGATAGTTTACCTGGTAGTATTTCTGCATGCTGTGTGCTTCTGACTGCAGAAGAAACTGTTGAACAATAGCCCAAAATTGTTCCTTTCTTTAGCACAACCGAGTAATGATTCAAGTTCATTACTCTTACTGGCACAGTCTCCTTGGCACAAAGTCTTTCCTAGTGCGATAGCTCTGCCTACATTTCCATCGTGAAGTTCGGGATCAAACATCATTACTGTTCCAGCTTTAGCTTTCCCATCTAAGCAAGCATCTACAATGATGTCAGCTCTTTCCGGAACATTGATGTCCTCTGCTAAGATGGCTCGAAGCATTATGTCATCTTTTGCATGAAGCACCACTTCTTAGTCATTCACTCGCAGAATTTCATCTATGAAGTTTAACTGGAATCCCTTGGAGCTCATGACATCCATTCCAATGATGACTTCGTCTTCGATGTCTGCCACTAATGGCCGATGTAGGAAGGTTGTATTTCACCATGGACTTTGCTGCTTTTCCTGTCGCTGTTCGCAGTTGCCATTTTGTTGGTTTTATCATTGTCTCATGTTGGGCCATATTAATGTTTTAGTCGCACCAGTGACCAGCAGCATTGCATATTGCTTCTTATTAATAAGGCCATCTACAAAGACACTGTTAACGTGGTTGCGTAGCGAAGCGAAATATGTGTTGATAGTTGGGGCTTGTTGGGTACATGTCGGCGATGGTCCCTTTACATTGGCCTTCTTTAGTCTCCCCGACGGGGAAGTCCGTACTCCGTTGCTCTCCTTGCAACGACTCTGGATATGTCCTACCTTACGACACTTCCGACATCTCATTGGTCTTTGTTTTGTAAGGACTTCCTCTACTATCTTCCTTACAGAGGCTTCATCTTTTCCGCCATCTTCTAAGTCTCCGTCAACGATTCGGACTCTGGCTTGATTGACCTGTGCAGGTATTTTTCGCAGCCTCGAATTCCAGAGCTCGAGCCAGTGCATTCACTAATTGAATCGGTCGACCTAAGATCAATGCTTTGCTGGCTTCGTGATTAGTCCATGACAATTTTCCATCAAATAGGGGAGGTTTCATTTTGTGTTTTGTCCCCTCAAGGCTAATTTTCGAATCCACTATTTCAGGACTGTCTCTGCTTTCGGTTTTTGATTGTATTACACCGCTACGTACTGTGACTACCTGTTCTTTTATTTTGCTAATCTCAGCCTCCCTTATCTGTTTTAGCTCTTCTATCCGAGTCTCATTCTCGACTATTTTCTCTTCCAGCATTTCTGAATTTTCCTGAACCATACTTTTCAAATGTTTTTCTAAGGATTGTGAATATTCGTGTGATTTTTGTAGCTTATCTTCCAAAGACTTCGAATTTTGTTGTAGTGTGTCTAGAGTTTTAAAATTTTCTAGCAGTTTATCTTGTAATTTGTCTTCTACCAATCTATCTTTTAAAGACTTAGAATTTTCTAGCAATTTGTCTTGTAATGTTTCTTTTAAACTCTCTTCCATTTTTTAAATAGCATACTCATGTCTCAATTGCCAGAAACTTCAAACAAAGAAGTAAAGGAATTATTACCTTCATTTATTACACCTCGTAGCCGTTGTATTAATTCA
Source organism: Octodonta nipae (assembly GCA_034190945.1). NCBI lineage: Eukaryota > Metazoa > Arthropoda > Insecta > Coleoptera > Chrysomelidae > Octodonta > Octodonta nipae. The sequence goes on from CM067223.1 coordinate 58,952,024, forward strand.
CTTTTCTTCACACTAATTTCTAAATCCCGTTCCTCGAGTTCTTTTTTCAAATCGGTCACTAACAACTGGCCCAAATTCACTGTTTTAAACATTGTTAGTCTAGTTATTTTCCTCTTCCAAAGTTTCATAAATACACACCCCACACCTGACACCACTGTAATATGTTTATTTTCACACTCGGGTTCAGTTCAATTCTTGGATTTATTTAAAAACACAGTCCAGTCCACAGTCACTCTAATTTATTTCCACTACTTTAACACAATTTATATTCACTGAACTATTTACAATTCATCTTTACTATACTAACGACAGTCGAATACTGAATGAATGCTTCCTCAGCTCTCCGCATTAATATATTTCTTCTCGGAATTCTCCAGAAGGTCAACGAGTCATCGGGAAATGTGTTCTCGAAGGTTTGATAAAATTCGACGAATTCCCATTAACGCTAGCCGTCGGCCTCGGGTCGATAAAACAATATTTCGCCTTCCCAAAAATATCGGAGCAATGTCGCTTCCACGAATTATCGGATGAATTCTCGTAACAGTATTTTATAAAATAGGTAAATACCTCTGGGTGATTCTCAGATAACTATGATTTTTACAAATCAACATTTTTTAAATCAAAAATGCTTTAAAACTTGTATTCTGGGTGGTATTGGTGTTTTATTAGGCTCAAAATTAAGCCTGCAACGTAGTTCTACTACAACTTCAATAGAAAAGAAACTAGAACAAAAATTAGAAATTTTACGGCCACGGTACTGACACCAAAATGAAATATTTAAAATACTTGTCTAATAAATCTCTTTAAATTCTTAAAATAATTAAACAAATGATAAATTATAGGACTTTAATAATCATATAGAGACATTTACGGTATTTTCTTGATTTTAACAATCTTTAAAATTCACTAACAGTAGAATTAAAATAACAATTTTTATAATAGTTTTAGAATAAAACAAAATTTAACATTACTTAAATATATTATTCCTTTCTACCAATCAATAATGGGGTATAACTGAGGCATAATAGATTTTAGTTATAAAAACTAAACTTTAGATTATAAGACGACTATAGAAATATTTACATTTAGTTTGAAAAACGAAAATCAGACATGCCACGTTACTGACATTTTGGGTATATATCATGACCCATGAATACTTATGCTTTAATATAAAATGTCGACGGTAAAATACTATCAAAATTTATCATATTTATAATTTTCTTATCAAAAAAAATCATGTTGACTAATAAATAAAGTACTAGACATAAAAAATAACAGTTAGCTGAGAATCACCTCTCTACATAAGTAATTCTGGCGATAAGCTTTTATATCGTATAAATTGTGTAATGTAATAGTCCATTGAAATTTTGTCTGAATCTGCAAAATGAGGTGGCAGATAATTAAAACACAAGATTTATGATTTCGAGAGCGCAGATTACGAATCTGCAATTATTTTTTACCGCAAGCTTGCATTATGGGGGAAATGCCCCGAAAACACCCCCTAAACCGGGTGTTATATTGTTCCCGAGAACTACAATGAATATGAAAAAAGTAACTCGATCATCGTGTTCACTGTAAAATTTCACATCAAAAACGTAGTAAGTTATACAAAATCAACAAATTGTCGTGCAATTATTTAAGTTGTCAATTTAATTTAATTTTTGGAATGCCATTATGCGTATATGCATCGTCTGATGATTGACATAACTGTCTGTTTATGTAAAATTTTTGGAAATTGGAAAAATATTGGACTATAGAAAGGTAGCTTATAGTAGGTGTTTGAAATACATCTGGTTTGTCGGAGTTGGCAATTGTGAAATCAATATCAATTTAATGTTTAAGTAATAGTCACGTTTTTACTTATACTTTTACTTATAATAATATACTCGGATTCTTTATTAGACACTGAAGAATTGGATTTTTATCATTTTTTAATTTTTTATTGTCTACTATTTAACGTTTGGTAATGTGAAATACTATCTGATATAGTCTAAGAGCCAGCGTGTGGCATACTTACGGTAGTTTAATAAAGCCTATATTTTCTCCATTGACTCTCGTATACCTGCTGAACATGAAATGAAGGTTCACTATGTTCAGCGGAGATCCCTATGGATTTGTTGAAGTATCAAAGGTGTTACAAATTTGACCGTGCTCAATTTGATATTAATGTTGTCACTAACAACTGAATGTTACCTTTGAGGATAAGACCGACATATTGTTACGAGAGTTCATCCGCTAGCTGGTGCAATCGACCATCATCCAATTCGTGGAAGGGACATTCCTCCGATATTTCTGGGAAGCCGAAATATTGTTTGTCTATTGACCTGAGGCCGACCGCTAGCGTTAATGGGAATTCGTCGAATTTTGTCGAAGCTTCGAGAACACATTTCCTGATGGCTCGTTGACTTAGTAGAGAATTCCGAGAGAAATATATAAATACGGACAGCTGGCGATGGGATTCATTCTGTTTTCGACGGTCGTATTGTATAGTTATAATAAATGTAAATATTTCTGTGAATATAAATTGTGTTAAAAGTAGTGGAAATAAATTGTTGGACTGTGTTTTTAAATAAATCTCCGAACTGAGCAGAACCCGTGTGTGAAAATAAAAACATTACAGTGGTGTCAGGTGTGGGGTATTTGTGGCACTTTAGAAGTGATAAATAAATAGACTGACAATGGTTAAAGAGATGACTTTGGACCAATTGAAAATGATGGACTTAAAAAAAGAACTTGAGGAAAGGGATTTAGAAAATGAATGTAACTATCCCGATACTTATTTGTTTGAAGTTTCTGGTAATGGGGACATGAATATGCTATTAAAGAAAATGGAAGAAAATGCAAATTATTTAGAAGATACGCTAAAGACAGTATTAGAAAATGCTCAGTCTTTAGAATATAAACTACAAACATTACAAGAAAATTCTAAAACCCTAGAAGATAAACTGCTAGAAAATTCTAAAAACTTCAAAGAGGCGTTAGAAGATAAATTAGCACAAAATTCTAAAACTCTGGAAGACAAATTACTGGAAAATTCTAAATCCCTAGAAGAAAATTTGAATAGCAGGGTACAGAAAAATTCAGAGCTGCTTGAAGAAAGAATAGTTGAAAATGAAGCACGAATGGAAGAGCTAAAGCAGAGAATGGTCGAAGAGCTAAAGCAGACAGTGAAAAATGAAACGCAGGTAGAAGAGCTAAAACAGGCAATAGTCGAAAATGAAACGCGGATAGATGAGCTAAAACAAGTAATGGAAGGTGAGATCAGCAAAATTAGGGAACAGGTAGACACAATACAAAAGCGAGAAACTCCACCAAAGACCGAAATCAGAAACAGCCCAGAAGTAGTGGATTCGAAAAGTGGCCTCGAGGAGACGAGACATAAAATGAAACCTCCCCAATTTGATGGAAAATCGTCATGGGCTAATTATAGGCGCCAATTCGAGGCTGCAGGAAAGCTAATCGGATGGTCGGCAGAGTAGAAGGCAATAGCACTAACCCTCGCCTTAAGAGGGGATTCTACAGATATTTTGCAAACCTTGAATGCCTCTGAGCAAGAAGACTACAAACAACTGGTCAAACATTTAGAACTGAGGTATGGACAAACCCATTTGGAGCACGTATATCACTCTCAACTGAAAAATCGCCACCTGAAAGCGAATGAATCCCTACAAGAGTTTGAAGCTGATATTGCCCGTCTGGTTTGCCTTGCCTATCCAGCCACACCCGTAAATGTATTAGAAAGGTTAACAGTACAAGCATTTTTGGATGGACTGCGGGACAACGAAGCCAGACAAGCTTTAACACTAGCACGACCGACTCAATTAGTGGATGCACTTGCTCGAGCGCTAGAATGAGGCTGCGAAAAACACCTGCAGAGGTCAAGCCAGAGTCCGAATCATGGACGGAGAATCAGAAGATGGCGGAACTGATAAAGCCTCTGTAAGGAAGATAGTAGAGGAAGTCCTTACCGAAAAAAAACTAGTGAGATGTCGGAAGTGTCGCAAGGTAGGACATATCCAGAGTCGTTGCAAGGGGAGCAATAGAGTACCGACTTCCTCGTCCCGGAAACTAAAGAAGGTGAATGTAAAAGGACTATCGACGAGCTGTACCCAACAAGCCCCACCTATCAACGCAAATCTCGCTTCGCTACGCAACCTCGTTAACAGTGTCTTTGTAGATGGCCTTATTAATAAGAAGGAATTTGCAATGCTGCTGGATACTGGTGAGACGAAAACAGTCATAAGACCCAACATTGTTTTAGACGAGACAAAGATGAAACCAACAAAATAGCAACTGCAAAAAGCGACAGGAGAGGCGGCTAAGGTCCATGGTGAAATAGAGGTTGAAATGGTCTTGGGAAATACAACATTCCAACATCGGGCATTAGTGGCGGACATTTAAGACCACGTCATCATCGAAATAGATGTCATGAGCTCCAAGGGATTCCAGTTAAACTTTAAAGATGGAATTCTGCGAGTGAATAACGAAGAAGTGGTGCTTAATGGAAACGATGACATAATGCTTCGAGCCATCTTTCCTCTGTAGTCAGAAGCACACAGCATGCAGAAATACCACCAGGTAAGCTATGTGAGGAACTGGAAAGACTCATCACCGATTCATCCAAGAATTTGAAACCGAACCAGAAAGCAAAACTGAGGAACATCGTTAGAAACTACCAGAATATGTTCGATGTAGGGAACGGAAAACGAGTACGAACCGATCTTGTAGCACATAAAATTAATACCGGGGACGCTCAGCCTATTCGACAGTCGGTGAGAAGACTACCCCTAGCTAAATGAGATGAAGCCGACAGTATAGCCCGCGATATGGAGGAAGAATGTGTTATTGAACCATCCAATAGCCCTTGGGCTTCTCCAGTTGTCTTGGTTAAAAAGAAAGATGATTCGACCCAATTTTGCGAGGACTATCGGCAAATAAACAACGCTACAAAGAAAGACAGCTATCTCCTTCCAAGAATAGACGACACCCTAGATACGTTGGCTGGATCGAAGATGTTTTCCACCCTGGATTTGAAGAGCGGTTATGAGCAGGTGGAACTTGCTAAAGAAGACCGAGAAACGACTGCTTTTACCATCAGCTCGGGACTTTACCAATTCACGGTGATGCCATTTGGGTTGTGTAATGTCCCAGCGACGTTTGACAGATTGAAAGAAACATGCATTAATGGAAATTCGTTGAATTTTGTCGAAGCTTCCAGAACACATTTCCCGATGGCTCGTTGACTTACTAGAGAATTCCGAGAGAAATATATAAATACGGACCGCTGGCGATGGGCTTCAATCAGTATTCGACGACCGTATAGTTAGGTAGAGATAAATTGTAAATAGTTCTATGAATTGTGTTAAAGTAGTGGAAATAAATTAGAGTGAGTTGGACGGTATTTTTAAATCAATTTTTCCAGGTCTTCTAATATTACTGTATAGTATGTTTTTACTATAAACTAAGGTATATCAATATATTTTTTGCAACATGCATTTTTGGTTTAAGGGCGAACAGTAATTGCAAGATTTGCAAGATGATTTGAATTAATGAAAAAAGTTTCACAAATGTTTATTTTTTATATTTTATTAAATATATTCACAATACTTGTCCTGAAGCAACGAAAAATTTTTGTTCCACGAAAATCTAATATTATAAAAAATATATACCAATTGACTATCAATTAATACTACTGAAATGATTCAGTTAATTTCGTTCCACTCCTTTAATATCGTTCTGTTTAATACATATTTCAAATTCAAAAGCCAATTTTGATAATTTTTTCTATACCAATAATTCTCCATGTGAGTAGTCTTCAAATATTTGATAGTTCATTGAAATGAAATATTTTCATTTGGACCGTAAATTTATAATTTCGTCGACTATCTTCAATAACAAATGAATATAAAAAAATATCGTGAGTAAAATATTCAAATAATAACTTCATAATCTATCACACCTCAAACACGTTATCAAAATACTATACGCGATCCCTTATTATTCCGAATAGAAGCAATTCCCACTGACAAATCTTTATGATTTATTGGAGTGTCTACGCGCAAAAGACGTGAAATTTTACAAGGAACACGATGGTCGAGTTACTTTTTTCATATCCATTGTTGTTTTCGAGAATAATGTATAAAAAACCCTGTGTTGAGGGTGTTTTGAGGGTGTTTTGGGGCATTTCCCCCCTTACTGTACCTGCTACCTCATTTTGCATATTCAGGCAAAATTTCAATGGACTTAAATTGATGGTATTGTCTATTCATTGGGTTTTCTCTCCTTCAAATGTTTTCCTGTAACAGATAAGTATTTAAAAATTGTATTTGTAGAACAAAGTGTAGTAAGGCAATTTCGTAAAATTGCCCGGATTACTGGCTGTCTGTACAGAGATTCTTCCTCACAGTTTTTCTGAGAGAAAGAGATGTCTATAAAATGATCAACCAGTATTCCTGTATATAAGTAATGTATTGTATATTGTGTAATACTTATCTGTGTATGGAGACGTTTCAACTCCGAGTCTGGAGTCGTTGTCAATCGTTTAGTGTTGTTTTCGAGGTTTTTTTCTAAAAAATTTTCGCTTTGATTTTGAATTTGTTGTTTGTCAAAAAATTACTTAAATTGATGGGTTGAGTCAATTTAAGGTTTATTTTCTTCTTTTTAGTTCATTTTAATAAAAACTTGTTTTCAATAAGGTTTTTTACCATTAATCTATTTTAGATTTTCATTAGATTCTGTGAAGAATTTTTTTACATCTGTTTACTCATATATTTGAATAAGTGAAAAGTTGTTTTAAACGATCCTAATATTTTATGAATATATTAAATATGTATTCATTAGCAGGTTTGTATACAGAACGTCAGTGTTTAAAAGATTGTCGCATTACTGTTCGCCCTTAAACCAAAAATGCATGTTGCAAAAAATATATTGATATACCTTAGTTTATAGTAAAAACATACTATACAGTAATATTAGAAGACCTGGAAAAATTGATTTAAAAATACCGTCCAACTCACTCTAATTTATTTCCACTACTTTAACACAATTCATAGAACTATTTACAATTTATCTCTACCTAACTATACGGTCGTCGAATACTGATTGAAGCCCATCGCCAGCGGTCCGTATTTATATATTTCTCTCGGAATTCTCTAGTAAGTCAACGAGCCATCGGGAAATGTGTTCTGGAAGCTTCGACAAAATTCAACGAATTTCCATTAATGCATGTTTCTTTCAATCTGTCAAACGTCGCTGGGACATTACACAACCCAAATGGCATCACCGTGAATTGGTAAAGTCCCGAGCCGATGGTAAAAGCAGTCGTTTCTCGGTCTTCTTTAGCAAGTTCCACCTGCCCATAACCGCTCTTCAAATCCAGGGTGGAAAACATCTTCGATCCAGCCAACGTATCTAGGGTGTCGTCTATTCTTGGAAGGAGATAGCTGTCTTTCTTTGTAGCGTTGTTTATTTGCCGATAGTCCTCGCAAAATTGGGTCGAATCATCTTTCTTTTAACCAAGACAACTGGAGAAGCCCAAGGGCTATTGGATGGTTCAATAACACATTCTTCCTCCATATCGCGGGCTATACTGTCGGCTTCATCTCATTTAGCTAGGGGTAGTCTTCTCACCGACTGTCGAATAGGCTGAGCGTCCCCGGTATTAATTTTATGTGCTACAAGATCGGTTCGTACTCGTTTTCCGTTCCCTACATCGAACATATTCTGGTAGTTTCTAACGATGTTCCTTAGTTTTGCTTTCTGGTTCGGTTTCAAATTCTTGGATGAATCGGTGATGAGTCTTTCCAGTTCCTCACATAGCTTACCTGGTGGTATTTCTGCATGCTGTGTGCTTCTGACTACAGAGGAAAGATGGCTCGAAGCATTATGTCATCGTTTCCATTAAGCACCACTTCTTCGTTATTCACTCGCAGAATTCCATCTTTAAAGTTTAACTGGAATCCCTTGGAGCTCATGACATCTATTTCGATGATGACGTGGTCTTAAATGTCCGCCACTAATGCCCGATGTTGGAATGTTGTATTTCCCAAGACCATTTCAACCTCTATTTCACCATGGACCTTAGCCGCCTCTCCTGTCGCTTTTTGCAGTTGCTATTTTGTTGGTTTCATCTTTGTCTCGTCTAAAACAATGTTGGGTCTTATGACTGTTTTCGTCTCACCAGTATCCAGCAGCATTGCAAATTCCTTCTTATTAATAAGGCCATCTACAAAGACACTGTTAACGAGGTTGCGTAGCGAAGCGAGATTTGCGTTGATAGGTGGGGCTTGTTGGGTACAGCTCGTCGATAGTCCTTTTACATTCACCTTCTTTAGTTTCCGGGACGAGGAAGTCGGTACTCTATTGCTCCCCTTGCAACGACTCTGGATATGTCCTACCTTGCGACACTTCCGACATCTCACTAGTTTTTTTTCGGTAAGGACTTCCTCTACTATCTTCCTTACAGAGGCTTTATCAGTTCCGCCATCTTCTGATTCTCCGTCCATGATTCGGACTCTGGCTTGACCTCTGCAGGTGTTTTTCGCAGCCTCATTCTAGCGCTCGAGCAAGTGCATCCACTAATTGAGTCGGTCGTGCTAGTGTTAAAGCTTGTCTGGCTTCGTTGTCCCGCAGTCCATCCAAAAATGCTTGTACTGTTAACCTTTCTAATACATTTACGGGTGTGGCTGGATACGCAAGGCAAACCAGACGGGCAATATCAGCTTCAAACTCTTGTAGGGATTCATTCGCTTTCAGGTGGCGATTTTTCAGTTGAGAGTGATATACGTGCTCCAAATGGGTTTGTCCATACCTCAGTTCTAAATGTTTGACCAGTTGTTTGTAGTCTTCTTGCTCAGAGGCATTCAAGGTTTGCAAAATATCTGTAGAATCCCCTCTTAAGGCGAGGGTTAGTGTTATTGCCTTCTACTCTGCCGACCATCCGATTAGCTTTCCTGCAGCCTCGAATTGGCGCCTATAATTAGCCCATGACGATTTTCCATCAAATTGGGGAGGTTTCATTTTATGTCTCGTCTCCTCGAGGCCACTTTTCGAATCCACTACTTCTGGGCTGTTTCTGATTTCGGTCTTTGGTGGAGTTTCTCGCTTTTGTATTGTGTCTACCTGTTCCCTAATTTTGCTGATCTCACCTTCCATTACTTGTTTTAGCTCATCTATCCGCGTTTCATTTTCGACTATTGCCTGTTTTAGCTCTTCTACCTGCGTTTCATTTTTCACTGTCTGCTTTAGCTCTTCGACCATTCTCTGCTTTAGCTCTTCCATTCGTGCTTCATTTTCAACTATTCTTTCTTCAAGCAGCTCTGAATTTTTCTGTACCCTGCTATTCAAATTTTCTTCTAGGGATTTAGAATTTTCCAGTAATTTGTCTTCCAGAGTTTTAGAATTTTGTGCTAATTTATCTTCTAACGCCTCTTTGAAGTTTTTAGAATTTTCTAGCAGTTTATCTTCTAGGGTTTTAGAATTTTCTTGTAATGTTTGTAGTTTATATTCTAAAGACTGAGCATTTTCTAATACTGTCTTTAGCGTATCTTCTAAATAATTTGCATTTTCTTCCATTTTCTTTAATAGCATATTCATGTCCCCATTACCAGAAACTTCAAACAAATAAGTATCGGGATAGTTACATTCATTTTCTAAATCCCTTTCCTCAAGTTCTTTTTTTAAGTCCATCATTTTCAATTGGTCCAAAGTCATCTCTTTAACCATTGTCAGTCTATTTATTTATCACTTCTAAAGTGCCACAAATACCCCACACCTGACACCACTGTAATGTTTTTATTTTCACACACGGGTTCTGCTCAGTTCGGAGATTTATTTAAAAACACAGTCCAACAATTTATTTCCACTACTTTAACACAATTTATATTCACAGAAATATTTACATTTATTATAACTATACAATACGACCGTCGAAAACAGAATGAATCCCATCGCCAGCTGTCCGTATTTATATATTTCTCTCGGAATTCTCTACTAAGTCAACGAGCCATCAGGAAATGTGTTCTCGAAGCTTCGACAAAATTCGACGAATTCCCATTAACGCTAGCGGTCGGCCTCAGGTCAATAGACAAACAATATTTCGGCTTCCCAGAAATATCGGAGGAATGTCCCTTCCACGAATTGGATGATGGTCGATTGCACCAGCTAGCGGATGAACTCTCGTAACAATATGTCGGTCTTATCCTCAAAGGTAACATTCAGTTGTTAGTGACAACATTAATATCAAATTGAGCACGGTCAAATTTGTAACACCTTTGATACTTCAACAAATCCATAGGGATCTCCGCTGAACATAGTGAACCTTCATTTCATGTTCAGCAGGTATACGAGAGTCAATGGAGAAAATATAGGCTTTATTAAACTACCGTAAGTCTGCCACACGCTGGCTCTTAGACTATATCATATAGTATTTCACATTACCAAACGTTAAATAGTAGACAATAAAAAATTTAAAAATGATAAAAATCCAATTCTTCAGTGTCTAATAAAGAATCCGAGTATATTACTATAAGTAAAAGTATAAGTAAAAACGTGACTATTACTTAAACATTAAATTGATATTGATTTCACAATTGCCAACTCCGACAAACCAGATGTATTTCAAACACCTACTATAAGCTACCTTTCTATAGTCCAATATTTTTCCAATTTCCAAAAATTTTACATAAACAGACAGTTATGTCAATCATCAGACGATGCATATACGCATAATGGCATTCCAAAAATTAAATTAAATTGACAACTTAAATAATTGCACGACAATTTGTTGATTTTGTATAACTTACTACGTTTTTGATGTGAAATTTTACAGTGAACACGATGATCGAGTTACTTTTTTCATATTCATTATAGTTCTCGGGAACAATATAACACCCGGTTTAGGGGGTGTTTTTGGGGCATTTCCCCCATAATGCAAGCTTGCGGTAAAAAATAATTGCAGATTCGTAATCTGCGCTCTCGAAATCATAAATCTTGTGTTTTAATTATCTGCCACCTCATTTTGCAGATTCAGACAAAATTTCAATGGACTATTACATTACACAATTTATACGATATAAAAGCTTATCGCCAGAATTACTAATGTAGAGAGGTGATTCTCAGCTAACTGTTATTTTTTATGCCTAGTACTTTATTTATTAGTCAACATGATTTTTTTTGATAAGAAAATTATAAATATGATAAATTTTGATAGTATTTTACCGTCGACATTTTATATTAAAGCATAAGTATTCATATATATTTTTAAAAAACAATTTTAATATATATATATATATATATATATATATATATATATATATATATATATTTGTTTTTAAGTTTTCGCGGGCACTAAATGTTTTAGGTGGTTTCCGGGAATTCATCCGCGTAGTTGACAGCTGATCCCTGCCGGGATCGATGGTAAAATGACGACGTTTCGGCAGAGTCACATCTGTCCTCTTCAGGTCGGTTCGCATAATTCTCGTAGCCTTCTGCTTTCGCTTCTAGTTACTCGAATACTAAGATTTTCTGAAGCGCGCGCGCTGTTATATAGTCGCGGCTCGGCGCCTATCGGTTGACACCGTGAACGGCTGCGTGTGATTGGCCCTTGGCGCTCAGTGGGCACGGCTCCATCCTGCTGATTTCTTATTTCCGGTTAAGTTGTTATTGGACGGGTCCGGGCCGGTACGGTGTTTAATAGGATTTTCCAACAATTCGATACGTTCTGAATTTCATTGCATGCGTTTAGACTGTGAGGTCTCTTCGCTATTTCAATTGCCTCTCTTACGAGTCTTGATTTCGGGTGTTCTATATTTGCCAGTACTCTGGTGTTCTCAAAGTCTATTCAGTGTGACATCGTGGTGGCGTGTTCCGCAATGGATGTTCAGATAAACAATTTCTCTCAAAGTGAAAGAAATAATAAAATTTTAGATAGCTTACGTTTAGATCATTTAAATGAAGAAGAAAGGGCGTTACTAGAAAATCTTTGTTTAAAATATAAAGATATTTTTTATTTAGACGGTGATCAATTAAGTTTCACAAATGAAATGAAGCATGAAATAGATACTCAAAATGCTAAACCAACTTTTACAAACAGTTATAAATACCCCCAAATTCATAAACAGGAAGTCAAAAATCAGATTGTGTCGTTAATAGATCCAAATGTCATTCAACCATCTACCAGTCCTTGGTCCTCGCCCGTTTGGGTGGTTCCAAAAAAGTTAAATTCGGACGGTATTCAAAAATGGCGTATGGTTATTGATTATCGTAAATTAAATGATGTAACTATTGCAAACAGGTATCCTTTACCAAATATAGAAGATATATTAGATCAATTAGGAAAATGTGAGTATTTTTCAATCATAGATTTAGCATCAGGTTTCCATCAGATACAAATTGAAAAGAAAGATATTCCGAAAACCGCATTCTCTGTGGAAGGTGGGCATTTCGAATTTTTAAGAATGCCATTCGGTGTAAAAAATGCGCCTAGTACATTTCAAAGAGTCATGAATAATATTTTATCAGGATTACAAGGAGAAATGTTGTTAGTTTACATGGACGACATAATTTGTTATAGTAGCACTTTAAATCAACATATAGAGCGGCTCGAAATTTTTTTTTAAAGATTGCAAAATTTCAATTTTAAAATTCAACCAACGAAGTGTGAATTTTTAAAAAATGAGGTTGGATATTTAGGACATTTAGTAAAAAGTGAAGGTTTAAAACCAAACCCAGAAAAAATAGAAGCTGTTTTAAAATATCCAGAACCGAGAAATCAAAAGCAAGTCAAATCATTTTTAGGATTGACAGGTTATTATCGTAGGTTTATTCAAAATTATTCAGGTGTTACCAAACCCTTAACAGAATTGTTGAAAAAAATAAAAAAATTAATTTTGATGAAAAATGTAGGGAAGCTTTTGAAAATTGTAAAGAATTATTAACTACAGCTCCAATATTATTAGAATATATATTATATTAGAATATCCAAACTTTGAAGACGAGTTTATCATAACAACTGATGCAAGTGACTATGCTATTGGATCTATATTATCACAAGGTAAGATAGGTGAAGATTTACCAATAGCTTATGCAAGTAGGACCCTTAAATGGTGCAGAAAGTCGTTATTCGGCAACTGAAAAAGAACTTCTAAGTATTGTTTGGTCTAATTTTTGGAAGAAAGGTAAAATTAATAAGTGATTGCAAACCATTATTATCGCTATTTTCTATCAAGGATCCAGGCTCAAGGTTAGCAAGAAGGCGCTTGAAGCTAGAAGAATACGACTACGAAGTTGTTTACAAAAAAGGGAAAGAAAATAAAAATGCAGATGTTTTGTCTAGGATAAAAATTAATGCTCTAAATGAAAATTCAAAGTCTGTAAGTGAGTATGAAAGTAACCTTTTAAATCAAAATGAAAGAAACGTATTTGAACAACTTTTTGATAATTTTTGTATAGAAAGAAGAAATAATTCTCTTGTAGACTTCAACATAATTAAACATACAAATGATAATCACATATTCGGTCTGCATAAAAACATTATTTATTTAGTACCAAAAGATGAATCTAGGGCCTACTCTCATATTTTAACTATAATTGATGGTATTTGTAACAATTCTGAAGAACAAAGTCTAAATTTGTCACAATTTTTAACTGTCAAAAATATAGTTCAATTACCGACAAGGAAAATTGAGTCTTTAAGTTTGAAAAATTGTTTTAGAATATTTTTTCAACTTAAAAAGGAATTAACTCCTAATAATTATTGTACTAATCCAATTAAACATTTACCTTTACTTGAAGTTTTAAGTTATGTTTTTAAAGATACAGAAGTCACCTTTACAATTTGTCATGATATAGTTACTATTCCTGAAGAGGAAGAAAGACAACAAGTTATTGAAAATTTTCATTCTAGTAAAACTTCAGTTCACAAAGGAATTAATGAAACTTATAGAAGAATACGGGATCGTTATGTATGGAAAAATATGAAAAATGATATTGAAAATTATATTAAGTCGTGTGATACTTGTAATAAAACAAAAACTAGTAGGAAGAATCTTGATTATCCTTTAGTAATAACTGAAACACCTGATAAACCTTTTGAGCATGTAAACATTGATTTATTAGATGTAAACAGACAAAATGTTTTATTAACAATCATAAATAATTTTTCTAAATACGCACAAGCTTACTGTATACCAAATAAAAAAGCAATGTCAGTAATAGAAAAGCTTTGTTGTATTTTCAACATTTTCCAACATTCCAAAAAGAATACATTGTGACTCAGGTTTAGAATTCAATAATAATTATTTGAAAGATTTAGTAAAATTATACAAATTTAAGTTAACTTTTAGTGCTATTGCACATCCTCAGTCTAATGGTGTAGTTGAAAGATTCCATGCAACATTATTAGACTCACTAAGAGCATATCATTTAGAGAATCCAAGGAAAATAGTAAATGACGCCATACCGTTTTGTATTAAGTCTTATAATAGAAGTAAATCAAGTTCAACTAAGTTCACGCCAGAAGAAATAATTTTTGGTTATATTCAAGATTATGAGGATGAAAAGGTATTTTCAGAAGATGAACTTCAAACAAGCTATGTTAATGAACTCAAAAACTTAGGTTCTTATATTATTGACAAAGTAAAAAGAAATATTGATAGTTCAAAACAAAAAGCGAAAGCAATGTTTGACGAACATGTTTCTCAAAATAGACCACAATATAAAGATAATGATTTAGTTTACTTAAGAGAATCCCAAATAGGAACTAAAATGCGAAATAAATATAATGGTCCATTTAGAATAATAAAAATATTAAAGAGTAGAATAGCAGAACTAGAGCTAAATGAAAACAAAACTTCTATTGTAAATTTTGATATGTAAAACTATTTATTGTTCCAGGTGTATCCTCGCAACCAGATTAAAAATAGAGTTCATAAAATCACTAAAAGAAATATTCCTGTTGGAGACATAAATATTTTTTCAAAACTACCTTCTTTTTGGAGTAGTATTTGAATATCTAATGAAAATTGGAAATTAATAGCGTTCAAGAATATTACTTTGTTACGAAATTCTTTCCAGCAAAATGTTAATAGGCAGAATAGTTTAAAAAAATTATTCTGAATAATAATGACGTAAATCTTAATTTCAAAATGATATTTGCAGCTCATTTAGCCCTTCTTAATACAAGGAATTTTCAAATTAAAGACAAGTTTTCTGAGATAAACGTGTCTACAAAAGCAAGAAATAACAGAGGTTTATTTAATTTTATAGGGGAAGGTTGGAAAATAATTACAGGTTCTCTAAGCAGCAAAGACGGTGAATTTTATGATGATTGTATAAATAAACTTGAAAAGCATGACAAAGATTTAAAACTTTTAATGAAAAATCAGATTCAAATTGTTTCAAGCACTATAACTAATTTTAATAACACTCTTAGTAAGTTGCAACTTGATGAACGATCATTTAATAACAACCTACAATTAATAGAGAAAAAGTTAAAAGAAAATAAAGAAACTAAATATTATCTGAAGTTACAAATTAAAATGTTAGAAAAAATTTAAAAATTCATGGAAGTTAGTGTGATAATTTCAGATCAATTAAATGACATCATTAATAGTATAACTTTTGCAAGATTAAAAATTGTGCATCCGTCAGTTATTGAACCTATTATATTATTAAACGAATTATTGAAGATATCTTCAGAGCTAACCCAGGGAAATCTTCCATTTAGCCCTTCACATGAAAATTTGTCAAATTTAATTTCTTTAATAAAAATTGAAGCATTTCAGACCAATGAAAGAGTCGTTTTTATTTTGCATATTCCAATTGTAGAAATTTCAGAATATGATTTCTATCATATTTTTTCTGCTCCTACAAAGGACAGTAAAACAAATTTGTTTTTGACTCTCATTCCACATTACAAGTACGCTGCGATATCTAGATATAGCAAGCAGTATCTTACCCTAAACGATAAAGATTGTTCAGAAATAATTCAGAGTGAATATCGTTTATGCTATAATCACTTTCTTACACAAAAATGGCTTAGAATTTGAATGTAAATTAAAACCTCAGCACGATTCCTCCGGATTAGTTACATTAGTGTCAGCTGGAGAGTTAGATTATTGAAGTTTGTTGCAGTTTTTTTTGTCAAAAATAATGAATATGCATCTCTTTTGAACTAAAAATCTAATCATGTCCAAAGATTGTAAAAATATTTTTCTATTAACTTTTTACTACTGTGTGATAACGACATTATAAGAAAATAATCTGTTGATAACTTAAAAACTTTTAAACTAACGCTATGAACAGTAGATGTAACTATCTTGAAGTTAAAGCACAATTAAATTTTGTGTATAAGTAAAACAACACTAAGGTCTCAGGAATAGATGAAATAATGACAATATTTTTTTGTTGATAATTAATTATCATTTTTTGGCAAACTTAATTTTTATTATTGAAATGAGAAACACAAATAAATTCTAAATAATACCCAGGAACAATTTTCTGTTTTCGAAATTAAAGAAATCAAGCCTTCTTTTTTTTATCTGTTATGCCTAGTTTTCTAGCATACACTTTTGCAATGCCAATTTGTTCCATGTTTATATTTTTTCTGGTACTAATGATTTCGGTTCGATTGAAGTCACTTTGTTGAAATGAAGTTTTATAAAACAAATCATTTGGATAATTCCTGTCTAGTTTAATAATCTTCAATTCTGAAAATTTTATATTTTTCGGTATATTTACAAACAAATCTGATGTTGTTTTAACTCAAAAAAATTATTAGAGAGCAATTAAAAATTTGTTTTTATTTTGGCCGACACAATTATCAGAATAAAATATTATTTTTAAATCTTTTTCATTTGGATGTTCACTCTTGACATGTTCTAGATACTTGAAAATGCATGTACCGATTTCGTTTGCACCTCTGTTAATAAAAAGATGAGGCGGTTCCAACAGGACAAGGAAGCACTGCCTGAAGATCGAAAACAGTTACTATAATAGTATATTTTCCACTGTTCTTGTCATTTGCTATTTCCTGACGACTTACGTCTTTTTCCATAATGTGTCTTTCATATTGCTCTAATAAAGACTGGTTTTCGTTTTCATTTGCATGTTTAAATTGTAGACAACGCTCGCACGCACCTCCTCATTAAAGATTTTTCTATACATGTAATAATTTGCAGTAGGTAAAGTTTTTTCTTGGCAAATTTTATAATAATCACGATATAATTCAGCCATAGTTTTGCTACCTTCTATGTATTCTTTGGATGTCTGTAATCTTCAATAATGACTATCTATTTGTGGTATTGAATTTATTTATATGTTCTCGAATTTGATTTTTATCTCTGGATCGATCTGATAATGGTTGTTGTGTTTACCTTGTTTATCAGAATCTATAATTTTTACACTTTCGCAAATCTTTTGCTTTAATATAACAGTCTGAATAACCCTGTTATTGATAGCACAAGTTGCCATGAAAAAATGTTTACAAACACCTATGGATTGATCATTTAGTATGAAGTAATAAGCATTATTTGGATTTCTTGGAAATACAGCATTGCTACACTTGTATCTAGGATTGACAAATTGCATATTCGAAGCAATGTATTCTCTTTGCTTTTCCAAATTTTTGGGGCCCCAGTATTCATTAAAAATTTTCGACCTATTTTCTTTAGCAATTTTTTTTTAACACTTGAGCTTACACGTTTGACCACAATCTGGTTGAAGTGTTTTTTGTAATCGGTATGTTTTCATTTTTGAAGAGTTATCGTTAATAGATTTTCTAATACTGACGGAAACATACGATTCTCCACTATTTCTTAATTTTTTTGCCATTTGTCAGGATTTCTAATTCTTTTTTTACCAGTTTTCTCTCTTTTGCATACATCTTTTACTTTTCTTCTTGGTGTCGCCTCACTATTCTTTTTATCTTCACTTAAAGCCTCGTCATCCGATGAAGTGTTGTTTTATGTTGGATCTTTGATGCTATATTCTGAGGAACAGGAACTGCATGAAGAACTGGAGGAGGACGAATCATTACTTGACGCAGATGATGGTCCAATTTGGGATACAACTGCCACTTCGGAATTAGCATCTAAAAAGTGAATTTATTTGGCACGTGAATGTTCATTAAAATTTTAATTTACCTCTCCGTGTTGTCAAAGATAGATTTAATTCACTAGTAGCCATCCCACGTGTAGGAACAACTGAATTTAAAGGTTGAATATCAAGAATATCGATTATTCTTTTTGTTCGGTTCTTGTAAGACATCGGTAATGTGAATATAGTCGTTTTATGTTGCGTTGTGCCTTAAAATCTCAGAAATGTTTGAACATGAATGAAAATGAATAGTTACATTTTACAAAATGTTATTTTAATTCAAAGAATAAAGCTATATATCCTAACAAAACCATACACCTTTTTGAAAATTAAAAACAAAAATGAAACATTTCCAAATATAACATAGTTTTTAAAGAAATTTGCTGATAAATTTAATTCAAGAGTGTTAAAAACAAAATCTCACATTATAGCCCTCAAATTTGAAGCACAATGTGTAGTTAATTTAAAACTGCAATAGGTATATGCTGAAATGTATCTCTCTTTTAGAAAAATTATAGTAGAAGTAATACTTACCAATACAATTCTCACACACTAATTCGAAATGTAACAAACCTAACCTGTTGTGTTTGCTATTTGTTAGCACCAATCAAAATTTAATTTGTGGCCCGTTTGTAGTTGGTTTTGAAATCGAGCACATTGTATGTTTCCAACAGATAATTTGTGCTCTTCTAATCTAGCAGAGATTCTCCTAGTTGTTTGGCAGACATACCTTTTGTCAGATATTTCACAAGCAATGCTGTATGCACCCTGATTTTCTGATTTGATCTTCGGTTTTGGATGTTTCAAAGTTGTTCCTATGGTTTGGTGTGGTTTATATGTGGTAGTTATGTTGTGTTATTGGAGAATTTGGCCCAATCTGTCCGCTGTTCCTTTGATGTACGTTAGAGTGGTTCTTGGTTTTTCAGCAACATTTTCCTTTTGTTTCAGTTGTGTTTCTGTGTTGTGCTGTGGTTCTTTGCTTGTTTGATTGCATGGTGTGTATATCAATTTTGTTGAAGAGCAGCAGTAATCTTTTTTAGTTCCTGCGCTTTGTAGTTGTCATCGTTGAGCTTTAGTGACATCGAAATTAATGTATTAGCAACTCCCGGTATTTGCAAGGGTTAGTGATGGGAATGTGCATTCAGATATCTATTAGTGTGTGTTCTAGGAATCCGGTCCGGAAACACAACATAACTCCCAGATAAATACTTCTTCTTCTCTATTTGAGGATACTTTCTCTCATTGTGCAATCTCAGCTTTCTAATTGCCGCACCCAACACCTACTACCAAGATTCACAAAACTATCTTACCACACCAGTACCAGAACACAAACAATACTGAATTAAGCAAGTACAGTGCTCCTCAAGGAACAAATCAGCACAACCTGAAAAGAAGTGGCTGACACAGAATAGCAGCTCTACAACTTTCACCTGATGCTCAGCCCTCAATTACATAAAATACTGTAGGACAGTACACTAGCGCACTGAGGCCAATAGAAAAAAGCATCAGAAAAACTCCAGAGGAAATTAGAGAACCCACAAGTCAAGTCACAAAACTATGTATGAAGCACAGCCTAAAACATCAGTTACATCATCTACAATATCTCAACATATTAACTTTCTGCAACCAAAATTAGTAAAGATTCCAACTTCCCTATAGCCCCTAGAAGAATTCCTGTTGAAGAAATTGTTTTTGACCTTTCACATTGCATATGAAGAAAAGGACTTTTCCCTACTTTTAATGAAACCTGGTGATTGGTAGTTCAAAAGTCTCCATAGGTACAGACTCTGTGAGTATCATTTTTTCACTTTTTTGCAAATTCTACTATTTCATAGTTGATAACACATGGATCAAAAGTCAATATCTACATTGAGTCTAAAAGTCTTTTATTTTCAATCAATACTTGCTGAAATTGATCTTACATCCTTAAAACAACATAATTAGAATTCAGCAATGATGCTGTAAATAGATAAAATCCTAGGATTTTCAGACTTTGCGCCTATTAGGACTTTTAATCCACAGGTTATGAACTATAAAAACCAGGGTCAATAAAATTTGCTTAAAACTGTTTTTGGACAGTGCCACTCTTGGGCAAAAAATGTAAAGTGTGTACACTGAAAACAATGGACTTTCAAGAGTTTGTGGGTATGGAAAATACCTACAGTGCCCTTATGGGATGCAAACAGTGTACAATCTTAATCTTTTCCTGACTTTCCAGGTGACTTCTTGATTTCACTTACTATTCTTGATTATCTGAAGCTTCCCTGACTTTCCAGAATATGTAAACCCTAATCCCTAATTATTTTAAGGCTATTTCATATCTTAGAATGCCGAGGGCGGGGCTGTAACTACTCCGCCAGATGTCCTGAAGACAGTATTGCTAGTAAATCCAGCTTTCTAAGATATAAAAAAGCTTAAAATTATTTTATTTTTTACTTTTCCTCACATACATAACTAGATTGTTGCTGAATTTATTGAAACTTGAGCATTAAAAATTACAAAAATAAACCTAAATCTAAGCTAAAACATAAAATACCCAAGTATAGTGAAATAGTTATTTTATCTAAATCTGGGAGCATAATCTGATTTACTGATAAAAATGACGAACTTGAACCTTTAATAATTGAGGGGGTTCCCAAACATAATTTATTTTATAACTACTTAAAGGAGTTGGAGATATTCAATATTTCCAACCATAAAGAACGTGAAACCCATGATTATCGACAAATACTGTATATTCCTGTACCAATAACACATTATTGGAATAGAAAGATAGATAAAAAAAGGTAAAACTGATATCCGGATTCCAGAATTGTCTTAACGATTAACTTATTGGAGATTTAAACTTACTTGCAAGCACTGCTAAAACTGCTACACTGAATATATAAATCTTGATATAACTTTTCATTTTAAACTAGCCTGTTATTAAATACACAAGAAAAATCCAAGATGAACAATAGAAAATAAGCAATCGGAATTTTTTAACATCTGACTATAACCACAGATCATACAATAAAGAACCAAGAACCACTAACTTAGAGCATTTACTAAATCTAAGACCACTAAAGAACTAGGACACAAAACTTGGATTTTTTGTGATTGTGTTTGGGTGTGTTCAGCAGATACAAACTGTTCCCTGTTTTCCAATTAGCGCACAATTGAGCACAGTGCGGCACAGTGCTAGCACTGAGTGTTCCAATTACAGCACTAGCTCGCACAAATGAGCACAAGAAATAACTGTGCCTTTGAGATGTTTTATGTAGATTTACCAAGTAAACATAAAACTTTATCATAAAACATGAAGTATGTTCCAAATAACGCCCGAAAATTATCGTACAGGGCGACACAAAAATACTTTGAGTTCTAATAATTGGAAAACAGCCATTACTGAATTATTCTGTAAATAATTTACGTACACATAAACGTGAATTGATAACCTATGAGTAATACACTTTTAATCTTATGGTGATCAGTGTACTCTACCGGTTGGTTTTAAAACAAGCATGTTCCAATTAACGTCCTAAAAATTTCCGCTCTGTGCGGCACAAAATCACTTGTGCTCTGCTAACTGGAAAACAGCCGTTGTTAACGGGTGCGTTCAGCAGATACAAACTGTTGTCAACGTTTGCTTACGTTTCATGTTTTGTGCTGCACAAAACATGAAACGTACAGCACAAAACATGAAACGTTAGCAAACGTTCACAACAATGGGTGCGTTCAGCAGATACAAACTGTTGTCAACGTTTGCTTACGTTTCATGTTTTGTGCTGCACAAAACATGAAACGATAGCAAACGTTCACAACAGTTTGTATCTGCTGAACTCACCCAGTTTGTATCTGCTGAACTCACCCAACGTTTGCTTACGTTTCATGTTTTGTGCTGCACGTTTCATGTTTTGTGCTGCACAAAACGTTAACAACAGTTTGTATCTGCTGAACGCACCCTATGATGTGACGACCACAAAACATCCACCTTTAGACTTAGAGCATGTACTTTCTGGAGATAGCCTGCAGTGCACAAATGTCGTGGTAAGACTAAGGGGAGAGAGGGCAAAAGGCTATTTCACTCGGTTGGGAGCTGCTTCCAATGAAATACGTTCAGCATGTTGTTCATTGGCTGCTTCCACCCACTAAGTGTAATAGCCTCTTACTGTTTCTATTGCCCTCTCTTTTTAGCGTTGCCACAATTTTATGCTTGACAGGCTATATCTAGATGGTAAATGATCTAAGCCTTTAGAGCGTCAACTCACATGTTATACATATTGGGCGCGTTCCACTTAGCGATCACAACGCTCAAAATACTCCTTCAGCCGTTCCACACTTAGAGCATTTACTTTCTAGAGATAGCCTGCAGTGCACAAATGTCGTGGTAAGACTAAGGAGAGAGAGGGCAATAGAGAGGGCAAGAGGCTATTTCACTCGGTTGGGAGCTGCTTCCAATAAAGCATGTTGTTCATTGGCTGCGTCCTCCGACCATCCACCCACTAAGTGAAATAGCCTCTTACTGTCTCTGTTGCCCTCTCTTTCTAGCGTTGCCACGATTTTATGCTTGACAGGCTATATCTAGATGGTAAATGATCTAAGGTTCCACATGACGACTACGGTCGTTGTGAGCGCGGTGAAAACGTCACTAATGACGTCATTATTTTCGCTCACAACGACCCATCTGAAGACATGGGTCGTAGTGGACGTTGTTCTATGTTGAGCAGTTTGGCGCAATTTTTAAATATGGCGACAAGTAAAATAGTGATTTATGATCAGGAAAATGAAACTGCTGTGGAAGCGTATGTTTCCCAAGCAGATGCGGAACGTGTGAAAACAGGTAAATATAATTATGTTAAGTTTAATAAAATTAATTTTAGTTCTTATTCAACATTTATTTATACATTTGCCCCCATTTATCAATAACATAACCTAACTTGGTAAATAAACAATGTTCATTATTGTAGTGAAAATATTTCTTTCATTAAACTTTTTTTTGTTTATAGATACGTTGTTTGCTAATGAGCTGTTAAGAACGATTATAAATCAATCAATCAAATCAAGCTTCCACATCATTTGATGTTGAACATCAGATTGTACACTTCGATGAAGATACTCCCGACAATTACTTAGAAGAAGGATCTCTTGATAGTGAAGACACAGGTAAAACTCAAGAATCTGAAGGTATGTTAACAATATTAAATCTATTTATTTTTATTTTTTTAGTTTCATTATACAGGTGGTCTTCACCCTGTGTGTTTTTATTGTTAGAGGTGTACAGGTCCATGGAAGGAACCCTCAATAGTGGGAAAATTTCACAAAAAGAAGGGTGGAAAAAAATAGCCAAAGAACTGAAAGAAAAAGGATACAATGTCACTGGACCTCAATGCTCTTCAAAGATACGAAGCCTAAAAAAGACTTATAAATCTACCAAAGACCACAACAACAAATCAGGAAATAATAGAAGGACATGGCAGTTTTATGAAGTTTGTACAAATGCTTAACATCCTACTTAATTTTCAGCTATGGAAAATTTATTTTCTGTATTAAAAATAAATTGATGCACTACCTATATTTTTTAGAATTATTCTAATGTATCATATACTTTTGCTGCTGCATGACGATAATTATACTTTTTTTGTTTCTCACTTAAATGTCCATTATCTCGATAAGGAGTAAGTAAATGCTGATGTATTTCATATGCAGCATCGCCTAGAATATGACTGTTTTCTGGGAATTTCTCATCGTCATTTACATAATCTGCAATTTCGGACAATCGAAAAACTCTCTGATCATGAACAGACCCAGGATGTCCAACATAACAATGGGTTATCAGAGTCTTGTGATCACATATGAGCTGCAAAAAATTACTGTATATGTAAATCTATTTTATTACATTAATAATATGCTTAAAAATAACAATTGTTAAATACCTGTAACTGAATTGAATGAAATCCTTTCCGATTGATATAATCAGCTGGATTTTGTTTAGGTGCAATTATACGAATATGAGTCCCATCAATGGCTCCTATAGTTTTAGGAAAGCCACTTGCTTGTTCAAATCCATGCATCACATCAATAGCACGATCTTCCGTGGGCCATTGTATAAATTTTGAGGCTCTTATAAATAAAGCATGACAAACTCGACGTACAGCTCTTACGGCAGTAGCTCGTCCTATGTTAAACCTGTCACAAACTGATCTACAATAAAAAAGTTATAGTTCAGTTTTATACTTCTGGATTAATTTACATGTAGATTACTCTAATAAGTACCTATAAGAATCAATTGTAGCCATTTTCCAAAGAGCTATCATCAACTGATGATGAGAAGGAATTGTGGGGCACCCTGGAACATGTTGAATTAAATCTTCTTGAATTAAATCATGTACATAATTGAATGTGTTCCTTGAAAGTCTAAAAAGACAATTAAGAATTACATACCTAGGTAGCCTTAATATATTAAACCTCTGAATGTGATTTATTATTCGCAATTGATTTTTAATCTTGTCCCTTACTACATATTGAATCATAGCAATTAATAAATGGGATAATTACATATAATGAAGTAAATGTCAGAGTAGCCTAAATTCAGAGTAGGTGTGTAATTAGATGTAAATTTTTCAGTTTTTAGTGTTATATGTAACAAAAAATCATTTACCTGAAATGACTTTTGAATTCTTCATCTGAATAAAGATTAATTACATTCTCGTAATCAATAATGCGTGGCCTAAGTTTTCGCTTTTCACGATTATTATTTTGTAAAATTGCATTCCACTCTTCATCTGAACTAGATGAAGTAGTTTCTGGAGCATTATTGCGACGCATCAACAAATATCCAACTGCCGTAAAAGACATTTCGAGCTCCACTAAAATGAAATATAAAAATTTAAATTGTATGTTTTTTAATATAAATCAAGTTAACCTATTTAAATGAACGCTCAAAACGCTTCCTACATCGTTCCACTTGACTTTATGATTTAAACACTCACAAGCAAGTGGAATGGGAAAAACCTCTTCCGTAAGCATGGTCGTTGTGGTCGCTAAGTGGAACGTAGCCAGTGGGTGAGTTCAGCAGATACAAACTGTTGTGAACGTTTGCTAACGTTTCATGTTTTGTGCAGCACAAAACATGAAACGTTAGCAAACGTTCACAACAATGGGTGCGTTCAGCAGATACAAACTGTTGTCAACGTTTGCTTACGTTTCATGTTTTGTGCTGCACAAAACATGAAACGATAGCAAACGTTCACAACAGTTTGTATCTGCTGAACTCACCCATTGTAACCATTAAGCCTTGTAACAAAGTTTGGAGCGCCATCTGCCGCTCGGATCGAACAGTCGAACACCACCATTTATAATTGTAAATCGACCGGTAATTCAGTAATCTTATATTTGACATTTGTACTTTTATGTTTAAGAGGTTAGGTATAATGTAAAAACTTAGATCATGTCCCTCCTAGATATAACCTGTCAAGCACAAAACGTGGCAATGCTAGAAAGAGAGGGACAGAGACAGTAACAGGCTATTTCACTTAGTGGGTGGAAGCATGTTTCTCTGTATGATCTGTGAGCAGCCAATGAACAACATGCTAAACGTATTTCATTGGAAGCAGCTCCCAACCGAATGAACTAGCCTCTTGCCCTCACTATTGCCCTCTCTCTCTCTCTCTCTCTCTCTCTCTAGTCTTACCACGACATTTGTGCATGACAGGCTATATCTAGAAGGTACATGATCTAAGTGTAAACACGGTAATCATCTATTTGGCGTATCCTGAAACGACATCTTAGATCATTTACCATCTAGATATAGCCTGTCAAGCATAAAATCGTTGCAACGCTAGAAAGAGAGGGCAATAGAGACGGTAAGAGGCTATTTCACTTAGCGGGCGGAAGCAACCAATGAACAACATGCTGAACGTATTTCATTGGAAGCAGCTCCCAACCGAGTGAAATAGCTTCTTGCCCTCTCTCTCCTTAGTCTTACCACGACATTTGTGCACTGCAGGCTATTTCTAGAAAATAAATGCTCTAAGTACGTGAAGTAGCGAAATTCATGTAATAGCATTAGAAAGAGAGAGAGAATAAGTGGGTCGTTCCTGTCAGTGGTGACGCCTACAACTTCGACTGTTGGTCGGATAGAGACATAGGAAGCGCACCCTGATATTGTCTTTCTCTTTCTATTGTTATTACACTGCCACTTACACTAACGCCCATACCTAATTCACTCTACAGTATAATACCTCTATGCATATGTTACCGTCAAAGTGAAATCTTAGTCAAAGTATACTATTACTTTGACGCCTTATGTTTTAAAGTGTGAAAATTTGAATTGTATAGATTTACTAGTAAAAGTTTTATATTAATGCACTTATATTAGGGGTATAAATTATCTGATTTATTGTTTATCATGTATACTATACTGAATATAATGAGTATTTATTTATTTTTCATGTTTATTAATCATAAAAAGAGCTCTACGACTAATTGCATTGTTATGGTTCAGTTCAGCAACCAAGCCGATGACGTCATTTTGGTGATTATTTGCTGCCAATTTTGAAATAAAATTTTCCTAAATTGCTTATGGGCCATTCGCCATTATATTGGTAAAATTACATCGCCTCGAATGGCACTACCGTGGCCGATCTCAACAAGGTTGCCACTATTTCTTTACATTATATTAGATGACAAAATGTTGTTTGTAGAATTTTTATACACTAGTAAATGATATATTTTATTTGAATAATACTGAAAAGCAGTTTTAACCAAATATGAGTATGTAAGTTTTTCGTGTATAGGTACATTTATCTTATTCGGTATTAGTTTAATTATCATATATTTTTTTTATAAACAGAAAGTGACATTACAATATGATGGGTTTCTGAATCGATAGTTTTAATTTTAGTTCGCAGTTCGCATCCCCTTAGCATTGCTTTATGTAAAACCAGGCTGTTTTCCAATTAGCGCACTATTGAGCACAGTGCGGCACAGTCTAGCACTGAATGTTTCAATTACAGCACTTGCTCGCACAAATGAGCACAATAAATAACTGTGCCTTTGGGATGTTTTATGTAGGTTTACTAAGTAAACATAAAACTTTATCATAAAACATGAAGTATGTTC
This sequence comes from Octodonta nipae, assembly GCA_034190945.1. Taxonomy (NCBI): domain Eukaryota; kingdom Metazoa; phylum Arthropoda; class Insecta; order Coleoptera; family Chrysomelidae; genus Octodonta; species Octodonta nipae. Next base: position 58,979,219 of record CM067223.1, read on the forward strand.
CAATTAACGCATGAAAATTACGGTACAGGGCGACACAAAAACCCTTTGTGCTCTAGTAATTGGAAAACAGCCATTATAGCATTATTCTGTAAATAATTTTACACATAAACGTCAATTGATAATATATGAGTAATACACTTTTAAGTTTATGGTGATCAGTGTACTCTACCGGTTGGTTAAAAAAAAACATGTTCCAATTAACGTCCTAAAATTGCCGCACTGTGCGGCACAAAATACAAAATCACTTTGTGCTCTGCTAACTGGAAAACAGCACCAGTCTCTACTGTTAATTTATGAAAACACAAAGCATAGGTCGACAGAAATTCTGTGTCTAAAGGTAATTATTTTTTTATAGGATGATGAAATACGTCAGAAATGGAGCATTGCTGTTGGTCAAGATTTAAAAACCACTAGTTACATATGCGAATTGCATTTCAATCCTGAAGGTGTGATTAAAAGTGATCGGAAGATTTTAGCGGATGGTAGTATATACGTGTATGAGTATGAGAAAGTTCATTTACGAAAAAAAGCTGAACCAAAGTTTAACAGGGCTAATAATGATAGCATGCTATCAGATGATATGTCTCTAAATACTTCTGATATTATTAACAATGATAAAGTTAGTGACTGTAGCTTACATGCTATGGAGACAAGTATTGTTAATAAATAATTAAATGAAGCAATTGGGCCTGAGACAATCAATGAGCCTGAAACAATCAATGAGCCTGAGACAACGACTAAGCCTCAAAACAATCAATGAGCCTGAGACAACGACTGAGCCTGAAACAATCAATGAGCCTGAGACAACGACTGAGCCTGAAAAAAACAAAGCCTGAGACAACGAATGAGTCCGAGAAGTTTTCTTTTTTTTCATAAAAAATACTCTAGAAGCTCAAAAATTGGAGTTGGACAGTAATTAAAAATGCGTTTATTTTACCATACATAAATTCGAAGTTGGAACTAGTTTGCCATGCAAAAATTGATATAGATTTAAAAGTTAAGGTAAGAAGCTGAAATAGAATTAATGACTTGAATAGCACAATGAAATTATTACTATGTTATAGATTACTAATGCAAAAACGAATATTCCAATTGATATGGATGTGAGTATTTCATCAATGGATTGTGTTTCACAATTAATGAGCTGTTTGGAAAGAACCTTTTTTTGTAGTGGAGCTGGCTACGATGAGGAAAAGTAAATATGAACACAGACACATTAATTAATCAATAATAAATAATACAATCACTCTCTGACAAATAAGATTTCAAATATTAAGTTGAAAATTGCATTGGTACTTTGTTTTTTGTTGACTGTGATGAGCATAAAAAAGAATTAACGAAAAAAATAATTAACAATTTCTTAATAATGCGGGGCCACTTTCTTGTCAAATGTTTTAATAAAAGTGCAACAGTGAGAAAAGTTAAATCAAAAAAAGCTAGAAAGAATTCCAAATTACTGTAACTTACAGTTATTATTAATAGAAAGAAAATTAATCACCTTAACTTAAATAATAATTTAAAATTTTTTACTATGAAGAGATATTTCCACTAGTGTATTTGTCAAATCTAAATTGTTTGGTATTTAAATGTTAAACGTCTTTTATTTATAACTAATACGATTAATAAATAATATATTTGATTGTAATCAATTAATTACTTTCCTATTATCAAGCATTGTAATACTGAAATAAATAGGTATTTAACCATTTTTGAGTTTATATTTACTACTTAATTTGCAGAAACTATGTTTAAATTCTTTACTTCACTTACTTATGTAAAGGAATAAATAACAGCAGCTAATCTGCTATAACAATTCTAGATGAATTTTGTGACTATTTTAATGTGGAAGGAGCAGTTCCATGGCAATATAATCGAAGTTAAAAGTCAATTGATTGTGTTTATATTTTTAAATTGTGTTTAAATCAATTGTATAAAAAACAATTTCAAATGTACACATAATTGTATCTTCTACTAGTATTAAGTTAATGTAAAATATAATTGATTTTACTGAAATTTCATTAAAATAAGTTTTTTATTGTGAGTATAATCTAATAATAAAGTTGTGAATCTAAGTTATTGATCTTTTTTTTTAAGATGAACTATATGGAATGTCTTCGATGGCACATTCCATAGAGAATCTTCAAAAAAATGTATGAATTAGATGTTGAGGTTTTAGTTCAATGCTGGTTCAATGCAAGTGTATAATTGACGAAGGACCTTTAGCGGAACAATCAATAAACACGTGCCGTCACATAAACCATCACCAAATAAAAGTTATCACTAACCTTTAAGTCGAAGCTCTGGTGTTTTCTTGGTTCTTCTTTCTTCTGAGGCTAGCCCCGTAACAGCAGGAACAGTTTCTTAGAGCTTCGTCTGGACAACACGTTACACAAAAAATAGCGACGTAATGTTCATTGATTGAGCATACAAAAAATGCGGGTTTAACAACAAATGATGCGCTTTTGTAAACACAAAAGAAACAAAATGAAAGCGGTTTAGCGGTCGTTACGAACGAAGCTACTAACTCGCGGAATCGTAACGCAAAAAACAACAATAAGCGGCGTCTCTTCAGACGGGTACAAAGCGTGATCGAATAGTTCGGAGCACAATACACGAATCTCCCAAGCCTCCAAACAGCTCGGGATCCGAAACACGAATGTCAATACTGTCTATATTTTACACGCAAAAAACACTTAAAATTAGCATTAGCGCGACGGAATGTTTTAGAAAAGGTGCAGAAGATTAAAAATCAATGAAGCAATTCAATCAAATTGAAAACAATACACTAAACAAATTGCGGGAACGCACCATTCCGCCAGCCTTGAATTACTTATTTCAAAACTAAGGGTCCACTGGCAGTGGACAAAGCTTTACAAGAGGTCGCTTCAAAGTACCACTTGCAGTTCTAACTGTAGCAACGCGTACAACACCATCACCTCCAGGATGTACGTCAATAATGCGCCCTAATGGCCAATTCAAAGGAGGTGAAGTGTCTTGCTTCAAAATAACAAGAGTACCTGGCTTAACAACCTCCGAGGGATCAGTCCATTTACTCCGTTGATGAAGAGTATGTAAATATTCTTGCGACCAACGTTTCCAGAATGCCTGATGCAAACGACTCAGTAACTGCCATCTGTTGAGACGATTAGATTGGACAGATAAGAAATCAGATTCAGGAGGTGCTGTTAAAGGTTCCATGGTAAGAAACATTCCAGGACTCAAGGCGGTAAGATCGGATGGATCGTTGCTACAAGGGGTTATAGGTCGCGAGTTTAAAACTGCTTCGACCTGTGCAAATACAGTAGAAAGTTCTTCGTAGGTTAGGATTTGATCTCCAACAACACGTCTTAAGTGAGCTATGACACTACGAATTACTTTCTTTGCGGATAGAATCCAAAATCGTTGCTGCAAAAGAAATTGAACGGTTTGGATTCCTGCGTGAAGATTGGTGACATGACAATCTTCGACAATTAGATTAGTCAAACGACTTTTACTTGGTAGCAGTGCGGGAAATTTAGTGTCAAACGGCAATGGAGCATTAGCCAAACTACTACCAACTCTAAGAGTTCCCTGTTCATTAAGAAACGGCGAAAGTTTACGAAGCGATTTGGGCAAAAGTTTTCGTTCTCGAAGAAGGGAAATCTCTTTAGAAAAATATTGATCTTGAACATAGCGAACAATGCGAAGCTGAGCCTGATATAAGCCAAAAATGATCCAGAGCCCCTACGGTCTGGATTGCGAGCGTTATCAACAAAGCGACAAATATGAGCTATAATGCGGGTAATGCGATTAATAGAAGAATATTCTTCTAACAAGGTACCAAATAAATTTGGTGAAGCGGTGACTTGAAGCGCCACTATACGGGCTTCAGTCATAATTAGCGGGGACATGCTTGACTCTGAGCAAGCATGTGGCAAACAAGCGGTAATCAACAATTGTGGGCCTTTCCACCAAAGTGTATTGCCTAACAACTCTGATGGCAAAGTGCCGCGGGAACCCAAGTCAGCGGGGTTATCACAAGATTGGATGTAAAACCAATGCGAAGAAGGAAATTTTTCCTGAATGTAAGCAACTCGATTACTGACAATTGTCCAACGGTGCGGGGAAGAACTAAGCCAAGAACAACGAATCACCTTGAACAACAAACGACTATTGAATTGCTCATAAACATAATGAGCCAACTTAGCGGTAAGAACTGAAGCAATACACAGTTCCAATCTGGGAAGTGACAAAGTTTTCAAAGGGGCAACTTTCGATTTAGACAACACAAAAAAACTTTGACGAAATCCAGATGCGGTTTCGAACACAAAATAAACAACAGCATAACCTTTCTCAGAAGCATCACCAAATGTGTGAAGTTCACAACTAGAAAAGTGGTCTATAGCAAGCAGGCGAGGCAAAACTAAATTGTGCAAGGTCAACAAAATAGCGATAATGTATGGCTGCAATTCGGGACCGATAAACAAACAATCATTCAAAGATAACCGATGAGGTATCTTAGCGGATGCATTAAACACTACACGAAGTTTGGTGGTTCTACTATCAGGTTTCAAAACACAATGATGCGGTATGTAGTAACAATCAGAAGAAGTAGATGATGGATAGGGAACCAACTCCATATGATCCAGCTCCAAATGGTCTTTGAGAAAATCACAATATTGTTTGTAAAGATCTGGTTGCTGTAGAAGACGTCTTTCTAAAGAGTAGAAACGTTGTACGGCGAGATTATACATTCCATCAAAAGCAGGAAGTGTTTTTCAAAAAGGAAGAGGCACAACGAATCTACCTGAATCCAATCTCCTGCATCCCTCGGAAAATATTTTTTCGCAGATAAGATCATCAGGGGACTGAACCAGTGCGGTAGGAACATCTTCAATTGTCCAGAACCTTTGGAGTGACTCATCTAATGATACTACATCTTCAATTTGACAAAAAAGCGAAGTTGGGTTTATGACTGACTGAGAGTTAACAGAACTCGTAGACACTCTACCCATAAGGATGTAACCAAACATAGTGTTAATAGCATCAGGAACACCTTCCTTTCCCAGAAGGCGTCCATCCAACAAAATTTGAGAGAATATATCGGCACCTAACAAAAGGTCAATAGCGCCTGGGCTATTGAAACCAGGATCAGCAAGTTTCAAATTGGTTAGATATGCCATATTAGCCATGTTAATGGGCGCAACAGGCATATCATTGCAAATGCGAGGTAAAACAATAGTATCAACAACAAAATTGCACTCACGCTTTACTATAGAGCGAAGAAAAAGGGTAAGAGAGCCCTCAGCAGAGGTACTCTGCATAGAACCTAGCCCGTTGAGTTGTATCGAAGCGGGCATAGGTCGGAAGCCAAGGCGTTTCACAGCCTTGCTCGCAATGAATGATGTCATGCTACCAGAATCTAGCAGACATCGCAAAGTTTGATAAGAACCGTGCTTATCTAATACCTTAACTAAAGCCGTAGATAACAACACATTTGAATTGTATGACAAAAGTGAACTATGACAAGAAGTCTGCGGTAGAGAAGTTTCGGGACTTTCAACAGTATTAATGGTACTGGATCCACCAGATGTGGAAGCCAGGTTTGCGGGGGGAGCTTTAGATTCAGACCCAATACCTGAATCAACACGATTTACAAAATGAAGCACTGTGTGATGGCGTTGTTCGCAGTTGTGGCAAGTGGATAAAGATTTACAACGATTCGACTGATGAGAATCGCTCAAGCAATTAAAACAATGTCTAAAATCTTTAACAAACTTAAACCGCGCGGATACTGATTTGTTCAAGAATGCAGAACATTTGTAAATCGCATGATCGGATTTACAAACTAAACAATTTCTGTTCTTAGTGACAAACAAAGATGTAGTGAACCGGGAAGAATGTTGCTTTGAATTCAATGGTAACTTTTTGTCCACACTTCGCTTTGCCTTGCGGGATAATTCAACATGTTCAAAGGCATCGCAATGCTTCGACAAAAAATCAACAACTTCCGAGAGGATCGGAAAGTCATCTTGAGCGGTCACAGTACCATGGTAAAGTTCAAATTTAGCGGCTAAATTCTTTGGAACTCGTTTCAACATCATCTGAACGATACAAAAATCCCACTGATTTACTGGTAAACCCAAATTCTTCAGTGCTTCCAAATTATCACTGAAGTCATCCAATAACTTCCGAAACTCTGAAGGGCTATCTGAAGTTAGTTGGGGGAATTGTTCTAAAGCTGACCAATGAGACTCCGCGATTAAACGAGTTCGCTTGAATTTTTTCAAAAGTGTTTCATAAGCACTCACGTAATTGTTTTGTGTTAGTTTAAAATTTCTAATAACCTCAAAAGCAGGCCCTTTTAAAGCTAACTGCAAATATTTGAACTTCTGCATAGCACTGAGTTTTTCATTATTGTGAATTAATGAATCAAACAAATCAATAAAAGTACCAAATTCCAATATGTCTCCACTAAATGAAGGCAAATCAATTCGCGGCAAAGCAACACTTTCCTGTTCCCGAGCTATATTATGTGGCGTAGAATTCTGAACAGATTTCAGTTTAGCAAAAATAGACCTAATTGAATAAAACAATTTTTCAAATTTATTGCGAATGTCATCCTCAAAGTCAAAATCATCGTTTGCATCTGAAATTGATCCAACAATGGAATTGTGATGTTTAAAAAATTCGGAATGGATTGAATCAATCATATCAATCATGCTAAAAAACAATTCAACGTCGTCACCTTTTAAGGCTTTCTCGGCAGCAAAATAAAAATCTTCTAATCTTTTAAACTCCAATTGTCGATGATTTTTAAATTTTCGTAAATTTTCAGCGGTTTTTGACATCTTAACAATAAATTAAAATCACTGTAACGCCACTGAACAAATCTAACACGATAGAGCGAAAACAAAATACTATTCCAAAAATGTACAACTTTTTACTGTTGAAGTCGTAAATATCTGACCAAATGTCAAATAAATTCAAAACAATTTAGCAAAATAACCAAACAAACAAAACGATCTCTTGTAAGTTTTTTTTTGCGGTAAAAGAAATATGCGAATATATTTCTAACGGAATGACTGAATCCCGAACTTGTTTTCTCTTTTAACAAATAAAGAAACGAAAATTCAATGCGGTCTTCAACAATAAGTGCAACGAAAAATCAATGTTTTGATCATTAAACTTTGCACGAAATTAACTTAAATGTATCCGGCCTTGAGTTGGACCAAATTATGTAATTTATTCGATAATCTTTGCACGAAATTAACTCAAATTGCATCCGGCTCGGAGTTGGACCAAATTATGTAATGTCTTCGATGGCACATTCCATAGAGAATATTCAAAAAAATGCATGAATTAGATGTTGCGGTTTTAGTTCAATGCAAGTATATAATTGACGAAGGACCTTTAGCGGAACAATCAATAAACACGTGCCGTCACATAAACGAATCACCAAATAAAAATTATCACTAACCTCAAGTCGAAGCTCTGGTGTTTTCTTGGTTCTTCTTTCTTCGGATACCAGCCCCGTAACAGCAGGAACAGTTTCTTAGAGCTTCGTCTGGACAACACGTTACACAAAAAATAGCGACGTAATGTTCATTGATTGAGCCTACAAAAAATGCGGGTTTAACAACAAATGATGCGCTTTTGTAAACACAAAAGAAACAAAATGAAAGCGGTTTAGCGGTCGTTACGAACGAAGCTACTAACTCGCGGAATCGTAACGCAAAAAACAACAATAAGCGCCGTCTCTTCAGACGGTATCAAAGCGTGACCGAATAGTTCGGAGCACAATACACGAATCTCCCAAGCCTCCAAACAGCTCGGGATCCGAAACACGAATGTCAATACTGTCTATATTTTACACGCAAAAAACACTTAAAATTAGCATTAGCGCGACGGAATGTTTTAGAAAAGGTGCAGAAGTAATTCAATCAAATTGAAAACAATACACTAAACAAATTGCGGGAACGCACCACTATAGTTACAGATTATACTTACCAAACCTCAACTACTCTAAAGTTTAGAGTCTAAACTTGATACATCAATGGCCAAAATGTAAATAAAACCTCTTAAGTTAAATTTTCTGGACAGACCAAAGACCAATGCTTATTTAATAACTATTAAAATATTAGTATTGCAATAGATTCTGTGGGTTTAAGTCATATTTGCACAAATATTCAGTTTCATCTTCATAGCATTTATTTTTATCAAAATAAACTCTCTTCTAATACTACAGCTGTTGATTCGTCACACACCATCAATTTTAAACGAAACTACTCAACTTATACAACTGTCCTTTAAATAGCCAATGCAGAAAATACTTAAAGCCAAGATTATTTTTGAGTTGTCAGAGCACTTTTAGGAACCTTCTTGGGGCTCTTTTTTACGTTTCAGCTGGTTTTATGTTTACATATTGTTTTTTTGGGAACAATTAATTTACGTTTCTTACTTTTTATCTTTGGCGGCGTAAAATGAATTTTATAACAGTATATAGACTTTTGAGTAATTGCAGTTCAATCGATACCAATATTTTTAAATTATTGGTGAACTAAACACAAAATAGGAAAATTTTAGTTAAGAGGTTTTACACTTTAGCCATTGATATGCTACTTGGATCTTGCTAAGGCCTTTGACACTAATGGCAATGGTATTTTATTACGAAAATTGTAGGTAGTTAGATTAGAGATTAGTTAAATTTCATTTGATATTTCACTAGTAGTAAGCAATTTGTTAAAGCAAATAATGTACATAGCAAATATTGTTGAAACTAGTGTCTAAGAAAGATACCTGGCTCATTATTTACATTAAATGGTATAGTATTCAAACTATAATAAATGATATCTCAAAAATTGTCTGAATGGCTAGCTCTACCACAAACTTTCCTCAAATATAAATCTAGCTGTTGTAAGTACATTTTGCAACAATAGTATTAGTTTCAACATCAATGTAATGTTGAAATTAATAAATGGGTAAAGATTACATGTAGATTAGGGCAACCACATGCATTTTTTAAAATTAAATATGCAGTACTCTTTTCTGTTTTATAGAATAATGCCCAGACATACTTGTGATATTGTGTTTTTTTAAGTGTCTAGCTATGGTTGGAGATGACATATGCCAATAATTTGCAAATACTCAGATTACAAAATCATATTTTAAATATTGGCCTATTAATATCAATTTAGTACTGACAGTAGACTACTCGAAGGAGGCCAAATGGTTGCCTCTGATGTAATTCTAGTTCATTATGACCTAAAGAAAAATATCCAAATTTTACCTGTGTATCTAGAACTAAAACTATTTTATTAACACTCTGCGAAAAACAGTAAGTTACAAACATAATTATATAAAAGCATTATATATAATGCTATTCCAACAGATTTGAATTAAATAGTAAAACGGGGAAAAACAAAGAATGAGCGCAGCAAATATTTAATAAAGTAATAAAAAAAATACACATAATTTCTGTTAATCATTTATTCAAGAAGTTAGTTATCTAAATTTTAGACATATAGCCTACAGTTTGACTTGGAATCTGGTATACATTTTATGTCCCTAAAATGTCAGGAACGGTAGATATAGGGAAAAAATACCGTGTTCGGTAACACACAATTAGTCAATTGGTTCCACCGCATGCACCAAATATTATATACTTGCATCAGCTTAGCTTTTATTTAAAATTCGGAATATGCAAATGTAACATGACTCGATTAAAAAAATCAACTAATATATCAAGTGTAATTTTACAGGATGTTCCATATATACAATAGGTCAAACTTAGAGCAGAGTAGAATTACATGGATTTAAAAAATCTTGAAAAAGGTATATAAGGTTGCCCCTTAAGTAGCTGCATATATACAATGTGGTTAAAATAAGGGGGAAGTTATACAACGGGGTGATTCGAAAAAGATTGATAGGGTCATAAGTACTAGTATTATACAATGTGGGTGAAATAAGGGTAATATAGAATTATATTTATACAGGCTGGATCAAAAAATATGATATCTAAGCAGTTAAGATATTTGAATTTGACCTATTATTATAGTTTTGAAATGGGTTGAAAAAATTGTTAGATGCAGTTGTTTATACAGGGTGGTTGAAATATAAGATGGAGTAGAATTAGTTTATAGGGTGGTTAAAAAAATGTTTTATATCCACAAGTAGTTCAAAAGTAGCATATTGAATGGTTGACATATGTAGCAGAGTATAATTACAGCTATATAGGTGGGTTTAAAAAATATTATAAAGGAATTTATGTCCTACAAGTTGTTTCATACACCGGATAGATGAAATATAGGGTGGACTAGAATTGTCAGTATACAAGGTGGTGAAAAATGTTATATTAGATGGCCCACATGTAGTTGTATATATAAGGTGGTGGAGATCGGGGGCTTAGTAGAATTATAGTTTTACAGAGTGGATTAAAATTTTTTAAATGTGTAGTACTATATATAGATCACTTGGTAACAAGGCATGAAACTAAAATCAAATGGTATAAAGACAATTCATTATGAAATATAATTAAGCTTTGTCTGATGCAAATTGCTGGCATTTACTGTGCACAACATTCAAAATTTCAATGAATGCTTCCATGCGCCGGGAATCTGGCAATCGACGCAAGTGATGTCCGATCCCCATTAAAAAACCATCCACATCATCCATTTGTGGAGGTGCAGATAGTGTAGGCAGTAGTTCCTCCTTAGAAACTGCATCAGCAATGCGAGTTAACATTCTTGTAGTTTCCTCTTCCTTTTCTGATTGCCTACGTATTCTCTGATTTGGCAGGGCTCTTGTTATTTGGCTCCCTTCCTCTTCATGCCCATCAAAACTGTCATTGAAATCTGATGACCTATCTGTCTCTTTGCATACAGACTCTATTGATCATGGGCTGATATTACTGCAGGTTCTACATAAAAAATATAGAATCAAGTCATTACACTTTTTTAAAGATTCCGACCACAAAGTCAAGTTTATGATAACTTACAGTCGTATGAGGCACATATCCCGTAAAAAGCTCATCTGAGCATAAAATTTCCACTTTTCTTGCTGTAGGATACGTCCTGAACCACTTGGTTTATGTGATTTACTATTTCAATTTTTTTTTTAACATATAAAATTAAACTATTAAGGTAGAATGTTGACTTACAATACATAAAAATAATTTTGTACAAGATTTACTTATATGTTGACAAATAAATTATTCATATACAGTACTAGAGATTAACTATGTTGTAAAACATAAAAAGCTAATTATTTATCACTTCATTTATATGTAAAAAGGATTTACATGAAAAGTTTAATTTTCTTTACCATTAAGTGCTGCTGAAACTTTCTCCCACAGTCTTGTAATTCTTGCCTTGCTCCTCTGCTCTATGGAAATGGAAATGTTCCATAGTAGGCCTTTTTTCCACTTCCATAATGAGAAGTTCAATCTCCTTGTCATTTAACTTCATTGTGTATTTAGCTGGAATCTTTGGCTTTCCAGGTTCCAATGTATAGTTGCTTGTTGCTAAAAAACAATTTACATATATATATATATATATATATATATATATATATATATATATATATTGCAATATACTTCGTGGGTTCAATTGAAAATTATAACATCTAATATGCACTGTCACTTTTCTAGAACTTTATTTACATTCAAAACATCTGATTCAAATACAATAACAAGCCCATATAAGCTAGTCGACGCGGTATCCTGCCTGGCGATCGTGGCGTTCTTCTTTTATATCACCAGCATAGAATTCTCCAGTAGAAATCAACACCGTTCCTTCCGCTGCCGAGCCTTTTCGAGAATCGTATTTTTTTTATCTTGAAGCGTTTGTTGTCGTGCTGAAATGACACAGGGTCGGCTTTGGGTAAATTTCGTAACACTGCCCCCCCTTTAATTCTGATCGTCCCGATCAGAAACATCCCCTCCATGGTAGGGAGCGAGTCGATCTAAGTGAACCACCTTCAATTTAGCCTTGGGGTTTCGACGGATCCGGTAGACGACATCATTCAGCCTCTTGACCACTTCGTATGGACCATCCCAGGCGGGTGTAAGCTTTGGGGATTTACCCTTGCTCCGTTGGGGGTTGTACAGCCAGACTTTGTCCCTCTCCTGGAACCCGGCTGAATTGGCCTTGAGGTCGTATCGCGTCTTCATCCGGTTACTGGTGGCCAACATCTGCGTTCGGGCTAAGTCGTGTATTGCCAGCATGTTATGTCGGAGCTGGTCGGCATAATCGTCGATGTCTTGGGGAGGTTCTTCGGGGGAGCCAAATGCCAAGTCGCATGGTAATCGCAGCTCCTTTCCGAATAAGACCCTGGCTGGGGTCAGGCCTGTACTATTATGTACAGCAGAGCGATATGACAACAGGAATAGGGGAATATGCTCATCCCAATCACGCTGGTTATTGCTGACGACCTTGGATAGGTGTTGTTCCAAGGTCCGGTTGAATCTTTCCACCATTCCGTCTGACTGTGGGTGTAATGGTGTTGTTCTCGTTTTCCTGATCCCCAACATCGTGCAGACCTTCTGGAATACATTCGATTCAAAGTTACGCCCCTGGTCTGAATGTAATTCCATCGGGACGCCAAACATGCTGAATAGTTGTTCTACTAGCACCGTCGCTACCGTGGTTGCCTCTTGGTTGGGTATCGCATATGCCTCAGGCCATTTGCTGAAGTAATCCATTGCGACCAGAATGTATTTGTTCCCCCTCTCAGACTCGGGAAACGGACCGGCGACATCGATGGCAATTCTCTCAAATGGGACGCCCACATTGTACTGCTGCATTCTGCCCTTGGTCCGGGTCTTCGGGCCCTTACTGGCGGCACATGTGGCACATTTGCGACACCAAGCTCTGACGTCTTCGAAGTAATTCACCCAGTAGTACCGCTGGCGAACTTTGTCTAGGGTTTTATTCATGCCCAGGTGGCCTCCGGTAATTCCATCATGTACTTCGGTCAGGATTGCTGGTACCTTTTTCTTCGGAACTACCAGTTGAGACTTGGTTTCTCGTCCATCAGCGCTTTCCCAAACTCGCTTGAGCATTCCATTGTCTACTCTTAGAGAGTCCCACTGAGCCCATAACGATTTCAGCACGCCGGAGTATCTAGCTACCTCGTCCCATCGTGGCCTGGGTGCCCCTCTCATTTTGAGTGACAAGATTGGTTCGATGTCTGGATCAGCCATTTGGTCCTGGATGCACTGTTCCGTTGTCCAGTCTTCATTGGCCTGCACTCGGATCTGCCTGATGGAGATACCCTCTCGCTGTTCCGTCTTCAGACAATGCTTGCATTCCGCTCTACAGGGTCTTCTGGATAGGGCATCGGCATTATTGTGCAACCGGCCGGCACGGTGTTCCACCTTGAAGTCGTATTGCTGTAATTTCTCCATCCATCTGGCCAGTTGTCCTTCCGGTGTCTTCATGTCCAGCAGCCATTTGAGTGCGGCATGATCTGTTCGGATTAAGAAATGGCGACCATACAGGTATTTGTGGAAATGGTCCACAGCCCTTATTATTGCAAGAAGTTCTTTTCTGGTGACGCAATAATTTCTTTCTGGCTTCGAGAATCCACGGCTGTAGTACTCGATCACTCTCTCTTCACCATCTTGCACCTGGGATAGGACGGCCCCCAAACCTGTGTTGCTGGCGTCTGTGTCTAAGATGAACTTGCCGGACTGTGTAGGAAAGGCTAGGATTGGGCTGGAAGATAGTGCTGCCTTCAGTCGCCTGAATGATGTTTCGCAATCCTGATTCCAATGGAAGGTCTCTTTATCAGTGGTCTGCCGATGTAGAGGGGCGGCGATGGTGGCAAATCCCTCAACAAAACGCCGGTAGTATGAACAGAGGCCCAAGAAGCTTCGGAGTTCATGTTTGTCTCTTGGAACTGGCCAATCACGGATGGCTTCTATCTTGTCTTCGTTGGTGCGGATTCCTGACTCGGACACTACGTGGCCCAAAAACTCTACTTCTTTTTGAAACAAGGAACACTTCTTCGGATTGAGTCTTAGGTTGGCGTTATTAATTCTGGAGAATACTTCGCCCAGGTTCTTCAGATGGTCGTCGAATGTCTGGCCCATGACTAGAATGTTGTCGAGGTATACTAAGCACGTCCTCCATGTTAGCCCGCTCAGTACATACTCCATTAGTCTCTCAAATGTAGCGGGTGCATTACATAACCCAAAGGGCATGACCGTGAACTGAAACAGCCCTTTACTGGTGGAAAACGCTGTCTTTTCTCTGTCGTTTGCGTGTAGACCAACCTGCCAATATCCACTTTTTAGGTCTAGTGTGGAAAACCAACGGGAGCCTGCTAGTGTGGTCAAAGTGTCATCGATTCGGGGTAGTGGATAGCTGTCTTTCTTCGTGACATCATTCAGCTTTCTGTAATCCACGCAAAATCGGGTGGTTCCATCCTTCTTTTTAACTAGCACGACGGGAGCAGACCATGGACTGATGGATGGCTCAATAACTCCATTTTGTAACATGGACTCGATGTTTTCCTCGACTGCCTGTTGTTGCCCCAATGGTAGTCGTCTAGGTGGTATTCTGATGGGTTGAGCCTTTCCGGTATCTATTCGATGCTGGATGATGTTGGTGCGACCGGTAGTTCCATTTTTACTGTTAAAAATTTGCCAGTGTTTTGTGATAAATTGCTTGGCTTTCTTCTGGTTCTCTGGTGTCAAGTGTGTCAAGTGGTCAGCAAACTGTTGTAGGAACTCTTTATCGGGCCCTGTCTCATTCACCGATGTCTGGTACTCTTCTTCGCAATTGATGATGGTCTCTACTGGCTCGAAACAAGCTATCTCTTGACCATTGGCAATTCTAATGTCGTTGTTGGACAAATTCAGGACTCTGATTGGTATATCTCGTCCGGTTTTAACTATAGGCCGTCCAACTAGGTACTCATGAGCTGAGTGTACGGGCTCCACCATTCCAACGCAGCTCCCAGGATTGCTGTCTAGCTGCCCAAGAATAATCTGTTCCGTTCGACCGGGAATTCTAGCCGAAGACTTTGCCACAATTTTTATGGTGGTGACTGATGTGTTGACGGGCCGTGTCAATACAAATTCCTCATTTAGGAACCGAAGAACATCATATCTCGGGTCGAACATAAATCCATGCTGGCTAATTAGGTCCATTCCCAGTATAAAATCGTCCTCAATATTCGCTACCAGGACCCTATGCCGGATCATGTTGTCCCCTATCTGTAGCACGACATCTGCCTCACCCTGTATTGACATGGACTCGCCGGTGACCGTTCTGAGCTGGATGTTATTGCTAACTGGCCGAATTTCTGATGCTCTCAAGACCCTGGACTTGGCAATGGACACAGCGGCGCCGGTATCGATGGTGATGGTAACTGCTCGCCCATTGATGGTGCCTCTGATGACTAGGCTGCCGCTATCTCGGCAAAATCCCCGGATGGATAACGTTTTGGGGGCTGGTGGAGGGACAGTCAGCATTCGCCCCTCTATGCTGACTAACTGACGGTCCCTGGACATGTGGCTGTTCTGTTGGTTACCCCTGGTCGGTGATCGTTCAGGTGGCCTCACTCGACAATTACGTTGGAAGTGCCCTGTCCGTCCGCAGCCGTAACATGCCCCTCTGGTGCCAGTTCCTTGTGACCGGTCTAATATTTTGTTCAGACCAGCAAGCAGCGCTTGAAATTTTGACTCTGATTCTTCCTGGTTGAAAGAAACTGCTCGGACCCTCGGCTTGGACATGTTCATGACGGCCTCTACTTCCAAAGCCCTAAGTAGAGCTTCATTACTTTTCTTGACGCCACTCAGTCTTAAATTTCTTTGAACTTCCACATCTCTGATGCCGTTTATGAAACTCTGTGTGGCCAACTGGTCTTTCGTTTCCTCTGGCATGTCTGGGTAGGACAAGTGTACTAACCGTCTAATCTCTGCTTCGAATTCTTGAAGGCTTTCACCGGATTTTTGCGTTTTTCCACTGAGTTGGACTTGGTATACCTGGCTCAAGGATTGATTGTCGTAGCGTTTGTCTAGGATGGCGATGATCTTTTCGAAATTGCCTTGTTCATCGACTGGAATGCTTTGGAGGAGTTCTAGGGCCGGACCTCTTAACGAAATTACCAGAGAGGTAGACTTTTCTTGATTATCCCATCCATTAGCTGTAGCCACGGCCTCAAATTGTCGTTTATACATGGGCCAAGATGAACTGCCGTCGAATGTGGGTGGTTTACTAAAGGAACCTTTGGTACTCACGGTGTGCTGGTATTTTCCTCTCTGCAAATCTTGTTGCAATTTTTTAATTGCTGTTTCCACTTTATCTTGTACTTCACTGTGTACTACGTCTTTAATTGAACTGATTTCAGCTTTTACCTGGTTTTGGATAGCACTTATTTCAAATTTCACCTGGTTCTGGACGGAATCGATGTCATCTACTTTGATTTCAAGAGTCTCCACATTATTTTTTAGGATCTTTATGTCGTCGTTTATTTCTTTTATATCTGATTCAACTATTTGCATTCTTTCATTAACTGTTTCATTAACTTGCGATACTATTTGCATTAATTGTTCAAATTGCAATTGTCTTTTTTCTTCTGTTTTGCCTTGTTTTTCTTCTAATAATTTAAAATCAATTTGTCTCTGTTCTTTCAATTTCGAGAATAATCCCTCAATTAAATTATGTTGCTCACTTTTCATCGTGGAAACAAGATTTTGTTGTTCACTTTTCATCGTGGAAACAAGATTTTCTAATTCTATTTTACGTTTTTCATCGATATTAGTGACAAGATTTCCTAATTCAACTTTAAGTTTATCATCAAAAGATTTCACTAACCTTTTTTGAATTTCTTCTTGATGTTGTTTCTCCTTTTTGTCACGTTTTTCAGTATTTGCATGTTTACATAATGTTACCTCAAATTTACACACCATTTTGTTTCAGCAACTAAGATGAAGATGATCTTGCTGTAGCAAGTACTAGTGGTTATATTCAGTCTGAACCTAAAAGTATTGCAGCTACAAGTACAAGAATATCAATCGTTTCAGGCAAAGCTGACAAATTGCAGACATTTCTAAAATATAAGGATATAACACATGTTGGTTAAAAGTTTCAACTCAGAAAATCAAAGTATTCCAAACAAAAATAAGTACTAATATTTTCTTATAGGGTTTTCCCTGATATAATGAATTTTATATTAATTTTATATTCTTTCCAAATCAGTAGATTGGACTTCAAACTATTCACTTCAAATGCTCATAAAATGGTACTGTTTAACAATGATACATTTTACAACTATAGTAGCCCAATTATTTGATCAGCACCAAGTATTGTGATATAAATTATTTCAGCAGATATGTCTGGTATAAATTTCTACACATTTTTTGTATTATGCAGGTTGTTTACTTGATTTCTAAAACTCCGAAAAGGTCTTAAGCTGTCTGTACTGCTGAATACAGTATATAAATATCAGTTTAAATTGTATTGTTTGGGTATGACTAACTCAATTATACATAACTTTACTATGTTCTTTGTTGCATTTTAAGGAGTATAATTTGACTTCATATAAAACCTGTATAGATTTAGTTTGTACAATTAAAAAAAAATTAAAAGTACATTTTGTTTAAATTGATGTGAACCCTTGTATATTCTTATTCATGCTTGCATTATGAAAAATGCATTGTTTATATAGGTGTTGTATGACATTTCCATTTAGTATTTCCAATAATGAAAATATATATTTTTCTTATTTTCATATTGGAAATGCTAAATAGAAATCTCATATGACATTTATGTCAAAACCAATTACGAGTATAATATTGAGTAGGTATTTCAGTTTCCTGTAATTTTTGTTTTGTTACGTATCCAGTCGCTAGAAGGCGCGCAAAACTTTCGTCCAACGTTTAACATGGGCGTTTGTCCTGTATAGGTGACTTCTTTATGTTTGACGCTGGCGTTCCTGCGTCCTGGCTTTTTCCATATAAATGCACCTTGGGGATGATCGATATTCATCGATGTTGAATAATCATCGATGTTTAGCGCGAAAACATCGATGTTTTGACATCGATGTTAAGTTATCGATAACATCGATACATCGATATTATAAGAATAAACATCGATGCAGTCTAGGCCATCTAGCGTAATAATAATGAATTATTCCAAGACTCTTAAAACAAGTATTAGAGACACAATATTTAAGTTTAATTGCAGAAGTAATTCCTGAAATGTTTAAAAGATGAAATACATTTGCATTTGAAGACGCATGTTTGATTTTTTTATACCTAATCCAAAGTGAATTTTAATTATAACAACGTGATTCCACACTAGGAGAAATTCTAAAACCATATTATGAGAACCATGTTGTTGTTTGCTGGATGATAATTGTGGCATCTCTGGTTTTTATTTTGTTCTTTGCAAATAACTTGAAAGTCTATATATTTCAAAAGACGAAACGTTTCAAGGCCTAAATCAGACCCCATTGTCAATGGTATTACACAAAATGAAGAAGAAATTATATTGTTGATGGAAATGGGATATTACTGTGATTGTCACACATTTTTTCACACTTGCATTTTTAAATAATTTTTGGTATATGATAAAAGTATTTTGCTCATATATGTTCTTGTAAACTTCTGTCCCATTAATCAAATGAAAAGTACTTGTATTTCTATATATTTCAGAACCTGATGGTTTCATGATAATCAAACCATTTGTTAAATACTCCAGATATTTATCAAAGAATACTTGAACATTCTGTTTTAGTTTTATCACATTTTGTGGAGGAATTTGGCTTGTAAGGATTGCAACATGTTTTTGAGTTTGCAACTAAAGAAACAGTAGTTATTACCTTATAGTTGTTTAATATTTTCATCAGTTATGAAACACAAATTGTTCATGATATCCATTGTTTTACTGCTTCCATCAGTTTCATTCTGTCTTCAAAATGTTATGAAGATATTCAAGATACTTGCTTAAATTAATTAAATAGTTATATAAAGGCTTCCAGTAACATACATTTAAGCTCATGCCATTCACATTCTGCAGCAAATTTATATTTATTTTTTACATTACAAGTAAATAATTATATTACAAATGTGGTTAAATATTTTAAATACACATTTATTTTAAATATGCACAACCAAACACAAAGCACATTCACAATGCTATGCCTAACTTCAATCTGAACTGCTTTACATTGATAACAGATAATATATTGCTATTCAAATAAAATATTCTATCAAAAAGAAACATTCACTTTTTTTGAAATTAAAATATAAAGCCAATAAGTAAAAAATGAGTAGCAGAAACAAATATTTATATTTGTTTCTGCTACTCTTCTTTTTTCAGACTGGAGACAGAGAGATATGTTATTAATGCAAATGTAATTCATTTTTTAAACATTTCAGGTATTACTTCTGCAATTAAACTTAAATCTTGTGTCTGCCTCTAATACTTGTTTTAAGACTCTTGGAATAATTCATTATGAATTATTGATCATCTTTGACAAGATTCATTCTTGGATACTGATGAAAACATCTTGCTTGAATTTATTTTTTGAATATTTGACCAATGAATGTTACTCATTGTTGTTCATTGCTTATTTTTTAAAGATATATTAATGCAGCAACATGCATTTGCCTCTGGTTATAAACACCACTGCATTTTACTCCTGTGACAATAGAAGAATCATTAACCTGTAATAAATAAATTAAGATGTAAAATTTACCAATACTAATATGTGTTTCATAAGATTTAAAGTTATGAGATTACTTACCTTTAAATTTGTTTTATATGGTGTTAATGTCACCTGTATTTGAGGAGTGATCCTATTAAATATCTATTGTCATTATTTCATAGCTCTTCAACATTTATTACATGTGTTAAAACTTATTTATTTCTGATCACAATTTAAGATTGGAAACATACCTTTTTATATTTTCAAAACCTGTGTTTATTTCCGTTTTTCTATGTAGCATTTTTAACTTAATCTAAAAAAAAATATTTATTGTCTTTGTATAAACGTCATTATTTAACATATTCGCCAATAGTTGCGCTACTCTCTGTTTTTTGCATGATCTGTGTTCTGTGCTATTCTCGTGCACATTTTGATTACTAATATTTTTGATTTTACAAGTTGTCACTTGTACAAAAATTTTGACCACGAAGTATAGATACCAGGAGTCCGAACGTAATGTTAAATAAATGGTAGCATTTTAGGGGACAGAATGTTTTGCCGGTAGAGCGCGCTACTTTTTAGGAAGTACTCGTTTAAATCCTTACGCGGTTAATCTTGTTTATACTGACAGTCACCTGACAGCTCTGAAAATATTATTTCGATAATCTGCAAAGCTAAAATGTATGATATTAGTAAATAAATAAATACAATTAACCAGTAGCAAACAATTTTATTAAAAAATAAATTAATGTTATCAACAGGTCTTTAAGAATTAAAATTATAGTTCATCTTTTGTCTCTACGTGTTAACCTATTAAACAAACCGTAAGTGAAGTAAAGAATTTAAACATAGTTTCTGCAAATTAAGTAGTAAATATAAATTCAAAAATGGTTAAATACCTATTTATTTCAGTATTACAATGCTTGATAATAGGAAAGTAATTAATTGATTACAATCAAATATATTATTTATTAATCGTATTAGTTATAAATAAAAGACGTTTAACATTTAAATACCAAACAATTTAGATTTGACAAATACATTAGTGTATACAATACAATATTTATTAACAACACTGATGTTTAATATTATTTTTAGGTTACTCACTTTCGGAACTTTGAATATACCCACTTTAGCCACATTTTCACTTGCCTTTCGGCCACTGAGGCAATCATGAACAGCACAACACCTTTCCATTTTTTTATTAAAACTATTTTTAAACAATTACATTAATATGTTATACTTAGTTTTATAATTTTAATAATTTCGACATTCGACAGCGCGTATTTACGTTTGATAATAATAAAAACATCGGTACGTCCTGAACATTTGCGCAGCTAGTGGCAGAAAAGATAACTATGATCTGGGTTTAATATTGTATACCACAAATACTGCGGAAAAGCCTATACCGTTCGGACTCCTGGTATCTATACTTCGTGATTTTGACGTTGAATTCTACAAGTTACAAAAGTACAAGTTACAAGTTGATTATGAAACAGGCCCCTGGTATCTATACTTCGTGGGTTAAACGTTGAGTGCAACTTTCTTATATAATCTGTGGTTTTATAAAAAGTAAAGTAAAGTTTTATATTAATAATCACTTATATTATGAGTATAAATTATCTAATTTATTATTAATCATGTATAGTATACTGAATATAATGAGTATTTATTTTATTTTTCATGTTTATTAATCATAAAAAGAGCTCTACGACAAATTGCATTGTTGTCTTATATGTCTCTATGAATTGTAATACTTTCGTCAGGTGACAATTTCGGATAACCTCAAAATATTTCACTAAGTTAACAACATATACGCTAGTAAAGTATCTTTGACAATAGGCATTTGCGCCATCTCGTGTTTTATTTGTGGAACGCTGGTTCGGTAAAGGCCGTAATTTATGTTTGCTGTGTTATAGATTAAAATTTAGTTATCCCATAAAATGGAAAGATCATCAAACGGAAAGTGCGGTGTAGTTGATTTTATAAATACATCAAGGAAAAATCAAAAATTACCATTCTACCGTTTTCCTGGATTTCTATAGCAATCGGAGAGGAAAGAAAAAATGGATTACAGCAGTTCGTCATTAAGGCAAACAAATTAAATTTCCAAGTTTTTCATTACTAAATACCTACATAAAATTAATCACAATTGTTGTTCTCTTAACAATAATAAGATTCAACAACTCTTGTAATCAGAAAACTTAATCATGTAAATACTTTTCTTACCAAAATAAATTGAAATTTAAGGTTAACAAAATTTTTAATTTTTTAATTAATATTTTTTTTAGGAATAAATATAAAAAGTAAATTTTTAGTTAGAGAAAGGATGAAAAGTCATGGCAACCAGGAACATATTCAAGGATCTGCAGTGCTCAATTCGATGGAGCAGAAAAGTCTAACAATGTAGATACATAAAGTTTACAATACAACAATCTTTCCTGTAATATATCAATGTTTATACTCTTTTAAATAAATAACACTTTTTATTCTCATTATTTTTATTTTTTATGAGTGCTTCTTTATTATTAGTTATTACAAAAGCTATAAATAATATATACTCAATATTCATTTCTTTGTGAATTAACATGTATATTTGCATCTGTTGTTGCTTTATTATCCTTGTTCCAACTTGAAAATTTTTATCTTGGTCCATTAAAACTTCATCGTCAGTGAAATCTACCAATAAATTATATATAATGAATAAAGTTAATTTGTTTTTTTCTTATATATATTTACTTACTATTGTTAATCTTAATTGGAGTTTCATCAACTCCTGAAGATGCAATTTTTTCTTGTCGTAGGTACTCATAATCTTTCAGCCCACAACCAGCATGAAGATTTTGCATTCTTATATACATATTGCAGGAAATATAGTTGGATTGTAATTTTTGTTATGTGCATTGTTTACTTTTTTCCCAAACAATTTGACCACTGCAAATCATTGAATTTGTTTCTGGTTGAGATGGATTGCCCCACTGCTGTAATTAAAAAATCTCAGTTTTGTTAATAGAACAACAGTTATGATTAAATTTATACATACAATAATGACTAACAACGTGGAAATCAAATTTATTTACCCATGATGTCAAACTGCTGCAATTCATTTTTTCTTCATCTCTAATTGCTATGGAAATCCATGAAAGTGGTATAATAGTAATTTTGGGTTTTTTCTTGGTGTATTTTTTACAATCAACTACACCGCACTTTCGGTTTGATGTCTTTCTTTCCATTTTATGGGATAACTAAATTTTAATGTATAACTATAACACAGCAAACATAAATTACGGCTTTGACAGAACCCGCGTTCCACAAATAAAACACGAGGTGGCGCAAATGTCTATTATCAAAGATACTTTACTAGCGTATAGGATTAATAAAAATTTTAATAATTTTGTTTAAATGCAAAAATGTGGAACATTTGAAAAACAAATTTATTATTCTGGAGATTATTTGAAAGGTATTAAAGGTAAAATTAATGTTACACTATCTATATTTTATATTTCTTTTAGCTATATCCATTATTTTTGTAATACAGATGTCCAATCCAACCTTTATGAAAAGTATCAAGAGGAATGAAGAATTTATAATTTCAAAATATTGAAATATACCTATATGCTAAAATATTATTCGGTGTTTTTATGGGATAATAACCAAAGTAGAAGAACTTCACCAAATTGTGGCAAAACAGCCTGGAAGACTGTAATGAATCAATCATAGAAAATTATAGAAATTAATAGATCAAGAAATAGACGTATACTTAGATCTGGGCAGTATTGAAGAAGTGAAATTTGTTAATACCAGAAAATGCATGTTATAGATTGCCAACAGAAAAAGTCTATTGTAATAAAATCATCCAACTATTATTATTTATTAAAATGATGTGTTGGGAGAGTTTTGATGGTCAATATTCAATTTTCTTTGTGTATGATATATCAAAGGTTATATTTTAATTAATTGCATAAAGAAGACAACTATGAATTCTTTAAGAATTTACAAACATTTTTAGAAATAATGTTTACTCAGAAATGAAGATTAGAAGTAATATAATATATAATAGGTAATAACTTTATAATAATACAATACATTTTAAATATTTTATTTTGTTTTTAAGAGACAAATATATTAATATTACATTTACCTGGGGTTGACATATTATTAAGAAGGTCCAATATCATTGCTTTTGGAATCAATATTGTTTTCCATATATTCTGGGTCTGTAAATTTTAAACTGGGATAACAAATGGGGTGACAAATCATTTGTGCTATATTATCTCCACACTTAAATTGACACTCCACATCTGAATGATTATACAATAAAATTCCCAAGTTGCCTCGATAATCTTCATCAATAACTCCACCACCAATTTCAATACCAAATTTCTGAGAGTTGGTTTCAATACTTGAAATCCTTCCATAACAGCCTTGTGGTAAACAAATACCAAGATCCAACATTACCAGAAGTCTGTCCTTTGCCTTTATTGTAATGTCAATAGGAGTTCTTAATAAAAATCCAGCTGACTGTGATTTTTCAATATTGAAAGCAAGTTCAGAAAATTTCCAATATTTTAAAACATTGGTGTATTCTTTTAGTGTGACAATGGTATTCTCTACTTGTGTAGATGCCATTTTCACAGAAAAATGAGTGTGCTGTTTAATATTCTTTATTAGAATTACATGAAATTGTTATTGATGAAAATATTTATTAAATTTGTAGATATCACCCCACCCATATTACACATCATACCCTCTCTCTAAAGTATATAATATAAGCATCCACTTGTTTATTTGTCATTTTTCTAGATCCCACATAACAAGTTGTAACGATTAAATCGTCACTTTGGGCAAATGTTAATAATTTTTCTATATTTTGGTTTTAAGTAAAATTTGTACGCCAACCCTGTTGAGTTCAGAATATCATCTCAGGTACGTAAAACATTAGTATCTCGCTTTCAGCTGTTATTAAATTAAATATTCCTCAAATTTGATTTTATTCGCTTTGCATGGCTGATTAGTTAATTCTAAAAGTATGTTTCGTCATCCCTTATATCACCTAATGATTAATTTGCATAATGTAACTCATAAAATAGACTAAATCGGTAATATCAATCGGTTTATCTTTGAATTAATTCTTATTTCGACTCTGTGTATCGTCTACCGCATTAAAGAAACCTGCGCGGTACTTATTTGCTGGGTACCGGCGAAAAATTCACGTTTTGATTCTATCTCTTCCCTTTTGTCAATCGACGAGACCAGATCGATATATTACCTGGCATTTTTCAGGAAGCCATTTTTTATCTTATCGTACCGTTTCGATTACCGAAGAAAGTGAGTAAAGCAAGTATATATTCTTTTCTCGCGATTAAATTATCTGTACCGTTTCTTATAGTATAATTGATGGTGAAAATACCGATCAATTGAAATATCGATTTATCTTTTATCTATCGTAGATATATGTATATATGCACAAGTCTTATTTTTTATCGTAGCTGAAATTCGGAAGCTGTGTGAAGATGTTTTCCTGACCAGAGTTCATCATATAGCTTCGTTGGATTGTTTAAAAGGAGTGTTTACTCTACATGATCTATTTTCTTTTCCTATTTAGGTGGTGAAAAGGAATCAATTTTTTTATAATTTTTTTATAGAGCATAACCTTTCGATTGGAACACGTGCTAGGTGCTACTGCTTTTTGCCTTTATATATATGTATATATATTTCTTTTTCTCTTTAATTACATCTCTCTTATAAACCAAGAACAGGAACTGTGGTTTTATCATTTTTTAGGGTTGTAGCTGAAAGGGAGAATTCCTGATTTTCCGTTGCAATCACGTACAGTGAAGCCATTTTGTTTGCTTTCCGAGACCACCATTCCTAGGTTTGAAGGAAAAGGGGAAGCTAATCTGGGAAATTTGGATGGCAACGTAGTCTACTTAGCAGAGGAGGAAAGCGAAGTAAGTGATTTTTCTATATCTAAAGTCTTACCTAGATGGCTTTTATTTTTTTATTAAATTTAAACACAATCACTGTAGAATTGTTTTTATATCACTTACTTCGTAACCTCTCTTTAAATTAGGGAACGTATTTGATTTACAGTTAGCTGACCAGGGTTTTCTTGCTAGATTTTAGAAGTAACACAGAACAATTTTCCGATATTTTACTTATGTCATATATATCTTCTCTTTCAGTTGTTTTCTTTATTAGCTGCAATTTACCTAGCTATATATGTGAATATATGTATATCTATTTGCGGGCATTATTATTAATAATTTTTTATTTAATTTGCTCATACAAGATACTTGCTGAAACTCCTTCACACCGTATAAAGGTGGTAACTATCACACCAAAATGTTTATAAATTTGGAAAGATTTATGAAAATTTCCATGACCTTCAGTCAGGTGAAATAAATAAAATCAACCGAAGGTAATAGTACTTAGAAATCATTTCACTAAAGTAAATAAACAGGAAATTTGTCTTATTTATAATATTTTCCTTGCTATCTAAGGAATATCATTCTGGTATCGTAGACTTTTGATCAAATCTGTTATCTTTATTTTGTATTAGCATATGATCAAATCTGTTATCTTTATTTTTGTATTAGCATATGATCAAATCTGTTATCTTTATTTTTGTATTAGCATATGTTTGGATCCAATCAGTTATCTTATTTTAGTATATTTTTTCGAGAAATTGAATCTTCATTTTTGTAATAATTATTGTAATACCTTATCGTACCTCTCTTGCAGAGAGAAGGAAGTTTTTCTGTAATTGTATTTTCGGTTTATCTATAACTCACAAATAAATTGATTTCATATCAAAGAACATTATTGTAATAATAGTGGACCATAAGTATCAATTTTATTTTAGATTTTCTTGGGAATAATACCACATCAGAGTTCAAACTTGTGTATATTTTAAAACCAAACGTTTCAAAATCCTGTCGGATTTCGTTTTCAATGGATATAAATTTATAAAGTAAAATTGAAATATATGACAATTATTTTGACAAATATGTATCAATGTAAATAGAGACTCTATCGTTATATTGCATAGACATTCAAGTGACTTATCGTATGTCAGTTCCAAACCGGGGCTGAATTTAGAATTTTGGGGGAGTTCAGCAAGTCCAATCAAGGGGTAGCACGTACTAATTCTCTGTTTTATCTTTTTCCTGCATGCACAAAAATGAGCTGGACCCAAGGACTCTAGAGGAATAGCACCTACCACCATAGGGGCGACTATTTACTGCTACTAGTCGTCAGGGAAGCTCCAACCAGTAAAGTCACGGCTACCTAGAAGGCTTCGGAACCCTCTAAATCAACTGGCTCTCTCTCTCTCCCGATACAGCTGAGGCACCAGACAGTCCGGCCATAACCTGAGAGCATTGCACCAGATAAGTCTAAAATCATTACTTACTGATGGCATACTGATCAAACTGCCCTATTGTAATTGAAAGAACTGTATTTGGCTTGGCCACTCTTTTAAAATTGTCAATATAAATTATCTGTTATAAAATTGTAAATATAATTGTGAGTGTAAAATTGGTCTTATTTTGCTGCCTATATGTTTGTGTGTGTCTGGCGCCCTCTCTAAGGTGTCCAAAGTTGGAAACAAAAAAAGAAAAAAATCGCACCCACCATTTTGAGATGTGCTTTGCTGAGCTAGTCAGTATTATGATGGATGCCTCCACAACAGCAAGAGGTTTTTCGTTATAAAGTTTGTAGCACATAAATTTGAGGTAGCTGATACAAAAATAATTCAGGTTTTTGCTTGAAATTACTAAAATAAAAAATATTTAACAGTTTTAAAGTAAAAACATTACCTTAAGCAATAATATTTAAACATAATAAAAAATTGTAAGTTTTACACAAAGTAATTTTTAATCAATGACCTGAAATGCCATTTACTAGAGGGCAAATTGAATGATGAAAAATTTACCACCTTTATTTGTAGTCAAAAGGAACAAAAATTTGACGTTGAGCAAATCAAACAACAAATGGATGAAATAATGCAAGAATTAAAAGCCCAAAAACAGATTAATGGACAGTTCAAGTGTAAAATAGAAAAATTGAATCAGCACATAAAAAGAAATTCCATTAGATTATGTGGTTTACGAGAAGATCCAAATGAAAACTTGCCTGCTAAAATTATATGGATATTGAAAAACAAGCTAGGAATAAATGTTACAGAAAGTGATTTTGAAAATTGTTTTAGAATTGGATCAAGTCAAAATGGTAACCCGAGACCGGTACTTGTTACAACAATCCAACACACGACCAAATTAGAAATCTTACAAAATAGAAAAAAATTTAGAGGATCGTCTATAGTAATATTTGAAGATATGACCATAGCCAAATATATCTTGTTCAAGGAGGCAAAAACAAAACTGGGTAAAAAGAATGTATGGTACTGTGGGTGTCACGTTAAGGCTAATATTCGAGGTACAATACATACTATAGAAACTTTGGAAGATCTTGATAATATAACACATTGATTTTTTATTTTCTTTTTGTTTAATAACTGATTAATATTTTTTAACATTTATAGTTGGAACTTCATAAGAATAATAAAGGTATAAACAAGTATTTGTTGTCTGTCATTAAATGAATTGGACATGATAATTAAATATTTTTGTTATTTGAATTGTTTTCAATATTCAGGGAGAAAATAAAATTTGAAAAACCTATTAATTTTGTATCATAAGAAGGTTTATTAAATGGAAAATATAAAATTGAAAAATTGCATTGTTTATTTACATTTATCACAATATTCTTGAACGGTGTAAATCAATAAGTGAATTTCATTTAATGAATCAGTCATGATAATTAAATATTTTTGTTATTTGAAATGTTTCCAATATTCAGGGAGGGAATAAAATTTGATAAACTCATTACTTTTGTATGATGCAGTTTATAAAATTGACAAGATACATAAAATATGAAATTAAAAAATGTAGTTATTTACATTTAATGCAAAAACAGGAACACATTTCTTCAAGTGATTTAAAAAATATTTTTTGAATCTTTTAAAATAAAACTAAATGTTTTTAAATTTTTTATTTTATTTTTACACAAATAAGTTTATTATATATATTAACTTATTCGGATTTCTGATATGTGTTTTTTGGGTTTGATAAGAAGGTCCAAAACCATCGCTACCGCGCTCACTATTCTTTTCCACGGCTGCTTTGTCTGTAAATTGCAAACTGACTGGGGTAAAAAATAGGATGACATATCAATTGAGCTATAACGTCTCCACGTTTAAATTGACGTTCCGCATTTGAATGATTATATAATAAAATTCCCAAGTTACCTCGATAATCTTCATCAATAACGTTACCAAAAATCTGTCCTTTACCTTCAATATAATATCAATAGGAATTCTTAATAAAAATCCAACGGAATGTGATTTTATGGGTTTTTCAATATCGTATGCCTGATCGGATAATTTCCAATATTTCAAAACATTAGTACATTCTCTTGAGATGGCATCAATTTTTTCTATTTGTGGGGATATCATTTTCTCAAAAATTAACTGAGCTATTTGATCTCTTTTGATCTGTACTGGAAAAATTATAGATTACAACCTTTATTGTGTCTTCTTTATCAATATAACAACTGCCAATTTCGATACCACAGCGTAGTGATAAACCCGATTTGGAAGCAAGTCGTCCACAATAATTATGGGGTAGTTCACAAAGAATTGCTAAATCAACTACCATATATTCTCCTGCTTGAAGATAACAACTAATGGGAGCTCGTAAATCTATTCCCGCTGCTCTAGATGTAGCTTGCAGTGGTTTATAATCTGAATACAATATCAACTGAATAGGTCTAATTGCAGTTGTCATTATTATAAACAAATACTACCATATATTGCCAGGCTTGAAGATAATAGCTAGTGGGAACTGATAAATAAATTCCCGCTGACCTAGATGAGGTTGTAATAGTTTATAATTTATACTATATATATATAGACATCGTATTTATATATATATATATATATATATATATATATATATATACAGGGTGTCCCAAAAGTCCCGGAACGGCATTTTATCTCGGCGGGAACACATTTTAGAGAAAAATGTTTCAAACAAAACTTATAGGATTCGTCCCTGGCTATCGAATTGTGACCTTGAATTTGACCTTGATTTTGACCTTCAAGGTCATTTCAAGGTCAAGTCGATTTTTCAAATGGGACAACATATTTCTGACCTCGGAAATGGAAAGATCGGAAAATTTTACGTTCAAATATGTCCTTGACCATTTTTAAAACTTGACCTCTGGTGGTCAGTAAGGGTATCCCAAAAGTCCCGGAACGGCATTTTATCTCGGCGGGAACGCATTTTAGAGAAAAATGTTTCAAACAAAACTTATAGGCTTCGTCCCTGGCTATCGAATTGTGACCTTGAATTTAACCTTGACCGTAACCTTCAAAGTCATTTCAAGGTCAAGTCAATTTTTTCAAATGGGACAACATATTTCTGACCTCGTAAATCTATTCCCGCTGCTCTAGATGTAGCTTGCAGTGGTTTATAATCTGAATACAATATCAACTGAATAGGTCTAATTGCAGTTGTCATTATTATAAACAAATACTACCATATATTGCCAGGCTTGAAGATAATAGCTAGTGGGAACTGATAAATAAATTCCCGCTGACCTAGATGAGGTTGTAATAGTTTATAATATGAATACTATAAGTTGTTATAAACATAGTAGACATCGTTATTTATATATATATATATATATACAGGGTGTCCCAAAAGTCCCGGAACGGCATTTTATCTCGGCGGGAACACATTTTAGAGAAAAATGTTTCAAACAAAACTTATAGGATTCGTCCCTGGCTATCGAATTGTGACCTTGAATTTGACCTTGATTTTGACCTTCAAGGTCATTTCAAGGTCAAGTCGATTTTTCAAATGGGACAACATATTTCTGACCTCGGAAATGGAAAGATCGGAAAATTTTACGTTCAAATATGTCCTTGACCATTTTTAAAACTTGACCTCTGGTGGTCAGTAAGGGTATCCCAAAAGTCCCGGAACGGCATTTTATCTCGGCGGGAACGCATTTTAGAGAAAAATGTTTCAAACAAAACTTATAGGCTTCGTCCCTGGCTATCGAATTGTGACCTTGAATTTAACCTTGACCGTAACCTTCAAAGTCATTTCAAGGTCAAGTCAATTTTTTCAAATGGGACAACATATTTCTGACCTCGGAAATGGAAAGATCAGAAAATTTTACGTTCAAATATGTCCTTGACCATTTTTAAAACATGACCTCTGGTTGTCAGTAAACGTCAAGTCAAGGTCAAGAACAACTTCGTTGCGTAGCTCGTCAAATATGGGTTTAAAAAAAACCTTTCAAGAACTAAGGTTTAGGATTTTTCCACGGCAATGCGATACTTAGTATGGCTACGCAACGAAGTTGTTCTTGACCTTGACTTGACCTTCACTGACCACCAGAGATCAAGTTTTAAAAATGGTCAAGGACATATTTGAACGTAAAATTTTCCGATCTTTCCATTTCTGAGATCAGAAATATGTTGTCCCCTTTTGAAAAAATCGACTTGACCTTGAAATGACCTTGAAGGACAAAGTCAAGGTTAAATTCAAGGTCACAATTCGATAGCCAGGGACGAATCCTATAAGTTTTGTTTGAAACATTTTTCTCTAAAATGCGTTCCCGCCGAGATAAAATGCCGTTCCGGGACTTTTGGGACACCCTTACTGACCACCAGAGGTCAAGTTTTGAAAATGGTCAAGGACATATTTGAACGTAAAATTTTCCGATCTTTCCATTTCCGAGGTCAGAAATATGTTGTCCCATTTGAAAAAATCGACTTGACCTTGAAATGACCTTGAAGGTCAAAATCAAGGTCACAATTCGATATATATATATATATATATTAGTTTTCTTCTTTAAATTTAAGTTTTGTGATTTTACATCCAACCTTTATAACTTTTGTTATATACAAATTTTTATATCATATATTCATACCGAAACACATTTTGGACAATTCACATTTATTGCCGGTTCTTCTTCAGAATCAAATGTTTGAGAAATTTCAAGAAATAAAACGGAAAAGATTTAATTAAAATTAAAAACTTAATAAGTTTTAGGGACAGGAAAGCGTACCGTTAAAAAGTGTCTTACACCCATTAGAGTAATTTATAATTGGGTGATCCAATATGCCAGTCACTAGAAGGCAAACTAGTGACATTAAAATGATAACTATAGACTCCTTAAACGAATTATTTAATGATGAAAAATTTATCCTTTCAATTTCCAGTCGAGTTGGACAAAATATCAGCGATCAAATAATGAATCAGATAATGGAAGTGGTGGACGGTCAAAAAAACATGAATGCCCATTTGGTGGATGAAATAGCAAAATTAAATCAGAACATTAAAAGAAAATCCTCTTGGATACACGGTATGAAAGAAGACCTGGTTGATAAAATTGTTCAAATGTTTAAAGACAATCTAAGGTAAATGTTACACAGGAAGGTGTCGAAATCTGTTATAAAATTGAAACATATCACAATGGTAAACCGGGACAAGAAACGAAAATGGAAATTTTACAAAATAGAAAAAACCCTAAAGAAAGTTTCATAACAGTCGGTGACATGGTGACTTTTGAACATCTCTTGCTTAAAAAGGCAAACAAAAAGGCGACTAAGGCGAAAGTATGGCATTATGGGCTAAAAATATTATTTGCACTTTTTAAATAAACAATAATTTAACTAATTGAGTATCACTATTTGACATGCATCTAAAACTTTCCTTAAATATATAAATTTATACATTTAATTTTAAATGAGTATAGTAATTATGCTTTCAAACAAAGCTAAACAGCTAGTAATTTCTTTATATATATTTTTTAATTGAATATGAAAATTATTAAATTAATAATTGTTTATTTTGGTAATAATTCCCAAGTTAAATATATGTACCACATACATAATTTCTAAATTAAATATTATAACCAATTTTTGTTGTAATTCATTTTTAAACACCTTACTTACTACCTACATAATTATAAATATATAATAATAAATTTAGCTAAAAAATAAACAAATTGTGTTGAGTGTAAGGAATTATTAAATAAAATTCTAAGTTTTAAAAATAATTATTTATTTTAACCAAACATTGTATTATTTAACAAAATTATACAATATGTCATAAGTTGTTTTATCCACAGGAACTTTTGCTTTTTCAAATATTTTTTTAACAATTCTATTCGGATCCTTTTCAAATTCTTCAAAATTTTGTATTACCAATTTATCGGTTTTAAATTCATTATAATAATATTTTAAAGCTTTATGCGTTCTTATCATTCGAAAAGCCAACTTAATATGTGGCTTGTCTGTTATTAATCCATCTATAGGCTTTTTTACCGATAGCTCCTCATTCAGCAACAGAACAGCACCCTCTATTTTGATATCGTGATTTAAATGTTATTTTTGACTTATAAATTTTAAATCGTCCCATTGTTCCGTTAATTCTATCAAAACCGGTACCGTATCCATTTTAATGTTTTTGCAAATTTCTTCAACTTCTTTTCTTGTTGCCCACCAATCTTTATCTTTATGCACAAGAATACCTATGGTTCTAAACTGTGGATTGCATTTATAATGGTTGTTATCAATCCATTCGGTAATTAATGAAAACTCCAAAATTTTCAAAAGCCGTTTTCCAAATTTGCCAATCCATATTTAAAATTTTTTCCAGAGCTCCATTGTTTGTGTTGAACGGTGTCAAAATTGTATGTTTAGATGATAGCAAAAGCACATCATCACCTTTATGTGTATAGGTTACAATTTCTTGTAGAAGTTCATCTGGTTTGTTGGAAAACGACACACTACTTGAAGAGAAATTATTTAAATAATTGAAAAATTTTTGCAATGGTTCAGTATAAATGATCAATTTCGGTCCGGTTAATTTAACCACACTATTTTTTATTTCCTGAATTAATAAATTTACATCGCCAGGGGAAAAAATGTGAAAACGGTATTAACACCTTTTAATTTTTCTGTTACACAATACCGTCTGTTAAAAAGAGATATATTAATATAATCTTCTTTGGGCATGTTGTTAATGAACCCCGTAAATTTCATGGTTTTTATGATTTTATCTTTTCTGGTAACAAAACACTAATTATATGTCATGGATACCAGGCTTTTATAGTATTTACCCGCCCCACTCCGTCAAATATAAGAATGGTCACGTGATCGATATCCCAAATAACGAATCTAAATTTACATTTAAATGTCGAATGAGAACTGCGCAATTTACCCCCGCGCTTCTAAATAATTTGATATAAATAAACCATCGTAAATATATTTCTCCAGTTTACAGCAGTTATGTTACCTACGCAACTGCTTATTGACCTAAACAATGGTGATTTACAGTTAGAAAACCTTAGTGATTTAGATCTTGTTAACATACCATCGAAGGTTTTGAAAGAGTATATAAAAGACAATGTTGGTGCCACAGAATTGCAAAATATATGGCACAAACTGCCTCCAGAATGTACTCAAGATTATTACATTCAAATCCTATTGTCCTGTTTTGTTCACCGTAATCAGTTTGGACCCGAATTTGACAAACCGCCGACTTCACAAAAAAAATGTTGCGCTTGTAAAGAAAGTAAGAATGGGATAAAAACCACGACCATACCAAAAATTCTTATTGACTTAGAAAATGGTAATTTACCGTTAAAAATTCTAAGTGAATCGGATCTTGCTAATATACCGTTAGAGGTTTTGGAAGAGCATATAAAAGACAATGTTAGTGCCACAGATTTGTTGGAAATATGACACAAATTGCCCCCAGAATGTACCCAAGATTATTACATTCAAATTCTTTTGCCGTGTTTTGTTCACCATAATGGAACCAATTTTAACGAACCACCCACTTCACAAAAAAGATGTCCTTCATGCAAAACAATTCAGAGGAAAATGCTAGAGGGTTTGTTGATAAGACCACATAGAAACGCATCTTAAAGAGATTATTTGAAATATAAAGACTAAAATTGTCTTTAAAAATTATTTTTAAATCTATCCTTATACAATCCAAATACTTGATTTGGTGTTAACTCATTGTTGAATCATAACTTACCGTTTTGTATATGCTTTATTCAAATCCAAATTTACATTAAAATATATAAAATGTATCTTTTAGTTAGAAAACATTAAATCTAAATCCCCACCCCTCCTTAAAAGACATATAAATAATCGTCATATTTAGTTTAACGTAATCATGTCAGATAGAGCATATAATCAACTACTTGCCGACCTGGTGGGTGATCAATTAAATTTGGACAATATTCAGCCAACTATTTTGAAAAAATATATAAAAAACAATGTTAATGCTACTAATTTGTTAGCTATGTGGCACAAATTGCTCAAAGAATGAACTCAAGATTATAACATTCAAATTCAGTTGCCGTGTTTTTATCACCACAGCAAACCATATGGAACTCAATTTGATGGACCCTCTAGTTCACAAGAAAAATGTACCTTTTGCAAATTGTGGAAATGTACTGATAAAGCAATACAAAAATAAATGTTTACTTGATGAGTAATATATAATACCTTTGAAATTATTTTTCCATACTTAATCCTTATAATTTATTACCCAATATAAAATTGTATATTTAATAATACTAATATGAGTGTGAGTTAAATAAAAACCAATAATGTACACACACTTTACCATACTGGAATAAACATTTAATGGAGAAGCTTTGTTTTATTTCCACTCAAACTACTTTGATAAACCAAAAAAACATTTAATTTTTCTTTCTATCAAGTTTACAACAACAACTAAATAATACTTAATTTTTTATATTTTGAGTTTAACAATACTACCTAATAATATATCATATGTCCTTACATTTATAGGGACTTGTGATTTTTCAAAAACTTTTTTAACAGTTAAATTAGGATTTTTTCTAAATTCTGTAAAACTCTGTAATACTTGTTGATTAATTTTTAATTCGTCATAATAATATTTTAGAGCTTGAACATTTCTTCTCATTTTAATGACTAATTTAACATTAGACTTATTTACTGTTAAGCCATTTTTGGTCATTATAACGGGTACGTTCTCGTCCAGCAGAAAAACAACACCCTCTATAGCAGTATTATTATTTAAATTTGACTTATTTATAAATTTTAAATCATCCCATTTCTCATTTAACTCATTCAGTATAGGAACCATTTACATTTGTATGCTGTGACAAATTATTTCAACTTGTGATCGCGTTGTCCATAAATCTTGCTTTTTATGCACAATAATTCCTATACATCTAAAATGCGGCTTACATTTATAATCTATTTGATGTTTAATCATCCATTCGGCAAATAAAGAAAATTTTCCATTTTTTTCAATGGCGGTTTTCCAAATTTCCCAATTCATATTTAAAAAATGGTCCAAAGCTCCATTATTTGTATGAAATGGTGTTAAAATTATCTGTTTTGAAGAAATTAAAAACACATCATCGCCCTCGTATGTGTAATTTAAAATTTCTTTTAGAAAGTCATCAAGATTTTCAGAGAAAAGTGTAACCTCACTAGCAAAAATATTTAAATGATGAAAATTTTTTTGCATTAGTTCAAAATGAACCAATAATTTGGGTTTTGATAATTTTTCTATACAGTATGTAATTTCGTTAATTAGTAGGTTTACATCACTAGAAATTAAATATGTAAAAACAGTATTACTGCCATCTAATTTTTCCGTTATGCATATTTTTGTTTAATATATTATTTTCTATGGGAATTTCTTTAATGAATATCATGTTTTTCGTCTGATGTTAACTTTACTAAAGCTCTAAGTATACTGGATGTTTATAATACAATATAACGCTTTAAATTATTTAACTCCCTCCAATTAATCATATTTATTAAAATAAAAATCAATGGAAATTTATATTTAAAAGTCATTCATAATTTCAAGACAAGATTACAACAACAATTCTCTATAACGCACAAATAAAAAAATTCAAATTTCCATATTATATCGCATTTATTTTTATCATTTTATTAAAAACTACAAAACGTACTAACTTTCAGTGGTACTTTCTTCAAAAGATTTTTTTATATAAGTCACTATGATGGCATCGGCGTGCTGTTCTGTTAACTGTAATATTTTTTCTATTATTGATGAGCAAACATTTAAAAAATACAATGTTAAATTTATACCAAGTTCAAAACCAATATTTAATTTTAAAAGAATAATACATGAACTAGATTTTATTATGACCAAAAATAAAATTATTTCAGAGACTGATGCTCAAAATCTAAATAATATGTTCTGGTCTCATTGGCTGTTCAAATGTCAACATAATATTGAAAATATGACTATAGACGATATAAAAAATTTAAAAAATTTTATCGAAAAAGATTCCTTTGTTCAAACACCTCTAATAGAATCTTATGCTGCTACTATTTCAAATATACCCAATGCATTTAAAAAACTCTAAATAAACCGTCAATATACGTTAATGGAATATAATAATATAATTATAATGCCTTTATTTGTAAGTCTTGAAAAAAATAACTCTAGAATATCTAAACTAGAATTAAACAATTCCAAAAACTTTATTAATCAAAACATGTAACAGAAATGTTTTTACTTGTTATAATTGAGAATTAAATTATAATAGTATTTCAAATTAACAACTATGCAAAACAATTACACTATACGAAAAAAAACGGTTGATTACAAATATCTATTAGTTAAATTTTTAATTACAGCATCCTTTATTCGCCACGAATACGTCTTGCTAATTGTAGGTCCTGAGGAGTAATTGTCACTCGTTTGGCATGAATAGCACACAAATTGGTATCATGGAAAAGACCAGTCAAGTAGGATTCACTAGCTTCCTGTAAAGCCATTATTGCCGCACTTTGAAATTTTAAGTCACGTTTAAAATTTTGCGCAATTTCCCGAACAAGTCGTTGGAATGAAAGTTTTTTTATTAACAAATCGGTACTTTTCTGATAATGACGAATTTCACGAATAGCCTTTGTACCGGGTCTATGACGATATGGCTTTTTCACACCACTCGAGGCGGGTGCATTTTTACGTGCCAAATTTGTTGGCAATTGTTTCCTAGATACTTTATCACCGCCGGTTGATTTACATGGAGTATGCTTAGTACGAACCATTCCGAGTACGATTCACACTGACAATGAGATATCAAATATTTTGGATAGTCGTCACTTGTTTTTTTCACCCTCCACAATTCTGAAAAGATAAGTTAAATATTAAAAGAATGAAAATCAATCGATAATTGTTAAGGTGGGGATTATCATATAAATTTCAACTCTCGAATGTAATTCATTCTTATACATATTTTCAAACAAGTTAGCATTTGCGTTACTCAATTCCAAGGGAATATTTGTTTATTATAATTATATATACACAATCTCGTTAGCATTATGGAATGTTTGAAAGATAAAAATGTAATTTGTCCATATGATTCAAATCACATTTATCAAAATGCAAGAAAAATCACCCCAATATTGGTCTTGAAACGTGTGACTTCAATGCGTTTTACAAAATACCGAAACATGAACTGGAAATGCATCATAATAATTGCCCAGACAAAAGAAACATTGAAAAGGCATTATTTCGGGGAGAAGATGAACCAACAAATAAATTTCCAATTTTTAATATGCATGTACTGACTACAGAATCGTGGAATGATTGTAATTACACTAATTACGATCCTACAAAATTCATTGAAAATAAACCAGTGTTGCGAAAGTGTGTAAATCTATCAAAAAGCAAACGACGTGAATTTAGAAATATGGAGCGAATAAGATTTGCAAAATTAGAAACCAACCGCAAACAACAACTGCAAAACAACAATGAAAGTTCTGAAGATATCAACAATTTATTAAGACAAATACATATAGGAAAAAATACAGCATATATTCCAAAATATTAAATGAATAAAATTGTAAGTGTAAATAATAAAACATATAATATTGTATTTATAAATTTCTTAGTGCTTGTGATTTTTAAAAATAATATTTTATTTATATATTTAGTATACAAACATTATGCTCATAAATAATTTGACAATTGTTGGTGATTCAAAATGGAGTGCCTGAAAGTATGAAAAATTGAATATTGTAGAAGTTAGCTAGTTAATTTTAAGATTATGAAAAATTATTTTTTACAGAAATGATGTTTTAATTTCAGTTTTTATTTTAAAATATAGATCCAAAAAAATTGTTGAATAAATTAATTCAAGATTTTATGGTAATTTAAGTTTATGTGCTAAACTTAACTTAAATGTAAATTTACAAGTATTGATCAACTTGAAACGTTGATGAATTATAATTAAGAAAAAATAAACCGTAAAAATGGAGAAATAACTCAATGTAGATTTGCATGTAATGATCAATGTACTAATTAATATTTTTAAGGAGGGGTATGAGAAATAATTCAGCACTTCGTGTATATAAAGAAGGACTCGCTTCTAATTCTTCAAAGTATTACTTTACTATACACATTTTTCGTGTATTGCGATCATGCAATCAGAAAAAGAGGATATTGAAATCTGTCCCTATGATGATGATCATAGGGTACAAGAAAAACGTATTGGAAGACATATATTAGAATGTGGAGAAAATTATCCGCATCTTAAAAGATGTCAGTTCAATATGAGACATGTAATTCCGGAAGATAAACTGGAAGAACATCATAAAAATTGCCCTGAAAAAAAGGGACGATGTATTATATTTACAAAAACAAAGCACATAT
This sequence comes from Octodonta nipae, assembly GCA_034190945.1. Classification (NCBI taxonomy): domain Eukaryota; kingdom Metazoa; phylum Arthropoda; class Insecta; order Coleoptera; family Chrysomelidae; genus Octodonta; species Octodonta nipae. The sequence continues at coordinate 59,018,647 of CM067223.1, forward strand.
CCACTTTCACGAGAAGAAGATGAGCAACCAACAAAATACCCCATTTATAATAGGCATGTACCGACAACAGGATCGTGGGATGATTGTAATTACAATAGTTACGATCCCACAGAATTTATTGAAAATAAACCCGTTTTGCGAAAATATGCAAATCTAACAAAAAGCAAACGACGTGAATTCAGAAATATGGAAAGAATAAGATTTGCAAATTTGGACACAAAAAATGAACAAAAAGCTGCAATCAATAAAGAAAGTTAAGAAGCCATTAATTATTTACTGAAAGAAATAGGAGATATGAGATTTCAAAATAGTGAATTGATTAGATTTTACTATGTTATAATAATTTTTATATTGTTTTCTGTTTAAAAAAATAAATAAATATAGAAAAAAATAGTCTTTTATTTACATATTTAGTATACAAACATTATGTTCATAAATACAATTAAATTTTACAATTGTTGTTGATTCAAAACAGAGTGTCTGAAAATTACCAAATGGTAAATATTCAGATGAAAAACGGTGATGAAGCAATGAGAAAATGATTAACGACAATAATTCTAAACGAATTGGAAAATGTTTAAAAAATACACTTTATAATTTTAGTAGTTTCTAAAAAAGTATTGTGTTAAAACGTTTTCCGACATAAAGTTGACTTCATGGATTGTGGTAACTCTTGGGATATTGAACAGTTTTATGAAAATGTTTTAGTAGAAAATCCTCAAAGTAATTTGTACTGCTACGAAAATATGAATTGGTTGTTTTGTAGTGTATGTATGAAAGAGAACGAATGTCGAATCAATGAATTAATGGTGTATTGTATAAAGTGCAGGAAAATTACTATACACCTTTTGTAATCTTTGGTATTCGCATGTCGCAAGATTATTCTCTTTAAATGTACATTTTATGAAACTACCAAACTAGAAAATAATGTTACCCGAAACATAAATTAGAAGAGCATCATAATAATTGCCCAGATAAAAAGACATTGAAAGCAACAACGGAATTATGGGATTAACTGTGAAGAATTAGGTCTCCTACCACAACCATATAATTGATAAAGAAAAGGTGGACGAAGAAAATATACTAAAACTAAAAATTTGTCGTTTGTATCCCAGTATTTGTATTTATATAATTGTAACAAAATTAGAATTTGTAAAGAGGAACGTTTGAATATTACAATTTCTAAACATTTAATTTTTTATTAACAATAAATTAAATTGCAAAACATAAATTACAGTCAAATTAAAACCGTGCGGAACCAAATTAAATTTATTGTAAATTCTAATTATGTAAAAAGGTTTTAGCATTTAAAAATTAATTGTAAATTTGTTTAGAAATAAATAAACTACCAAGTAGCTATTTATTGTTTGATGTTATTTTATTTTTGTCATCTAATTCCTAGACCACAATATCAAATCATTTGTTTTTCAGCAATTTGTGATTAGAAAATTTAAAATACAACTGCGCAAAGAAATAAATAAAATCTCTTCTATATTCTAATTATTGGTTAATCAATATTGCAACATCTAAAATTATTGGAACTAGTTTCCACGACTCGGTACTATTTATAGAATTTATTGCTATCTAACCGACCCCCGATATCGCCAAATCCCCGGATAATTTTTTCAAATTATTGATCAAAATTGTTCATCTATATTTTATTTTTATCCTTCAATTTTCAAATCCAAATTTCGAAATTCATTAGTTATTTCGTATAATTGATTTGAATTGTATAAATAATTACCGGCGTAGAAACAAATAAAATTTATTATAAATTGTAATGATCAACTCTTGTTTAAAATTTTCAATTTATATGTCTCCATATTCTAATTACTGATAGTTAACTAATACTTCAACGTCTGAAATTATTATGGTTTCTATTTTTTTTCTGTATAACCGACTTTTAAGATCGCCAAATGGCAGATAATTTTTTAAACAATTGATTATTAAAATTAATCATTCTAATTTTATTTTTATTGTTTGATTTTCAAATAGAAGAATCAGATTTCTGTAATCGTTTCGTTTGGACAATTTGAAATATAAAAAATAAATTACAGGCGTAAAAACAGAAATAAAATTTATTTAAAATTCATTCATTCATTTCTTATCTAAAGTTTTGAATTGCAAAATATAAACTACTATGAAATTAGAATACTAAAACTTTTATCACGAAGATTGTTGAATATTTAATTTAACAATGTCGTTTCGTTTTTGTATGAATTTTACCAAAATTATATTCGAGTATTTTTACTCGTTTCGTTTTATCTATTTAAAATACAGTGAAAAATAAAAGCAGAAATAAAATCTTGAGTTATTTTATTTAAATCTCAAGTATAATATTTGTAGAATGTAGTTTAAGAAATTCTCAATTTAAATTGCAATTAATTCTATATTTGAAAATTAAAATTTAATTTTTGTATCAATTTGCAACTTTTATTATTTTCTAAAATAATTCTAAAAGATTATCTGCGATTTGAAATTCTAAATTATCGGTGTACAAAAGTAGAAAAACAACAGGGCCGCTGGACCACCAACCCCCTATCCTGTCCTATGGGAGTTCTGGACCAGCAAATTGGTCCAGAAAATCCTATGAAAAATCAATGAGACAGTGGTCCAGAAAGTATATGGCGTTTTCAATGGTAACATGGTCTAGGAATTCGCAGGGTGATTTTGGGGGGCTGGAGAGGGAGGCAGAGAGTGTGTGTCTGTTTTTGGAGTGATGGAATTTGATAGCTGTGACGTGGATATTTGATTTGACTTTATTTAAAATATATATATATATATATATATATATATATATATATATATATATATTTGCACACTGCTTCGGCTAAACTAAATCTTTATTTTATAAGAATAGCGTCTAGGTTTAACCGCATATGTTTTAAAACAGATGCTGCAATCTAAAGTAGTCGTCTTTCTGCCAAGATTGTGCATTTTCTTAAGTTTTTTTATTCAATTGAAAAGTAGAAAAAGTATTATATTTTATTGTTTTAAAGTGGGGTGTAGTGATGTGTAGTGTTTGTGAAATTGTCCAAATTAAGAAGGTATGTAAATATTTATTACCCGATTTAAAACAAAATAATGAAATGAATGTAATATATTTTTCCTTTCCGTCTTAAAATTAGAACTTATTAGGATGAACCCAAAATTAGGTATATTATTAGAATAGCATTTCTTGTTGAATAATAAAAATTCTATTTTTAGTTATATAAACATGGATAGATATACTTAATTTGGGTATGGTTGATAAATGTTATTTAAACTATGACTATGTTTATATATATATATTAAAGAAAACAGAGGAATTTATAGTAACCTTTAAAAGGATATAAAAAATATTTTTAATTGATTTCCGAAAACAGTTTTTCAGTAACAATTGTTCCTATTTATCTAAATCAGGTAGAACCTGAATAGAAATGAGTTGATAATGTTACAAATTAATTAGTTTTCCGGTAATACTCGTTTGTTTATGTTATTATTATTTTATATTAAACAGTTTGTTTTTATTTCATTTTTTCCTGTGCCAAATTAGAAGATTACTCTCATTCTATGACTGCAAGCAGCAATTATACCCAAACTATTTGAGTCAAGAAAACTTTTAAAACTTCCAAGTTGGGATTGTTAAATCTGATTACATAACAAGCAAGATAAGTTTGGTTTTTGTCTGTTTTATTTGTTATTAATATTATATGAAAAGAGCTTGTTTTAAAATTAACCTTTCAACTACTATTGTTTGTTGTGTGTTGTACTGCTAATTGACAAACTAACTAACAAAGCTAAATAATTGAATATTTCTTTCTTTATTGGTTTTCTGTGACATGGGATCAATAATTAACATTCAGTTATAGTTATAGGTCTTTATTGAAACACCTTTTATTTCATAGTTTTTATTAAAATTTCTTATATACATTTTAAAAATATACTTTAATATTGCAGTTGAATGGATTTTCTGCATGGGAGGCCATTTCGGAGTCTATTTCACTAGTTAGATTAGCAGGTAGAACAATTTTTCGATGCGATTGACACAGCTTTTGGGAAAATCTGTTTTTATCATGGAATACTTTCCACCATTTTTGTAATGTTTGATCGTCCAGGATACATTTAGAGAAACTGTGCACATTTGAATGATCCATGGTAAACTTCAAGTACTTTCACACCACACAGAGAAGTAAATTGGAGGTTTTTAGCGCAGTGATAGCTAAACTGAAGTCAATGCTTCAAATGGTAAGATATATATTACGTTACTTGATATTCACAATTTTGCATTATTTATTAAGTAGTTTAATCCTTCTTATAAATACTTGGATATTTGTATGAGTTGACTATTTCCTTTTTAGTTGAAATTTTCATTCATAATTTGAAATTCTCATTTCAATTTTTTATTTCTTAAGTGGAATTTTTTTGATGATTGAAATTAATTATGTTTGTCAACGTTGGTAATAGAAACTTAATTTTATGTTTGTAGGTGGAACACATGTGTCTTTAAAACTTGTGCAGAAAAACATGTATTTACGTGATCGGTTTTACATTCTATCTACTGGAAAACTACATGAAATCTATTGATAAATGGACTCCTTTGTTTGTCTTTGTTACTTACTTGAAATTGGTAAGTTAAACTATAAGATTACTTTTATCAATCCAAATTTTGTTTTTAGATCCAGGATATTGAACTAGATATTTATTTTTAGATCTTTTAATAATATCAATTAAATAAACATCTGGGTGTTTTGTTTTCTGTAATTCATAATCATAAAAAGAACCCTCTATATTTCCACCATGTTTATCACTCAGTAAATAAGTCCGTGGATTAGTATTCTGAATTTTTCTGATAGTAAAAACTTCACTTGACCAATTTCCTTTATATGATTTTTTAAATTGTTCTCTAAATTTGCTTATACGAACTGAGTCATTTAATTTAAATTTAGGTTTCTTGGGATCTACAGATTTGATGTTATTGTAAACATTCTTCAATAAATACTTTTCATGTTTTTTCTTGGTAATTTCTGACGGTTTTAAACCAGTAGTTCTGTGTTTACTTTTGTTGTATGTGCTCACAATTTCTGGTAAAATATCCAACCATTTATAGTGTCCTTGTAAACTAAACTGCTTCCAGATTGCAGTCTTTAGAGTTTTTATAACCCTTTCTACGATGGAGGCTTTCATAATTGAAAATGTACTATAATGATGTATATTCCATTTTTCCATTAAAGACCTAAAGCATTTGTTCCAGAATTCCAAGCTTCTATCTGTTTGTAGTAGTTTTGGTTTATATTTTGCTTTACTTAGGATGTCCTCAAAAGCATTGGCCACTTCCTTTGATGTTTTATTTTTAATTGGTGTGCACCATACAAATTTTGAGAATGCATTTAGGACTACTAAGATGTATTTATTTTCCTTATTAATTCGTGCAAAGGGAATCATTTCAATCAAGTCTGCTTGGTACAAATCATTAAGTCCTTTAAGTATTACCTTGCGTCTTGGAAAATTATGTCTTGCAGGTTTGTGAATTTCATCTACCACATCTCTCACCTTCCTATTCATTTTGGCTAATGGAACAATGCAGGACAATTTCAACCCAGAGTTTTTTTTGTAATGACAGTAGATTACTTGCTTTAAAATATAATTTGTTTCCTTTTTGTACTTGTTTACCTATATGTTTAACAGGAGCTTCATAAAGGGTAGACTCATTAACTAGAATTGTGGTATCAGAAGGATAAATGTTTATTTGTTCGATTTTACCATCCACCGGAAATTCATAGAAATATTCCTGGTTCTCCAAGAGAAAAATACGTTCACTAATAATGTTTGATTTAGAAGTGGGTTTTTTTATATTTCCAACAAGAACTGCTTGAATGTTTTCAGGTTCACCACCTAAATTTTTTATAACACATTTACTATATTGTGATGCTGGACATAAGTATACTGGAGTTTTTTTAGTACTGATATCACACTATTTTTTTTCATTTTGTAAAAAGTATTTGTCGATGGGCATCTTGAAAATAACTGAAGACAAAGTTACTAAATACATTATTTTATTACACCACCCACTTTTAGTTCTTCAATAATAGATTGTATTTCGTTGTCAACTCCTGTATTTCCAGAAATTTTGGATGCCATTAGAAGTCTGAGTCGGTCAACAATTTCATTAAAATTATCAAAGTACTTATATTCAACGTTTCTGTTGGTGAAATCCATTAAAGGAAGTTCTCTTCCCAGTTTTGACTGACTTCTAGTTATAATTTTGGGAGGTTTGATTATTGGCATAGAACCAGTTCTGGGCCTTGTTTCTAGTTTGGGTTAGATAATAAACATATGTTTGTCTCTAATATCTCGAATGATGACTCGTTTCTTCTGCTTAGGGTCATTATCAACATAAAGTGCATTTGTCCGTCGTAATATGTCAACATAATTATTAACATCTGTATTCACAAATCCTGTAGGATTTTTCTTGAATAGTAACTCATATAACCCAGGAGTTCCTATGTAATGAATGTTTTTTATTTTTAAATCAGGTCCAGCTAATTTATTTCCAGGATTATTGGGATCGGGTGAATCCTTAAAATGAATTTTAGAATCACCTATAGTAAAGTTTTCTGTCAAATAATCATGAGCTAGACCCAATATATGATAAAATTCATCTTTAACATCATGAATGCTTTCTCCTATGTAAGTTCTAGGAATTGATGCATACTGTGATAAATAGTCTTCAAGTCCAGCTACAGTTGTTTCATTTAAAACATCAATTAAATTTTGAGGGAATGTTTCATCAATGTACTGATCAATTAATTCCATATCAGGAACGTTCGTCTGAACAGTTGGTTGAGCTGATGATTCGGAGAATTGGAGAACATCTTTCAAAGGTTTATGTGATGTTTCTCTTTTCCTAAATGAAGGTGTTGTTTCAGCAGAAGATAGTTCAGACTTCTCTTTTTTTGGGTAAATTGTTGTGTCCTTTGTTTTCAGATCTTTCAAAGTTTGATAAAAGTTCTTTGAGTGGTTTAGTAATTGGTTGATATGTCTTTTCCAACTGGCTTTGAGCTTGTTTAATTTCAGATTTTAGTTCTTTGTATTTGTTCTTTATATCTCTTCTAGTTTTTAACAATCTTTTATGAAGTTGGTGATCCATCTTAGAGCAATGATTGCAAACAAGTTGTGTCATATATGTATTCAGATTTTTAAAGGTTTATAAAATGGTCAAATCCTTTGCGATATCGCCCATCATTTAAGGGACTGTCTTTATCTATAGTCAGAAAATCAAATTTCTTTTCCCAACAGTGTTTGCATATATTTTTAAAATCATCAAATGACATGTCAACACTTATATGATCATCATAAATATGTTTTAAATTTGTCATGTCTTGTTGAAATATGATTAATAAGTTAGCATTATCCCTTATAAGTTGTTTGGGTATAGAACTATAGGTCTGTGATAGATAGCAAATATCAATTTTCTTATGACGACCGAAACAAAAATATTGTTTCACAATATTTTGATCACAGGTAATGACATCATCAAAAATGATAATTGAATGCGATTGAATTTTTTCAGGAGTTATTACCTCATCTCCATCATTAAACTCAAAGTAACCTATATCTTTTATGGGGTTCATAAGTGCTCTTAAATACTCGTATTTGGGTTGATATAAGGATTTTGAATATAAGTAAATATTTGTTAATGGAAAACCATTAGGGTGTTCTAATAAACTAAGCAATACACTTGTTTTTCCACAACCTGAAGCGCCTATGATTAAAGCCCGCTTTGAATCACTGGAGTTAAATAAAACACCATGTTTATTAATTCGATGTTGTTGAAAACCATCTTGATTTTCAACTGGTAACTCTGCTTTCTGCTTTTGTATGTGTAACATTATACTATCAGTCTTCGATTCATTTGCATTACTACGACATTGTGAGTCTTCACTTCGGTATATAAAGGAAACACAGCTCATCATAGCATCACAATGAGTTCAGTCAAAAGTAAGAAATTAACACGTAAAGGTCGTGGAGTTTTAAATAAAGTAATTGACAAATTACCCTTTGAATTACATATTCCTGGTTATAATTATTGTGGACCAGGGACAAAACTCAAAGAACGTTTACGAAGAAAAGATCCACCAATAAATCAAGTTGACTTAGGCTGTTAGAAACACGACAAATTCTATTCTGAATTTAAGGACGATAAGGCTAGACGTATAGCTGATAAAGAATTAGAAAATACAGCTTTAGAACGATTTAAAGCAAAAGACGCTAGTTTTGGTGAGAAGTTAGCTGCTTTGAGTGTTGCCGGTGCTATGAAAGCTAAATCGTCACTAGGGATGGGCCTAAAGAAAGAGAAAAGAAGGCGAAAGAAACAGAAGAAAAGTCAAACAGGAGGAGCTTTGAAAAATAAAGTTACTCGACCTAAAAGGAAAAGGATAATTCCTGCTGCAAAAGGGGGTGGATTTTCACCTTTCCTTCTACCTCTATTAGCTGCAATTGGAGGTCTAGGAGGTGAAATAGCCTCTACCGTAAAAGCAGTCCAGGATTCAAAAGCTAACCAAAAACAATTAGAGGAACAAAAGCGTCATAATCAGGCTATGGAGCAAGCTACAAAAGGAAATGGCATATACTTGAAACTATACAAAGTTTTTGGTTATTCACAAAATCAAAAAGGCAAAGGAATGTATTTAAAACCTTATTCAAAAAACTTCCAATATAATTACCTCGAAAAGCATTAACAAATTTTGATATCATTAAGTTAGTTAAAAAACTGCAAATACCAAATTTTCGAGGTGTCTTTATGAAAAATCGTCTACCAAATAAAATCCGTAAAGCTGAATGTGGAATTATTAACCTGGATAATTCTGAGAATGAAGGTACTCATTGGACAGCTTATGTGAAAAAAAAACAAACGAATAATTTATTTTGATAGTTATGGTAATCTACGTCCGCCTATAGAAATAGCTGCATATTTTTTAAGTGATTCTTCTACAAATAAAATTAAATATAATTATGAATCTTTTCAAAAATTTAATTCATATATATATATATGTGGACACTTATCTTTAACATTTTTATATAACCAGTACCATACATGAGATTCTTTCAATTAAAAATAAACTACTGAACAGCAACAATGACTTTTCTCCACCTATTTATTTACAAGATGAATTCGATTATGAGATAGGTCTGACAAACTTTGATAGTTACAATTCTATACCGAATATTGACAAAACAAATAATAACTTTGTTTGGAAAAGGCTTTCAAATAATTCAGTGAAGATTCCAGAAGGATCTTATAAGTTTGAAACTCTAGCAACATATATACAAGACTATATTCGAAGCATAGATGACGAAGCTGTAATTAGAATTTCAACAGACAAAAATACTTCAAAAGTAATTATAAGCAGCAATGGAGAGATACGCTTTGATGTTGAGAACTCATTGGGTCCAGTTTTAGGTTTCGGTAAAACAATATTAACTGCTAACAATACACATAAATCGATTCACCAAGTAAAAATTTTGAAAGTGAATACAATACTAATTGATTGCAACATTGCATTGGGATCATTTTTAAATGGAAAGCCTGTTCATATTATTCATCAGTTCTTTCCCACGGTACCTTTTGGATATAAAATAGTGGAAACACCATCAAATAGCATTTACTTTCCGATCAATGTGAAAACTATATCAAATATTTCAATTCGCATTCTTGATCAGGACGGTAATCTTATAAACTTTCAAGGCGAAATAATTACCATAAGACTTCATCTTAGAAAAATAACATTGTGAAAATTGTGTTGTATTTTCACGGCAATGTTTGTCCCCAATCACTCCCACAACAACAACAACAACATAAAAAACAACAACTCAAAATTATAAAAAAGCGAAAATATAAAAATCAAGTGAAGCAGACAAGAAAATCCAGTTCTACGCCAGCATCAGAAAAATTAACATCGGAAAATAGGCAATTTCTACAATCCTTAGGATTTGAAGTTCTAGTATAATGGAGTTGTTAAATATAACTGGACATCCTTATAATGAAACAACAATAGAGTCTTACGAGTTTCATACTTATATGCCTTATATACCAGGAAATCTCAATTACAATGATGAAATAAGAATACCTATTCAAGAACTTGATGCATACACAGCACCATGTAATAGTTATCTGTATTTAGAAGGCAAACTGGTTAAAGAAGATGGTTCGGTTTCTACCAAATTGCAATTTGTAAATAATGGAATTTCTTTTCTTTTTCGAGAAATTCGTTACGAATTAAATGGTAGTAATTGATTCACTCAGAAATGTTGGAGTTGCCTCTACAGTTAAAAATTACCTGTCATTCACTGAAAATGAGAGTTCAATGCTGAAAAACGCTGGATGGTTTCCGAAGAGAAAACAAGATGAGAAAGTTTTAGTGGATGAGTTTGGTAATTTCAATGTTTGCATTCCACTAAAATTATTATGTGGATTCTTTGAAGATTTTAAGAAATTAATCGTTCATATGCGTCAGGAAGTAGTCATTCTTCGAAATAGTAACGATTTGGATGCAGTGACTTGCGCAGATGACACAGAAAACCCAAAAATGTATGTAATAGAGAAGTTATACTGGAGGGTACCGCATGTAAAACTAAGTATTCCAGAACAACTGAGAATCAATAATATTGTTGCTAAAGGATTAGAACTTCCCATCGCATTTCGTCCTTGGGAACTTATTGAATATCCATCCCTAACGCAGACGACAAGACATACATGGCCTATAAAAACGACAAACAAAGTAGAAACTCCTAGACATGTCATGATTGGTTTTCAGAAAAATCGTAAAGGAGATCTAAAGCAGTATATGAGTCAATTTGATCATTGTGACTTAAAAAACATACGAATTTTTCTTAATTCAGAAAGGTATCCATATAATGATTTATTCCTAAACTTTAAAAATAATAAATTTGCAGACCTCTATGAGATGTTTGCCAATTTCCAAGAGTCTTACTACAAGAATAAAATTAATTATCCAATTTTCTCCCCTGAAGAATTTAAGAAATTTGCACCAATTATACATATTGATTGCTCTCGCCAGATGTAGTCCATTCAAACAGGATCTGTTGTCATGAGGATTGAATTTGAGATGGATGGGAATGCTCCACCAGATACAACAGCGTATTGTCTCATTTTACATAAAAAACAGTTTACCTATAATCCACTGACAAAAATTGTGAAACAACAATAAAGACGCTTGCGTTGTAGTTCATATTGTTTTCAGTTTGAGACTATTTTTTAATATTTATTGAAGTGAATCAACATACTTATATTCATTGTTTATAGTACTAAAACACCGGTTGTAGTAAAAATAAGTGTATGATTTTATTTTTCCCATAATGGTACTTATCATAGATTTCCAAGGGTTCAAAGTGGAAAATAATCGGTTTATTGTAAAAGAATTAGCTGCATTTGTTGGAACTAGAGAATGTCATTTTTTATTCCAACCACCCTTTTCATTTAGATATTTATCAAGAGCATACAAAAAGCAAGCCGTTTGGTTAACTAAACATCATCACTGTCTTGATTGGAATGGAGGCTTCATCCCCTTGAACAAATTAAAGGAAATTCTTTTAACACTTGTTACTTCTTTACCAGCGTAAAATTAAGTTTATGTGAAGGGCAAAGAAAAAGCAAATTATTTAAGAAGTTTATTAGGAACAACTATTTTTGTAGAATTTATTGAACAACCTGCATTAATTAATGATACGCCTAGATGTTTTTTTTTCATTTAGAATCTCATTGTTACTGTGCGCTTACAAATGTTTATTATCTGTATGATATTTTAATGAATAAAGGTGTTTAAAAATACTTTTTTATTCTCTAAAGGGAGGGGGGGTTCATTATAATAAAACAAATTTCAAGTAATAAAATCAGTTTGTATCACACCAGAAGCAAATATGCAGTCTGATAATAGAAAAATGAATAGTGATGATGGTATCGATGAACCCAACACTTGTTATTGGAAACAATTTGATGATTATTATAAGAGATTTTGGGAAGACATTAAGATTGAGGGTCCTTTTATTTTAAACTCTCACTATGCTGTTGATGGTTCACCATTTGAACTTGAATGTGGAATGAGCATGGCTAGAAATTTTGAACCCGCAATAAGAATAGTGAACACTCAAAATAAAACAAATATCTCTGAATCATTTTGAATGGAGAGAATTTATTACACAAATTGATCAATTGATACCAACATACTTCAAGTCGTCAGTTGAGTACGCTCCATCTGAAATTAAAATAGAAAGTGATGAAGGAATAATACTTTTGAAAACAAAATTCATGGGAGTGAACATTTTGAAAATATTTAATTCTTCAGATACATCATTTTATTTCAAAGAAGAGGTTATAAACAAAATACTAAAAATTGATGCAACAGTAATCTCATTAAAAATTTCTATGTTGCAAAATTTAAATTTTATTCATTATTACACTGCATTTACTGCAGTACTCAGAGGTTTGTCAAACCAATTAGATGGACATGTGGACAGACAAACTATTCTCAAAGCACTTGCTAACTGTTTCGATGGAAGTTTAGAATGTTATTCTATGAAAGAATGTTTGATATATTATAGTGATCGAGTATTAACTGACACCTTTAATGTTTAAATGAAATAAATCATTTACTGTTTTTAGGATTTTTCTTTTAAACCTAAACAATAAAAATAAAACAATTAGTAAGTTAATAATTTTATTGAAATACATACTGCAATATTGTCAACAGTTTTTCATACAACTATTTTATATACTTATTTAATTAAAACCGTTTTTAAAAACGGTATTGTTTACAAATTGATAAGATCTATTTACTATTAAACAGTTTAAACAGTTTTAAATGTAGCACTTATATGTTATACTGATTAACATTTAACAGTTTTACAAACAGCACTTATATGATATAGTGATTAACAATTCTATATAATACCACTTATATACTTGGAACAAAGATTAGTTATCTTTTGTTTTAGGGATAAGATTATGGCCCCAAGGAAGTGTATTTACAAAATTTTCTAAAATATATCTCTTGTCGTCTTCGGGACTTAAAACAATTTTATATTGTTCTGTAGAATAAACTTGATGAAGTTGTGAAACAATGCTTCGTTGCGTTTCGTATTTTAGAGAATTATTTCTTAAACAATTTAGGTAATCTTCAAATGTAATATTTTGTTTCATAACATAGTATTTGACACCTTTACTTTTCTTAATACAATTTTTACTTGAACCTGCGTTTGAGACATTAAAATTTAAATCTTGCTCTACTAAATATGCATATTGTTTAGATCTAAGCCCTACAAAATCTGTCATAATTCTCCCGTTATTTTCATCTTTCATTATTCCAATAATTTTTCGATTTTGAGGTAGAATGCCATAGAGATTTTTTATATCATATTCACTAGTGTCAAACAAATCGGGATCTTTTTTAATGACCTCTTCGTAAACATCTTCACACTCTATTTCATACAACAAACTGTCTGTGTCTGTGTATAATAAACTGCAATTTCCTGGAAATTTATTCAGTATATAATTATAATGAAAGTTGTATATCACAGTTTTTGATAAATTTAAAATGCTCATTCCAACATATATTGGTTTATTAAATAGTATATTTGTTTTCTTCATCTCAATGGCTACCAAGTTTTCATCAAGGATGGTTCTGTTATGGAAGTTAGGACTAGCTATTAAGTTTCTGGCACCATACCTGCCAGACCAAGAGTTAGTAATTTTGACATTTCGGTGCTTTTTGACGTTTTCCATCGTTTTTCCGTAAATTGAATTTTTTAATAATTTAAATGTTTCAATTCCAAATTTATCTTTAGATTCAGAACGAAGTTTAGAATTTAAATCTATATAAGGTTTAAGCCAACATGACTGATTACATTTTAAAATTCGATGGATTTTGGTGAGAATCAAACCATTACATAAATATTGCTTTAAATTTCGGTAATGCAATATATATTTTTTTATCGTAAAGAGTTGTCATGAGTTTAGGAATTTTTGAGTTTGGTGGAACTCTGTGTTCTGGAGCCAACGGTAGATCTTTATGAAGGTTGTGTAAACTTTCAGGATATTTCAAATCGACCTCTAGTATGTAACCTACAGAAGAATCATCTTCTATGTTTAAGACATCAAAGTTATCGGTTTCGGTTACCCATTCAAATCCTCCTGTAGGAAGATTTTGTCGCATAACACTTCCATATAACATAACATCAAAATATACTAAATATTTGGATGTTTCATCAGATTTGAATTCAGACATATATTTATTGTTAGCCCTAGAATATCTTTTGCTACATTGACTGATTCCACCCCTTACTCCTTTCTCAAAAAATAGTAAAATATCAATATCTTGAATGGTTTCAAGTTCACATTTGGTGTATTTCAGCATGCAGTCCCATGAATACCCAGGAAGAGTGTAATAAAATGCTGAATCAAGCCCGTAAATTTTATGACACATATTTCTAAAATTTTGAAAGATATCTGATAAAAGAATTACATCGGTTTTCAAATATAAATCCGAATATTCCCCTAACGTTTTAATAGAAAATTGTTTCCAAATTTGCTGTGCGTGACGGTAGTCTTCATCTGTTATGTGACAATCGAATAGTTTATTGTAAAATTGTTTTTGTGTAGGCAATTTAGTTTCTTCTAGTTTTTCTAAGGAATCTACATAGTCGTAACAAAATACTCCTTTTCTGCATAATAATTTAAAACATTTTTCATCCATATCTTTAAATTCTTTTCTCATATTTGTCATTTCATTATAATCGAGGAAGTTGGTCCAATGAAAATGATAAAAACCTAAATGAGTCAACAAAACGGAATTTGATATTTGTCTCTGAATCTGTTTGAGTGAAACTAATATATCTTTCTTTGTTAATAGGTAAAATATAAACATGATTTTCTCTTGCTAGATCTTTGATGAGGAAATGACTGTCATAGCCAGTCAAGTTATGGAAAAATAAAGGAACAACAGTGGGTTTTTTATAATTTAAATTACAAGAAGAATGACAGAAGCCCCTAAATTTTGAATTAAAATGATTATGGTCTTTAACTATTATATCATTTTCATTAAATTTTTCCTCACAGATGTGACACTCTACAGGTTCAATATTTTGATCTATTTCTTCCATTGGTAGAATAGTAAAAATTTTTTCCTGTACCTATTTGGCTATAACCTTTAATTCATTTATAAACCATTTCATACAGTCTTCCTCCTGTAACTTCTGTAAAAAGACAAATTCTGATCATAATCACAGTAAAAATAGTAGCCTACACTATAAGGTAGATGTTTTTGGTAACGTGAGGTTGAAATAACTTTTTTGGTACCATTTTCTTCTCGAAACGGTACCAAAATTGACTCGAAATCACAATACATTACAAATGGCATTTTTTCTTTGTGACAAAAATTTTTAAACCTAATATATTTTTCCGTTGGAAATGAAATTTTACAATGATTTAACTCTGCACAATATATTTTATGATCTTCTAATTTCGTTTGACTTCGAAAATAATTCAAACATCGATCACAGATAAAACGTTTAACTTTGGAATTCCCTAACTGGCTTTTTACTAATTTCGATAGATTCTTTATCCACACAAAATGGGTTTTTATTTCGATATTTAATGACTCTGATTGTTCCTGTATTTTTAACAAATTAACATGTCGATCTAATATTTTATTCTTTGTTAATCTAATCGGAACAACAGTTGAGTTATCTAGTGCAAAAATATTCACAGAAACATTATTATTTTTTTCAAATTTCGAGATTTGTGACATATTCATGGGAAACTGAATGCCTTTTAAATTTAGAACGCTGCTATAATGAGGATATGAGGTTATCCTATCACAGTGATTCCGAGCAGGATATAAAAACGCCGTAACAGACCATGCAAAACAGGCCTCGTCTGAATTTTTAATATTAACACAACCTTTTTTTAGTGCAATTTCTTTAGGAGGTGGAAGATATGAAGAGCCACCTGAAGCTATCTCTACTTTGTTAACATTTACCTCCAAACTAACTATTTTAGAAACAAACCAACCACTGTCTCTTTCTTGGAAGCCATCGAGTTTATTTATTATTATATCAATTACAAATTTCTTAAACCAATCATTTAATTTTGTTCCTGAATCAATAACAGCATTTTTAGTATTGAAGTATTTATACTCTGTAATTAAGCTATCTCTACTGTTTTTTAAAAATTCTCCACAGAAAGTGGTATTAACTTTAATAACGTTCAAAGATTTTAGAATTCTCGATATTCGACTTTTAAATAAGAAATAGCAGTCCTCTAAAAATTCAAAAATATCTTTATGTTTTATATTAATAATTATTCCTGTTCGAAGACGATTAGAATATGATGATTGAATGTCTTCCCATTTTACCCTATTTGATCGTTTCGTTTGACCACCTATTTCATGTGTATTAACTAGGAATTCTTTAAATCGCTTTAAGTGCCCTCTTGATAATGCAATAGGTAATTTATAAAGTAAGGGTAAATTTAGTTTGCTTAATTTTCTCCACTTTTCACGATTTCTGTTAGAATAGAATTACTCAGAATATTATAAGCTTTTTTAAAAAGTATCTACGATTTTATCACTGAGATTGGAGATTTCCATTTTTTTCCCAAGTATACAAGAAATGGTAACTTTTAAACATATGCAAATGCAAAGATAATGAAACTTTTAGACGTGAAATTTATGTAAGGAAATCTGTTGTTTCCAAATTAACACATGATTAATTATTAAAAAATTCTGGTGACTCTGTCATCTTTTCCTCACATTTTAAACTATCGTCTTGTATGTTTTCATGAGATTTATTTTTATCAGGAACAGATGAATTTTTACTTTCAATTTTGATGAATGAAGCTTTATCTGAAATTTCTTTTATTCTATATAACTCTGATAAAAAATTGTGAACGCCAATTGATTTTTCGCAGAAACAGAAAATTATATCACACTCTTGAAATTTAACACTCATGACAAAAGCATACAATAAATTTCCAAAAAAAAGATAATAAATTTAAAACTTAATCTTCCTTTTTCAGTATTCCTAATTGAGATGTATTCTGAAAATAATTTCACGCTCTTTGCATTTGTCCACACAATTCAACTATTAATTAATTTTTACAAAACAAATCTTGATAACACTTTATAAGTTAGTTTTGGTTTTCCACTATTTCAAATTGGGCAGTTTCGTGTTTACCGACTATTTTGCTTTCACGAAATATCAAAGAGTACTTATATTTAATGAATTTGGACTCCTTACCGGCTATGTGTTTGGTCATCCTATTAGGAAGAAAAACCACTACATTGTCTAGTTCCACTAGCACACACTTTCCATATTTGCCCTTGACAATTTTCACTCCTATTATGGGAAATGGCTTGTCCTTTTCGAAGTCCTTGAGCTTCTTATCAGGCTTTTGCTCCAGTAATGCGGTTTTGTTCAGTTCTGTAAGATCCATCTAAAATTACAATTTTGTTCCTTTGCACATCAACAAATATAAATAAATAAAATTAAATTTAGTGTTTTCAAAAAAAAACATTGCTCAACATATATTGAAGTGAAATTGCTTTAAATAAAAATTGTAAATGATAACTCAACTTTTTTTATACTTTAAAAGACACCAACAGATATATATGAATGAAAAAACATTCTGTTTCCAGGAAAAATAATAGCTAACCATTAAGTTTTTAAATCAGAGCTATGCATTTAAAAAATAATTATCTTCAAGCAAAAATATTTAAAAAAGATAATTGTAATTGTTACTTACTTTTTAGGGTTTTGAATCACAATAATACCGAACTTTTAGAGACTGTTAACAATATTGCAGTGTATGTTAATATGTTTTCTTTTCTGTCAATCGTTGTTCGTTCGTTCGACTATGGAAGCAGTGAATTGGGGAAGATCTATTTAAATGAAAACCATGGTTTACGTCACGTCACCTTATTTGTATGCATCCCAGAATTAGCTGTATTAGCTCGGTTTCCTTAACCAAAAATAGGCATATGCAGCTAGATTTTCTGAATGACGCGTCTTCTCAGCTTACATATTCACAAAAATATCTGGAAGATATGATTCACTATAATTCCGATGCTTGTTACTAGGCTCTGAGCTTACCTTATTTGTATGCGTATGCGTCATGAGATTAATTATATCACTTTCACGTCCGAAAATATGCACTGTTTAATCGGTTGTATGAATGATGCTTTTTCATTATATTATTTGCCTTATTTTATTGTTATATTAAATACTAAAATTTAATATATTTCAATAAACACCAGATGGTTTACCTTTCAGTATTTTGATTGCTTAAAGTTTTAGATAATGCCTTTCATATTAAAACTGACTAATTAATTAATTAAAAAATAATGTATTATAATTTGGTTTATTTACTAGAAATAATTTAATAATTTTTATATTCTTAAGCTCTATTTGGTAATAAGATTAATACTACAACTTAATTTGCTTAATCAGTAATATGGTATCATCAAAATAAACTACTTTGCTTCATAAACATTTTCTTGATCTTCCTCACTAAACGTTGCATCATCTTCCTCACTATCCGACAGTAGTTCTTCATCTTTCAGGGTTTGTTTTTCCGATATTAAAAGAAATGGTATTAGTTCAGCCACATATCCACGAAGTCCCAGTTCAATTAACTTTTTGCAGAATTGATATCTGGTTATTGTACCCTTGAGACAGCTTTTGCATAGTTTTCTGGCTGCTTGGTATTTTGATGCTAATGCATAGCAATTCTCAACACTTTCAAAACGTCCGAGACCGTAGACGGCCTCATAATCTGCATCAAATTCCAAATCAGCGAATTGTGAACACAAAGACTTCAACCCAGTTGTAAAATCAATAATTTCAGGATAAGTTTTGTATGCCATCCACATGTTTACGTCTCACAAATAAAAACAAAGGCCACTGCTACTCAACACGATTTCAATAACTTCTAAAAAATATTCAGTAACTTCCCTACATTATATATTTTCCACCACGAAACATATTTGATTATTAAGGTTTCCAAATACAGCTATGTAACACAATCGTTCAAATATCCACGTCACAGCTATCAATTTCCATCATAGACCACGAAACCATTGAAAACGCCATATACTTTCTGGACCACTTTCTCATTGATTTTTCATAGGATTTCCTAGACCAATTTGCTGGTCCAGAAATCCCATAGGACAGGATAGGGGGTTGGTGGTCCAGCGGCCCTGTTGTTTTTCTACTGTCTACACGCAAACGACAGAGAGAAGACAGCGTTCTCCACCAGTAAAGGGCTGTTTCAGTTCACGGTCATGCCCTTTGGGTTATGTAATGCACCCGCTAACCTCGACGAAGTATTCTCCAGAATTAATAATGCCAACCTGAGACTCAACCCGAAGAAGTGTTCTATGTTCCAAAAATAAGTAGAGATTTTGGGCCACGTCGTTTCCGAGTCAGGAATCCGCACCAACGAGGAAAAGATAGAAGCCATCCGTGATTGGCCAGTCCCAAGAGACAAGCATGAACTCCGAAGCTTCTTGGGCCTCTGTTCCTACTACAGGAGATTTGTTGAGGGATTTGCCACCATTGCCCCGCTTCTACATCGGCAGACCACTGAGAAAGAGACCTTCCGTTGGAATCAGGATTGCGAAACATCATTCAGGCGACTGAAGGCAGCACTATGTTCCAGCCCAGCCCAATCCTAGCCTTTCCTACACAGTCCGGCCAGTTCATTTTAGACACCGACTCCAGCAACACAGGTTTGGGGGCCGTCCTATCCCAGGTTCAAAATGGTGAACAGAGGGTGATCGAGTACTACAGCCGTGGATTCTCGAAACCGAAAAGAAATTATTGCGTCACCAGAAAAGAACTTCTGGCAACTGGCCAAGTGGATGGAGAAACTACAACAATACGATTTCAAGGTGGAACACCGTACCGGCCGTTTGCACAATAATGCCGATGCCCTATCCAGAAGACCCTGTAGAGCAGAATGCGGACATTGTCTGAAGACGGAACAGCGAGAGGGTATCTCCATCAGACAGATCCGAGTGTAGGCCAATGAAGACTGGACACGGAACAGTGCATCCAGGACCAAATAGCTGATCCAGACATCGAACCAATCTTGTCACTCAAAACGAGAGAGAGCTAGATACTCGGGCGTGGTGAAATCGTTATGGGCCCAATGGGACTCTCTAAGAGTAGAGAATGGAATGCTGAAGCGAGTTTGGGAATTTTTACAACAGGAGTCTAACTGTTACGGTACGTAGGTTACCAAATTACCCTATATTAAACGCTTTGAAATTACAAAGCAGCCGCCTTGATTGTCAAACTGTTAATAAATTTTTTAATAATTTAATTTCTCAGTAAAACGATTTTTCCCAAAGATGAGACCCTCACCAATCGATTTCTATCCATCGAAACTTCCAAATGACAAAATTTGTTTTTAATTTTTCGCGGGCACTAAATGTTTTAGGTGGTTTCCGGGAATTCATCCGCGTAGTTTATAAGTGATCCCTGCCGGGATCGATGGTAAAATGACGAAGTTTCGGCAGAGTCACATCTGCCCTCTTCAGGTCGGTTCGCATAATTCTCGTAGCCTTCTGCTTTCGTTTCTGGTTACTCGAATACTAAGATTTTCAGAAGCGCTCGCGCTGTTATATAGTCGCGGCTCGGCGTCTATTGGTTGGCCCCGTGAACGACTTGCTTGTGATTGGCCCTTGGCGCTCAGTGGGCACGCCTCCCGCCTGCTGATTTGTTATTTCCGGTTGAGTTGTTATTGGACAGGTCGGGGCCGGTACGGTGTTTAATATAATTTTCCAACAATTCGATAGCTTCTCAATTTCATTGCGTTCGTTTAGACTGTGAGGCCTCTTCGCTATGTCAGTTGCCTCTCTTACGAGTCTTGATTTCGGGTGTTCTATATTTGTCAGTACTCTGGTGTTCTCAAAGTCTATTCGGTGTGACCTCGTGGTGGCGTGTTCCGCAATGGATGTTGTTTTTTCCTGCTTTCTTACAGCATTCTGGTGTTCATCACGTCTAGCTTGAATTCTTCTATTAGTTTGCCCCACATAGGTTGTATGACAGTCTGCACATGGAATCTCGTACACTCCCTGTTGTTCTAAAGGGATCCTCGTCTTTGGAGTCCTCAACACCGTGCTTATTTTTCTGTCAGTACTGAAAATAGTATGGATATTGTGTCTCCCTAGAATTCTTGCAATACTGTCCGTGGTCCCCTTGACATATGGTAATTAAGCCTTGGTTATTGGTGTCTCATGCTCCTCGGTTTTGACTTTAGGGCTCTTTGTATATTTCGGTCTGTAAATCCGTTTTGTCTCAGAGCTGTTTTTAAACTGTCTATTTCCTGTTTGATGTTATCCTGGTCAGCTAGTCAGTGATCTGGTTACTAAAGTCTTAACGACGGCTTGTAGTTGGGCTGGGTGATGATGAGAATTAGCATGAAGGTATCTGTTGGTGTGAGTTGCTTTCCTATATACTGTATGGCCAAGGGTTCCATCTTGCTTCCTATTTATGAGAACATCAAGGAATTGCAGTTGATTGTTGGCTTCAACCTCCATGGTAAATTTTATTTTGTGATGGATGCCATTAAAGTGGTCTAAAATAGTATTGAGGTGTTCCCTCCCATGAGGCCAAATCACAATTTACATTTTCTCAAAATAAACTGCATTTCATTACATTTGCAAAAAATTTAATTTTACAGGCCATATAGCTTGCTGAATATTGTATAATAAATACCGAAAAAAATTGAACCTATAAATTTAACACAGTATATTTTTGAAATAACTGCCAAAATCAAAATTTTAAAGAAATGCATATTTAGATTTTATCAAAATAAAGATGGCATTTCATTACATTTGCAAAAAGTTTAATTTTACAGACCATGTAGCTTGCTAAATATTGTATAACAAACACCAAAATAGGGTCAGTAATTTTGAAAAGCATTTTTTAGCTATAATTATGGTCTATTTGCCCTATTGTGGAGTCATTAGTGTTGAATTTCTAGACAAATAATATAAATTAAATATTTCGAATATTTTACAATAATGCTGACTGAAAAGGAATTTCTATATAATGATATTCAATATTTGAAAATTTAAATTCGGGAGATATTTTCAATTCCGAAAAATTTACAGATTATTCATGCGCACCGTTTAACCCATAGAAATTAACCACAAAATGATTTTTACAGATGACATGAAACAAAATACTATAGGTTTGTTCCTACCCGATGCGAAAGCGTACATGTGACGATCACCGTCATGGGCATTCAAGAAAATCTGTTCCAACCAAGTTATGACGGTTCAGTAAACGACGCATCACGATGTTCCAACCAAATCATGTACCGTTTCTCGCATCGTCATTTCAATCCTTCGTGAAGAGCAAGAATCGTTTGGTGATTCTTACTAATCATGCGCAGTAGACACTGTCAATAAATTAAGGTTATGGAATGCAGGTCGAAGAGTTCAGACCACAAGCTTGTCAGAAAACCGTTCCAACTAATATTTTTTGTGACTGTACAATGGTAGTACGTTGAACGAAAAAATTGAAAAGCTCCATTAGCTACTATTAAATGACTATTTTTGGCATCTTTCTACTGTAGTTGTATTTTAAATATATCCAAAGGTACGCCTGGTGAATGCCCCTGGGAAAATATCTTCAGAAGTTTGTTGAAGTTCTCGAGTTGGTGGAAAATGCCATAATCAGCTTAGTAATTATGTAATAATGAGTTCTCCAGAGTTTGATTTATATAGGATATTTATCTTGAATCCTTAAAAAATGTGTAAATAAAATTTTGCTTGTAAGTCAATTTTATCTATGTACAAGGTATTTCATTAACTTAACACTTTATTAATGTTAAATATAAATCTGGTTGTTGAACTGTGATGGTTAAATTTGTATTTTTTGGATGTGAATTCTTCACATTAACCTAATTTTATTCAAGTATGTTTGTTCGTAGAAAACTGAATTCTACGAACAAATTACCCGGTGGCTCCCCCAAATTGAAACCATATTGTGAACACTTTTTCTTACACAGAGTGTGTCCTCCTTTTACTCAACACTCCATACTAAAAACTAAAAAACCCTGTGAAACGTGAGAGACTCTATTGTATGATCGGTGCGTGATCTGTGTTAAAGATCTGTTGAGGTATGGGCGCTTATGAGGAAGATTCACGAAACGTCACGTGAGCTCAGATGATATTACGGCATGGACGGCACGCTCGAAATATCTGCAATACAATTTACGCAAATTTTTAAATCAACCAGAAGTACACTATGGTCACGTCCACGTCACCTCATGTAGCTCACGGTGCGTTATACATGACAACGTGAGTTCGTTTCCTCCAATTTGCATTTTCGGCAAGCGTGACATAGAGAAGCTAGTGTCACCTCTTTCGAGATTTTTTTGTGTTTTTGTGTCAGACCGAGATATTTGAAAACAAGTTATTTGATTTAATTTTACTAAAAGGTAAATACGTTTTTATTAATGATTTCCTTTATAATATTGTTGCGAAATTTACCTAAGCCGGCCCTGTTTTCATTTCAATACGACATCGATAGCTGTGAGGACAAAAAAACCTCGAAATAGCTCGGTAACTGTAGAATTGATAATGGATTTTACTGGAGAATTCGATGCTGATTTTAAAAGGAGTAGCCCATCATCGCAGGAGTTATTTAGTGCGGCGAAGAGCCTATGTTGTGTTATAATTGTGATATTCGAATCAGCTGTTGTGTATATTTCATGTAAATAATAGTTTCTAGAAACTGAGAGTAAATATTAGTTTTTAAATTTTAATTGAACCCACATATAACAAATGTGGTGATCAGAAGTGCAGGATTAAGTACAGTTAAAATCGTAATTTGATTTATGGAAACCGTAGCATGGAAAAAATGGACAAAACTACCAAAAAAATAGTCAAGCAGGTTACGGAGGGACTAGACGAAAAAATAGCCCAGATTCTAGAAAAACGTGACAAAAAAGAGAAACAACATCAGGAAGAAATTCAACAAAGGTTAGTAAATCTTTTGATGAAAAACGTAAAATAAAATTAGAAAATCTTGTTTCTACGATGAAAAGCGAACAACAAAATCGTGTTACTGCCATGGAAGAAAAACAACAAAATTTAATTGAAGGATTATTCTCGAAATTTGCAGAAAAAAAAACAAGGCCAAACTGTAGAAAAAGGGCAACTAAGATTTGAGCAATTAATGCAAATAATATCGCAAGTTAATGAAACAGTTAATTAAAGAATACAAATAGTTGAGTCAGACATAAAAGAGCTAAATGATGACATTAAGACCATAAAAAATACCGTGGATACTCTTGAAACAAAAGTAGATGACCTCGATTCCATCCAAAGCCAGGTAAAATTTGAAATCAGTTCCATTAAAAACACAATACAAATTGAAGTACAAGATAAAGTCAGTGCCATCCAAAACAAAGTAGAAACCGAAATTAAACAATTACAACAAGAAATACCAGCACACCTTGAGTACCAAAGGTTCCTTTAGTAACCCACCCACATTTGATGGCAGCTCATCTTGGCTGATGTATAAACAGCAATTTGAAGCCGTGGCTACAGCTAATGGATCAGATAACCAAGAAAAATCTACGTCTCTTGTAATTTCCTTAAGAGGTCCGGCCTTAGAACTCCGGTTAGTATACCTGCCGGAGGAAACGAAAGACCAGTTGGCCACATAGAGTTTCATAAACGGCATCAGAGATGTGGAAGTACAAAGAAATTTAAGACTGAGTGGCCTCAAGAAGAATAATGAAGCTCAACTTCGGGCTTTGGACGTAGAGGCTGTTATGAACATGTCCAAGCCGAGGGTCCGAGCAGTTTCGTTCAACCAGGAAGAGCCAGAGTCGCCATTTCAAACACTGTTGGCTGGTATGAACAAACTATTAGAACAGTCACAGAGAACTGATACCAGAAGAGCATGTCACCGTTGTGGACGGACAGGGCACTTTCAACGTGATTGTCGAGTGAGCACACCTGAAAGATCACCGACCAGGGGTAACCAACAGAACAGCCACATGTCCTGGGACCGTCAGCCAGTCAGCATAAGGGGGCGAATGCTGACTAACCCTCCACCAGCCCCCAAAACGATATCCATCCGGGAATTTTGCCGAGACACCATCAATGGCCGAACAATTACTATCACCATCGATACCGACGCCGCTGTGTCCATGCCAATTCCAGGGTTTTGAGAGCATCAGAAATCCTGCCAGTTACCAACAACATCCAGCTCAGAACAGTCACCGGCGAGTCCATGTCAATACAGGGTGAGGCAGATATAGTACTGCAGATGGGGGACAACCGAATGCGGCATAGGGTCCTGGTAACAGATGATGTTGAGAACGATTTTATACTTGGTAACTACGTAATCAGCCAACATGGATTTATGTTCGACCCGAGATACGATGTTCTTCGATTCCTAAATGAGGAATTTGTATTGACACGGCCCGTCAACAGCTCAGCAACGCCCATAAAAATTGTAGCAAAATCTTCAGGCAGAATTCCCGGTCGAACGGAACAGATTATTCATGGGCAGCTAGAAACCAACCCTGGGATCTGCGTGGGAAAGGTCGAGCCCGTACTCTCAGCTTATGGCTACTTAGTTGGACGGGCTATAGTTAAAACCGGAAGCGATACCAATGAGAGTCCTGAATTTGTCCAACAATGACATTAGAATTGCCAATGGTCAAGAGATAGCTTGTTTCGAGCCAGTAGAGACCATCATCAATTGCGAAGAAGTGTACCAGACATCAGTGAAGGAGACAGGTCCCAGTAAAGAGTTCCTACAAAAGTTTGCTGACCATTTGACATACTTTACACAGAAGAAAGCCAAGCAATTTATCGCAAAGCATTGGCAAATTTTTAACAGGCAAGATGGAACCACCAACATCATTCAGCACCGAATAGACACCGGAAAGGCTCAACCCATCAGAATACCACCTAGACGACTACCATTGGGACAACAACAAACAGAGGAGGAAAATATCGAGTCCATGTTAGAAAATGGAGTTATTAAGCTATCCATCAGCCCATGGTCTGCTCCAGTCGTGCTAGTTAAAAAGAAGGACGGAACCATCCGATTTTGCGTCGATTACAGAAGCTAAATGACATCACGAAGAAAGACAGCTATCCACTACCCCGAATTGATGACACTCTGACCACACTAGCAGGTTCCCGTTGGTTCTCCACAGGCAGATCCAAGTGCAGGCCAATGAAGACTGGATAACGGAACAGTGAATCCAGGACCAAATGGCTGATCAAGACATCGAACCAATCCTGTCACTCAAAAAGAGAGGGACACACTGTGACCCAAACTTGGTATCCTAAATTTGGAAAACTCAAAAATCAACAAAAAACCTACCTTGATTTGTTCACATGTGCTAGGCGGCTGCTGTTCATTGGGGAACATATGGGCCTAGGTAAAAGATACTAAAACACAAAATTTAAATTTATTCAGGGCGCCATTTGGTTGAAAACCTTTAAGTGAACATACCTTAAAAACCAAAAAATAGTATGCGGTTATGAAGTAATTCACACCGGTTATAGTGACATTGTTATGTTCCTTATGACCAAGCTGCTAATAATCTGATTCTGTTTAAAAAATTACGTATTCAAAACTTTCAGTGGTGCTTCCAAAAATTCTGTCACAATCGATAGGTTAGGTATATAAAAAATATGCAAAATGTAAATACTGTTACAAGAATTCATCCGACAGTTGGTACAATCGACCATCAACCAATTCGTGGACGGGACATTATTCCTATACTTCTGGGAATACGAAATGTTTCGTCACTCAACAGGCCGACCGCTGCCGTTACTGTGAATTCCCTTAAAGCTTCCAGAACACATGAAAAAGTTTCCCGATAGCTCGTTGACTTGCCAGAATAATTCCAAGAGAAATATATAAATTCGGATAGCTGGCGATGGGATTCATTCAGTTTTCGATGGTCGTGTACTTAAGTAGATATAAATTGTAAATAGTTTCTGTGAATATAAATTGTGTTAAAATAGTGGAAATAAATTAGAGTGAATTGGATTGTCTTTTTAAATAAATCCAAGAACTGAACAGCACCCGTGTGTGAAAATAAAAACATTACAGTGGTGGCAGGTGTGAGGTGTATTTGTGGAACTTTAGAAGTGAAAAATAAATAGGCTAACGATGTTTAAAACAGTGAATTTGGGCCAATTGAAAGTGACTGATTTAAAAAAAGTAACTGGAGGAAAGGGATTTAGAAATTAGTGGGAAGAAAAGTGAATTAATACAACGCCTGCGAGATGCCCTAATAAATGAAGGTAACAATCCCGATACTTATTGTTTGAAGTTTCTGGTAATGGAGACATGAGTATGCTATTAAAACAAATGGAAAATTTAAAAGAGACCTTACAAGATAAATTACAAGAAAATTCTAAGACTTTAGAGGATAAGCTAAGCAAGACAATTCTAAGTCCTTAGAAGATAAATTAGTAGAAAATGCTAAGACGCTAGAAGACAAAATTACTAGAAAATTCTAAAACAGTAAATGATAAATTGCTAGAAAATTCTAAAACCCTGGAAGACAAATTACTGGAAAACTCTAAATCCTTAGAAGAAAATTTGAAAAGCATGGTTGAGAAAAACTCAGAAATCCTGGAAGAGAACATATCCGAGAATGAGGCTCGGATGGAAGAGTAAAAGCAAACAATGGTCGTAGTAGGTAGTTACTATATAAAGGGGAGAAACTCAATCAAAAACCGTAAGCAGACATAGTCCAGAAGTAGTGGATTCGAAAATTGGCCTCGAAGGACCAAGACACAAAATGAAACCTCCACAATTTCATGGGAAATCGTCATGGACTAATTATAGACGCCAATTCGAGGCTGCAGCAAAGTCAAACGGATGTTCGGCAGAGGAGAAGGCAATAACACTATTGCTACAGATATTTTTGACTACGAACAACTGGTCAAACATTTAGAACTGAGGTATGGCCAGACACATATGTAGCACGTCTACCACTCCCAATTGAAAAATCGCTACCAGAGATCAAATGAATCCCTACAACAGTTTTTGGCTGATATTGCACGTCTGGTTCGCCTTGCCTATCCAGCCACACCGGAAAATTTAATAGAAAGGTTAGCAGTGCAAGACGTTTTTTTGGATGGACCTGGGGACTACGAAGCCAGACAAGCATTGACCCTAGCTCGACCGACTCAATTAGTGGATGCAATGGCTCGAGCTCTAGAATTCGAGGCTGCGAAAGATACCTGCAGAGGTCAAGCCAGAGTCCAAATCGTTGACAGAGAATCCGAACATGGCAGAAACGATAAAGCCTCTGTAAGAAAGATAATAGAAGAAGTCCTTACCGAAAAAAAGACTAGTGAGATGTTGGAAGTGTCGTAAGGTAGGACATGTCCTGAGTCGTTGCAACGAGAGCAACGAAGTACAGACTTCCTCGTCGGGGAAACTAAAGATATAAAGGAACCATCGTCGACCTGTAACTAACAAGTCCCAACTACCAACGCATATGTTGCTTCGCTACGCAACCACGTTAACAGTGTCTTTGGAGATGGCCTTATTAATAGGAAGCAATTTGCAATGCTGCTGGATACTGGTGCGACGAAAACAGTAATAAGGCCCAACATTGTTTTAGAGATAATGATAAAATCAACAAAATGTCAACTGCGAACAGCGACAGGAGAAGCAGCGAAAGTCCATGGTGAAATAGATGTTGAAATGGTCTTGGGAAATACAGCATTCCAACATCGAGCATTAGTGGCGGACATCGAAGACCAAGTCATCATTGGAATGGATGTCATGAGCTCCAAGGGATTCCAGTTAAATTTCAAAGATGGAATTCTGCGAGTGAATGACGAAGAAGTGGTGCTTCATGGGAAAGATGATATAATGCCTCGAGCAATCTTGACAGAGATGTTCTGGAAGGAGCTGAAATCATTGTAGATGCTTGCCTAGATGGGAAAGCTAAACCTGGAACAGTGATGATGTTTGATCCCGAATTTAACGACGGAAATGTAGGCAGAGGAGTCGCACTGGGGAAGACTCTGTTTCGTGCCGAGGAGATTGTGCCAGTAAGAGTAATGACCCTGAATCATTACTCGGTTGTGTGCTAAAGAAAGGAACAACTTTGGGCCATTGTTCAACAGTTTCCTCTGTAGTCAGAAGCACACAGCATGCAGAAATACCACCAGGTAAGCTGTCTGAGGAACTGGAAAGACTCATGAACAATTCATCCAAGAATTTGAAACCAAAATTGAGGGACATTGTTAGAAACTACCAGGATATCTTCGACGTAGGAAGCGGAAAAAAAGGATGCACCGACCTGGTGAAACATAAAATTAATACTGGGGATACTCAACCTATTCGACAGTCGGCGAGAAGACTACCCCCTAGCTAAAAGAGGAGAAGCCGATAGGATAGTCCGCGAGATGGAGGAAGAAGGTGTTATTGAACCATCCAATAGTCCCTGGGCTTCTCCAGTTGTCTTGGTTAAAAAGAAAGATGGTTCGACCTCATTTTGCGTGGACTATCGGCAATCAAACCATGCTACAAAGAAAGATAGCTATTCTCTCCCAAGAATAGACGATACCCTAGATACGTTGGCTGGATCGAAGATGTTTTCCACCCTGGATTTGAAGAACGGTTATTGGCAGATGGAACTTGCCAAAGAAGACCGCGAAAACACTGCTTTTACCATCGGCGCAGGACTTTATCAATTCACGGTGATGCCGTTTGGGTTGTGTAATGCTCCAGCGACGTTTGAAAGATTGATGGAAACAGTGTTAAAAGGGCTTTCATGGAAAACGTGCCTGGTGTATCTTGACGACATTATCGGGGGTTAGAAGATCATTTGAAGACCACGTCAAGAACCTGGAGGAGGTGTTTCAGCGACTTCGAAGTTCCGGACTAAAGTTAAGCCCGAAGAAGTGTCAGCTGTTCCAAGAAGAGGTGCAATATCTTGGACATGTGGTTTCCGCAGAGGGAGTAGCTGTTGATAAACAGATAATCAAAGCTGCCCAGGAAAGGCCGATACCTAAATATATCCACCAGTTAAGAAGTTTCCTGGGTTTATGCACGTACTGTCGTCGGTACGTAGCCGGATTTGTCAATATCGCGAAGCCAGTTACTAGACTCACAAAGGAGAAGATGCAGTGGCAATGGGACGAGGAATGTCAGCGATCATTCGAGACATTGAAAAGAGCTTTGACGAGTGCTCCCATATTAAGTTATCCTTTGCCAGATGGAAACTTCGTATTGGAAAGCGACGCAAGCAATGTCGGAATTGGTGCTGTACTTTCGCAGATCCAGGAGGGCGAGAAGAGAGTCATCGGATACTCCAGCAAGACCTTGAGCAAGCCTGAACGGAATTACTGCGTTACTCACAGGGAACTCCTGACTGTGGTAAAGGGGGTAGACAGTGTTGGGCATTAATCAATTAAATTTTCACTCAACTAATTAATCGATTGAAAAATTAATTGCGATTAATTCAATTGCAATTAAAGTTAATTGCGATTA
Source organism: Octodonta nipae (assembly GCA_034190945.1). NCBI lineage: Eukaryota > Metazoa > Arthropoda > Insecta > Coleoptera > Chrysomelidae > Octodonta > Octodonta nipae. The sequence continues at coordinate 59,049,211 of CM067223.1, forward strand.
CTTTAATCGCAATTGAATTATCAACTGCATGTTGCAATTAATTTATTTGAATTAATCTACATTAGTTGTGTTTTGCAATTAAATCAATTGCAATTAATTTTGTCAATTTGTAACAAACAATTAAAACTAACAATTATTTCCCTTTGATACAGAAGTAAATTTTGTTTTTAAGCGATCTCAAAAAAGGAGGATGATTCAAGATTAATATTGTTTGTTGTGCATATATAGTTATTCTTCATAAATAAAATCGGCATAGTCTGAAACCTAAAGATAAAAAGAAATTATTACACTTATAACAATAATTTTATAGGAGGTTTGTCAAAAAAGATTAATTTTCCTTAATAATGAAGTAAAATCTACCATTGCTTTTGGCAACATCGAAACTAGTTATAAATTAAAATTAAAGTTTTGAAAGAAAAAGTAGCATGTTGGCGATTTTTGTATGGGTAAAACATACAAATTCGCATGTTAATTTGAGGCACACTTTGGAAGTGAGTTCTTTGTGTAATTATCATTTTGTGGCAATACATATCGTTATTGTTATACAGGATGATTCCAGAAATGTAGCCAATAAACAGTTACATATGCATATACAAATTTGTTAAAATATAAGCCGTCCTAGCATTATAATTATACAGGGTGGTTCAAAATATGTTAGAAATTAAATGTTTCAATGGGTTGCCCATAAGCAGTTGCAAATACAAGGTGGTTAAAAAAAGAGTGGATTGATGTGAAACCATAGTTATATATGGTGGTCAGAAACAAATAAAAAAATAATTATATCGAGTAACCCATGAGCAGTTAAATACTTATGATAGTTGGAAGATAGGACGGGACAGAACAATTGTTATACAGGGTGGTTAAAAAAATTATGAAAGAATATTGCAATGTAGTCCCTTAGCAGTGACATTTACAGGGTGTTTGAAATATAGGGTAAAGTGAAATTAATCTTATGCAGGGTGATTAAAAATATGTTAAATTGGATGGTCATTAGCAGATGGATATACATGGTGGTTTCCATGTATTCTATTATATTAATTATGGAGTGTGATTGTAAAAAATGTTAGGACAAAAATGCTTTATTTGGTAGCCCATAAGGAATTGCATATATCGGATGCTTGTAATATGTGGAGAGGAATTGTAGTTATACAAGGTGATGAAAGAAATGTTAAAACAAGAAATAGTTTAATGGGTATCCCGCAAGCGTGTATTTATGATGGTTAAAATATAGTGTGGGATAGAATTATATCTAAAGATGTTTAAAAAAAATACAAAAAAAGAGTTTTTAGAATGAACCATAGGCAGGCGTATATACAGAAATGTTGGAATATAGAATGTTATAGTTATACAAGGTGGTTAAAAATGTTTAGGAAAAGAGTTGTAATAAATAATCCATAACCATATACAGGAAGGACGAAATGTATTATGAAGTTGAATTATTATAAAAGGTGTCCGAATAATTGTTAGAGAATTGAACTTTAACTAATTTATTTAGTCTTGCGAAAAAATTGTTCACAAAGCAAATGTTCGATTATTTGGATATATGTGCCCACATTTTTCACGAAACCTTGAATTTACGTGTGAAGTTGTGTATATAACCCATATAATAACAAATAACCTAAAATAAATTCGTTACATGTCACTTTTTATAACTGTATATGAGGTTCGTCAAAATATGAATTTTTCATAAAAGTAAAGTACCCTTCTTTTGTCAATATAGAACATTGTTATGTATCAAACTAAGAGTTGAAACTGCTGTCAATTATGCCATTATATCACTAAAAATTCTAAAATAAATTTAAAAAAATAATTAAAATCATAAAAATGTGGATACATATATCCAAATATTCAAACATTTGCTATGTAAACCATTTGTCCCAAGACAAAATGAATCATTTTAATTTCGGTTCTATAACATTTATTGAACACTCTTTAAAGAATTCCACTTTATATTTCAACTACACTGGAAGTGCAACTACCTATATGGACCACCAATTATAAAAAAAATTAATTGGATCACCCTGTATAACCACAATTCCACTCCACTCCATATTTCAATCATCCTGCATATGTGACTGCTTATCAACCAACCTATAAACACTTTTTGTTTCTAAAATTTATCAACCACCCCTTGTAACTATTATCTTACTTCGTCCGATATTCCAACCCAACATATATTGGCAACTCCTTGTGGGCTATCCTATTAAACATTATTTTTTCACCATCCTGTATTAGTATAATTCCACTCCCATCCTATATACCAACCATCTTATATATACAACTGTTTATGGGCTACTAAATATACAATTTTATTCATTTTTGGAATCACTCTGTATAAGTATTTCTACCCCACCATATATTTGAACCACCCTGTACATGCGTCTACTTATGGCTATCCAATCCATTTTTTAACTACCCTACCTATAATTCCACTACACTATATTTTAACCTAATAAAACATTTAGTATCCGACATATTTTGAATCACTTCGCCTTATATTTTAACAAATTTAAGTATATATGCATTTACAACTGCTTCTGGGTTACGTGTTTTGAATCACCCTGTACACCTGTAAAATACTTGTTGTTTCTACACTGCCACTGAATTGTTTAATATTTCATTTCTTTCAATAATACGATTATTCCCAAAGACATCTAAATCTTCTAATTCATTAATTACCTCAAAAGAGAGCCGTTTTCCGGAAACAAATTACATATACATGTTACATATCACCTTTCATGACATTGTAAAGGAATTACGCAGAAGCTAAAACAATACTTATATTATATTACTAGATGCACCTGCATAAACGATGATTCTGCATAGTTCCCCTTTCTCAGCAGAGATTATAAATAGGAGAATATTCCAAATCTTAATTAATCTTCATCACATGCTCATAATCTTCATCACACGCTCATAATCTTCATCACAGCACTTTTGAATTCAACTTAAGACTTTTAACGTTGTTCAGAGTCACAATATTTAGTCTGTTCATTTGCTATATTAATCAATATAAAATAGTCCTTTTTGTAACAAGTAGTGATAGTTGTGTTTCAAATAAATTCTGTTGTTTTTTTTTAAAGGGTTTTAAGTAATAAAGCCCCAACAATTGGCGCAGTCAGTAGGATCGGAAAAACAGAGATTTTTGGTGATCCAAGAAAAACAGAGCAGAAATTCCAAGAAGATCTGGTGGTTTCCAAACCTTCAACCGGAAAGAACCGCACGCACTACAGAGCATCTTCCAGAAGATCAAAGTGAGTAAAGATTTGTTATTATTCTGTGAAAATTGCTATATATTTGTTCCCTAAATCCAATTATTTTCCCAAGTCGTTAAATAAAAATATACGTGTGTAAAAAAAAATTTGTAACAATTCCATTAAAGGGGTTAGATTTTTGAGTCGAGCGAAAATCGGACAGAATCGAGATCCGCGAGTTTATTTTCGAGGGAATATCGGAAGTAACTTGAGCAATTTTAATTTGAAGTTTTTCATTAAAATTGGGGTGGAATTAAACAAATAAAAATGAGCCAAGAATACTTAAATCTTATAGAATATAGATTAAGTGAATTATATCACATTATACCAGAATATGATGGAGATTCAATATTATTAAATACATTTATTAATTCTTGTGACGCAGCATTTGACGTAGCAACAGACCAACAAACATATCTCTTAACTGTACATTTAAAAAACAAACTAAAAGGACGAGCATCTCAACTAATAAACTCACGCGACTTGAAAAATTGGGATCAAATCAAAACTATTTTAAAAACACACTTCGGTGATTCGAGAGACTTAACAAGTCTAATCTACGATTTACAACAAATAAAGCAGGGAAACAATGAAAATCCGCAAAACTATGTGCATCGCATAAACGCACATCATTCAAAACTATACGCCGCGATAAATCAACAAGTAACATTAACCCGAGAACAGAAAACCGCACAGCAAGCGTTAGTCGATAAGGTAGCTTTACAGACACTTTTAGTAGGTCTCGAACATAAGCTAGGTGCAATCGTACGAGCATCGCGACCTTGCAATCTCGCAGAAGCTGCAAATATAGTAAAAACTGAATATCAATTAACGTATCTAGAAAGTAAAAAGCCACAAGTAAATTCCCCAAACTTTCAAAGTAAAAACAAAAAGATATGTAATTATTGCAAAAAGTCGGGACATTTAATTTCAGAATGTCGCAAAAAACAAAATAACGATAAATACTATAATCAAAACCGAAATTATCAATATAATTCGGGAAATCAAAGAAACTTCAATCCAAATCATACCTTTGTGAATAGACATGAAAATAATAATCAAAATCACAGAGAAAATTATTATCAAAGACCACCTAACCAAAATAATTATAACCAAAATAATTATCAAAGCAATTCTTCAAATACAAGAAACATGCAAAATCCTCCAAGAAAAACATTTCATTTAAACGAACAAAGAGTGGAAATGAAGACTGGCACTTCTACTCATCTCATTCCAACCAGTCAAGCACAGAATTTAGAAAGCCAATAATAAGATCAGAATTCGTAAACACAAGCAATTCAAATAATTTATTTTATATAAAAACTCATGACGGAAAATATCGCTATTTAATTGATACCGGAGCAGGTATATCAATTTTGAAACCAAATTTATTTGAACAAGAAAAAATAAAAAGCGTAGAACCCATAAGAATTCAAGGTGTAACCAACCAATTTTTTGAAATAAATAAAGCAATAAATTTTGATTTCTTTTTGAAAAATGACGAAATGGAAGTATTCGTACATAACTTAAATATAGAATTTGATGGTTTATTAGGTATAGATTTTTTACAACAATATGAATGTCTAGTTGATTTAAAAAATAGAAAACTAATAACCAAATATATAACTTTGCCATTATACAAAGAAAATGAAATTGTCAATGAAATAACTATAGAACCAAGAACCGAACAAATATTCAAGTTAAATTGTAATGAAAAAAATGCCGAACTAATTTTACATTCACAGGAAAAAGAAAATGTCATATTGCCAAACTGTGTAATCAAAACGAATGAAAAAGATGAATTTCTAACGTCAATTTTAAAAAAAGCGAACAAAAGAAAAGAATAATTTTTGATGAATTAATAATTGAACCTTTTATTGAAAATAGTCCAGTAAATAAGAATCAAACATTAATTTTAAATCTACAAAAAGAAAACTTATATTCAAGACAACAACGAGTCGAACAATCCTTGCGTTTAGAACATTTAAATTTTGAAGAAAAAGAAGCAATTACCGCCTTATGTAAACAATATTGTGATATATTTTATTTAGAAAATGATGAATTAACTTTCACAAATAACGTAAAACATAAAATAGATACCGGGCAAGCCAAACCAATTGCAACAAAGTCATATAGATACCCTTATGTCCATAAACAAGAGGTAAAAACCCAAGTAAATCAAATGTTAAAACAAGGAATAATCCAACCATCATCCTCACCTTGGTCATCTCCAGTATGGGTAGTCCCCAAAAAGTTAGACGCCAGTGGTAAGCAGAAATGGAGAATGGTTATAGATTACCGCAAATTAAATGAAGTCACGGTAGATGATAAATATCCGTTGCCTAATATAAATGATTTACTCGACAAATTAGGACATTGCTGTTATTTTACAACCCTTGATCTGGCATCAGGTTTTCATCAAATTGAGATTAATCCAACAGATATAGAAAAAACCGCGTTCACAGTTGAAAATGGTCATTATGAGTTTAAGAGAATGCCATTTGGTTTAAAAAATGCACCCGCGACCTTTCAACGAGTTATGGATAATATTTTAACTGGCATACAAAACGAACGAGCACTTGTATACATGAATGACATCATATCTTATGCTTCATCATTAACAGAACACATACAAAGATTAAGAGAACTATTCGAAAGACTAAGAAATTCAAATCTTAAATTGCAACCCGATAAATGCGAATTTTTAAAAAAAGAAGTTGCATACTTAGGTCATATACTGACAGAAGAAGGTGTAAAACCAAATCCAGAAAAGATAAGAGCAGTCAAAGAATTTGCAGTACCTAAAAACGCAAAAGACGTGAAAAGTTTCCTAGGTTTAGCAGGATACTATAGAAGATTTATAAAAGATTTTGCCAAAATAGTCAAACCTTTAACTGAATTATTAAAGAAAGATATAAAATTTAATTTTGATGAACATTGCATGAAATCATTTGAAACATTGAAACAAACATTAACAAATTATCCAATTTTACAATATCCTGATTTCGAAAAAGAATTCAATATTACTACAGACGCGAGTAATTATGCGATAGGAGCAGTACTATCACAAGGAAAAATAGGAAAAGATTTGCCTATAGCATACGCATCTAGAACTCTGAATGCTCACGAACAAAAATATTCGACAATCGAGAAAGAATTACTAGCAATAGTATGGGGAGTTGCTAAATATCGGGAATTCGTCTACGGGACAACCTTCAAACTATATACCGATCACCGCCCGATAACATGGTTATTCAATGTAAAAGATCCAGGTTCAAGACTCGCAAGATGGAGATTAAAATTGGAAGAATATAATTATCAAATAATATACAAACCAGGTAAACAAAATACCAATGCCGATGCCTTATCTCGAATAAGAATTAATCATCTCAGAGATTATTCAAAAATATTCTACGGAAGTCCAGTAAAAGAAGAAGAAGAAGAAGAAGAAAATGAAGAAAGACCGGATACTCCAAATACAGAAATCGGATATGAAACAATCTTAGAAGAATATAACATTTTTAAGAAACTACACGAATCAAAATCATTAATTGATTATTCTAAATGTAATTTTACTAATGAGAAATTTCTAGATAAACATCAAAAAAAAAATTATATCATTCTTAAAGCCAGGCGAATTAACTGATTCACAATTTAAAATAGCTGATGATTTAATTGACTTAAATACAATGTATGAAGAACACAGAATAAACGTCGTCACATCAAAATCCAATCCTAAACGAAAGTATTACCTTATCATTGTTCCACATTTAAATCCTGACCAAGCAATCTTTGAAATTCTTTACTACAATAAAGAGATATTGTTAGAAAATGATAAATATTATATGGAAGAATTAAAAAATGTACCAATTTTAGAAATGCTATCTTTCATTTTTTCCGATAATGAAATAGAATTTATAACTTGTAACTCAAACATTATAATCCCAGAAAAAGAACAAAGAAATATAGTTATCGAAGAAAATCATACAGGAAAAGTTAACATGCATAGAGGTATCCAAGAAACAGTAACAAGAATAAAACGAAAATATCAGTGGGAAAATTTAACCAAAGACGTTGAAAATTTCATAAAAAATTGCGAAGTATGTATTAAATCCAAAGCTTGTAGAAAAAATTTATCAAATCCCTTGGTAATAACAGAGACGCCGAAAACACCGTTTGAACGCATTAACCTCGACATATTAGAAATACCAGAGAAAAATTATGTACTTGTGATAAGAGATGAATTTTCTAAATTTACCCAAGCTTATCCAATTGAAAATAAATCCGCGAAAAATGTTGTCAATACACTATTATTATATTTTATGCACTACGGTACGCCGCTAAGAATACATTGTGATATAAATAGTACCCATGGTTATACGCCATACGAACTAATTTTTGGTCACACAAATTCAAGACCACCTGAAAAATTATTTAATCAAGAAGAACTAGTTTCGAAATATGTACGTGAACTAAATAATAAAATTTCATATTTTTACAATTAGCAAGAGAAAAATTTTGAAAAAATTCAAATCTAAAGAACGTCACGATCAAAAAGCAAAACCAAAACCAAAAGATATTGAAGTAAATGATTTTATATTCATAAAAGAGTCACAGATAAAACACAAACTAAGTAACAAATCGAATGGTCCTTATAAAGTGATACAAATATTAGGAAATAATGCCTTAAAAATCAAAGACTTAGAAACGAACAGAGAATTCACAATTAACTCAGATCAAGTTAGCTCAATCTTAAAATAGATTTTCTTTCTTTTCAGATAAAAAACATCATCATTCTTGCTGTACTAATCACAGTAAGTCAAGCAAGTAATTATAAAATTTCAACTCTAAATAACACTCTAGGAATACAGTATTATCATGAATCAGACTTAAAAGTATCAAATGAAAAATGGAAATTACTAGTTGTCAAAGACATTACAATTCTATTAGATTCTTTCAAAAATGATATTTCAATTTTAAACCACTGTTATGGCCAAACATATGTTTGTTAAGAAGAAGAAGAGTAAATTGTGTTCCATGTCGTTTGACAGTATACTTTTTCTATGTGTTTTATGCTAATAGATTTGTGACATATGATTTTAATTTTAGAGAGATTCTAGAGTTGTTGTTGTTCTCTGTGAGCGCGTGCATAAGCACTTGCAGCGCAATTGTAAATTAAATAAAGTAGTAAAATAACAGTCTGTTATTCAAGAAGATATTTATTACCAAGAAAATACAGTCCACTTAGCTGAGCCTACACATTGGTCCTATCGATCGGATTGAATCAGTTTTCAAGAAATATAAATTTAACCTGTACAGCACATCAGGTGAACCACGTGTTCGAAGTCGTTGCAGCAGACAGCAGGCACATTCGAGACACATTGAAAGGCGAGTCGATTCTACAGTCGTAGACAAGTGAGCATCCCTCAACGTAAGTTTTCCTCAATATTATTTATTCCTTATATTCCTATTTGTGATTGATATGGAGGAATTAAATAAGTTAAAGGCAAAACGGGGCCAAATTAAGGCACAATTGACGAGAAACGTTACATATGTTAATTCAGTTAATGCTAATTCTCAGACTATTAGACTATATTATTATTAGTCAAATGCAATACCGCCTAGACCGGGTGGAGCCTCTTTTATCGTGTTTTGAAGAAGTTCACTATAACATTGAATCAGTGTTGTCAGATATGTCTTTGGATTCTGAACAATCACAACTAGAGGAATTTGAAAGGAGTTATTATGAACTTATCTCAAAAATGAGAGTGATGATTAATGAATATAATAAGAGTGAGATAAGACAGTTAGATTCGTCGGTGAGTACCACCTCGTCTGGACGTAACTTATCTGCAAATCACATAAGATTACCAGAAATTAAATTGCCGAAGTTTAATGGTTCTTATGAACATTGGTTAGAGTTCAGGGATTCCTTTAAGGCGTTAGTAAATGATAATCAATCTCTGAGTAATGTTGAAAGATTTTATCATTTAAAGTCATTTTTAGAAGGTGAAGCATCACAATTAATTGCTTCAATAGAGGTTTCAAATGACAATTTTGATGTCGCTTGGTCTTTGTTATTAGATAGGTATGAGAATAAACGTCTAATTATTGATAAGTATATAAAGGCATTATTTAATGTACCTGCATTGATCAGGGAATCATATGTAGAATTGAGAAATCTTTATGATTTATTTAATAAAAATTTAAGATCCCTTAAGAGTTTAGGGCAGGATACAGATAAATGGGACACTTTGATTATTTATCTGTTATCAAGCAAATTTGATAACACCACAAGAAGAGAGTGGGAAGCGTTTCGTTTAGTAAGTGATCTTCCTGTTATGGCAGATGTCGATGAGTTCCTTAAAGCAAAATGTCAGTTGTTGGAGAAATTAGAATCTGCAAGGCGGGATAATAAATTGCATGACTTTAAAACATTCAAGGGTAATAAAGGAAAATTTGAAAATAGAATTAATGCATTACCATCCACTTTTACAAAATGTTTTAAATGTTATTATTGTAATGAGAAACATTCAATATATAAGTGTGATAGTTTCTTAAACCTTGATCTACAGGCACGTTTGAATAAGATCAAACAATTGAAATTATGTAGTAATTGTTTTAACCCTCATCATCAGGTTAAAAATTGTAACAGTAAGACAGGTTGTCGTTTGTGTAATCACAGGCACAACACTTTATTACATGTTTCAAATGAATTATCAAGTTCAGATGTTGATCAACAGGTTGCCCCTGTGTTGGGTCATGATGATTGTGTGACTACAACAGTGGGTCACAGTGCTTCTAGATTTACGCAGTCATTACTTTCAACTGCAGTCGTAGTTGTTACAGACATTTATGATAACGAGTACAATGTAAGGGTTCTTTTAGATCCAGGGTCACAAAGTAACTTCATCACTGAGAGTTTAGTGAAAAAATTATGTCTTCAAAGGAAGCCAGCAAATTATGCCATTGTAGGTGTTGGTGAATGTTCCTCTGTAGTTGCTCAACACATGGTTAAGGTGAATCTCAAGTCTAAGGTCAATCAGTTTGCTAAAGAAATCACATGTTTAGTAATTCCCAAAATAACACAAACCATTCCATCAGTTTCTTTTGATTTGTCAAATTGGTCAATTCCAGAGAATATTACATTAGCAGATGACACATTCAATATATCCAGTGAAGTAGATATTCTGTTAGGAGTGAGCCTATTCTATAAGTTATTGGTGATGGAACAAATTCGTCATGCTGGTATGCCGATTTTACAGAAAACCAAATTGGGTTGGATTATAGGTGGTGACTGGTCTACAGTCAGCGACAATAACAAGGTCGTTAGTTGTTGTAGCTGTGACAGGTCAATGGATGGGGAACTTGCCAAATTCTGGGAACTGGAAGAAATTGAAAGGTCAGTTTCTGCTGATTCAAGTGACAAGTGTGAAAAACACTTTGTAGATAATTTTAAGCGAGATGTTGATGGTAGATTCATAGTAAGATTTCCTTTCAAGGATTCTGTAAACAAATTGGGTGACTCAAGGGAAATGGCTCGGAATAGGTTTTTGAAGTTAGAGAAAAAATTATCCAAGAATGAAATTTTGAAAAGGGAATATAGTGAATTTTTAAATGAATATGTTGGTTTAGGGCACATGACAAAAATTGTCATTAATAGTAGTGATGAAGAATTATCATATTATATGCCACACCATTCTGTTATCAAAGAATCAAGTTTAACAACAAGGGTTAGTCTTTGATGCTTCTTCTTTGATGCTTCTGCCAAAACGGACAGCGGTATCTCGTTCAACGATATTCAATACGCCGGTCCAACCATTCAGAGTGGTTTACTGTCAATCCTTTTGAGGTTTCGGTTTTATCCTTATGTTCTGAATGCAGATATTTCTAAGATGTATCGACAAGTTTGGATTCATCCTGAAGAACGCAAATTTCAGAGGATAATTTGGCGTGGGAAGCCTTCTGATGAATTAGAATATTACCAATTGAATACCGTAACTTATGGGACAACGTCTGCACCTTTCCTAGCAATACGATGTTTAAATCAATTGGCCACTGAGTTTAAAGACATTTATCCGATTGCCAGTCAGGTAATACTTAGAGACATGTATGTAGATGACCTACTCACTGGGTCGTCATCGCGGTCTGAATTATTGCAAATTCAGAAGGAGGTCACAGAAATATTGTCTAGCGGTGGATTTGAGCTTCGCAAATGGTTATCCAATGATAAAGATCTCATTAGAGAGTTTAAGTTGAATCAAGAGTTAAAGGTTAGTGTTCTAGGGCTTGGTGAGAATGAGCAAAACAAAACTCTAGGAATACTTTGGAATCCAGTTTCTGATACAATACAATATTCAATTAGGGAACTTCAGATTGGCCATCAATCAGTTACGAAGAGGATGATTCTTTCAATAACAAGTCAAATTTATGATCCTTTGGGTTTATTGGGTCCAATCGTTATTAAAGCTAAAATTTTGCTACAAGTTCTTTGGCAAGAACAGTTAGCTTGGGATGATGATGTTTCGGATAATTTACGGAGTAAATGGTTAGAATTTTGTAATAGTCTACATTTGTTGAATGTTCTGAGAATTCCTAGATTAATCACATCCGAAAATTACGAATCCATAGAAATTCATGGATTTTCAGACGCCTCAGAGAAGGCCTATGGAGGCTGTGTTTATTTAAGGTGTTTGTCTGCAGGTTCTCGTACAAGTAGGCTACTTGTAGGAAAGGCAAGAGTTGCACCACTGAAAAGGCTTTCTTTACCCAGACTTGAACTTTGTGCAGCTGTTCTGCTAGTAAAATTAGTTAAAAATGTTCGGCAATCATTAACAAAGGAAATTGATAAGATTTACTTCTGGACTGATTCAGAAATTGTTCTGTGGTGGATAAAGGGTTCTTCTAGTAAATGGAAAACTTTTGTAGCTAATAGAATATCGATAATTGAATCGCTGTCAAGTTTTGATCAGTGGTCTCACGTGAATTCATCAGAAAATCCAGCAGACATCATATCTCGTGGAGTTTCTCCCGAACAATTAATGAAGTCAAATTTATGGTGGGAAGGTCCAGATTGGCTTTTGACGGATAATTTACCATAAGTAGTCCCATGTCAAGTATTCCGACTGATCTACCTGAACAGAGAGTTGCTACTCTAGTTACTGGTTCAAATTTAGTTTTTAAGATTGATCAATACTCTTCTTTGCGTAAACTTCAGAGAATATTTGCTTATTGTCTTAGGCCCATAAACTACATGAGATATAAGTCAAAACCTTGTGGGGTTTTAAGTCCAACAGAACTTAGAGAGTCCTTAATAAGGTTAATAAAAATTTCTCAGAAGGAGTCCTTTCTCAAGGAGTATAAAGCATTGTCTGTCAGTCGACAATTGGATTCTTCAAGTCATATCCTTTCACTGAATCCCTTTATGGATAATTGCGGTCTCATAAGAGTTGGTGGACGTTTACGAAATGCAGATATTGCTTATGATCAAAAACATCCAATTCTGTTACACAACAAGCATCATCTCACTACGTTGATTGTCTTACATGAACACAAGAGATTGTTGCACTGTGGTCCACAGCAGTTACTTTATGCTGTTCGTCAATTCTATTGGCCTATAGCAGGACGTAGCCTACTTAGGAAGCTAGTACGTAAGTGTGTTACCTGTTTTAGAGCAAACCAAAAATTGAAAATTATTTAATGGGAGACTTGCCCCAATCTCGTGTAACTCCATTTAATCCTGTATTTTCACATTGTGGTTTAGATTATGCAGGTCCAATTTTGCTGAAAGATCGTAATAGTCGAAAACCATTATTGACTAAGGCATATATTTGTATTTTTGTTTGTATGGGTACAAAATGCATTCATTTAGAATTAGTATCAGATTTATCTACTCAGAATTTCATAGCGGCTCTACGCAGATTCATGTCCTGACGTGGGAAACCTACTCACATATATTCAGATAATGGTAGAACATTCGTGGGTGCAAATGCAGAGATTTCAAAATTTCTTCGAATGAAACGTGATGAAATAGGCTCTGCTATGTCAGCAGAAGGTATAGCTTGGCATTTTATACCACCCAGAGCACCGAATTTTGGCGGTCTTTGGGAAGCAGGAGTAAAGAGAATTAAGCATCATTTAAAACGAATCTTAGGAAACGGTCATTTGACTTATGAAGATTTCAATACTGTATTAGTCCAAATAGAGGGTATTGTCAATTCCCGTCCATTGAGTCCTTTGTCTTCCGATCCTAATGATACACTCCCACTTACCCCAGCTCATTTTCTTATTGGGAGAACATTAACAGCCATACCAGACTCAGATTATACCAATATCCAGTACTCGAGACTAAATCGGTATCAGCATTTTCAAAGATTGATACAACACTTTTGGAAACGTTGGTCAGTTGAGTACCTATCTGAACTGCAATCCAGGCTTAAGTGGAAAACTAACAGTTGCAGTCTCCTTCAACCTGACAGTTTAGTTCTCATGAAGGAGGATAACCAACCTCCTTTCAAATGGAAGACTGGAAGAATAACAGAGCTGCATCCAGGGAGGGACAATATCACCCGTGTAGTGAGTATTAAGTGCAGTGATGGCAACACAGTAAAACGTTGTGTTACCAAAATTTGTGTGTTGCCCATTGAAAGGGACATTCATAATGAACGATAATTGTTAATTTTAGAATTAGTTGAAATTAATATTTCAAGGCGGCCGGTATGTTATGGCCAAACATATGTTTGTTAAGAAGAAGAAGAGTAAATTGTGTTCCATGTCGTTTGACAGTATACTTTTTCTATGTGTTTTATGCTAATAGATTTGTGACATATGATTTTAATTTTAGAGAGATTCTAGAGTTGTTGTTGTTCTCTGTGAGCGCGTGCATAAGCACTTGCAGCGCAATTGTAAATTAAATAAAGTAGTAAAATAACAGTCTGTTATTCAAGAAGATATTTATTACCAAGAAAATACAGTCCACTTAGCTGAGCCTACACAACCACATAAAGCAATTAATTGAAAGAGACACTCCAAGACTTATAGCATTTTACACTGAAGTCAAACCTCATATTACAATGTTAAATAAAATAATAATGTCAATCAGTCAAAAATTTAGTGAAATTAAAAATGATATTAACCCTTATGACCCAAAGGAATTTAATTTAAATAACACTCGTACGAAACGAGGAGCTTTTAATTTTATAGGCTCAGTATGGAAAGCAATTACGGGAAATCTCGATAGTACAGATGGTGAATATTACGATAAAGTCATAAATGAAGTCGAAGAAGACGAAAGAGCTCTAGAAAATTTAATGAAAAATCAAATCACTGTAACTAATTCTGTAATAAAAAACTTTAACTATACAATACGCAAACTACAAATAGACGAGCAAACATTCAATGAAAATCTTCACAAAATAGAAAACGCTATTTTTAACATATCAGATAACCAAAATTTTTATGATTCTAAGCTTCAAATTATAAATATATGCGAACAATTATTAGAGTCATTCATTCTAATAGAAAATGAACTCAACGATATCATTGATTCAGTCACATTCGCAAGACTCAAAAGCATCCATCCATCGGTAATTCAACCCGAAGATCTTATATTCCAATTAAGACTAATTTCCACAAGTTTAAGCAGACATGTTTAACCAATGTTGCCAAATCTAGAAAATATTCCAAAATACCTTGATATAATTGAACTTCAAGCTTATCAATCCGATAATAAAATTGACTCTATTTTACCAATTCCTTTAGTAGAGCCTGAAGAATACAAACTCCTACATGTTTACTCCTTACCAATTTTTAATCAAAAAACCAAATTGTCTTACCTTATCTTAAACACATATAAGTATATAGCTGTTAGCAGAGATAATAATCTTTATATTACAATTGATAATTTGGAAAAATGCAAAAGCATCGAATCAGAAACAAAAATATGTTATAACTTAATCGCATATCCAATCGATGAACACGCACCCTGCGAAATAAAAGTAATCAAATCCATAAAGTTACCAGAAAATTGCCAAACCATTGAAGTTAATATCGAAGACTACAAAGTACAACATATATCTGAAAATGAATGGTTAATCGTCACCAATGCCCTTTTACCAATCAGTATCCAATGCAAAGAAGATACGACGAAAACAATAAATATAAATACAAATTCAATCCTGAAGTTACAACCCCATTGAATATGTTACGTTGGTTCAATCAGAATACAGTCAAGCAAAAACTACAAATCAGAAGATTCCAGAGTCATCGAAACTCCAAACATTCCCTATGAATGTTGCGAAGAAACAAAAAGTGCGCGAAATGTGTTTAAATTAAAGCCTTTAAAAATCCAAAAACTTGAACTTGATGAACTTAATATTGCAGAACATAAGTTAGATCATTATTCCGAAGAACTTGATGATATAATAAATAGACCTTTTACTCAAAGACATACCCAGTGGTTAACAATTTTGTGTATCGTTTTAATTGTACTAATTATTTCAATTTTTATTATTTACAAATGTCGAAAAAGATGTAAAAAGCAGTTCCCAGCAATTATATTCCCAACAATAAACGCAGAACCAGGACAATCCAGAAGCCTATTAAGAAGATTCAGACCACGAAGAAGATCTTCAATTCGAGATGAAAACATAATGGAAATGCAAGAACCCACAATCTAATTAAACAAATTGTAAGTTTCAACAAATGTAATATTACTATTTTGAATTTTGTAATTTTTTATCAATTTTAAATCAAAAAATTTGTGTCAAATGTAGACTCCAAATTTTAAATAAGAGAGGGAGGAGTGTTACATATCACCTTTCATGACTTATAAATAATAATATGCTGATTAATGTCTAGAATTAAACAATAATCCATTGTAAAGGAATTACGCAGAAGCTAAAACAATACTTATATTATATTACTAGATGCACCTGCATAAACGAGGATTCTGCATAGTTCCCCTTTCTCAGCAGAGATTATAAATAGGAGAATATTCCAAATATTAATTAATCTTCATCACACGCTCATAATCTTCATCACACGCTCATAATCTTCATCACAGCACTTTTGAATTCAACTTAAGACTTTTAACGTTGTTCAGAGTCACAATATTTAGTCTGTTCATTTGCTGTATTAATCAATATAAAATAGTCCTTTTTGTAACAAGTAGTGATAGTTGTGTTTCAAATAAATTCTGTTGTTTTTTTAAAAAAGGGTTTTAAGTAATAAAGCCCCAACATACATATATACAAATACAAATAAACATAGGTTACTTGCATTATATAATAAGATAAATTTTAATTGTTAGTTGTTAATCAAAAACATTAAAAAGATTGACAATTGATTAATCGTTAATTGTGGAAACTCACGACTTACAATTAATTAATTGTTAATCACAGTTTTCACAATTACAATTATTTAATTGTTAATTAAAATAGGCAGGACTAACAATTAATTAATTGTTAATTTTTAATTGTCCAACAATTTAATTTTGCCCAACACTGGGGGTAGAACATTTCTACAAGTACCTCTATGGTAAAAGATTCCTCATGAGGACTGATCACGCAGCACTGAAGTGGCTCCTGCAGTTTAAAAATCCTGAAGAACAGATAGCGAGGTGGATTGAGCGGTTGCAAGAATTCGACTTCGAGACTGAACATCGAGCTGGAACAAGCCATAAGAATGCTGATGCTCTATCGAGGAGACCATGCGCTGCTGACTGCAAACATTGTCAGCGAGCTGAAGAAAAAGGGGCTGTTCTCTATCGAACTACAGCCATCGATGACCATTGGCAATCTGCGGAGATCCAAAAAGACCAGAAATTAGATCCAGATTGAAAGAGGTTATCCGGTGAAAGGAAGAAGACCGCAAACCTACGTGGCAGGAGATTTCCCGATACTCACCAACCATAAAGTCGTACTGGGCTAAGTGGAACTTCCTCATCCTGGAAAATGGACTTCTGAAACCGCGTGCTGGAAACTCCAGAGGAGGGCAAGGACAGAGAACAGATTGTAGTCCCCAAAAATAGGAGACCAGAGGTTTTGCGAGAGCTACATGATGGTACAACTGGAGGACATCTAGGAGTAACGAAAAAGCTGGGGAAGTTGAGAGAACGCTTCTATTGGGTAAACTGCCAAGTAGACGTTAAGGAGTGGTGCCGGAATTGTACGGTTTGTGCAGCAAGTGATGGGCCTCAGAAGCGACCAAAAACTCCCATGAAGCTATATAACGTGGGCAGTCCATTCGAAAGAGTAGCCATTGATGTTGCCGGTCCATTTTCTGAAACCGACCCTGGAAATAAATACATTGTGATGGTGATGGACTATTTTAGTAAATGGGTCGAAGCGTATGCCTGGTCGAATCAAGAAGCCTTGACCGTTGCTGATGTCCTTATCAAGGAATGGAATAGAACCCGTGTGTGAAAATATAAACATTACAATACAGAGAGTTTAATAAAAAAATCAAAAAGAAAATATATAGTACAAAAAATCGAGAAAAGAAGTTTGTTTCAAAAAAATTAGGACATTCTAACAAATGTTGCTAAAGAGTAAAATCTTCAATTTACATTATGAAATATTTAAAAATTTTACTTAAAAATGACCGCGAAAATTTTGATGTTTACACAAAAAATGTTTACGTGAAATCTACACAAAATGTACTCAACAATAATCACCTAGACCCCGAAACGTTTGGAATATACAGCAATTTCCTTTAAAGTGTGGTGTTATTTCCCAATAAATACTTAGACAATAATCACCTAATCAAAATGATTTTATTAAAAAGGTATAATCTGACGACAAATTACAACCTTAGCTTATTAAACGTTTCTTAAATTTACTATCTCTTATAATATTGACATGATTATCTGTACTGTGTTCTTGATCCTGGAAACTCAAAGCCAAATATCTCGAACTAATTCATCACCGACTGGACATCAGTTGAATTCCATCTAAACGGTTAAATCGGTTCCATACCAAATAATAACTTCAAAATCCCATCTCGAAAATAACAGCCCCAAAACGTAGAAGATTCTAACTTTAAAAATCCCTACTTAGAACATGGCGCCAACCCTAGAACAATCCACCGTAAAACAAATCCACCATAAAACACGATTCAAAACGTGGAAAATCCACCGTAAGTCAAATCCACGATAACTCAAAATTCACCGTAAGTCAGGACTCAAATATACCGCAGGACAAACCCTCCATAGAAAAATCTTCCTTAGGGAAAATCCTCCCTAGGACCCCAAAATAGAATTTGCACGTGACGAATTTATTTCGCTATAATTGCTCTGCTTACCTTCACAACGAAGAGCTAATCATATCCAAAGAAATCTCAACCATCAATGCCTCTTTCTAATGGTATTCTTCACCAAATAATACCACCAATCAGCCATCATTTCCTGACGCGGAAAAATCAAACAACTAACTTAAGGGAACGTCATTTTAGTAGGCTTCATAAATCGCACAACGGCGAGGCACGGCTTCACTCTCTTCAAGATGAAAGGGTACTGTCCCTCTTCGCTTTCAAACGGAACTCTCCTACCACTCAGGCATACCTCGAGAGTTAAAAAATTGAAATGGGCAGGTCTGTACTTAGCCCGGTCATGAAAGGGATAAGGAAACGAAAAATATGAAATAATCTAACAGTGTTTTTTAAAGAGCAAGCATTTCATGAATGGCATTAAACTTAGTAGCAAGAAAGCACAGCCCCAGGTATCGCCAGCTTAGCGAAAAGTCGAACAGACAACGGACAAAGTACTCGAGGAGGTACCAGAACGCTAAGTAGTTCAGTGAACAGCAATTCCACCGTACTAGAGGCACATAATCTCCCTCAACTAACTCGTAAGATTAGTTAAGAAGGCTTCAATTTTTTTTAGACGTTACGACAAAGACCACGATAAGACGAGGTAGCAAGATACTCGGGCGTCCTGAAATCGTTATGAACCCAATGGGACTCTCTAAGAGTACAGAATGGTATGCTCAAGCGAATTTGGAAAAGCACTGACGGTCGAGAAACCAAGTCCCAACTGGTAGTTCCAAAGAAAAAGGTACCAGCCATCCTGACCGAAGTATATGATGGGATTACCGGGGGTCATCTGAGCATGAATAAAACCCTAGACAAAGTTTGCCAGCGGTACTACTGGGTAAATTACTTCGAAGACGTCAGAACTTGGTGCAGGAAATGTGACACCCGTGCAGCCAGGAAGGGTCCGAAGACCAAGGGCAGAATGCAGCCGTACAATGTGGGCGTCCCATTTGAGAGAATTGGCATCGATGTCGCCGGTCCGTTTCCCGAGTTTGAGAGAGAGAACAAATATATTCTGGTCGCAATGGATTACTTCAGCAAATGGCCTGAGGCATATGCGATACCCAATCAAGGGGCAACCACGGTAGCGACGGTGCTGGTAGAACAGCTATTCAGCAGGTTTGGCGTCCCGTTGGTACTACATTCAGACCAGAGGCGTAACTTCTAATCGAATGTATTCCAAAAGGTCTGCACGATGTTGGGATCAGGAAAACGAGAACAACACCATTGCACCCACAGTCAGACAGAATGGTGGAAAGATTCAACAGGACCTTGGAACAACACCTATCCAAGGTCGTTAACAATAACCAGCGTTATTGGGATGAGCTATTCCTGCTGGCATATCGGTCAGCCGTACATAATAGTACAGGCCTGACTCCAGCCACGGTCCTATTCGGAAAGGAGCTACGATTACGCTGCGATTTAGCTTTTGGCTCCCCCGAAGAACCTTCCCAAGACATCAACGATTATGCCGACCAGCTCCGACATAACATGCTGGCAGTACACGAATTAGCCCGAACGCAGATGTTGGCAACCAGTGTCCGCTTGAAGACACGATATGACCTCAAGGCCAATTCAGTTGGGTTCCAAGAGAGGGACAAAGTCGGGCTATACAACCCCCAACGGAGCAAGGGTAAATCTCCAAAGCCCGCCTGGGATGGTCCATACGAAGTGGTCAACAGGATTGATGAAGTCGTCTACCGTATCCGTCGAAACCGCAGGGCTAAGTTGAAGGTGGTACATTTACATCGACTCGCTCCTTACCAAGGAGGGGATGTATCTAATCGGGACGATCAGAATTAAAGGGAGGGCAGTGTTGCAAATCCGTCCCTGGTGAAAGAAGCGTAAACACTTTATTCCAATAAGTCATCAATTGTTAGGCTTAAAAACAAGAACTGAAATTTTCTAATGCTGACAAAAAAAAGTTAATCTCGAAATCGCTGAAAAGTTGACACGAGAGAATTCGATGCTGATTTTAAAAGGAGCGGCCCATCATAGCAGGAGTTAGTTAGTTAGTTATTGCGAAGAGTTTATTTCGTGTTATTATTTAGATATTCGAATCAGCTGAATATTTGATGTAAATAAAACTTTCTAGAAAGCGAGAATGAATATTAGTTTTTAAATTTTAATTAATTGAACTCACGGCGTTTATCACAATATAAAAGAAAAAACTTGAAGTGCCACACGTTTTTTTTGCATAATGAATAACAAACACGAATTTAATCCCTATTGCTATTAATATAAAAACACCATACTGTTACGCGAGAATATCTTATCCTATAAGAAAGTGTTATAAAAGATAACCTATTGATAATGATATATAAATAATTTGGTCAAGTGCGGGTTGGACTCGCATACTTAGGGTTCCGTACCACCTTCAAGATTCAAATATTCCAGTTTCAGACAAGCAGGGAATGAGTGCATTTTCTTATACTTACCCTTATATCTTTTAAAGGAAGCGTTTTAAATTTATAAAAAATATACACTTTGATTTTCCAAAAATAGACTTTTTATTTTATCTGTTTTAGGATTCGCTTGATTTTTATCACAATATATATGTATTAAATTTTCTAATTTGGCCCCCAAAAAGTAACATTAGAGTTTTATTTTACTAATAAACTTTCAGAAATGCCTTTTATAATCTACTGTCTGAGTTTTGAGGCTCTGTAGATTGGAAGAAAAACGGCAAAATAGGTCAAAGTTTAAATTATAAATTATTAAATCTGTTATTCAAATTATTTAAAATATAAATAAAATATATTTTTCAAATTTTAAATAGTGTAGTTTTTAAAGTGGGAATTAAGTCGATGTTTAATATTTTTAATATCTTTTATACAAATGATTTAAAAATATGTTATATTTGTAATTCACATAATGAGTCTTTTATCTGATATATTACATGATGCGTTTGAAAATTGAATCTTTATTTTCCATTTAATTGTATAATTTAACCTTAAAATTACTATGGGGGTTTTCTAGTAATTTATTTTCCGTTTAATTCTATTCTTTGGAGGCCAAATAATAGAATTAGGGATTTTTTTTCATATTTTTCCTATAAACAAAAAAAATGAGGTCTTAGAATTTGGGGAATAACGGGGAGTATGGGTAATTCTTTTAAAATATTTTTTAATATGTTTTAAAATATTCATTTTTAAAAAATTAAAAAAATATATTTGTACCTATTCGTCATAATGAGCCCTGGGATTTGATATATTACATGACCCGTTAGAAACAATTATAATTTTTTATTTTCCATTTAATTCTATAATTTGCCCCCCAAAATGAATATTAGGTGTGTCTTCTTATTTTTCCAGTAAAGTTCAGGTGAGCGGCTATACTTCCAGTTTTTCAAAATTTTTCAGCTTATGGTTTCGGAGATAAGGGGGGAAAGGGTAAAATTTTTTATATTTTTGTTAATATCTTTTAATTAATTTATTTTATAAATATGGAAAAAATATATTTGTTTTCTTTATCATGAGCCCTTTCATTTGATATATAACATGCTGGGTTAGAAACAATTTTAATTTTATATTTTCCATTTAATTCTATAATTTGCACCCCAAAAAAATATTAGGGGTTTTTCCTTATTTTTCCAGTAAAGTTCAGGTGAGGGGCTATACCTCCATTGTTTTTTCAAAATTTTCCAGCTTATTGTTTCGGAGATAGGGGGGGGGGGTAAATTTTTTTATATTTTTGTTAATATCTTTTAATTAATTTATTTTAAAAATATGAAAAAAATATATTTGTTTTCGTCATAATGAGCCCTTTCATTTGATATATAACATGATGGGTTAGAAACAATTTTAATTTTATATTTTCCGTTTATTTCTGTAATTGGCCCCCCAAAATTAAAAGTAGAGGTTTCTCCTTATTTTTCCAGTAAACTTCAGGTCAGAACCTATAAATCTATTTTTTTCAAAACTTTACGTTTTATAGTTTCGGAGATAAGGGGGGGGAATGGGTAAATTTTGTTATATTTTCGTTAATATCTTTTTAAATAATTTTTTTTTAAATATGAAAAATATATATTTGTGTTCCTCAGAATGAGACCTTTCATTTGATATATTACATGATGCGTGTGAAATTTTTTTTATTTTTAAATTTTTATTTAATTCTATAATTTGCCCCCCAAAATTAATATTAATGGTTTCTCCTTAATTTTCCTGTAAAGTTCGGGCAACGCTCTATATTTCCTATTTTTTTCAAAAATTTACGCTCAGTAGTTTCGGAGATTAGGGGGGGGGGAACTGTCGATTTTTTATATTTTTGTTAATATCTTTTAATTTATTTATTTTAAAATTTTGAAAAAAAAAATTTGTTTTCGTCGTAATGAGCCCTCTCATTTGATATATAACATGATGGGTTAGAAACAATTTTAATTTTATATGTTCCGTTTAATTCTGTAATTGGCCCCCCAAAATTAAAAGTAGAGGTTTCTCCTTATTTTTCCAGTAAACTTCAGGACAGAACCTATAAATCTATTTTTTTCAAAACTTTACGTTTTATAGTTTCGGAGATAAGGGGGGGGAATGGGTAAATTTTGGTATATTTTCGTTAATATCTTTTTAAATAATTTTTTTAATATGAAAAAAAAAATATTTATGTTCCTCAGAATGAGACCTTTCATTTGATGTATTACATGATGCGTTTGAAAATTTTTTTATTTTTAAAATTTATTTAATTCTATAATTTGCCCCCCAAAATTAATACTAATTGTTTCTCCTTAATTTTCCTGTAAAGTTCGGGCAACGCTCTATATTTCCTATTTTTTCAAAATTTTAGGCTTAGTAGTTTCGGAGATCAAGGGGGGAACGGCCGATTTTTTTAGTTTTTCCCCCCCAGAAGTACCCCTAAAATCAGAATTTTTTCTTTTACGATATGTACTCCTGATCGAGTCACCAAACTATACATTGATACTAAATTTCAACCTCTTCCGTCCTGTAGTTTAGGAGAAAATGGCTGTGATGTGACAGAGGCAGAAATCCTGAGTGATATTATAAGGGTTGTATATACGGAACCCTAAAAATATATAAAAGTAAAATGTATTAAATTCCATTTTATTTATTACTTTTAATAGTCATACATACATATTTGAGTATTATAAAATACAAATTAAAAGTTTTCGAAGTCCTGCAGTTCAGCTAAACCGCAGAAAACTTTGTACTACGGCTTTATTTGGACAAAATTCGCTGCTGCGAAGTCGCCATTATAAATAGACAAATGTCATGTTTGCTTCTTGCAATACGCTTGAAGTAATGCCATGTTGCCGCTCAAGCTGCATGACGATTGCACACCACTACGCAAATGTGACTTCGCAGAGTTCCGTTTATTTCATATGCAAGATGCAAGCAAGCGTACAGTAAGGGGAAAATGATGAAAACGTGCATATGAAGTGACGCTACGTGGACAGTAGGGCTATATTTTCTGTCTGTTTGATCTGTGGTTAGTGGGTTTCCATCAAGAATAATTTATAAAGGATTGCTTGATCAATGTTAAAATATTTCGAATAAAACCTGACCACCTAGTGCCGTACAGTGTATCTTGGCCAGTGGGTAAATACATCTACTCACTGATCTTGGCCCCGACTACGTGATGTTGTGAAGTTTTGTGTCTGTTGATAGTTGAAGTTGAATAATTTCTGAGGGTTTGTTTTATCCAGTGATATGGCAACCTAGGGATAAGACATAAGAGGTGTGAAAGTGGATCGAGTCCGCCATATTGATCAGTGCAGTCTGTCATTCGAGTACGCTGTGACAGTTGTTGGCTTGTGTTTGGTTTAATTTAGTTATTTTGGTATTTGGTCGTTGTATTTATAAGTATAAACATTATTGTGCTATTATGGCTTCATGTGCAGTGCGTTTGTGCTCAAAAAATGCTCGTGCAGATAAAAAGAATACTGAAATTACATTGCATAGGTTAGTATTAACATTAACATATAAACAATGTATAGGGCGGTATTTCGATAATTTGACGATAATATAGGAGTATTTATCTTTTCCTGTAATATATAATTGCATGTACAGATCTGTTTTACCCGATTATAAAAATAAATTTATGTAATGATATCATTTCAGAAGAAATAAATGGACTTTTATTGTAGAGTTCCCAAAGATCCTGAAAGGCGAAATATGTGGAATCAGTTTGTATATAGACCAGACTGGGAACCATCAAGATATAGTACCAACGAATATAGAACCTTGCAATTGTCATCAATCATCCGGTAATCTCTGTTATATCCAACCCGATTTCAACACACTTTCCGTTTAAGACTTTTTGTTTGTTTTCTATGATCTTAAAACTCGACAGGAAACTGTACAAACAGATGGTTCCCTTCTTCACATACCTAATCTGTGTGTAGTGTATCAACATTGTCACAACTGCATGCATGAGAGGCATGAATTTAATAACTGTCAAACGTGCGAGGATCGTCAAATGGTCTTCACCGGTAATTATGTTATTACTGAATTTATGAAACGCCTTCTAGAAGGTAGAAAAAAGTTCAAAAAAGTCAGTGTGTTTTGACCCGGTTGTGGCTTCGATCACCAATTCATCCTTAATTACATTCTAACAAAGGCTGACTTGAAACCAGAACTTACAATGCGTGGAACACGTCTCATTTCTATTTTATATGGTAAGGTGACATTTCTCGATAGTTTCCCATGATGTTGTCCAAGCTAGCCAAAGCAATTGACATACTAGAACGCAAGAAGGGTTATTTTCCCCATCTTTTTAAAATTATGTTGGATCTATGCCGGCCCTTGAATATTACGACTCTGATGGTATGAAATTTGATGAAAGAGAAAATTTTTTGCTCTGGTACGATAAATGTGTTAAAGAGGGATGTGTTTAATTTTCAACAAGAGATCGTCAACTATTCTATTTCCGATGTCGAAGTTCTGTTAGAGGCATGTCTGAAACTACGCCAATTCATGTTGGTCGAAACCAATGTCTGCCCGTTCTCCGAGGCAAGAACCACAGCTTCAACTTGCAATAAAGTCTTCCGCAGGAACTTTCTTAAGCCAGAAACTATTGGTATTATTCCTAAACGAGGTTATAGAGGGAGAGGAAATCTGTCAAAAATAGCGATTCAGTGGTTGGTGTGGGAGGAACGACAGAGTGGTATAGACATCCAACACGCTGCGAAAGGTTCTGAAGCGATAGTGGGTGGAGTCAAGGTAGATGGCTATTCTCCCAACTGGAATTTGGTTTTTGAGTTCCGAGGATGTTATTATCATGGGTGCACATCATGCTACACATACCAAAGAGATGAACCACTACATGAAGACCCCTCACAGACTCTAAACCTGAGAAACGAAGCCACACTGTCTAAACTTCTTAGACTCTGCGCTCTCTGGTTACGAGGTGGTAGAGATGTGGGAATACGAGTTCCGGAAAATTCTATCTCTCAACAATGAGATGAAGCCGTTTACGGAAAATCACCCTCTTGTATCGCTCACGCCTTTAGACCCGAGAGAGGCCTTTGCTGGTGGAAGAACTGGTAAAATAGTTCAACATTACAGGGTTAAAGAGGGCGAGAAAATCAAGTATGTGTGCTCCCTCTACCCTTGGGTGTGTAAATATGGAAAGTTTCCGATTGGTCATCCAGAGGTGTATCTTGGAAAAGAGTGTCCCTCTGATCTTTCCTCCTTGTCCGGTCTCGTAAAGTGTAAAATTTAACGGCCTCAAGACCTTTTCCATTTCGTTTTTCCACATAAAATGAACAACAAGGTACAGTTTCTTCTTTGTCGCACTTGTGGGGAACAATTCAAAGCCGATGAATGTCGTCGTTCAGATGAGGAACGCGCCCTATCTGGCACTTGGGTGATTGAGAAGGTTTTGAAGGCCCTGGATATGGGTTACACACTTCTAGAGATGTATGAACTATGGTCCTACGAAACCATCGAAAAAAATGTAGTTGTTCTGTTCACCGAAATGATGAAGAAATTTATCAAAATCAAGCAGGAATCATCCAACTGACCTTCTCATTTTCAAACTGAAGAGGAAAAGAACCGCTATATAGACGAGTTTTTGGAGAGGAAAGACATTCTTCTAGACCATTCCAAAATCATGGATAACCCAGGTCTAAGATCATTGGTAAAGCTGCTTATAAATTCATTCTGTGGGGAGTTTGGTCAGTGTGAAAACCAACCCAAATCTCTATAGTGACTCAACCGGATGAGTTTTTCTCTATGTTGGCAAACCCTACCATTTATGTCAATACGGTTCTCCCTGTTAATCAGAATACCCTCATTGTAAACTGCGAGTACAAAGAAGAGACTACTGATTCTCATTCTTCCCTTAACGTTGTTATCGCATCCTACGTAACAACCCTGGCCCATCTGAAACTCTACAGCTATTTAGAAAAATTGGGTGATAGAGCATTGTATTATGATTCCAACTAAATTTTTTATGTCTCACGTCACGGAGAGTTCGACATCCCTATCGGATCATTTATAGGGGATATGACTGATGAACTAGAGACATACGGTGTGGGGAGTTATATCGTGGAATTTGTATCAGGCGGTCCCCAAAACTATGCCTACATGGTTTGGTCGACGAAGGCACAAGACTATATAACTGTATGTAACGTTAAGGGGATTACTTTAGATTGTGCAACCTCGAAATTAGTAAATTTGAAACCATCAAGCGTATGGTTTTGAATAAAGAAGACGAACCTGTTTATATCAGTAGATAGCAAATACGCCGAACGAATGAACACAATGTGGTAACAGTTACAACTGATAAAAGAAAATTTTTGTCAGATCATTCGTTTGTGCCCTTTGGCTTTAAAAAAAAATCTGTCGTTAAACACACACACACACATACTTAGCACCTATATGGGAAAGCAGTCTTTTTCAAGACTAACGTTTCAAGCTCTAGAGGCTAGTACCAAAGAGAGAGTCTCAGGTGGTGAAGGCATTCTAGTCCCAAGAAGTGAGACTGTTTTTCTCTCGACGTTCTGGATTGATCTCTAGGTGAAGAACAGAAGATGCGAGAATGAATGCCACAAAACACGACATTCGGTTTGAATCATTATTCTTAATTAAATGTTTATTTATACACATAATTCTGATTAACTTCATAGCCATTGAATTAGGCGCCCCTGTATTCATTTATGGAGGTGTGGGTGGAAATGGTCTCGGCAAACATTTGACTACCTATGTGTATTGATTCATTGTACAAATGGCAGGCCTTTTAATAATTTTCACATACTATGGTCTATAGAGATTATTAAGGGGGATGCTTAACGATGCTCCTTACAACACCTAGGGACTGTAGAATGTTTACTCAAACATTCCACATTCCGTAGGTCCTCCTTTCACTTTACTGTTTCGTATCCATAATAAGTGTTAGATAAGAGACATGGCTGCTGGATTTAGAGTAAACACAGTGGAACATTGAATACCCATATATGATGATAAAGGATGCATTTACATTGCCAGATACTCTAGAGTTATCAATGTCCCATATCTGTATACCATAAGAGGCAGAAATTTGATAACCTGTTAAAAGATGTATCACTGCTCGTAGACGTAGCCAGCATACTCAAGTACTGTCTATGTACAAAATTTTGTTAACAGTTTAACGACCACCCATCAGTTATGTATTTAAAATCAATTGCTTGAATTCTTTCCGTTTTCCCATCTTAATTTCTACCATCCATCGGTAGCATAACGTAGCTATACCATCTCGATCAATGAGACAGGGTCCAGTAGGTTGTTTCTCCGATTCCCACTATCCCCTTACAATGATTCAAGCGTCAAAACTCCTAGTCTTTCTATTTCAAGTATCCCATACCATTAGGACCATTCTTGGAATTTCTAGTATCTCATATCTGCTTTCACATCTTCGCTAATACCATTACCACCCACCGTTCTACTTTGCCTCGTAATCAACACCTGCCAACGAAATACCAGCATCAGCGCTATTCGTTCTATTCCCTATATAGCGTTCTTATGATTCAACATTCTAACCTTTAGCGTGATAAACAATGGTCAACTGAATCAAACCGTTAGATACGTTCATCCCCTTCTTGCTATCCCATTCTTTTCATTCCACCTTCTGGACTCCTACGTGACAACCAATCAAATCCAACCATTAGGATCGTTCCAATCATTCAACCAATCTCGCAATCTCCCACATGCTAACTATTGGCGACCAGAATCAAACCAATAGGACAGTTCATTGAATAACTGGTATCCCGTTCTTGTCATTCAACCATCCACTCTCCCACTATTTACTATTCCTATAGAGGTACAGTAAAACTTGTTTGAATCTAGGATAAACATACAGATTATCCCTTGTATCCCATATATACCAATGATGAGGCAAGCCCCGAGATCTTGGAAAGCCACATACTTGAGTGAATTGATTTGTATGGTATTTTCATCGCACCATAAGACCGACGGAGCATCAAATTTGAATCAAATTACTTACTTGAGAATGCTTTGAAATGACCAATGAGAGTGAGGACTAGTGACGCAACAAACAGGGCAGTAGAAAGTGAAAGTGGGATGCATACAAGCAGCCCACTTTCACTTCTCTATGACAGACAACAGGTGCGGAGCTTGATACCTATAGCCGTAATGTTGAATCAGACAGACACATTGAAATGTTGGTATATTTCAGAATTTTGGTTTCAAAATTTGTATGCTTAATATTTGAATCAGGCCTCCTATATTTCTATAGACAGGTACATCAGCTTGTGACAGCATAAGGCTCTGTACGTTGAGCCGTAATGTCAGATTCTCATATATTTCCCTAAGCTGCAAGAACAAACATATTTATAACTTCTTATTGCGTAGTAGGGATTTGTCTGAAATCAATGCGTTCAATAGTTAAGACAAAAAGTAACAGCTGTGGTGTTGTTGGGAAAGTTATGTAAAGCAAACTCACCCAACAAACAATACCCAACGCGTGTCAAACACCCACACAACATCATTGCGCATGTACAACACTCCCACAACATCATTGTGCATCTCTATGATCCATACAACATCACTGCGCATGACCAGCTCTCTCACAACATCATTGCGCATGTCTAGTATCCATACAATATTACTATGCATGCCTAACACTCACACAACAGCATTGCGCATGTCTATCATCCATACAACTTCACTGCGCATGTCTAACATACATACAACATCATTGCGCATGTCTAACGCTCACACAACACCATTGCACATGTCTAACATTCATACAACATCACTGCGCATGCCTAATTTCCATACAACTTCACTGCGTATGTCTAACATACATACAACATCATTGCATATATCTAACGTTCACACAACATCATTGTGCGTGTCTAACACATACAACATCACTGCGCATGTCTATCATCCCCCCTCTCTCTCTGATTGGTTTCATTTATAATACCAAATACTTTATTCCCGTATCCAGCATATCAACTCCCCGAATTCTTGTATCTAATTCCTGCATTTCCGTTTCTATTATCCCGAATTCCCACATCTAATTCCCGAATCAAGAGGTTGAAATTTTGTATCAATGTGTAGTCTGGTGACCCGATCAGGAGTACATCGGAAAAGAAGAAATTTTGATTTTAGGGGTACTTCTGGGGGGAAAAACTAAAAAAAAATGGTACCCCCCTGATCTCCGAAATTACTGAGCCTAAAATTTTGAAAAAAAAAGGAAATATAGAACATTGCCCGAACTTTACAGGAAAAATAATGAGAAACTATTAATATTAATTTTGGGGGGCAAATTATAGAATTATATGAAAATTTAAAATTATTTTTTTAATCGCGTCATATAATACATCAAATGAAAGGTCACATTCTGAGAACACTAAAATATTTTTTTCATATTTAAAAAAAATAGTTAAAAAGATATTAATGGAAATATACCAAAATTTACCCTTCCACCCCCCTTAAATAAGAAGAAATCTCTACTTTTAATTTTGGGGAGCAAATTACAGAATTACATGGAAAATATAAAATTAAAATTGTTTCTAACCCATCATGTTATATATCAAATGAAACCCCTAATATTCATTTTGGGGGGCAAATTATAGAATTAAATGGAAAATAAAAAATTATAATTGTTTCTAACGGATCATGTAGTATATCAAATCACAGGGCTCATTATGACGAATACAAATATATTTTTTTAATTTTTTTAAAATGAATATTTTAAAATATATTAAAAAATATCCTGTATCTATTTTCATAAATAACATGTCATTGTGAACACACCCTGTATTTTTTACATTCTGTTTATGGGATATATTTTCCGAGACACCCAGTATCTTTCCATCACTATATATATATATATATATATATATATATATATATATATATATATATATATATATATATATATATTGTTATGGAATTGAATAGACCGAAAGAAACACTGAAGGCAAAATGTTGAAAAGATTTGATAAGGTATTAATATTTATTGTATGTGAATTTATAATTGTCTTCTAAACGTTGTTTGTGGCATATTCTTGATTACTTTTATGTTTTTTTTGGGCAATAACACCACAATAGAAATAAAACGACGTATATTGCAGGAATACCAAACGTTTCAAAGTCTATTCTGACTTCGTTGTCAATGGCTTTATATTTATTTTCAATAAATATAAAGACTTTGAAACGTTTGGTATTCCTGAAATATAAGTCGTTTTATTTCTATTGTGGTGTTATTGCCCAAAAAAACATAAAAGTAATGAATTTATAATAACAGAGCCTATCAGAAAGGACTAATGTAAAAAAAAATTAAGTTGCAAAGCAAGATGCATAATATTTAGTTGAAATATAAAGTTAGAATGTATAAAGGAAATTAAATAATGAAGGGGGAAGTTATTTACTCAATAAATATGTAAAAGTGGAGTTAGGTGAGTAAGTAGTTAGTTAGTAATTAAATAATAAATGTTATAGAAAGATAAATTGTATGTAACGAAGGTTAATCTGGTTGCCTATAGAAATTTGATTTTTTTTTGAAAATAAGTAATCTATAGAGTATAATATAAGAAACAAGAGACATGCCTTGTTAGTAATTGGACTACTAATGGAATCTGATATTAATAATAAAATAATCCTTTTATAATTTAAAACTCATCTGAATCAAGATCCAAGGCTTGTCCAAACCAAGTAACCAGAAGTTTGATAAAAATCATTCTCTAAAAAAAGAAGAAAAGGTAGTAGTTATCTAAAATTAACTTAACAGAGAGTAAGCAGGATAAAATTTGTGTAGGTGGGATAAAAAGGTAGGAAAGGAACAACAAGGAAATATGTTACGAAGTAGGGTTATTATTTAAAGAAAGAAATCACATTTGCGGACACTAAATTTCAGTAAGAGATATAAAATAAACTGATTAGTAAAGTACCATAACTATAAATTAATTGAGGAGTAGAAAAGGAATAGAAATCAGTAGAAGAGAAAGTTTATAGATTAACATATGTAACGCATTTAGATTGGAAGAGTCAAGTGATAAAAAAGATTGAGATATATCCAGTTTCATAATAATATATCAATACAAGGAATAGGAGTCAATAAACATGATTTATTAGATCGGAAGGCGAAAAATAACAGATTTTGAAAGAAAGTTAAAAAGTAGAGATTCATTTGACAGAACAAACTTTGAAATGAAATTACAAAGTTAATACTGTATAAAAAGAAAAACCAAGTAGATAGAAATGTTTAATAGAAGTAGATTTAGGTAATTAGTGGTAACAAATTTGTATGTATTAAAATTATTTTTAAAATTTTTATGTAAATAATAAGTTTAACATTCATTTGTTTTGCTCAGAATATAAAAATAATTTCAAACCTGTCAAAACCCTTGTTGAATTTTGATCGTCGAAGGGTAAACATCTTCCTTGTGCGTGTTTTGAAGCCATCAAGATGCTTGTGTGAATTTTGTTTTCAACAAAGTTTGTTGTGTTCAAGAAGACAATTCAGACATCTTGAATTTAAACTTAATAAATCAAGAAAAAGACAATTTTGGTAAACCCGAACGTCTAATACCACAAAACTATAAAAGTGACAAAGGATAAATCACAGAAATTACAAAGTTTCGAATCTAAAGTGGTCAGAGAGCTGATAGTAGTAGACTATCCAGTACGAAAAACCAGCAGCAGTTCAAACCAGTAATCATAATGGAGCGGTACTGACAAGATGAGAACCGAATACATTTGTATCGAGCGGCAAAACGACCTGTAAAAGAAAATGATTCAGAAGCAGTGGAGTTAAAAAGGACAATTCATAATAGATAAGGTATTTATGAACAAAAATAATCTGTTTAAAAACAATAAAAGAACATGTGTATTATTTTGTTAGAATTAGAGTTTTGTATAGTGTTTACTTATGGATTGAGTAAATAACCTGACTCCACAACAACTAAAAGAGTTCATGTTAATTTGTTCTAACTGTTTCATTTCAAATATAAATAAAGAATAGTAAAATTTAATTTCCAAATTTATTATTGTTAAATTAAAAAGAGCACAGAAAGAAAAATAATAATTGATTAAATTTTAAATTTGATATAAATAAGATAGAAAAAGGTAAGCGCAAAAAGAAATGTTTATCTATTTTTACCGCCCAGAACTCAACCTGAGATAGAGAGTTGTTATGCCTGAATTTGCATGCAATTAAAAATTAAATAAGCAAGTAATAAAATTTTAAATTAAAACTAAATAAAAGCTAGCTGAGGAAAAATAATTAAACAAAAGAATCCAAAATAAAATAATAAAACCATAACAAGATTGCTACCGACTTATGGGGCTAAAGAAAAACATTGGAGGAACCATAAGTATATATATATATATATATATATATATATATATATATATATATATATATATATATATCACAGAATCAGTGTTTCATAGTCAAGACTTTCAGCGTCTACCAGAAATCCTTAAAATATATATAATTTTTTTCGTGTATATTAACTAACTTTTTATGAGCATTTTCGTGGTCATCTCAGAATTTTTTTGAAATAAAAATTATTTTTCATTTAACCATCTTACCGAGGTCAGTTCAAATAACAGCTTTCATGGCTCCTTTATTATACGGCAATTTAATTTTCCAAGTAGAAGAAATATTAATCGCGCGCCCTGCAATGTTGAATATTCATAGCCCTTTTCACGTTCATTATGTCAAATCTTTGTTGCTCTCTACGAATCGGCGTCTGTGTGTGTTATATAAAAAACATTGTTATTTCTAGTAAACATTAGGGAAAGACAGTTTCAAGTGTTGTAAAGGATTAATGCTATTCTAAATTCAAGGAGGAACGCACTGTAAACATTTTTAAGACAGTATTTTGAAATATCTAAAATTACATCATCAAAGATATTCAACAGTAAATTAGTTCTTTGTTTAATAAAGGATGGAGAGGAGTATTCCGAATCAAAGCAACATTGTTAGGAAACAACAGAGAATTAAAATTAAATTAAAAGAGTTATGTACAATGGGGGATGTTCTGCTGAAATTACGACCTTGCATAATATTGCGAGTACTGTCATGAGGTATTGTGATAGCTGATCAAAAATTGGTCGTATATGCTTGTGAAAAGTGCATATCAGAGAAATGTAGGATATTTTTGGTTTCAAAGTTTACCAACTATAATTTATTTGTTAACCCTATCCGTCAGCAATTGAGATCATAGTATAGTGAAATTTTATATAATTTGGATATATACTAGCTGTTATTGTGTCGTAAAGCGTTTTAAATAAAACTTAGAAACAATTCATTATAATATACATAATAATTTGTGTTAATAATTCAAAGATTAACCTGCAAACTAATTTAGGCATTTTGCTATCTTGATGATCCTAGACAGGATATTATAACAAAGTTATGTAATAATTGTAGTGTCATAGACCCTTGACAGGTGTGCAAAATTTCAAGTTAATAAGACTGCTTTAAGTTGGTGAAAAACAAGAAGAAAATTTTTATTACATTCACGCAGATATTTTCTCTTTTTCTTCCTGATGATCCTAGTCAGGATATTTTAACAAGGTCATATAATAATTGAAGTCTCATCGATTCTTGACACGTGTGTGAAATTTTAAGTAAATCGGAGTTCTTTAAGTTGGTGAAAGAAAAGTTGAAAATTTCCGTAACATTCACACAGATATTTTCTGTTTTTTACCATCATGATCCTAGGCAGGATATTATAACCAAGTTATGCAATAATTGTAGTGCCATCGATTCTTGACAGGTGTGCAAAATTTCAAGTTAATCAGACTTTTTTAAGTTTGTGATAAAAGAGTTGAAAGTTTCCGTTACATTCATACAGACATTTTCTCTTTTTTATCCTGATGATCCTAGTCAGGATATTATAACAAAGTTATATTATAATTGAAGTATCATCGATTCTTGACACGTGTGTAAAATTTTAAGTAAATCGGACCTCTTTAAGCTGGTGAAAGAAAAGTTGAAAATTTCCATAACAATCACACAGACATTTTCTCTTTTTTATTCGGATGATCACAGTCCGGATATTATAACAAAGTTATGTAACAATTGAAGTGTCATCGACCCTTGACAGGTGTGCAAAATTTCAAGTTAATCAGTCTTCTTTAAGTTGGTGATAAAAGAGTTGAAAGCTTCCGTTTACATTCATACAGACATCTTCTCTTTTTTATCCGGATGATCATAGTCAGGATATTATAGCAAAAGTTATGTAACAATTAAAGTGTCATCGATCAATTGTGCAAAATTTCAAGTTAATCAGACTTCTTGAAATTGGTGAAAAACAAGACGAAAATTTTTTATTAAATTCACGTAGATATTTTCTCCTTTTTTCCTGATGATCCTAGTCAGGATATTGTAACAAGGTTATATAATACTTGAAGTATCATCGATTCTTGACACACGTATAAAATTTTAGGCAGGATATTATAACAAAGTTATGTAATAATTGTAGTGTCATCGACTCTTGACAGGTGTGCAAAATTTTAAGTTAATCAGACTTCTTTAAGTTGGTTAAAAAAAGTTGTTAGTTACCATTACATTCATAGAGATTTTTTCGCTTTTTTATCCTCATGATCCTAATAAAGATATTGCAATATAGTCCGTGGGTTCAATTTAAAAATATAAATTAATATTTACTTCTACTTTTCCAGAACTTTTATTTACATCAAATTTAAACAGAACAGCTGATTCACAATAACATTACCATATATGCTAGTCTGCTGCGAGGATGGGTACTCCTTTTAAAATCACCGTCGAATTCTCTAGTATATTCCAGTATCAATTTTACAGTTGTCGAGTGCTCTTTTACGGTGCCCATTTCAACTTTGCATCTTTCATCCAGTCTCCTATTATTCTTATTGCCTCATTTGCTTTTTCAACCAGTCTGTCAGCGTTTGGCCCTTCCACATATAGGGCCAGGTCGTCTGCGAATGCTATCGTATTTGCACCAGTTGGCAGCTTCTGATTTAGAAGATCGTCGTACAATATATTCCATAACGTCTGTTCTAGTACTGATCCTTGTGGTACGCCTGTGCTCATTTTTAACGTGTTTTCTTTCCCGAGTATAATACTTCTTTTGGAGAAATAACTCTCTATTATTCTTATTAGATATTCACTAATCCCTTTCTTCTCCATTTCCTTAACAATACGTTTCCATGATGCCGAATTGAATGCATTTCTAACGTCAAAAGTGATGAGTATCACCCAGCCCGCTCTAGTGCCCCTTGCTTTGTCACGAATCCAGTTTGCTGCTTTTACTGTTGATTTCCGAAACCCAAATTGTCTTTCTGAAATTTTTTCATCTCCTAATTCTTTGTCTATTCTGTTTCTAATTAGTGTGTCTAATACCTTACCCATAACGTCCAACAGGCAAATGGGTCTATATGATGTTGGGTCATTCAGAAAATGATAGACCAATATTTATATAGGAGTGACCAGTACACAAAAGCATATAGAGTGTGGATGTAATATAGCATGAATTAGTTACATTTATAGAAAATGGTCCAAATAATTAAACAAATAAAAAAATTAAAATATATTTGGAAAGAAGAACACTTTTCAAATTTTCAATTGAATTGTACCTTAATTAAATTAGATAAAAAAAAGATATGTCTGAAAATAGTGACTGATTGCACATTGTTTCTAAACTGTTTTTATTTTAAGTCAGCTGAAGTCGGTTCTTTTTTAAATATAATTATAGTTTTATCGACTCTCTGCCAAAAGAAAATTAGGTGACAACACAGATCAGGCTCTAAGTTAGTATTCGTTGCGATCATATTCAGGATGTTTAGCATAGCAAATGAAATCACAAAGTAAGGTGATAAAAGAAACAGTAATACTAATTAATTTAATGAAACATATTTTTGGCTTATTAAGTCGACGGGTACCAAATTCATTCTGTGCGTATAACTGTGAACTGTTGAATTAAAGGAAAATTTATCATTCAGCGTTCAGTATTATCCTCCAGATTGTAGGGAATTCCTGTTTCTTTATTAATTCGTTATACATATCCCTTATTGTGGCTTGGTTCTTTTGAAATGTTATTTTTATGACTTCTGGCGGTAGATTATCTGGTCCAGGTGCTTTTTTCATCTTGATATGCTTAATTGCTATTTTAAATTCTTCTTCTGCTATTTCGGGTACTAAATCTCTTGATATTTTTATTCGCTCTTTCCATTCACCTCTGGTCTTTATAAAAAGGGTATTTGCTATTTCTGTTTTCTTCTCTGTACTAAGTGTCACCAATGGTGTCTGTTGTATCTTTTGGATAGCTATCCCATATGCCCTTCCCCATACGTCTGTTTCCAGCTGTCTACATAATTCTTCCCAGCATTTCCTCTTGCTTCCGTTTATGAGTTTCTTTAATTATTTCCTTTTCCTATTCATTTCCTCCATCATATCCGGTAGTTCTGTTCTCTTTTTCTTTGCTTCTTTTGTGATTTTACGCCGTATCTCTACGCACTTCCTTTTAGCTTCCGATATTTCAGCTGTCCACCAGTATGGGATTTCTCTGTTTTCGTTTCTGTTTATCGGCCTTCTGTTGGCCTTCAGGCATTTTTTGATTTCTGTCGTTATTTTTTCTGGTGTCAATTCTTTGTTTATTTTCCCAGTTATTGTGTTAAGCATTTTTTCATATTCTTCGATGTTCTTGTGTTCTTATTTTAAGGATTTCTCTCGCTTTTCCCCCCTCTTGTAAATGGACCAGGATATATCTGTGATCTGTAAATATGTTTTCGTCTATGGTTTCCCATTTCTTAATGTGCCGTACCATGTTGCTCGAACACATGGTGACGTCTATGTGTGTTTGTGTACTACCTCTAACGAAAGTTGGGTTGCCGTTATTTAATATCTCTAAATTGTATGTAGCAGCCAATTCGGCTATTGTTCCTCCCCTAGCATCCGTCTTAGGAGCGCCCCATAGCGGGGATTTTGCGTTGAGGTCTCCCAATACCATGATTTTGTTCCGTGGTAATTTCCTTAGTGATTGTGCTATATCATCTATCCTACTTCTGTATTCTTCTATTGTTATATTCGGAGAAATATAGCAACATGTTATATTGACAACTCTCTGTTTAATAACTATGAAACCTTTATATGTCTCGTATTCCTCAATACCCGTCTCTCTATTCCTAATTTCGACAGCTATGCTTTCCTGCTTGTCTACGATCCATTTTCTGTTTTTTTCTAATTATTCTTATGTTTGGCTCCCTAGCTACTATTACGTCTATTCTATTTTTGAGGGCTATTTCGTTAGCCTCATCATGGGCTTTCGCCGATCTTCCTAGATTACTTTGCAGTATCCGAATCTGCATCTTTTCTTTCTTCTGTATTTCTGTTTAGTTGCTGTTTTTTCCTGTTTCTACATTTTCCATCATTATATCTATGTCCTTTCAATTCGCACTTAAAGCAGTATTCTTCGTTTCCGCAATCAGCTGCTTTGTGGCCCGTCTTGCAGCAGTTCCTACACCAGCCCATTCTATCCTCCCCTTTGCATTCCCTAGCCACGTGCCCACTTTCCCAGCATTTAAAGTATGTCTGCATTTCTCTTTTCCTTTTAATTAAGCCTGTTGTCAGCCCTATCCTAATCTCTTTCATTTCAAACAGTTTTTCAATTGTCTTTTCGTCCGCTATGATAGTCGCCATCTGCATACCACCATTTTGCGGTCTAAGAGCTTTGACTTCTAAATCCTTGCATTCCAGTTCCGTCTTAAGTTCCAATTCAAGGTCTTCTCTATCCGTTGTGATGTCCAGATTGACAATGTTGACCGCCTTCTTCTTGTTTTTCTCCTCGGCCAGGTTTCTTACCCGCATCTTTCCAGGTGCTCCTTTTAGTACTTCTGCTATAGGAGCCGCATTTCCTTTTTGTGTCGCTATTAGTATGTTACCGTTTCTAGTTTGTCTAATGGTTCTAATTTTGTCTCCTGCCCCTTTATTGATTAATGTGTTTTTGACTTGCTTCACCAGGTCTGCATATGTCTGTTCCCCTGCATCAATTATAAGAGCTTCATACTCCAGATTCCTCTCTTTATTTTTTGTTCTATTTTTTCATGGAGCACTACTTTCCCTTCATAGTCATTGAAGGCGCAGTGTACCAGCTTTCTATTTCTTCCCGTTCTTTCTTCCGTTCCAATAATGGCTATATGTATCTCCTTAATTTCTTTTTTGATACACATCTTTTTGAGGTTCACTAACGTTCTAAATTTGTTTCCATTTCTAATATATCTGTGGTCTTCGTCTGCATAGTTCGCGTAAAAAGTATATTGCTCTTCTGTTTCTTCTTGCTCCTCAATCCCTATTGTCCCAAATGTCTTTTTGAATATTATTTCCGATTCCTTTAGTTTATTTTCTCTTAAATAGTTTCTCACTTTACTCGATTCCCCTATCATTCTTGATATTAATTTGTTATCTTTTTGCATGTAATCTGCTATTAACGCCCTGTCCTCCTCAGTTTTCGTTATTTCTTCCTTCACTGTTTGAACTTTAAACATATCTTCTGGCCATCTCATTTGTAGTACTTCTTCTAGGTCTTCTTTGTTCATATTGTCGTCTATATAACTCTCGATTTCCATTCGTAGGTGTTCTTCTACTGTCTCCGAAGTTTGGGTACCCATATCTTTTTTCGATAGATCTTCCTTTCTGCCCCTCGATCCAAATAAATCTTCTACTTTTCCCATTAGTGCTGTCATATCGGCCGTCATAAGCGCGTTGCTAATACTTCTTAACCTTCTTGCTTTTTCTTTAATCTCAACCTTGGTG
The DNA here is from genome assembly GCA_034190945.1 of Octodonta nipae. NCBI lineage: Eukaryota > Metazoa > Arthropoda > Insecta > Coleoptera > Chrysomelidae > Octodonta > Octodonta nipae. The sequence goes on from CM067223.1 coordinate 59,088,978, forward strand.
TTGGTGTTAGCCAGAATTAACGCTCCTAGTGCCCTGGTTTCTGTATCAATTGCATTTATGTATCCTCTTACTTTATTGAACATTAATTTATCAGAAACGAGTTTCGCCAATTTTAGTCCCGCCATGTCTTCATCTGCAAGACTACGCCTTCTCTTTGTGGACTTTGCCTCTTCATCGTCCCACAATAGATCCATCACCGTTCTGTTTGCCATACCGCCTGCGTTACTCGAGCTCGTATTACCTCCTGTTATTTCCTTTTTCGTGTACGCCTTTTGACTATCTAGTGAGTTCCTTCTTTGGGTACTCGTTATTTTATCTATTTGTCTATTCGTAACCTTGTCATCAGATTTTTTATTGTATTCTTTTATATCCATACTATTCCCACGAGTTGGGTCGTTTTGCTTGTCCGGTGGGGCAGAGCACCCTTACCCCACTAAGGCTGCGTTACTCTTTGAGGTCACCTGTTATCTCAGAGGCTCCGTTCTAGACCAACTACGCATGGCCATCCATCCCTCGGCACGGGTCGCTTGACACCTTGGATTTCGGATTTTTTCGACAGGTTTTCTCCTGTGAGTCACTTCTTAGTCGTCGTACACCCTTCCCTCCGACCTTACCGGCATGGGAGACCCTAACAGGAACCGTAGTTCCTGCCGGCATTGCTCTCAGGATCATTAGGCGTATGACTTAAGCCCCCTTACCAACGACAAGGTCTTGTTACTCCTAGAGGTTGGCTGGGGTCAGGCCTGTACTATTATGTATGGCAGAGCGATATGCCAACAGGAATAAAGGAATATGCTCATCACAATCACGCTGGTTATTGCTAAGGACCTTGGATACGTGTTGTTCCAAGGTCCTGTTGAATCTTTCCACCATTGCGTCTGACTGTGGGTGTAATGGTGTTGTTCTAATTTTCTTGATCCCCAACATCGTGCAGACCTTCTGAAATACATTCTATTCGAAGTTACTCCCCTGGTCTGAATGTAGCTCCATCGGTACGCCAAACCTGCTGAATAGTTTTTCTACTAGCACCGTCGCTACCGGGGTTGCCTCTTGGTTGGGTATCGCATATGCCTCAGGCCATTTGCTGAAGTAATCCATTGCGACTAGAATGTATTTGTTCCCTCTCTCAGACTCGGGAAACGGACCGGCGACATCGATGGCAATTCTCTTAAATGGGACGCCCACATTGTACTGCTGCATTCTGCCCTTGGTCCGGGTCTTCGGGCCCTTACTGGCCGCACAGGTGGCACATTTGCGGCACCAAGCTCTGACGTCTTCGAAGTAATTCACCCAGTAGTACCGCTGGCGAACTTTGTCTAGGGTTTTATTCATGCCCAGGTGACCTCCGGTAATCCCATCATGTACTTCGGTCATGATGGCTGGTACCTTTTTCTTCGGAACTACCAGTTGGGACTTGGTTTCTCGGCCACCAGCGCATTCCCAAACTCGCTTGATCATTCAATTGTCTACTCTTAGAGAGTCCCATTGAGCCCATAACGATTTCAGCACGCCGGAGTATCTAGCTACCTCGTCACATCGTGGCCTGGGTGCCCCTCTCATTTTGAGTGACAAGATTGGTTTGATGTCTGGATCAGTCATTTGGTCTCTGGCTGTTCTGTCTTCAGAAAATTCTGCTCTACATGGTCTTCTGGATAGGGCATCGGCATTATTGTGCAAACGGCCGGCACGGTGTTCCACCTTGAAATCTTATTGCTGTAATTTCTCCATCCACCTGGCCAGTTGTCCTTCGTGTCTTCATGTCCAGCAGCCATTTGAGTGCGGCATGATCTGTTCGGATTAAGAAATGAGGACCATAGAGGTATTTGTGGAAATGGTCTACAGCCCTTATTATTGCACGAAGTTATTTTCTGGTGACGCAATAATTTCTTTCCGGTTTCGAGAATCCAGGGCTGTAGTACTCGATGACCCTCTCTTCACCATCCCGCACCTGGGATAGGACGGCCCCCAAACCAGTGTTGCTGGCGTCGGTGTCTAAAATGAACTTGCCGGACTGTGTAGGAAAGGCTAGGATTGGACTGGAACATAGTGCTGCCTTCAGTCGCCTGAATGATGTTTCGCAATCTTGATACCAATAGAAGGTCTCTTTCTCAGTGGTCTGCCGATGTAGAGGCGCAGCAATGGTGGCAAATCCCTCAACAAATCGCCTGTAGTAGGAACAGAGGCCCAAGAAGCTTCGGAGTTCATGCTTTTCTCTGGGGATTGGCCAATCACGGATGGTGCGGATTCCTGACTCGGACACGACGTGGCCCAAAAACTCTACTTCTTTTTGGAACAAGGAACACTTCTTCGGGTTGAGTCTGAGGTTGGCGTTATTAATTCTGCAGATGGTCTAATACTAAGCACGTCCTCCATGTTAACCCCCTCAGTACATACTCCATTAGCCTCTCAAATGTAGCGGGTGCATTACATAACCCAAAGGGCATGAGAGTGAACTGAAACAGCCCTTTACTGGTGGAGAACGCTGTCTTCTCTCTGTCGTTTGCGTGTAGACCAACCTGCCAATATCCACTTTTTAGGTCTAGTGTGGAGAACCAACGGGAGCCTGCTAGTGTGGTCAAAGTGTTATCGATTCGGGGTAGTGTATATCATTCACCTTTCTGTAATCCACGCAAAATCGGGTGGTTCCATCCTTCTTTTTAACTAGCACGACGGGAGCAGACCATGGGATGATGGATGACTCAATAACTCCATTTTGTAACATGGACTCGATGTTTTCCTCGACTGCCTGTTGTTGTCCCAATGGTAGTAGTCTAGGTGGTATTCTGATGGGTTGAGCCTTTCCGGTATCTATTCGATGCAGGATGACCGGTGGTTCCATTTTGACTGTTAAACATTTGCCAGTGCTTGGCTTTCTTCTGGTTCTCTGGTGTCAGGTGTGTCAAATGGTCAGCAAACTGTTGTAGGAACTCTTTACTGGGCCCTGTCTCCTTCAACGACGTCTGGTACTCTTCTTCGCAATTGATGATGGTCTCTACTGGCTTGAAACAACCTATCTCTTGACCATTGGCAATTCTGATGTCGTTGTTGGACAAATTCAGGACTCTGATTGGTATATATCGTCCGGTTTTAACTATAGCCCGTCCAACTAAGTAGTCATGAGCTGAGTGTACGGGCTCCACCATTCCAACGCAACTCCCAGGATTGCTGTCTAGCCGCCCATGAATACTCTGTTCCGTTCGACCGGGAATTCTAGAAGAAGACTTTGCCACAAATTTTTTGGAGGTAACTGAACTGGACGGGCCGTGTCAATACAAATTCTTCATTTAGGAAACGAAGAACATCATATCTCGGGTCGAACATAAATCCATGCTGGCTAATTAGGTCCATACCCAGTATAAAATCGTCCTCAATTTTCGCTACCAGCACCCTATGACGGATCATGTTGTCCCCTATCTGTAGCACGACATCTGCCTCACCCTGTATTGACATGGACTCGCCGGTGACGGTTCTAAGCTGGATGTTATTGGTAACTGGCCGAATTTCCGAAGCCCTCAAAACCCTGGACTTAGCAATGGACACAGCGGCGCCGGTATCGATGGTGATGGTAACTGCTCGCCCATTGATGGTGCCTCTGATGACTAGGTTGCTCCTATATCTGCAAAATCCCCGAATGGATAACGTTTTGGGGGCTGGTGGAGGGTCAGTGAGCGTTCGCCCCCTTATGCTGACTGCCTGACGGTCCCTGGACATGTGGCTGTTCTGTTGGTTACCCCTGGTTGGAAGTGTCCTGTCCGTCCGCAGCGGTAACATGCCCCTCTGGTGCCAGTTCTTTGTGACCGTTCTAATATTTTGTTCAGACCAGCCAGCAGCGCTTGAAATGGTGACTCTGACTCTTCCTGGTTAAAGTAAACTGCTCGGACCCTCGGCTTGGACATGTTCATGGCGGCCTCTACTTCCATAGTCCGAAGTAGAGCTTCATTACTTTTCTTGACGCCACTTAGACTTAGATTTCGTTGTACTTCCCCATCTCTGATGCCGTTTATGAAACTCTGTATGGCCAACTGGTCTTTCGTTTCCTCTGGTAGGTCTGGATAGAACAAGTGAACTAACCGTCTAATCTCTGCTTCGAATTTTTGGAGGCTTTCACCGGATTTTTGCGTTTTTCCACTGAGTTGGACTTGGTATACCTAGCTCAAGGATTGATTGTCGTATCGCTTGTTCAGGATGGCGATGATCTTGTCGAAATTGCCTTGTTCATCTACTGGAATGCTTTGGAGGAGTTCTAGGGCCGGACCTCTTAACGAAATTACCAGAGAAGTAGATTTTTCTTGATTATCCCATCCATTAGCTGTAGGCACGGCCTCAAATTGCCTTTTATACATGGGCCAAGATGAACTGCCATCAAATGTGGGTGGTTTACTACAGGAACCTTTGGTAATCACGGTGTGCTGGTATTTCCCTCTCTGCAAATCGTGTTGCATTTTTTAAATTTCTGTTTCTACTTTGTTTTGAATAGCACTGATTTCAAAGTTCACCTGGCTCTGTATGGAATCGATGTCATCTACTTTGGTTTCAAGGGCCTCCACATTATTTTTTAGGATCTTTATGTCGTCGTTTATCTCTTTTATATCTAATTCTACTATTTGCATTCTTTCATTAACTGTTTCATTAACTTGTGATACTATTAGCATTAGTTGTTCAAATTGCATTTGTCTTTTTTCTTCAGTTATTTTAAATTCATTTTCTCGCTTTAATTCAACTTGTTCTTGTTTTTCTTCAAATAATTTGAATTCATTTTGTCTCGTCAATTCAGTTTGATCTTGTTTTTCTACAAATTTCGAGAACAATCCCTCAATTAAATTTTGTTGTTCATTTTTCATCGTAGTGACAAGATTTTTTAATTTTATTTTAAGTTCATCAAAAGATTTTACTAACCTTTGCTGAATTTCTTCTTGATGTTGTTTTTCCTTCTTGTGGCGTTTTTCTAGAATCTGGGCTATTTTTTCGTCTAGTCCCTCCGTAACCTGCTTGACTATTTTTTTGGTAGTTTCGTCCATTCTTTCCATGCTACGGGTTTCCATAAATCAAATTACGATTTTAACTGCACTTAATCCTTTACTTCTGACACCAAATTGCAATATAATCCGTGGGTTCAATTTAAAATTATAAAACTAATATTCACTTTCACTTTTCCAGAACTTTTATTTACATCAAATTTAAACAGAACAGCGGATTCACAATAACATTACCATATACGCTAGTCGTCGCGGTATAACTAATAACTGCTGCGAGGATGGGTCCTCCTTTTAAAATCAGCGTCGAATTCTCTAGTATAATCCAGTGGCAATTTTACAGTTGTCGAGTTATGATCGAGATAAGTTTTTCTCCCGTCCGAACCTTCTAGCTTTTTTATATATCCCAGCGATCGTTGTCGTACTGAAATGAAACAGGGTCGGCTTTGGAAAATGTCGTAATAATATTATAACAAAGTTATATAATAGATGAAGTGTCATCGACTCTTGACACGTGTGCAAAATTTCAAGTTAATCAGACTTCTTTAAGTTGGCGAAAAAAAGTTGAAAGTTTCCGTTACATTCATACAGATATTTTCTCTTTTTTATCTTGAAGATCCTAATTAGGATAGGTTATGTAAAAATTGAAGTGCCATTTTATTTTCGAATTATAAGCTATTGACAGAAATAATAAACTTTTCTTTTATGTATGAATTTGAAAAAAAGCAATATTAAAAATTATATGAAAGAATTTTGGTCGTATTATAAAACTCCAGACCGGTGCACTATCAAAAATCGTTTTTACCAATGTCAAAATTGTTACACCATTTTCATTTATTTAGTGGTATAATAGTCAGACTTTAGTTTAATGTAGATATTTCACATTTTTTATGTAGACAATAATTCATTTTAGGGCCATATGTTTACTATTTTTGTAGGTGGTCAATTGAAGCCTGTTTGGCCCTAACTTTAATTTTTTTTTCTCGTTAAACTTTCTAAATATATGTCTAGTACTATATATTTCCGAAAAGCTTATCTACATATTACAACAAGTACCAGTTTTCTATGTTATGTGGTTAATATATGTATAACAAATTGAATATTTAAATTAAGAAAAGTTAATACTTCAGAGTCGACAAGAATTTCGGTTTTTACTCACGTTTGCAATTTGATGTCACTTCAAAAAATTAGCTAAAGATTTTTCAAATGCAATATGTAGGGTTGTGATAAATTTATATCCTGATGCTATGATACAATCAAACATCAAAATGCGATAACCATAAATGGCACCTGTGGCTAAAGGGTTGAAATAAGAACTTTACAATGTGCCTTAATTTTCTCGCTTCTGGCAATCGAAAGAATGAAAGTTGACATAGTGAGTAGTCCATAAAAAAATTGCCATAAGGTTTGGGTGTGGCTAAATACGGTTAATGATCGGAAAATTTTGCGGAAAATTTCAAGGTTTATTCCGACATTTTCTCTTTAATGAATATAAGTGCAATATTAACTTTAAATAGTAAGAATTCGTTAAGAAAATGCCATGAGCGTCGGGAGTGGTCTTCCTACAAAAAAAACTTGCAGAAAAACATGTAAAAATTGCCACACTTTTGTTTGTCATTTGGCATTCGGCTAAAGGTTATTAAAAGATCATATAACAAAAGCCATACGTGTCGAGTGTGGCTTTCATATTTCAAATAATTAATACATGTAAAAAATCATTTCAAAAATAACTGTTTTTGAAATTATTTTCATGTTATTTCGCAAATATTAGTTTTGATAAGCCAAAATTATGTACGATTAAATTAGTTTTGTATTATTCTCAAACAATTATTATTTCTGGAACAGTTTTAGAGAATTATTCACTCATTCTCAAAAGCTTGCGCACTTATTTATCTTTTTTATTAACTTTTGCAAGAGGACAACAACATTCTCACACTCCCAAATATGATACATAGACTACATAGTATTGACTGTAAAAATTAGATGTACCTATTTCCTGACAATTTGCATAAAATTAATGTTAGACTAATTTTTACATAAACCAATGGGAGCTAACAGAATTTTATTTATGTATTTTTATCAACCACGCTTGTGTTAAATGAATATACTAATCTAGTCAGCATGTTACATTTTGTCAAATTCCAGTTCGCTTTCGTCAAGGTGTCATTCGATTTGTAATTACATCTAGAAAGGTATTTATAATTTTAAATTGGTTCATCTATGATTCGCGTGCACAAAGCGATTCTCTCAGTGAAAGGAAAAAAATTAGGTAGTATTTAGAGATGTAAAGGGAAACATTACCGATAATCTGTTGAAAAATGAGTTTTTCCGAAATTTTTAAATTGCATTTATGCTTTTAAATGAATATCGACATCTAGATAGTATTTAGACTTTTGTTAATTGCGTGACTTTTTCAAGTTGGAAATTATAAAACTCTGGATAAGTGTTAAACGAAAAACCTCCGATTTTTTTCACTTTATGAGTCTAGTCTCAGATAGCCAGAGGAAGGTTCCCTGTCAGAAAAATTAGAAAAGTTGAAATTCCACTTTTCTATAATTATTAAAAAATCAAAAACATAATTTGTTTTTCCAATACCTATGTCATTCGTTTTCTTGTCATTTAAAACTACCTGAAAATAATGTTCTTTAATTTTTTACGCCCGTTGTTTAAAGAATTTTTCTATTTATTATTGAAAAGAATGTTAATTTTTAAATGTCTCTAAAAAAAAGTGGTAAACCTTTTTTTTCCAATGGGGATCCTTTGTACAATTATCTGAAAATAGATTCAGAAAGTCAATATCATGTTCGTTTTCAGCCATTCTAAAAAACCCCGGGGTAACAAAATTGTACTGATTTCCGTCATTATTTACCTAGTTATACATTGCTTATCTCAATCACATGCATATAGAATCTATCTATCTATCATATATGAAAATACTTTTTTCATGCGCACCAAATTTTCAAAATTTATTTATCCTACATGATCACAAACTTTGTAGACGCTGTCATGAATCAAATGCAAAAACTGAGGCCTATTTTAGTGCTTTATTTATATAATATATATTATACAATTTATTACATTATAATATACGTACAGATATTGATTTTAAAGCGAATCACTCAATATCCCATAAATATTTATAACGCACCATCTAATTTTTATTCGTCCTTAATAATCTAATTTCTCAATTGTAAACATACAAAATAGAATAAAAAGTAGGGCAACTTGGGAAAATAATTTTCCGCCTGTTCTAAAATATCACATAATTCTAATAATCATCATTATATTAGAGAATGGAAATTTCATTAAGTAAAATTTTAATAGCTTTAAATTTTGTATTGAATATTGTTGAACAAGTAATATTTTTAGGTGATCTCCTAGTATCCTTTAATAATTAAGATGTCAAAGCGAAGTTGACCCTTAAAACTATAATCTGGTGCTAAAAATAGCACGATAAACAAATATAACCTTGAACTCGCCTCATGAACTCTTATGAACGTTGCCAGCTTCACGGACGCACGTTAATCGTTAAATATACACCTGCAATATACGCCTGTCGAATTAGGCGCTTCTAGCGGAAAATCTCGAAACCTTTTCTTGTCAGTTTTTGACCATTGTAGTACAATACGTCCACTGTCACTCGTGTTCCATACCTCTGACTCTATGGCCTACCGGTCAACAGTCAATGTTCCGTGTCATCGTTCTATGCCATACGTCAATGCCCCATACTTACGTTCCGTGCTATACATCAACCCCCCAACTCTATGGCCTACTTGTCAGCTGTCATTGTTCCGTCGTTCGATGCCATACGCCCCATACAAACGTTCCGTCGTTCTATGCCAACGTTCCGTGTCAACTCCCCTATCAGCCGAGGTCATTGACGCCAGGCGATGGCACGTGCGGATGAGCACGAGCGGTGTCCTCTTGTAATCAAGTAGGGGACTTGACCTTGAGAATTTTCCCACGACCAATTGGGGCGACCCCTGCTGACAGCCGTTCACCAGCATCATGTTAGTGTTGTATAATTTGTATGCGGCATACCTAAATAAATTATTACGTTATATTTTTATCTTTAGAAATAATCTCATACAAACCTCCTTAATATATTCCATTACCTGTCTTTTATGTGCATCAGGATAAACTTTGTAAATATATTTAATACATATTATTTTAGCTTCCGAATTCCGAGATTTGTTTTGACATTTACTTGTATTAGATCTTAGGTTATCGATTACCGATATACGTCAAGGACTCTCTGCCTACCGGGTGTTAGACCGAGTTCACTGTCTTCATAGACTAGCAATAAGGACAAGCGCTTCTGGGGTGAATCTTAGGGTGAATTTAGATGCAGCGTAATGGCCGAGCAGAATAGGCGAGCGGAATGGGCGCAAAACATAAAGAATGGTAATTTTTTGTTCCGAGGACTCGCCAGCCAATCATTGCTCGTAAAAAATTACATATCTCATCCCGCAACCAACTTTTCCGTCGGTCCTTATTCCCTGCAGATTTTGGTGTTCAGTCTTTCGGTGAGGAATTAAAATGAAAAAAATCAAAGGTGTACGTTTTGATATGTTGCATTTTATTGCAGCTAATTCAAATCCAATATTTATCAGAAATTCATTCAGAAAAATTTTGATCATGTTGTCTATATAGTGCCTAAAAAATTCTAAAAGATTATCAATGTAGGTTTGACCAATATCACTTAGCAGACTCTGTATGGAGACATCAATAAATTGATAGCGTTATTGGAAGACATTTTCAATTTTATTTTAATTATTTAGCCAAGATTGCATGGGCTTCCTTAGCTTTTTGGTTAGGGGTGTGCAAATCGGCAGATTTCAGCTACTAAAAGGAAATATAAATCATCTGGTTTAAGCCTAGGAGGTGGCAAATTAGAAATTTCCTCTTGTAAAACAAATATAAATAATAATGTGTATTTTATACATACTAAAGAGTATAAAGTAAGTATAAAGAAAGATTTTATTTCGTCTACATAAAATACTGTTTAATAATACTCTAGCTGAAAATGTACAATATCAACAGTTTTTATGGCAGAGGTTAAAAACTGTTCTTAGGCAGGATTGCTCAAATCTGAACAATGTAAAAATCAATGTTTTTTTTAAGTTTAAGGAATTAACTAATAACTCTATCCTTCAGAGATCGGGAATATTAAATTAAATAACCATAAAAAAACAAATAAGCATGTGATCAAAATTTATTTTTATAAAAATATGTCAGATGGTCTAAACATTTTCTCAGAATTTAACAATCAATATATTTTCTTCATATGATTAATAATTGGCTATATTGTTTCTTTCGATTAACATATCGAGTTTCCACAGTTAACGAGCATATTTCTTCAATAGTGCCCAGATTAGTTCAATGAGTTAAGTATACAGATAAGTTGGGCATACCTTTAAACTCTAAACTTCGTATGTTGTTTCATCTAGATCATTCTTCTTAAATGTTGATGTGACAGTAATTTACATACTTGCAAAGGCTCTTTTTTTAGTAAACCTCATTGTGTCCGCATTTATGTTGCTTATTAGCTATAGTAACAGATTTTTACTTTTCCCGTATATTGTTTCACGTTTCACTTAATCTGAAATGGTGTTGTTCAAAATTATTATACTTGGTCAGTAATAAATGTATTATTTCAGAAAAGTATACTTCACAAACGTGATAACTTTTTTCTTCATGGTACTCCTTCGAAGATTTTAACATAAATTCTAATAAGCATCCATCAACAAATTCTTTATCTTCTCTAACATAGGCCACTTCTTGGACAATACCTTGTGTTTGAATGAGTTCCCATCTGTTAACGTTTAAAATGGTTACTTCTTCAACTCCGGGTATGATTAAGCACTTAGAAATTATACTTCAAATACTTCGAGTCAAATATCCATGTGAATAAAATGCCAGGTACATTTAATACCCTAGTTTTTAACTAATAATTTAATTTCACAAGAGTAAAATTAGATATTTTAGCGCGAAGTGAATATCGACATCTAGGAATTTCAGGGAAATCTAGCCCCAAACCGGGAATCGTACTTTGTATAAGGCGTTTTCCAGTGGTTCATAGGATAGAAGTCAGAGAGAAGGGACTGATCTCTCTGATATAAGTTATATAAATGAATTCGTGGGTTACCTAAAACCTATGAAAACAATTATGATACTATCATTTCGAGCTAGGTTACCCTGAAACCCTTCGATGATTATATTCATTTCGCTATAAAATATTAAATTTAGGTAAATGTACTAAATACATAAATAATTATTCCAGATTTCCATCAGTTGAGAGGAGCGCAACTCAACCTTCAACCGATTGTCGACCGATCGGCAATTGGTTAATGCATTGGACGTTTATTGCGCAACTCGATGCATGTACCAGTCGGTGGCTGCACCACCGATTCTAGCCTGAAGCCAGTGATCGAAATTACCGGGCTCTCTTAAGTTAGCGGAGATAAATCAATTTTTTGTAAAAATGTTTGGCACATTCAATTGTTCGTCATTTGTTATTCATTATTCGATCAAAAATAACTTTTGTTCGTTATTGGTTTGTCTTAAAAAAATGTTTAATAAGTTGACCCTTAAGTTGGCACCAACTTTAGATATTTGGCCTGTTTTTGTTTTTTATTAATAGATCAGAACTTTTTATTCTTTGTTCACTCAAAAATATTCTTTGTTCGACCTTACTTATATTTTTAATTTATTGATGAACATTTGTTTATAGGTTAATATTTTTTTAATGCGCATGAGCAGTTAAAGCTACAAATTGAGATATCTGCCCTAGGACTCCGATCAATAGAAAACTTTTGTAGAATCGAAAAGTGACGTCACTTTAGAAATGTTCGTACTCATAACTCGTATCATCGTTATACGACAGTTATGCCTTATGACGACAAAATAACGTCACTTTTCGATTCTATAATACTTTTCTATTCATCAGAGTCCCACGGCTGATACTTTATGAGAGGGAACGCACTTGGATGCATAACCTACAAACCGTATTTTGTTTTTTGTTTTGTCAATTTCCAAACCAAATAAGATTGAACAGTTGAACTCAACTTTTGTATTTTTAATTCATATAATAAATTATATAATGATCAAAGCTATATCAACGAATATAGACTCTATAGACTCTTATAGAAGCGCACGTCTTATGGAGAGAATGTCCTCTGTTTACATGTTAGTATGTTACCCACGCGATGGGGGCGCTGGTATTTCAGTTAATGTGTCCTGTATATACAATATTATTGAAGCACCAAAGAGTTCAGGCAGTAGCCGAGCGCTTAAAGCGCCCGCCCACAAATCTGATGTTCCCGGGTTCAAGACCCAAGAACAGATGTTTTTTTTTGTTTTTTAATAAATGTTGTTATTAATTAATTTTATGAATAAATTTTATTTGTCTTCTAGACGTTGTTTGTGGCATTATCTGCAATATTACTTTTAGGTTTTTTTGGGCAATAACACCAAAATCGAAATAAAACGACGTATATTGATGGAAAACCAAACGTTTCAAAGTCTATTTATTTTTTTAAATTGCAAAATGCCGTTTTATTTCGATTGTGGTGTTATTGCTCAAAAAAACATAAAAATAATTAAAAAAGAATAAATTTTATGTACCACTTTCATTATTTACATTAACATATTCCGTTAATATTGACAAAAAGATCATATGAAATATTTAATAGTTGCAAGTTGGTAGTCTTTTAATGCGAGCGCAAAAGTCGCGCCAAACCATTAGTTTTTTATTGACAGTTAACGAAACTGCATATCATGACAGTTTTTATATTGTAAAATCTTAAAATACAGATTAATATTTATTTAATTCAAGTGTAGATATTGAATAAGTGTTTGTTCATCTAAATAAATATTCGAAGAATGTCCAAGAAACGTTCGTTGTGTTCTTATCTGGGGTGCGAAAACAGTAGGGCGAAAAATCCTTGCTTGAGTTTCCATCGTTTTCCAAAGAATCCCGCAAGGTTTGCACAATTATTTTGCTAATATTAGTATTTTTTGTTTCTATGGATAATAACAGAATTTTTATTTATTTATTTTATTAAACATTATTCACCTAATTCTGTGCATTTATTTTATATACTTATGATAGTCCTATAAAGGCATATATTATTATTCTTAGTCACACCCATTTTTTTAAATTAAAATTGTATAACATATAAGGCCACACAACCAGGAGGTAAGTAATGATTAACAAAACATTAAACGTTTGATTATTATTATACAATTTTAGTCACAATCTAAATAATTTATGAATATAATAAAAATCTATATTTAAAGTTGGTAATTTTGTACCGAAAAATCATCAATTTTTTTAAATTTATCTGGATTTTACAATTTAATAGAGTATTTATTTAGAGGTCTTAATAATTATTATATAAAATGTGTAAGGTTTTTTATATTAAGAAAAAATGTAAGTGAATACTACAACTCGTACGTGTTAGAAATGAGCTTTTTGGCGAAATTTTGCTATGCTTTTCTACCGCCTTCCAACTTACGACTGTTCGGTAAAGATCTTATATTTACCTCGACAAATGTCTAGACGATTTTAATGTAACCAATCAGCTTTAAAAAAAATTTCCTGTATTAATTTAGTCTCGAAGAATGGATTGCTCGTTCAGGAAACGACAAGTTGAGATCACTTAACATCAAGTAGATCCATGACAATAAGCGAATTTGTTCGGAGCATTTTGCTGAACAAGACTTCGAGATAAAAAAAGGTATTAAAACACTTTTGTCTGGTACTCTTCCTATCAAATCAAGCACTTTAATTGTAGATAAAGGCTTGCAATTAGCTAAAACTCATAAAAATTGTACGATTAAGAAATGTTTAAATAATGTCATTGATCCGAACTTCACCCGAACAACTGTAAGTACATCAATTTAGATTTACCCATAAATTTTAATAATCATAATTTTTTACCTGCCAATAATGCATCCGAAAGTAGCTCTTTAAAAGTGAATTCCGAATCAATAGAACGTATTACTGAAGAATTGATCTTTAGTAGCCTAGGTTGTGAAGCAAATGAAACTGATTTTGTTGTAGTTAATTCAAGTAGTAATAAAAGTAACCAAAGGGTAAATTTAATGGAGAACTTTTCACTTAAAATAAATCAACAGTTATCTAATAAAAAACATAAGACTTCAAATAAAATTGACCAGTTATGCAAGTATGAGGATAGAATTAAAAAACTTCAAAAATTGTTAAATTGTAAAAATAAAAAAATTAAAAGATTACAAAGGGAAGTAGATGAATCTAAAGAAGCAGTAGATTTCTTCAAAAAATACCAAAAATTAAATGGCAATGTTTTAAATTTCTTTAAAATGCAAGTCGACCATATTAAAATTAAAAAGTGGACTGAGGAAGAAAAAAAATTTGCAATGTCATTATTTTACAAGTCCCCCAAAGCCTATACTTTTCTTCGGGAACTTCAAAAATTTGCCTTGCCTTGCGTTAGTTTGATTAGAAAATGGGTTAATGAACTTGATATTTTACCGGGTGATTGAAAAAATTTATTAATATTATTACAGTCAAAAGCACAAACTATGACCGATAAGGCTAAGGAATGTGTTTTAATGTGGGACGAGATGGCAATAAAAAAGTGGCTTGAATATGATACGAAACATGATTTAGTAGAAGGTTTTGAAGATTTCGGGAAGCACGGTCGAACGTCAAAAGTGGGAGATCATGTTCTTTTATTTATGATACGGGGTAGAAGTTTTAATTGGAGACAGTCCTTTTCGAATTATATTTCGTCTAGATCTTGTAAAGGTAAAATCTTAAAAACGCTTATTTTAGACGCAATTAAAGACATTGAAACTACGGGTTTAAAAATAAAATCAATGGTTTGCGATTGTGGAAGTACTAATAGGAATGCTATAAAATCTTTAGGTATTACGGAAGAAAATCCTTATATTGAAATTTCATCGAAAAATTTGGTTTAATTATGACGCTCCCCACTTAATTAAATGTCTTCGTAATAACTTCCGTAAATACGTTTTCAAAAGTGAATGTCGGTGCGTATCCTGGGGTGTTCTGCGTGAGTTAAGGGACAGAGAAAAAAAACATCCAAGTCGAGCTGCATCTAAGTTATAGGATAGGCATTTGGATCCAAATGCATTTGAGAAAATGAATGTTAGTTTAGCAGCGCAAATTTTTAGTAATAACGTTTCAGCTGCCATACTAACTGGTGCAGCGTCTCCAAAAGATCCTTTAACTCACCCAGATTGCATAGCAACTGCTAACTTTATAAAAATCATTAACAATCTTTTTGACTGCTTAAATTCTAGGAATGCAAGTGACAAAAATCCTATGCGTCGACCTCTATCAGATCAAAATCAAAATGTAATCGTCTTTTTAGAAAAGAGTGTTATCATGATTAAAACTTGGAAATGTTTTGATAAAATGGGGATGAAATTTGTCTGCCTAGTTTTGAGGGTTTTGTTTTAAGTATTCAAAGTATTTTAAAGCAATGGGCGGAGATAAATGTGAGGGAGGTTTTTATTTGCTCACATCTAGGCTACAACAAGACCCATTAGAAAATGAATTTGCTGTAATAAGAAGTCGTGGTGGACATAATAAAAATCCTACTGCAATGCAAGTCCGACGTAATTTACAATATTCAATAACGGCAAAATTAACGTCTTTGTCTCATATAGCGAATTGCAAGCCTGATGAAACCGTTCCCTTATTAGCAATTAATGAAAATGATGATGACAAATCGTTGAATGCTGAAGAAAGGGAAGAAGAACCTTCAAACTCGAGTGATGCAAGGTCGCACGTGATTCTAAATGATACTGAATATGTTATATTTGAAGTTGATGATTATGATTCAGACACTAGCAGTAAAGATTCTTTTCACTAATACAGACACTGGCTATTCTCACACTGATACCGCTAGTGAAGCCGTTTCTGATACCGACACCGCTAGTGAGATATCATTTGATGTTAATAGTAACATGACTAGTCAAACATTTACACAAAAGGCTAACTTATCGTCCACAGAAGACACTGACATAGATAGTGCTGGCGAACAATCATTTGATAACCTTTTACAGAAATTTTATTACAAAAAAGTAAATTCCGCTCAGCCTATCGCACTAAATGATACTTCTCTTTCTACAGCCAACGAGCTCAGATCAGAGTTGTTAAGAGCAGATAGTGTGGAATCAGTTGAATGTGAACCTGTTACTTTTACTAATTACAGAATTCCATCTGATATTTCTAATTTTACAAATTTAACGGAGAATTTTACCTATGAACTACAAAAGCAATCAACTGATACAAATACAACAATATTAGATGCTTCCATGAAATATGTTGCAGGGTATTTAGCTTTTAAATATTTATCAAAAAGTAACTGTGACTGTTGTAAATCTGTTTTTACTCGCGAAAATAAAAATTTAGAACAAAGCAATGATCTTTTAATATTTTTAAAATCGTACAAAATATATCAAAATGAAGACAATTTACATAATCTCTGCGTTCCTTCAGACTACTTTACTGCTGTTATTAAGACAGCTATTAATTTTTATGATTCAAATTTTGATAATATAAATTATGTGAATGGTGTAGGAGAAATCATGGTCGATAATATTATTGCGAAAATTAAAGAAAATCATAAAGACTTTTTTTAATTGATGAACCCTGTAATTTCCATAGGAAACATGTAATTCAATTTTTAGTTCGTGTACATATATTTTATAAATTAAAATGGTTGAACGCAGATAGGAGGGACCAAAAATGTTCAAGAAGACGCAAATCAGATAAGAATACAACACGCTCTAATAAATTAGATATTTGGAACCACAATTAAAATCAAATATTTGTAGTTTAAATTATTAATAAATATTCAGGGTTTTTAAAATAACATTTCTATCATTAAAAAAAATTCGTGCACTTATTAATTTGATTTGCATTTCTTTAAATATCAACAACTGTAACAAAAAAACTAACCGTTTTTTTCTTCCCTATTAATAGAAACCTTATTCCTTTTCATCCCATCCCAATCCTGATGGAAGATGATCTGCTACCTTCCCGCTTGGTTTCCATCGAGTAGTATAAGTTTACATAGTACATTATTAATGATTAGGTAATCATGAAATTAATTTAAAATTTAATTAAAACATTACACTTTTTTGTAAACTTATATTAGCCAAAGTAGATCCTTTTTTTCTCTGTTTTTTTTCAAAACATATTTTTTAATTTATAAAATAATTCGTTTTACGAAATTCTGTTTTATATAATATTTAGTATTTTGAAAAAATATATATACATTCAACGGTAGCAACAATTCAAAATTTGTAACTTCTTATTTTATGTGATTTTAAAATGAGTTTTAATCATTTATGTGAATTGAAAAATGAAAATAGTACATAAAACCAATTAATAAGGACTTAATACTTAAAAAAAATAAACATTTTGCGGATTCGAACCCGCCAGCTTCAATTACAAACCCCGCGCCTCACTCTTTCCATCACCAGACCCTAACTAGATTAATTGATTTTAGACGGTATCGACGTTGCTTGATTTGTAGTACATCAGCGCCCCCATCGCGTGGGTAACATACTAACATGTAAACAAGGGACATATTTTACTTAAGGCGTGTCCTTCTATAAGAGTCTATATTCGTTGGCTATATCAAGATAATGTCCAATAGAAAATTGTATATTAGAACACATATTCAGTTTATGATGAATTTAATTTGAAATTGTGCTTTAATTGCTCTATAAATGGGCTTACCAGTGCAAAATTCAAGAGTAGTAGTAATACCTACTTGTAATTATTGTGCTGGATCACTAGATTGTTTTCAATATATAATATATATAAAGTTTTTGTGTATAACTATTCACAATGAATTTGTTATTCTAGAACAGTCAACTCCTTCAGAAATTGTACTTATAATTTATATTTCTTTATAAATTTATTTGAGAATATACAACAAGAGAAAAGTATTTATGAAGAGATGGATCAAAACAACAAAGGATTTAATAAAGACAGCAAATACTTCAATCTTCTGAATTCATGTTAACCTAAAATCCAAATAATTAACTGATACTACAATTGCAATTTCCACAAATTACGTTTTTTGAAAACTGTCCGACGCGTTTCGACTAATGTCTTTGTCAAGGAACTAGACTAACTGGGTATTTCTTGAGGAAGTTGTATTTATATTCGAGAAGTGATATAATTACCAGGTACTTAGTTTTAAACAGGATTATTTAATTTTATTACAGGTAAAAGGATTAACTAAAGAGGTTTATTAAGGGAGAATTATTTATTTATGTCTGGTCGTTTAACAAATTACCAGTATTTTTAAGTTTATTAATCTCCAATGATTCTAAAAGGTTTAATTTAATCCCTTTATTTTCTGAATGTAATAATTTAAAATTTTCCTCGAAAAGATGATTTTCTGTTACTAAATGTTCAGCATAATTGGAATCTGGTTTTTGATTAATGAAAGAATTACGGTGTTAATAGATACGTTTTTTACACGCTCTGCCGCTTTGACCGATTTGCTGGCAGCAAAACCAATATTGATTCATATAATAGTATAACCTATTTTGGCAAACCAAGTTCAAAAATAGCATCCTTTTTAAGAAAACAGAATATTAACGTTGCATTCAAAACAAACAATAGTCTTGGAAAATTTATCAAAAATAACAAATCAAAAATCGCTCCAAAAAATAAATCTGGAGTCTATAAATTATCATGTGGGTCATGCCCTAACGCCTATATCGGTCAAAGCGGCAGAGCGTGTAAAAAACGTATCTATGAACCAGGTAATTTTTTCATTAATCAAAAAACAGATTCCAATTATGCTGAACATTTAGTAACAGAAAATCATCTTTTCGAGGAAAATTTTAAATTATTACATTCAGAAAATAAAGGGAATAAATTAAACCTTTTAGAATCGTTGGAGATTAATAAACTTAAAAATACCGGTAATTTGTTAAACGACCAGACAGAAATAAATAATTCTCCCTTAATAAACCTCTTTAGTTAATCCTTTTACCTGTAATAAAATTAAATAATCATGTTTAAAACTAAGTACCTGTTAATTATATCACTTCTCGAATATAAATACAACTTCCTCAAGAAATACCCAGTTAGTCTAGTTCCTTGACAAAGACATTAGTCGAAACGCGTCGGACAGTTTTCAAAAAACGTAATTTGTGGAAATTGCAATTGTAGTATCAGTTAATTATTATAATGAATTTCCAACAAGTATCGGCCGAATCAATTCAGTATCTAAAATCCAAAGTCAACACAACTGGTAATGAAATAGGACTAACAATAATCATCAAAAACATGAAGATACAGTACTACCAAAAATAAACAGGAGGGTCATACTTGAATGAATGACATTTCTCAAGAAACTGTAGGTACTTATAAAGTTTAATTCAGATTTATTTGACAATATATAACAAGATGGCCAATATCTCAATCATCTAAGATTTATTATTGTCTAAATATCAACAAATAAAAATGGCTCAACACAGTAATGAAATAGGACTAAAAATAATTATTAAGAACATCAAGATAATGCACAATGAACCAGTAGACCTTTAGGTCATAATATGACTCTGGGACACAGATAGTAGCTAATGTCACGACTACCTGATGTAAATAGAAGGCTCAAACTTGGATGAATTACATTCAGAACAAACTCAATAATCTTGAAGTCCAAAATTTTATTGATGGCAGAGTCTGGGTCTGGACAATGAAACATTTGGAATGGTTGAAAAGTACAAAGTTTTCTGCAAGTTTGGTGTTATTCCCAAGAAGTCCATAAACATTCTGTTTTGTGTTTACTACATATTGCTTAAAATGGACTTTAAATAAATCTATTTTTCACTTGTATTTATTAGTTTTAACCTTGCATATTGTACCTAAGGTTAAATTTAAGATAAATTTAACATTTCTTATTGCCACTTTATGTAATTTTTGTAGTTTGAACTCATGAATGAATAAAACATTTCAAAAGCTTTTTGGAAAGATTATAGAGTGTTTCATTGCTACGATAGCTGTTTGTCAATGAATTAATTGTATGTCTATACTTATATTCGCTTTGAGCGAAGTCATGGTAGGGGAAATAAAATCGACCGACGCGTTCGTAGTGGTCACTTTGAGCATTACGGGAGGCTATTATTACTGAAATTGTAAGCAAGTACACGTAAGTATTTATTTTGTTCTAATTTTAATAAAATAAAAAAAATGAGACACCAAAGTTGTTGTGTTGTGAATTGCAAGAATACCAGCAGAAAAAGTAGGTGCAAATTTTATAAATTTCCGACTGCTAAATGGAAAATAAATCAACGGAATCAGTGGATAGCTGCAGTTAAAAGGCTAAAGTAAGTAGTACCATAACCTTAATTTTATCAATAACAATAATTTGGAGCATTGCAAACCTTTGCAAAATTTTTAACTTTTGTAAAAGTTAATCATTTTTTAGGAATTCTGTAAGCAAAATAATCTAATATATAAATCCCTTAAATTCAAAAATTAAAAAAAAAACAGACAAATACATATATTTGAAAATGAAAGAAATGTATGAAAAATAAAAATTTTAAATAATTAAAACGTACGGATAAATTGTTTCATTTGCTAATTGTGCAGTTTTTATTAATTTTGTTTACTATTTATTATAATATTCAAGAAATTGAACTTGCGTATAATAAATATCAGTCTTTTTAAGTACTAACTTATTATCAATAAATTGTAAATACTTGACATTACTTGAATTATCAGCAATATTGATTATCGATTTTTTCTCACAGGAACTTGGACATTTAAATTCGACAATTTTAGAAATACAGCCATCATCAGTGACAACACCATCAAGGCTTGCACAAAGCCATGGCTGAAATTTACTAACTAACACACCAACCCGTTTAACAATGCAATTTGTCAACTCTTGGTATTTTTCTTTGGCATGAGTTTCCATTTTTAAACCATATCTGGTTGAAGCGCTGTCAATTTTACTAGGGTTTAATATATCTGGAACTAAAGCTTCAACTGGTTTTTTGCTTAACACTTTAATATTATGAACATTTGAACTTGCGGAAATTCTTAACCGTCGAGCTTTGAACCAATTGATACTAGAAGACTGCTTAACAGTTTGACAAGACAAATTGACGATTTCCTGTTCTGATAATTGCACGTTTTTTTGATAAAACTCTCGTATTTTACTATCCATGTGGTACTCATTTTTGTAAATTAAATACTCCTCACAGTAAATTAATAAATTTTCGATACACACAGCGCATTCTTCGTTCTCCAAATTCAATTCGACTTGCGCTAATAAAGAGTTCAAAACATTTCTCACAGTATGTTTATTATCTTTTTTAAATTGTGCTTGTATTATTAGTTTTAAGGGTGAATCAACGTTTAATTCAGCGATGGAAACGTTTTGAGGTTCATGTAATTGGGTGTATTTGTGTGGCATCATATTTTTTAAAATATTCTCCTTTGGAATATTTTGTTTTTGCAAATTGACGTGCACTCGGCTTGCCCCACTGCTGCTCATGACTTGTTTTTGAAGCGCTCTCTTCATTGTTAATAAAATAAATTAAAGCCGCGATGTGTTTGCACTTTTTACTCTGATTATACACACAATTACAGTGTACATCTGTCACATGGCGTACCGAATTTATCTAAAATAAAATAATAGAAAAACCTGTTAATAACAATACTCTAACATTATTTAGCACGACAAAATAAATAATCAAATTTTTAATTACGTTCAATGAAGTAATATATGGTGTACTGTGGACCGAGGCTTGTCAAATAATACGAGATTTTATTAAGAAGCTGTCGTTATTCCGTCTATATTCCTCGACGTCTCTTACATGCTCTGCAAGAGCAAGATTTTTACCCTTGGTGACTGTTGCTGGTTGAAATTCTATTTGATGAGTGATCGACTGAAATCCGGTTTTTATTATAATATCCATGGCTTCTTTGTTGCTACAAAAAAAATTACATTAATTCAACAGATATTTATTTAACTACTTATTTTTTATTTTAATTTTTTCCTTTGCATTCTTTTTTGACTTTAATTTGAATTTCAAGCAACTTAACCTAATATTTACTGCGTTCTTATTAATTTTTTATCATTATACTTACTTGTTGTTGATTCGTTTAATTGAAAGAAAAAACTGGAATCACTATAAAACTGTCACATATTTTTTTTACTTTTGTTTATAATATTTATTTATTTTTCGATTTGTTGCTATTGACATACGTATAAAAACATGCTTTGATAGCCTCCCATAGTTCATATTTTGTTTGGCGCTACAGTCACACTCATAGCGAATACAGTATTCAAATAACTAGAAGTGTAAGCAGAAGGATAGAGAATTATGTGAACAGACTTAAAGGGGGCAGATGTGATTTACAGAAAAGTTGTCATTGACAATATAAATAAATTGCCTGTGGAGGTTGTTAAGATTGGTTAACTACTACTACTTAAATCTAAAGTTACAATAACTTTTAATATTACATTGTTTGGGAATGAAGTAGCCACAAACAAGTTGGAAATGTTATCCATTAATTTAGCATACAATTTTCAATAGAATTTTGAAGCTTTTCCTCTCATATTTCATATAGTTTTCAGTACTTTGGTAATGGACCAAATACATAACTATTTTTGCTGCTTAATGATTTATGATTTTTTTATTACTGGTATTAAAATACTTTTTATGGTGATATTTTTAGGGTTGACATAACTATTACTTAATTTGTAATGATATATTAGTTATTTAACAGTAAAAGTATGATCTAAGTTTAAAGGACAGTTTTACAATTTATAATGGCCAAACTCTGTGTCAATAATTTTTTTAAAGTTTTTCAATAGACTTACACAGTTTAAACTGCAATAATTTATTTCTTCTGGTGCTTGGAATGACACTATTATTAAAATGAACGCCCTACTTGTAATAACTGACTGGCTAACCCTTCAAAGATTACCTGATAATATTGACCAAACTGTTCATATTACCTTTGACAATCATATAGATAAGTAATATTCCTGTGAAGGTGAAAATCATTAAATGAACTGAATTCTGCAAGTATTTTTATTATATTTGATTAATTGGGACAAACATATTTATTAAATAATTAATAAAATATAATATTTGGTTATTATCATCTATAAGTTACATAAAATAATGAATGCTACTGTTATTGCTTATATATTTAGTAAGCTTCTCCAAATTATATGAATAGCGACGCAACATAACTGTAAGTCTCTACTATAAAGATTACAAAACACATAATTTTGAGAGTTAGAAACAGTAATGAATTTGTCACATATAAAAATCCTTTAAAACTATACAACTTTTTCAATTAGATTCTTTTTGGTAATACCTATAATTTTGCAAATCAGTATCTTAAGATATGAAAGTTTTGTCACTCTATAAAAACATTAAAAACAGTAATAAAATAATTTTGTAAAGTGCAAGCCTTACTCTCATACTAAGGGTAATGTACCACCTTTGAGATTTGATACTATGTATAGGTCAGTCAAAGTAAGTATTAATTTTTCTAATACTACAATTTCAGACAAGCAAGTGAATAATGGATTTTCTTATATCTTGCTTCTTCCTTTCGCCTCTATACAATTTAAATTTCCTTAATGTCTTTTAAACCAAGCATTTTAAATTTATAAAAAATAAACACTTTAATTTCTCACAATGACCTTTTTATTTTATCTGCTACATGATCTGTTGCCCTTGACTTTTGGGAAAATATTTACTAAATTTTCCAATTTGGTCCCAAAAATTGAGATTAGGATTTTCGTTTTATTTTACCAATAAACTATCTGTGAAACCCTTAGGCTCAAAAGTTTGGAAGATAACGGGGTCAAATTTCAAATAATAGATAACTAAATCTTCAACATATTGTTACGAAATTTACCCAAAGCCGACCCTGTGTCATTTCAGCACGACAACAAACGCTTTAAGATAAAAAATACGATTCTCGAAAAGACTCGGCAGCGGAAGGAGCGATGATGATTTCTACTGGAGAATTCGACGGGGATTATAAAAGAAGCACGTCACGATCGCCGGGCAGTGATACCGCGTCGACTAGCGTATATGAGAATGTATTGTGAATCAGCTGTTTTAATGTAAGTAAAGTTCTAGAAAAGTGGAAGTAAATATTAGTTGTTATAATTTTATATTGAACCCACGGACTATATAGCAATTTGGTGTTAGAAGTGAAGGATTAAGTCAGTTAAAATCGTAATTTGATTCCTGGAAACTCGAAGTATGGAAAAAACCGACGAAACTACCAGAAAAATGATCAAACAGGTTACGGAGGGACTAGACGAAAAAATAGCACAGATTCTAGAAAAACGTGACAAGAAGGAGAAACAACATCAAGAAGAAATTCAACAAAGGTTTGTGAAATCTTTTGATGATAAACTTAAAGTTGAATTAGGAAATCTTGTTACTAATATTGATGAAAAACGTAAAATAGATTTAGAAAATCTTGTTTCCACGATGGAAGAAAAACAACATAATTTAATTGAAGGATTGTTCTCGAAATTTGAACAAAAACAAGATCACATTGAATTAAAACGACAAAATGAATTTAAATTATTAGATGAACACAGACAAAATGAATTTAAAATAACTGAAGAAAAAAGACAACTGCAATTTGAACAATTAATGCAAATAGTATCGCAAGTAAATGAAACAGTTAATGAAAGAATGCAAATAGTTGAATCAGATATAAAAGAAATAAACGACGACATAAAGATCTTAAAAAGTAATGTGGAGACTCTTGAAATCAAAGTAGATGACATCGATTCCGTCCAGAACCAGGTGAAATTTGAAATAAGTGCTATCCAAAGCCAGGTTAAAGCTGAAATCAGTTCAATTAAAGACGCAGTACACAGTGAAGTACAAGATAAAGTGAAAACAGCAATTAAAAAATTGCAACAAGATTTGCAGAGAGGAAAATACCAGCACACCGTGAGTACCAAAGGTTCCGTTAGCAAACCACCCACATTTGATGGCAGTTCATCTTGGCCCATGTATAAACGGCAATTTGAGGCTGTGGCTACAGTTAATGGATGGGATAATCAAGAAAAATCTACCTCTCTGGTAATTTCGTTAAGAGGTCCGGCCCTAGAACTCCTTCAAAGCATTGCAGTCGAAGAACAAGGCAATTTCGGCAAGATCATCGCCATTCTGGACAAGAGATATGACAATCAATCCTTGAGCCAGGTATACCAAGTCCAACTCAGTGGGAAAACGCAAAAATCCGGTGAAAGCCTTCAAGAATTCGAAGCAGAGATTAGACGGTTAGTTCACTTGTCCTACCCAGACCTGCCAGAGGAAACGAACGACCAGTTGGCCACACAGAGTTTCATAAACGGTATCAGAGATGTGGAAGTTCAAAGAAATTTAAGACTGAGTGGCGTCAAGAAGAGTAATGAAGCTCTACTTCGGGCTTTGGAAGTAGAGGCCGTCATGAACATGTCCAAGCCGAGGGTCCGAGCAGTTTCCTTCAACCAGGAAGAGTCAGAGTCACCATTTCAAGCGCTGCTGGCTGGTCTGAACAAAATATTAGAACGGTCACAAAGAACTGGCACCAGAGGGGCATGTTACCGCTGCGGACGGACAGGACACTTCCAACGTGACTGCCGAGTAAGGCTACCGGAACGATCACCAACCAGGGGTAGCCAGCAAACCGACCTTACGAACCAGGGAAACTCCAACCAGTCAGCATAAGGGGCCAAATGCTGACTCACCCTCCACCAGCCCCCAGGATAGTATCCATCCGGGGATTTTGCAGAGATAGCGGCAGCCTAGTCATCAGAGGCACCATCAACGGGCGAGCAGTTACCATCACCATCGATACCGGCGCCGCTGTGTCCATTGCCAAGTCCAGGGTTTTGAGAGCATCAGAAATTCGGCCAGTTACCAATAACATCCAGCTCAGAACAGTCACCGGCGAGTCCATGTCAATACAGGTTGAGGCAGATGTCGTGCTACAGATAGGGGACAACATGATCCGGCATAGGGTCCTGGTAGCGAATATTGAGGACGATTTTATACTGGGAATGGACCTAATTAGCCAACATGGATTTATGTTCGACCCGAGGTATGATGTTCTTCGGTTCCTGAATGAGGAATTTGTATTTACACGGCCCGTCAACACATCATTCACGCCCACAAAAATTGTGACAAAGTCTTCAGCTAGAATTCCCGGTCGAACGGAACAGATTATTCATGGGCAGCTAGACAGCAATCCTGGGAGCTGCGTTGGAATGGTGGAGCCCGTACACTCAGCTCATGACTACTTGGTTGGACGGGCTATAGTTAAAACCGGACGAGAGTCCTAAATCTGTCCAACAACGACATCCGAATTACCAATGGTCAAGAGATAGCTTGTTTCGAGCCAGTAGAGACCATCATCAATTGCGAAGAAGAGTACCAGACGTCGGTCAAGGAGCCAGGGCCCGATAAAGAGTTCCTACAGCAGTTTGCTGACCATTTGACACACTTGACACCAGAGAACCAGAAGAAAGCCAAGCAATTTATCACAAAACACTGGCAAATTTTTAACAGTAAAAATGGAACCACCGGTCGCACCAACATCATCCAGCATCGAATAGATATCGGAAAGGCTCAACCCATCAGAATACCACCTAGACGACTACCATTGGGGCAACAACAGGCAGTCGAGGAAAACATCGAGTCCATGTTACAAAATGGAGTTATTGAGCCATCCATCAGTCCATGCTCTGCTCCCGTCGTGCTTGTTAAAAAGAAAGATGGAACCACCCGATTTTGCGTGGATTACAGAAAGCTGAATGATGTCACGAAGAAAGACAGCTATCCACTACCCCGAATCGATGACACTTTGACCACACTAGCAGGCTCCCGTTGGTTCTCCACACTAGACCTAAAAAGTGGATATTGGCAGGTTGGTCTGCACGCAAACGACAGAGAGAAGACAGCGTTCTCCACCAGTAAAGGGCTGTTTCAGTTCACGGTCATGCCCTTTGGGTTATGTAATGCACCCGCTACATTTGAGAGGCTAATGGAGTATGTACTGAGCGGGTTAACATGGAGGACGTGCTTAGTGTACCTCGACGACATTCTAGTCATGGGCCAGACATTCGACGACCATCTGAAGAACCTGGGCGAAGTATTCTCCAGAATTAATAACGCCAACCTGAGACTCAATCCGAAGAAGTGTTCCTTGTTTCAAAAAGAAGTAGAGTTTTTGGGCCACGTAGTGTCCGAGTCAGGAATCCGCACCAACGAAGACAAGATAGAAGCCATCCGTGATTGGCCAGTTCCAAGAGACAAACATGAACTCCGAAGCTTCTTGGGCTTCTGTTCATACTACCGTCGTTTTGTTGAGGGATTTGCCACCATCGCCCCCCCTCTACATCGGCAGACCACCGATAAAGAGACCTTCCATTGGAATCAGGATTGCGAAACATCATTCAGGCGACTGAAGGCAGCACTATGCTGCAGCCCAATCCTAGCCTTTCCTACACAGTCCGGCAAGTTCATCTTAGACACCGACGCCAGCAACACAGGTTTGGGGGCCGTCCTATCCCAGGTGCAAGATGGTGAAGAGAGGGTGATCGAGTACTACAGCCGTGGATTCTCGAAGCCAGAAAGAAATTATTGAGTCACCAGAAAAGAACTTCTTGCAATAATAAGGGCTGTGGACCATTTCCACAAATACCTGTATGGTCGCCATTTCTTAATCCGAACAGATCATGCCGCACTCAAATGGCTGCTGGACATGAAGACACCGGAAGGACAACTGGCCAGATGGATGGAGAAATTACAGCAATACGACTTCAAGGTGGAACACCGTGCCGGCCGGTTGCACAATAATGCCGATGCCCTATCCAGAAGACCCTGTAGAGCGGAATGCAAGCATTGTCTGAAGACGGAACAGCGAGAGGGTATCTCCATCAGGCAGATCCGAGTACAGGCCAATGAATACTGGACAACGGAACAGTGCATCCAGGACCAAATGGCTGATCCAGACATCGAACCAATCTTGTCACTCAAAATGAGAGAGGCACCCAGGCCACGATGGGACGAGGTAGCTAGATACTCCGGGGTGCTGAAATCGTTATGGGCTCAGTGGGACTCTCTAAGAGTAGACAATGGAATGCTCAAGCGAGTTTGGGAAAGCGCTGATGGACGAGAAACTAAGTCCCAACTGGTAGTTCCGAAGAAAAAGGTACCAGCCATCCTGACCGAAGTACCTGATGGAATTACCGTAGGCCACCTGGGCATGAATAAAACCCTAGACAAAGTTCGCCAGCGGTACTACTGGGTGAATTACTTCGAAGACGTCAGAGCCTGGTGCCGCAAATGTGCCACATGTGCCGCCAGTAAGGGCCCGAAAACCCGAACCAAGGGCAGAATGCAGCAGTACAATGTGGGCCTCCCATTTGAGAGAATTGCCATCGATGTCGCCGGTCCGTTTCCCGAGTCTGAGAGGGGGAACAAATACATTCTGGTCGCAATGGATTACTTCAGCAAATGGCCTGAGGCATATGCCAAGCAAATGGCCTGAGGCATATGCCAAGAGGCAACCACGGTAGCGACGGTGCTAGTAGAACAACTATTCAGCAGGTTTGGCGTCCCGATGGAATTACATTCAGACCAGGGGCGTAACTTCGAATCGAATGTATTCCAGAAGGTCTGCACGATGTTGGGGATCAGGAAAACGAGAACAACACCATTACACCCACAGTCAGACGGAATGGTGGAAAGATTCAACAGGACCTTGGAACAACACCTATCCAAGGTCCTCAGCAATAACCAGCGTGATTGGGATGAGCATATTCCCCTATTCCTGTTGTCATATCGCTCTGCTGTACATAATAGTACAGGCCTGACCCCAGCCAGGGTCTTATTCGGAAAGGAGCTGCGACTACCATGCGACTTGGCATTTGGCTCCCCCGAAGAACCTCCCCAAGACATCGACGATTATGCCGACCAGCTCCGACATAACATGCTGGCAATACACGAATTAGCCAGAACGCAGATGTTGGCCACCAGCGACCGGATGAAGACGCGATACGACCTCAAGGCCAATTCAGTCGGGTTCCAGGAGAGGGACAAAGTCTGGCTGTACAACCCCCAACGGAGCAAGGGTAAATCCCCAAAGCTTACACCCGCCTGGGATGGTCCATACGAAGTGGTCAAGAGGCTGAATGACGTCGTCTACCTGATCCGTCGAAACCCCAAGGCTAAATTGAAGGTGGTTCACTTAGATCGACTCGCTCCCTACCATGGAGGGGATGTTTCTGATCGGGACGATCAGAATTAAAGGGGGGGCAGTGTTACGAAATTTACCCAAAGCCGACCCTGTGTCATTTCAGCACGACAACAGACGCTTTAAGATAAAAAATACGATTCTCGAAAAGACTCGGCAGCGGAAGGAGCGATGATAATTTCTACTGGAGAATTCGACGGGGATTATAAAAGAAGCACGTCACGATCGCCGGGCAGTGATACCGCGTTGACTAGCGTATATGAGAATGTATTGTGAATCAGCTGTTTTAATGTAAATAAAGTTCTAGAAAAGTGAAAGTAAATATTAGTTGTTATAATTTTATATTGAACCCACGGACTATGTAGCAATATTATTTTAAAAATACAAATCAAGTATATTTGTATTTATGATGATTCTTTTCATTTTGCGGGTGCACTTAAAAAACAAAGTTTTATTGTCCATTTAGTTTATAAATTAGTGTTAGAATTTGTGTTTTAACTTTCTTGTAAATTTTAAGTCAATGGAAGGAATATTATATATTTTTTAAATAACTTTTTAACGAATTATTTAATAATGTGAGAAAAATACCTGAATTCCTCATTATGAGTCCGTTTACTTGATATATCACATGCGCGATGCGTTGGAAAAAAAAATTTTTTTATTTTTCGTTTAATTCTATAATTGGTCCCCACCAAAACTTTTTTTAGTAAACTTTGGGCAAGGTCTTAAATTCGCTTTTTTCAGAATTATGAACTCTATTGTTTCGGAGATAATTTTACATTTAAATTTGTAATTTGGTCCCCAAACTTAATATCAGGGTTTTCTCCTTATTTTTTCTTATACATTGTTTCTAGTCAGGGAACCTCCTAGATGTCGGTCTTACATCTCGCGTCATCAAATTTAACAAAACGTTTCAAATACACAAAGAAGTGTTCGAGAGGACATTGAATTGTGGGAAGCGCAACTGATGAAGGTTCCCTGACCAGAAAAAATCTATATTATTTATAATATTCAGTATATATTGTCTTGCGTACAAAGGAATGACACCTCGAAGCACAGCTCAAACACAAGACCTCGAAGAAAGTATTCAATATCTCTGACAGGTGAAGTAACCTGAAAATTTTATCGTGACATTCTGTCCTAGGAGTTAAGGGAGAACAGCAATTACACGGAACGACTCCAGATTCGGAACCTCTGTGTGCTGATTCTCTCGAAAATCCTAGATGTCGGTCTTACATCTCGCGTTTTCAAATTTAACGAAATGTTTCAAATACATAAAGAAGTGTTCGAGAGGACATTCAATTGTGGGAAGCGCAACTGATGAAGGTTCCCTGACCAGAAACAATGTATATTATACATAATATACAATATATATTATCTTGCGTACAAAGGAATGACACCTCGAAGTAAGGCCGAGAGTAAGGCTCAATATCTCGAATTTTGTTATTTAAGTTTTTGGTTTGTATTTTTAAAATATGAAAAAAATAAACTAGTGGAAAAAATTAAAGATTCAAAAATTTCAAATTTTTTTCACGTTTTTCTAGTGTCCTGTACTTCCCTTGAAAATGGCCGTACTGGAGTTTTAAAAAAGCTTTTTAAAGATGGAAGTTTCTAGTTTTGAGATCTTATGATGAAAAAAAAAAAATTCAAGTAACGTGTACCGTTCAATCCTAGGGAATACCAAAAGATTTTCTTTTCAAATGTTTTTCGGTTTTATTTTTTGGTCCACGAACTTGAAAAAAAATTTACTCAACCCCTATATGGATAAGATAAATTGTTCTCTGAGCTTTAATTTGTTTTTTTTTAAAGTTCAATACGATCTCTGAGATATCGAACTTTGAATGGAACAGGATCTTTTTGTCTTTAACCATTAAATTAAGAAAGCTTTTGAAATCTTGAATAAACGTCCCACAAAAATCAACTACGGTTTTCTGAAAAAAAATCATTCTTTACATTAATTTGAAAAATCTAGAAAAAAAAATACTTTGAGATCATCAGGCACTAAATTGAAAATATCGAGAAAATCAGTAATGTTAACTGTGCCGTTTACATTTCAATATGCCCACAAAAACCACACAAAATTTCGTTTCAATCCATAGAGCCGTTTTCTTGTTTTCGTTGATGAAATTTTTGAAAAAAATTAAAGGATTTTGGCTTTAAATGATTATATATATATATTTTTTCAAAAAACCGTTGTTGATTTTTCTGGGACGTTTGTTCAAGATTTCAAAACCTTCCTTAATTTTCTTGTGCGGTCAACGGTTGCTGAGATATTAATGGTTAAAGACAAAAGGATCCTCTTCTATTCAAAGTTCGATATCTCGGCGAAGAGTGGTCGTATTAAACTTTTCAAAAAAGCAAATTGAAGCTCAAACAACAGCTTATCCTATCTATATAGTGGTTGAGTAATTTTTTTCGTGGACCAAAAAATAAAACCGAAAAATATTTGAAAAAAAAAATCTTTTGGTATTCGCTAGGATTGAGCGGTAGACGTTGCTTGAATTTTTTTTTCATCATAAGATCTCAAAACTAGAACCTTTTTTTAAAACTCCAGTACGACCATTTTCAAGGGAAGTACAGCCACTTAAAAAACGTCAAAAAAAATTGAAATTTTTTTGTACCTTTAATTTTTTCCACTAATTTATTTTTTCCCTTGCCCAAAGTTTACTAAAAAAGTTTTGGTAAGGACCAATTATAGAATTAAACGAAAAATAAAAAAATATTTTTTCCAACGCATCGCGCATGTAATATATCAAGTGAACGGACGGATAATGAGGAATTCAGGTATTTTTCTCACATTATTAAATAATTCGCTAAAAAGTTATTTAAAAAATATATAATATTCCTTCCATTGACTTAAAATTTACAAGAAAGTTAAAACACAAATTCTAACATTAATTTATAAACTAAATGGACAATAAAACTTTGTTTTTTTTTTAAGTGCACCCGCAAAATGAAAGGAATCATCATAAATACAAATATACTTGATTTTATTTTTAAAATAATTTGTTGAAGATTTAGTTATCTATTATTTGAAACTTGACCCCGTTATCTTCCAAACTTTTGAGCCTAAGGGTTTCACAGATAGTTTATTGGTAAAATAAAACGAAAATCCTAATCTCAATTTTTGGGACCAAATTGGAAAATTTAGTAAATATTTTCCCAAAAGTCAAGGGCAACAGATCATGTAGCAGATAAAATAATAAGGTCATTGTGAGAAATTAAAGTGTTTATTTTTTATAAATTTAAAATGCTTTGTTTAAAAGACATTAAGGAAATTTAAATTGTATAGAGGCGAAAGGAAGATATAAGAAAATCCATAATTCACTTGCTTGTCTGAAATTATACTATTAGAAAAATTCATACTTACTTTGACTGACCTATACATAGTATCAAATCTCAAAGGTGGTAAATTACCCTTAGTATGAGAGTCCAGTTTGCACTTTACTAAATTATTTTATTACTGTTTTTAATGTTTTTTTATAGAGTGACAAAACTTTCATATCTTAAGATACTGATTTGCAAAATTATAGGTATTACCAAAAAAAATCTAATTGAAAAAGTTGTATAGTTTTAAAGGATTTTTGTTTGTGACAAATTCATTACTGTTTCTAACTCTCAAATTTGTGTGTTTTGTAATCTTTACAGTAGGGACTTACAGTTATGTTGCGTCGCTATTCATATAATTTGGAGAAGCTTACTAAATATATAAGCAATAACAGTAGCATTCATTATTTTATGTAACTTATAGATGATAATAACCAAATATTATATTTTATTAATTATTTAATAAATATGTTCCCAATTAATCAAATATAATAAAAATACTTGCAGAATTCAGTTCATTTAATGATTTTGACCTTCACAGGAATATTACTTATCTATATGATTGTCAAAGGTAATATGAACAGTTTGGTCAATATTATCAGGTAATCTTTGAAGGGTTAGCCAGTCAGTTATTACAAGTAGGGCGTTCATTTTAATAATAGTATCATTCCAAGCACCAGAAGAAGAAGAAGAAATTATTGCAGTTTAAACTGCGTAACTCTATTGAAAAACTTTAAAAAAATTATTGACACAGAGTTTGGTCATTATAAATTGTAAAACTGTCCTTTAAACTTAGATCATACTTTTACTGTTAAATCACTAATATATCATTACAAATTAAGTAATAGTTATGTCAACCCTAAAAGTATCACCATAAAAAAGTATTTTAGTACCAGTAATAAAAAAATCATAAATCATTAAGCAGTAAAAATAGTATTTGGTCCATTACCAAAGTACTGAAAACTATATGAAATATGAGAGGAAAACCTTCAAAAATATATTGAAAATTGTATGTAAATTAATGGATAACATGTCCAACTTGTTTGTGACTACTTCATTCCCAAACAATGTAATATTAAAAGTTATTGTAACTTTAGATTTAAGTAGTATTAGTTAACCAATCTTAACAACATCCATAGGGAATTTATTTATATTGTCAATGACAACTTTTCTGTAAATCACATCTGCCCCCTTTAAGTCAGTTCACATAATTCTCATATCCTTCGGCTTACACTTCTAGTTACTTGAATACTGTATATAAGTATAGACATACAATTAATTCATTGACAAACAGCTATCATAGCAATGAAACACTCTTTAATCTTTCCAAAAAGCTTTTGAAATGTTTTATTCATTCATGAGTTCAAACTATAAAAATTACATAAAGTGGCAATAAGAAATGTTAAATTTATCTTAAATTTAACCTTAGGTACAATATGCAAGGTTAAAACTAACAAATACAAGTGAAAAATAGATTTATTTAAAGTCCATTTTAAGCAATATGTAGTAAACACAAAACAGAATGTTTATGGACTTCTTGGGAATAACACCAAACTTGCAGAAAACTTTGTACTTTTCAACCATTCCAAATGTTTCACTGTCCAGACCCAGACTCTGCCATCAACAACATTTTGGAGTTCAAGACTATTGAGTTTGTTCTGAATGTCATTCATTCAAGTTTGAGCCTTCTATTTACATTAGGTAGTAGTGACATTAGCTACTACTTGTATCCCAGAGTCATATTGTGACCTAAAGGTCTGCTGGTTCATTGTGCATTATCTTGATCTTTTTAATAATTATTTTTAGTCCTATTTCATTGCTGTGTTGAGCCATTTATTTGTTGATATTTAGACAATAATAAATCTTAGATGATTGAGATATTTGTCATCTTGTTATATATTGTCAAATAAATCTGAATTATACTTTATAAGTACAGTTTCTTGAAAAATGTCATCATTCGAGTATGACCCTCCTGTTTATTTATGTTAGTACTGTATCTTCATGTTTTTGTGGATTATTTTTAGTCCTATTTCATTACCAATTGTGTTGACTCCATTTATTTAAGATTGAAGTATTTGCCATTGTAATGTCTTCGATGGCACATTACATAAAATATCCAAAAAAATATAAGAATTAGATATTGCGGTTTGAGTTCAATGCTGGTTCAATGCAAGTATGTAATTGACGAAGGACCTTTAGCGGATCAATCAATAAAACATTGTATCGTCGCGTAAATTAAATCACCAAATAAAAGTTAATCACTGACCTTTTACGTCGAAGCTCTGCAGGTGCTGTTTTCTTGGTTCTTGTTTCTTCAGAGGCTAGCCCCGCAACAGCAGGAACTGATTTTAGAGCTTCGTCTGGACAACACGTTACACAAAAAAATAGCGACGTAATGTTCATTGATTGAGCAAACAAAAAATGCGGGTTTAACAACAAATGATGCGCTTTTGTAAACACAAAAGAAACAAAATGAAAGCGGTTTAGCGCTTGTTACGACAGACACTATAACTCGCGAAATCGTAACACAATAACAACAAAAAGCGGCCGTCTTACGACGGAATCAAAAAGCGTCCGCCAGCCTTGAATTACTAATTTCAAAACTAAGGGTCCACTGGCAGTGGACAAAGCTTCAAAGTACCACTTGCAGTTCTAAGTGCGCCCTAATGACCAATTCAAAGGAGGGGAAGTGTCTTGCTTCAAAATAACAAGAGTACCTGGCTTAACAACCTCCGAGGGATCAGTCCATTTACTCCGTTGATGAAGAGTATGTAAATATTCTTGCGATCAACGTTTCCAGAATGCCTGATGCAATCGACATAGTAACTGCCATCTGTTGAGACGATTAGATGGGACAGATAAGAAATCAGATTCAGGAGGTGCTGTTAAAGGTTCCATTGTAAGAAACATTCCAGGACACAAGGCGGGAAGATCCGATGGATCGTTTCTACAAGGGGTTATAGGTCGCGAGTTTAAAACTGCTTCGACCTGTGCAAATACAGTAGAAAGTTCTTCGTAGGTTAAGATTTGATCTCCAACGATACGTCTTAAGTGAGCTTTAACGGATTTAATTCCGCTCTCCCATAGTCCTCCAAAATGAGTAGTCGAAGGGGATTGAAATGCCAAGAAATGGTTTCTCGTGCAGCACTAGCTCTAAAAGCTTTTAAGATCTGCTTGTGAGCACACACCAAATTAGTACCACAGTCATTATAGATATGGCTACATCGACCACGAGACGTGCAATGAATCGTCGCAAAGCTGCCAAGAACGCATCAGCAGACAAATTTGATACGAGTTCTAGATGAACAGCTTTCGTTGCAAAGCACTTAAACAGGCACACATAAGCCTTTAAAGTTTTCGACCCTCTAATTTTAATTATAGTTATAGTAAAGGGATCAGCAAACTCTACTCCAACATGAGAAATGGTTTCAATTGTGAAACGCGGGAAATGGACAAATTTCCCATGAAGGGTTGGTAAGCAGAAGGATTAAGCTTCCAACAAGAAACACATCTTGAAATGACACTACGAATTACTTTCTTTGCGGATAGAATCCAAAATCGTTGCTGCAAAAGAAATTGAACAGTTTGGATACCTGTGTGAAGATTGGTGACATGACAATCTTCGGCAAATAAATTAGTCAAACGACTTTTACTTGGTAGCAGTGCGGGAAATTTAGTATCAAACGGCAATGGATCATTAGCCAATCTACTACCAAGTCAAAGAGTTCCCTGTTCATCAAGAAACGGTGAAAGTTTACGAAGCGATTTGGGCAAAAGTTTTCGTTCTCGAAGAAGGGAAATCTCTTTAGAAAAATATTGATCTTGAACATATCGAACAATGCGAAGCTGAGCCTGATATAACTCAGCAGCCAAAAATTATCCAGAGCCCCTACGGTCTGGATTGCGAGCGTTATCAACAAAGCGACAAATATGAGCTATAATATAACAAAGTACCAAATAAATTTGGTGAAGCGGGCTTCAGTCATAACAGCGGTGACATGCTTGAGTCTGAGCAAGCATGTGGCAAACAAGCGGTAATCAACAATTGTGAGCCTTTCCACCAAAGTGTATTGCCTAATAACTCTGATGGCATAGTGCCGCGGGAACCCAAGTCAGCGGGGCTATCACAAGATTGAATGTAAAAAACCAATGCGAAGAAGGAAATTTTTCCTGAATATAAGCAACTCGATTACTGACAAATGTCTTCCAACGGTGCGGGGAAGAACTAAGCCATAAAAGGACTACCGTGGAATCTGACCAGCAACGAATCACCTTGAACAACAAACGACTATTGCAACTTTTCGTTAAGAACTGAAACACACAGTTACAATCTGGGAAGTGACAAAGTTTTCAAAGGGGCAACTTTCGATTTAGACAACACAAAAAAACTTTGACGAGATCCAGATGCGGTTTCGAACACAAAATAAATAACAGCAGCATAACCTTTCTCAGAAGCATCACCAAATGCGTGAAGTTCACAACAAGAAAAGTTTTCTATAGCAAGCAGGCGATGCAAAACTAAATTCTGCAAAGTCAACAAAATAGCGATAATGTCTTGCTGCAATTTGGGACCAATAAGCAAACAATCATTCAAAGAAAACCGATGAGTTATCTTAGCGGATGCATTAAACACTACATGACGTTTGGTTGTGCTACTATCAGGTTTCAAAACACAATGATGCAGTATGTAGTAGCAATCAGAAGCAGTAGATGGATCAGGAACCAACTCCATACATTAAGCTCTAAATACTCTGAGAAAATCACAATATTGTTTA
This sequence comes from Octodonta nipae, assembly GCA_034190945.1. Taxonomy (NCBI): domain Eukaryota; kingdom Metazoa; phylum Arthropoda; class Insecta; order Coleoptera; family Chrysomelidae; genus Octodonta; species Octodonta nipae. The sequence continues at coordinate 59,126,342 of CM067223.1, forward strand.
TAGAGCTCTGGTTGCTTTAGAAGACGTCTTTCTAAAGAGTAGAAACGTTGTACGACGAGATTATACATTCCATCAAAAGCAGGAAGTGTATTTCGAAAAGGAAGGGGCACAACGAATCTACCTGATTCCAATCTCCTGCATCCCTCGGAAAATATTTTTTCGCAGATAAGATCATCAGGGGACTGAACCAGTGCGGTAGGAACATCTTCAATTTTACAAAAAAGCAAAGTTGGGTTTATGACTGACTGAGAGTGAGAGTTAACAGAACTCGAAGACACTCTACCCATAAGGATGTAACCAAACACAGTGTTAATAGCATCAGGAACACCTTCCTTTCCCAGAAGGCGTCCATCCAACAAAATTTGAGAGAATATATCGGCACTTCACAAAAGGTCAATAGCGCCTGGGCTATTGAAACCAGGATCAGCAAGTTTCAAATTGGTTAGATATGCCATATTAGCCATGTTAATGGGTGCAACAGGCAAATGCGGGGTAAAACAATAGTATCAACAACAAAATTGCACTCACGCTTTACTATAGAGCGAAGAGAAAGGGTAAGAGAGCCCTCAGCAGAGGTACTCTGCATAGAACCTAGCCCGTTGAGTTGAATAGAAGCGGGCATAGGTCGGAAGCCAACGATACAAAAATCCCACTGATTTACTGGTAAACCCAAATTCTTCAGTGCTTCCAAATTATCACTGAAGTCATCCAATAACTTCCGAACCTCTGAAAGGCTATCTGAAGTTAGTTGGGGGAATTGTTCTAAAGCTGACCAATGAGACTCCGCGATTAAACGAGTTCGCTTGAATTTTTTCAAAAGTGTTTCATAAGCACTCACGTAATTGTTTTGTGTTAGTTTAAAATTTCTAATAACCTCAAAAGCAGGCCCTTTTAAAGCTAACTGCAAATATTTGAACTTCTGCATAGCACTGAGTTTTTCATTATTGTGAATTAATGAATCAAACAAATCAATAAAAGTACCAAATTCCAATATGTCTCCACTAAATGAAGGCAAATCAATTCGGCAAAGCAACACTTTCCTGTTCCCGAGCTATATTATGTGGCGTAGAATTCTGAACAGATTTCAGTTTAGCAAAAATAGACCTAATTGAATAAAACAATTTTTCAAATTTATTGCGAATGTCATCCTCAAAGTCAAAATCATCGTTGGCTTCTGAAATTAAACCTACAATGGAATTGTGATGTTTAAAAATGTCTGAATGGATTAAATCAACCATATCAATCATGCAAAAAAAACAATTCAACGTCGTCACCTCTTAAGGCTTTCTCGGCAGCAAAATAAATATCTTCAAATCTTTTAAATTCCGATTGTCGATGATTTTTAAATTTACGTAAATTTTCAGCGGTTTTTGACATCTTATAATCACTGTAACGCCACTGAACCAATCTAACACGATAGAACGAAAATACTACTCAATAAATCTACAATTTTTTACTGTTGAAGTAGAAAATATCTGACCAAATGTCAAATAAATTCAAAACAATTTAGCAAAATAACCAAACAAACGAAACCAGCTCTTGTAAGTTTTTTAACGCGGCAAAAAATATGCGAAATTTATTTCCAACGGAATGAATGAATATCCCGAACTTGCTTTCTCTTATGGCGGCACTTCACTTGGTTTAGCGTATTTTTGTTTTGTATTGCTATATTTGTCCAAATATTTCATGTATTCGCAAATATTCCAAACGTGCCATCCACACATATCGCGAAACACTCAACATGACAAATATGTTTGAATACCAGTAAAGTGGCATGCCTCACCGTAAAGATTAATAAACAAAATTAATGAAAAATGTTTTTTATTTATTTTTTACCTACCTCAATATTCGTAGATGGGTTGCATTTATAGATGGCTCCCAGAAAACTATTCATGTATTTGTAAGCAACCAATATGGGTTTGTATACGCTAGACGCTCCTGATGTTTCTGATTTCTTAGTTTTTGTGTTAGTTATAACCCCTGAACGCAGACACCAAAGATTCCCTCTTTTTCTTTAAATCAGCAATTGTGCATGTTAGTCCCATATTGTTTTGGATATCTATCCATGCATCATTTATATTATTTTTATTTTTGTGGTATGTTTGGGGTCCCAAACTGCAAGGATGCATTTGATACAACTCGAGAAACTTCATGATGTTATTGTTCGACCACTCCATTTTGCCACAAACACTACCTTGCCATTAAAAACAACACTAGTTGTACACGATCGAAGCGCCGCGTGCAACTGTATAAACCATGTGTGGACGGCAAAAGCAAATAATTGGCTTATTAGACTCCTTTGATGTGTATTGAAAACCGACAAGTGGACGGTAAGGCGTATTTGCTCTTAGCGGTATTCGACGTATTTGTTCAAATAAAGCAAAAATAGCGAATAATCTCTCCACACATCGCCGTTTTTGGACAAATATAGCAAATATACGAATACGCTACACCAAGTGAAGTGCCACCTTTATAACAATGAAAATTCAATGCGGGTTTCAACAATAATTGCAACGAAAAATCAATGGTTTGATCGATAAACTTTGCACGAAATTAACTCAAATTGCATCCGGCTTGAAGTTAGACCAAATTATGGAATGTCTTCGATGGCACATTACATATAATATCCAAAAAAAAATTATGAATTAGATGTTGTGGTTTTAGTTCAATGCAAGTATGTAATTGACGAAGGACCTTTAGCGGAACAATCAATAAAACATTTTATCGAGCGTAAATTAAACCACCAAATAAAAGTTAATCACTGACCTTTTACGTCGAAGCTCTGCAGGTGGTGTTTTCTTGGTTCTTCTTTCTTCAGAGGCTAGCCCCGCAACAGCAGGAACTGATTTTAGAGCTTCGTCTGGACAACAAGTTACACAAAAAATAGCGACGTAATGTTCATTGATTGAGCAAACAAAAATGCGGGTTCAACAACAAATGATGCGCTTTTGCAAACACAAAAGAAACAAAATGAAAGCCGTTTAGAGGTTGTTACGACCGGAACTATAACTCGCGAAATAGTAACACAATAACAACAAAAAGCGGCCGTCTTAAGTCGGAATCAAAAGCTTCCAAATAGTTTGGAAGTCAATACACGAATCACGAATCCTGTCTTTATTTTACACGCAAAAACACTTAAAATTAGCATTAGCGCGACGGAAGGTTTTGGAAAAGGTGCAAAAGTTTAAAAATCAATGAAGTAATTCAATCAAATTTAAACAATACACTAAACAAATTGCGGGAACGCAACAGCCGTCTTCATTAATTCCTTTGTTGTTTTGATCCATCTTTTCATAAATACTTTTCTCTTGTTGTATATTCTCAAATTAATTTAGAACGAAACATAAATTATAAGTACAGTTTTTGGACGAGTTGACTGTTCTAGAATAACAAATTCATTGTGAATAGTTAATAACAAATTCATTGTGAATAGTTACACACAAAATCTTTATATATATATATATATATATATATATATATATATATATATATATATATATGTATTATATTGTAAAACAATCTAGTGATCCAGCACAATAATTACAAGTATTACTACTACTCTTGAATTTTGCACTGGTAAGCCCATTTACAGAGTTATTAAAGCACAATTTCAAATTAAATTCATCATAAACTGAATATGTGTTCTAATATACAATTTTCTATTGGACATTATCTTGATATAGCTTTGATCATTGTATAATTTATTATATGAATTAAAAATACAAAAGTTGAGTTCAACTGTTCAACCCATAGTGGTAGTATACCGTAGAGCACGTGAAGTAGCGAAATTCATGTAATAGCAATAGAAAGAGAGAGAGAGAGAATAAACGGCTCGTTCCTGATTAGTCAGGCTTACTATTGGTAGGGTAGAGACATAGCAAGCGCACCCTGATATTGTCTTTCTCTTTCTATTGTTATTACACTGCCACTTACATTAACGCCCATACCTAATTCACTCTACGTATAATACCTCTATCGTTCAATCTTATTTGGTTTGGAAATTCACAAAACAAAAAACAAAATAAGGTTTGTCGGTTATGCATCCAAGTGCGTCCCCTGTCATAAAGTATCAGATATTCAATTTGTAGCATTAACTGATCATGCGCATTAAAAAATATTAACCCATAAACAAATGTTCATCAATAAATTTAAAATATAAGTAAGGTCGAACAAAGAATATTTTTGAGCGAACAAAGAATAAAAAGTTCTGATCTATTAATGAAAAACAAAAACAGGCCAAATATCTAAAGTTGGTGTCAACTTAAGGGTCAACTTATTAAACATTCTTTTAAGACAAACGAATAACGAACAAAACTTATTTTTGATCGAACAATGAATAACAAATGACGAACAATTGAATGTGCCAAAAATTTTTACAAAAAATTGATTTATCTCCGCCAACTTAAGAGAGCCTATGTTGTTAACTTAGTGAAATATTTTTAGGTTATCCGAATTGTCACCTGACGAAAGTATTACAATTCATAAGGGGTTTTCGCGAAAGCCGTTCTGAATCGATTCAGAATCGGTTCATTATTTTTAGTTCTATTTTTGTTCTGTCCCTAAATCAGATCATCGGGGTTCACATAGTGTTTTGTTTCATGTCATCTGTAAAAATTATTTTGTGGTTTATTTCTATGGGTTAAACGGTGCTCATGAACAATATTGAATGAATATCATAGAAATTCATTTTCAGTCAGCATTATTATAAAATATTCGAATTATTTAATTTTTATATATTTGTCTAGAAATTTAACTCTAATGACTTCACAAAAGGGCATATAGACTATAATTATAGCTAAAAAATGCTTTTAAAAATTACTGATCCTATAAATATTACTACCCTGAAAGTAGCCGACATCCGACAAAAAATCTGTGTATATTTTACTATTTGTTATACAGTATTTAACAAGCTACATGAGGTGTAGAATTAAACTTTTTGCAAATGTAATGAAATGCACATCTTTATTTTGATAAAATCTAAATATTTATTTCTTTAAAATTTTGGTTTTTGCATTTATTTCAAAAATATTAGGTGTTAAATTTATAGGTTCAATTTTTTTTTCGATATTTGTTATACAATATTTAGCAAGCTACAAGGGCTGTAAAATTAAACTTTTTGCAAATGTAATAAATGCACATATTTATTTTCATAAAATCTAAATATGCATTTCTTTAAAATTTTGATTTTGGCATTTATTTGGAAAATATTCGGTGTTAAATATATAGGTTCATTTTTTTTTCGGTATTTGTGATATAATATTCAGCAAGCTATCTGGTCTGTAAAATTAAACTTTTTGTAAATGTAATGAAATGTACATCTTTATTTTGATAAAATGTAAATGTGCATTTTTTTAAAATTGCAATTTTTTGATTTCCTTCAAAAAATATTCTATTTCAAATTTTCAGGTATCTGACATTCAATATAGCAAGCTGCATGGGCTTTCAAACTTTACATTTTGAAAATATAACGAAATTCACCTGTTTAATTTCATAAAGTCTAAATGTGCATTTATACGTTTTTTATATCACAATTACGTATAAAATAATCTATGCCAAATTCTAACATATCGGTCTTTGAATATTTGGTAAGCTACTATATCGGCTGTAAAATTCGACTTTGAAAACGAAACTAAATGGACCTCTTTATTTTCATAAAGTAAACAATTGCCCCTTTTTGAAATTTCAGATTCACTTAAAAATATGCTATATTAAATTCTGATATAACTGCATTTTGATGTTAAGGAAAATACTTATCTGGACTAAAATTTCATTTACTTCAACTGAAAATTACCCCAACCTTATTCTAATCTTTATGTGCATTGGTATATAATTTTATATGCATTTTTAAATTAGTTTGTAAACAGTTTTTTCCAATTAAAAAAGTTCTGAAAATGTAATGGTATACAAAGCTTGTAGCTAGATATATCTATTACTTTATTAAAAATTATAATCCTCTCTATTTAGAAAATTTTAAATTGTATTATTAAAAAAAATAAATTTATAGCAAAGGATATTTTCACCCAAGAACAGAATAAAACATTTTTTAAAAAATGTAAAGGACTTCCAAGTATTACCAAAAAGTTGAAAATAATTATAACGAAATATAACTCTAGACAGTAAATACAGTAAGCAATACATTCAATGTGGTTAGGTCCCTACACACAAAGTAAAAAATTTAAACATTAAAAGGTGCTCATTCTGTACAAATTAATTACCTACCTACCTAGTATATATTTTATTTATGTTAAACCAGTCAACAACATATTTGAAGTTACTTAACTTGCAGCAAATCATAGAAGATTATCATACATTTCAATGATTTAATTTTGGGCATCAATTCTGTCAATTAATTTGAAAATTGATTATTTTTGTAATTATTGTGTCACTTCTAGTACCGATATTATATACGTCTAAAAATCCATCAGTCCTCATCCCTAAACAAACTGTAGTCCAATATCTTCGTTAATTAAAAATATTATTTATGAAAAAATACTATTTTAAGTTCTAACAGGAATTAGTAATAAAATTGGAACAATTTTATTTCTTCTACATTAAATTAAAAATAATTTACTGAAGTAATTTTGACCATTTCCACTTATCTCCAACTGCTAAATTCAAACAAAACCTGAACTAAACATACTTCGATAGACTTCGGAGAGCCGAGTGGCTTAGAAATCAGGTCGAACCGCATAATTCTTAGAGCTTTTACGTATATATGCTCTAAGGTATGATTCAGAACCAATAACTGCTTACCGCGAACACCGAACTGAAGACTACTGTAACCCAGATCACCAAATTTTATAACAATAGATTTAGTTCACACTTAGATCATTTACCATCTAGATATAGCCTGCCAAGCATAAAATCGTGGCAACGCTAGAAAGAGAGGGCAATAGAGACAGTAAGAGGCTATTTCACTTAGTGGGTGGATGGATGGATGGTCGGTGGATGCAGCCAATGAACAACATGCGTTGTTGGAAGCAGCTCCCAACCGAGTGAAATAGCCTCTTGCCCTCTCTATTGCCCTCTCTCTCCTTAGTCTTACCACGACATTTGTGCACTGCAGGCTATCTCTAGAAAGTAAATGCTCTAAGAGTTCACAATACAATTCTACGTTGCTATTGTCACCGGCTGTTATCGTCTATAGGACGATGTTTCGTTTGGGATTCGTTCACTTAGTTCTAAATCGGTTCATTTTCAATGGGTGAGTTCAGCAGATACAAACTGTTGTGAACGTTTGCTAACGTTTCATGTTTTGTGCTGCACGTTTCATGTTTTGTGCAGCACAAAACATGAAACGTAAGCAAACGTTGACAACAGTTTGTATCTGCTGAACGCACCCATTGATGCTAAACACTAACCTGTCATGGGACAAAATGTGACACATTTTTTAACACTGAGTAGAGCCGGTAGAGCGCGCCACTTTTGACGAAGTACTCGTTTAAATCCTTACGCGGGTAATCTTGTTAATACTGACAGCAAACAATTTTATTAAAAAAATAAAATTAAGCTTATCAACAGGTCTTTAAGAATTAAAATTATAGTTCATCTTTTGTCTCTACGTGTTAAACTATTAAACAAACCGTAAGTGAAGTAAAGAATTTAAACATAGTTTCTGCAAATTAAGTAGTAAATATAAATTCAAAATGGTTAAATACCTATTTATTTCAGTATTACAATGGTTGATAATAGGAAAGTAATTAATTGATTACAATGAAATATATTATTTATTAATCGTATTAGTTATAAATAAAAGACGTTTAACATTTAAATACCAAATAATTTAGATTTAACAAATACATTAGTGGAAATTTCTCTTCATAGTAAAAAAGTTTAAATTATTATTTAAGTTAAGATGATTAATTTTCTTTCTATTAATAATAACCGCAAGTTACAGTAATTTGGAAATTTATAAATACAATATTTATTAACAACACTGATGTTTAATATTATTTTTAGGATACTCACTTTCGGAACTTTGAATATGCCCACTTTAGCCACATTTCCACTTGCCTTTCGGCCACTGAGGCAACCATGAACAGCACAACACCTTCTCATTTTTTTATTAAAACTATTTTTAAACAATTACATTAATATTTTATACTTAGTTTTATAATTTTAAAAATTTCGACATTCGACAGCGCATATTTACGTTTGATAATAATAATAACATCGGTACATCCTGAACATTTGCGCAGCTAATGGCAGAAAAGAGAACTATAATCTGGGTTTAATATTGTATACCACGAATACTGCGGAAAAGTCTATACCGTTCGGACTCCTTGTATCTATACTTCGGCTGTTTTCCAATTACCAGAGCCAGGGGGTGGTAACTCAGATAGGTAATGTTGGTCCAGCTGTCGGTGAACTGTAAACGTAGCCCCCTTCAGAACTCCTTCAAGTACTATTTTTTGACAGCTAATCGAATATATCCAGGTGACACAATGTGATCTTCTTTATCGACCGAGCTGCAAGGCAAGGAAACAAGCTCGATTAATTGTTTTTGTCGGCCATTACTAATCTGATTTTTGTCTGTGAAAAGGCGCCTACAGACACACAAACATTCCTTGAGATATGTAAGCGCGTACAAGTACGCGCGTACATATTTGTGAGTGTGTAGACAATATCGGCCTAAAATATCTGTAGAGGATATCTTCAGGTTGTGCTTGAATTTTTATACGCCCGTACAAGTTGCACGTACACATCTTTCCGTGTGTAGGCAGCACGCATTTACATATCGGGGATAATATCAGTGCGGTTCGTATTAATCATAAGGTGTTAACTGTGGAACATTACGGTTTAAACTAATATTGAGCTTTATAAATGTCACCCCTGTTTATGGAAAACTAAATCCAAAGACTACATGAATAGGAATAAAAAAAAACGATGCGTATAAAATATTGGTGGAAAAGTGGAAAGACTCCTAATATATATATATATATATATATATATATATATATATATATATATATATATATATATATTTTATTTTCCTTAGTAATACCATCATCCTTTAAGACTTGCTAAACAGCATTGCAGGTATCCGGAATTATTTTACGTAGCGACTGGGATAAAATGATACTAAAAAATTACAAATCTTCATAATTCCTGCCAGTGGCAAGGTATCGAAGGGTGATTGATAATATTTCATGTTGTGATATGGCAAACCTCATGCAAGTGTCTTGTCTGTGGATTAGTGGGATTACTGAATTTTAAAGAAATAGATAGCAATCTTCATCCAAACGGAGATTATTTCGAAAATTTTCCGGTTCTACTCGTAGTTCTTCCAGCAGATTTACATGTGAAAATCGATCACGCCTATTTACTTACTGGCTTTCGTTTAATTAATAATCAGTTTTGTTTCTTCTTTATTATGCATGCATACGCCACTGCTAATAAATTTAAATCACTGTTACTCGCTGTCCCCATGTTGAACAAACTGAATATAAAAATTGTCTTCCGTGTGTAGGCAATTCGAACAAACGTTTATGTACGGGCGTACTTGTACGCGCGTACATATCTGGAGGAATGTTTGTGTGTCTGTAAGCGCCTAAAGGTGAAGCCATTAATCGCTCTGTAATTTTTCTTATTTCGAGTGGAATTTTGTATTAAATCCCATTCTTGGACTATTTGTAAATTGTTTTAAGGTATTGAATAATTTGTAGCAGTAATATCTTTGGTAAGAAACAAGTACACAAGGGTAAGCATTTTTTTAGTGACTGTTTAATAATTTATAACTTTTGATGTATTTGACAGGAGGCCAACAAAGTGTGATGATAAGGAAGAAGTCTTCAACTACAAATAGCCACAATGCCCAGAACCTTAGAAAACAACTATTGAAGTGGAAGAGAATAGCAAGAAGAGGGAAGAGCTACTAAAATGAACACCAAAAATTGTTTACAGCTATTACATCAGAAGAAATGTAAAATAAGGTATTTGAATAATGTTAATAACACAACTATACATTTCTTTTTGAGACAAATGAGGAATCAAAAATTAAAACCAAAAGGAAGGCGTTTTTCATTAGATGATAAAATATTTGCATTACCTTTGTATAAACAAAGTGCCAAATGTTATAGATTTCTATCAAAAGTGTTTAGTTTGCCATATCCTAAGAATCTTAGTAATCTTGTAAGTACTGTTCCTTTTAATTGCGGCTATAATGAACATATCTTCCAAAATTTAAATAGAATTGTTGATAAACTAACAGAAAAAGAAATGTTGTATTCTAATGAAGTGTCTTTAAGTTGTGGCCTTACTTATAATTTTTCAAAAGATCATATGGTTGGAATTGTAGATTTTGGTAATTGTGATTGGCACATGCAGTTTGCAGACCATGCATTAGTTTTTATGTTGCAAGGAAGTATATATGAAAATAACAGTCACAACACAAGCAAAATTAAAAACTCCAACCATTTGTGCATTTTTTTATAAAATGATGTAATTGTTTCTACCAACACATCCCCCACTGTATATATAATATTGATATTTATACTGTTTTTGTTAGTTTTAACTATGAATAATTTTAATATATAAATAAGTAGTACCATTTTCAACTGTATTTGTTAATTTATCTTTTGTAAATAAATAAAAAATAATTTCAATATTAGTTTCATTTATTTTGATGGTACGTTGTCTTCTAAATGTTATTTGTGGCATATTCTTGATTATTTTTATGTGTTCTTAGGAAATAACATCACAATCGATACAAAAATTTGTATTCAAGGAAAAATCAAACGTTTGCAGGTCTATTCTGACCTCGTTTTCAATGGCTTTAAAATTTATTGAAAATACAACATGTAAAATGAAAGTTTGACATTTAATCAAACTTTCAATTTGCATTTTTTATTTTCAATACCTTCTGTTTGGTTTTTCCTTGAATATACAGATTTTTGTTTCGATTGTGGTGTTATTTCCGAAGAACGCATAAAAATAATTCGATGGTACAGCTCTCTATTGGTGACTTTTGGGACCAGAAACTGCAGATTCCTTCTTTTTAGTTGGTGATCTGTCAAATTCAACAAACGTCAAATTTAGTACTTGAAGGAGTTCTGAAGATGCTTTTTATGCATATTCTAACCTAGCATGGGACAAAATGTGAACACATTTTATAACATTGAGTTGCCCATCTATCTTTAATGTATGATCTGTGACCAGAACACAAAGTGATTTTGTGCCGCACAGTGCGGCAATTTTGGGACGTTAATTGGAACATGTTTTTTTTAAAACCAACCGGTAGAGTACACTGATCACCATAAGGTTACTCATAGGTTATCAATTAATGTTTATGTGCACGTAAACTATTTACAGAATAATTCAGTAATGTCTGTTTTCCAATTATTAGAACTCAAAGTGTTTTTGTGTCGCCCTGTACCGTAATTTTCGGGCGTTATTTGGAACATACTTCATGTTTTATGATAACGTTTTATGTTTACTTGGTAAACCTACATAAAACATCCCAAAGGCATAGTTATTTCTTGTGCTTATTTGTGCGAGCTAACTGCTGTAATTGGAACACTCAGTGTGCCGCACTGTGCTCAATTGTGAGCTATGGTTCAGTTCAGCAACCGAGCCGATGACGTCATTTTGGTGATTATTTGCTGCCAATTTTGAAATAAAATTTTCCTAAATTGCTTATGGGCCATTCGCTATTATATTGGTAAAATTACATCGCCTCGAATGGCACTACCGTGGCCGATCTCAACAACGTTGCCACTATTTCTTTACATTATATTAGATGACAAAATGTTGTTTGTAGAATTTTTATACACTAGTAAATGATATATTTTATTTGAATAATACTGAAAAGCACCTTTAACCAAACATGAGTATGTAAATTTTTCGTGTATAGGTACATTTATCTTATTCGGTATTAGTTTAATTATCGTATATTTTTTTTATAAACAGAAAGTGACATTACATTATGATGGGTTTCTGAATCGAGTTTTAATTTTAGTTCGCATCCCCTTAGCATTGCTTTATGTAAATCCAGTCTCTACTGTTAACTTATCAAAACACAAAGCATAGGTCGTTAGGAATTCTGTGTCTTTATTTCAAATTTCATATATGACAGCGATAAATGTCACAATTTCCCGCCTGTTTTCTTTGAGAAATTTTGATGAGAGCATTTGCATAATTCGAGTTGTTAAACAAAAGCATTAATTAATCTCAAATTAACTTTTTTTACAGCATATACTTATTTATAACACCTGTTTATTCATTGTATTACAGTATTGTTTCAATTATTAGGAATTTATACAGTAGAACAATACCGAAACCTTTTAGTAGCCGAGAAAAAGCTATGATTGCTTCAAGTTTAAATTATTTCAAGAAAAATAAAGAAAATGGTGATCCTACTCTACCTCCAAAATACGTTAGTGTTTTTATTATATATTGTTGATGTACAGTATTGTTGAGTGGGTCAACATTTAATTTGTTGTGAGGCACTACTATTTGTATACATCATAGAGAGTTGCTGAAGCTTTGGGAGTAAGTGTATACTCTGTTGAGAGAATTGAAGCCAGAATTAATAAAAAAGAGGCGCTAAAAAGTCCCAAAAGACAATATGATTATAAAAAACCAGTGACAGATATTGATGAAACTGTGCAGTGTGAAATACGAAACATAATTTATGAAATGTGTTCTGCAAGTAAGTAACATACATTAATTAATCTTCAAACTATTCAAAGGGTTTTCATTTCAGGGGAACATATAAATTTAGACACATTGTTGAAGAAATTATTGGATTGTCAATTGTATCATGGCTTTAAAGGTGCATTAAGGAAAACTCTACATGCAATAGGTTTTGCATTCAAAAAAGAAGATCCAAAACGAAAATTAATGGAATTGGACCACATAAGTGTTAAAATAATTAAATTTTTAAGAGAATATATTAAATATAAATCAGAGACTTTGGTATGTTTTTTTTAGATGAGACATTAGGTTATTCATGGCCGGATTCCAAATTCAAAAGTGTTAAAACGATTAAAGGAAGTGGTAAAAGGTGAGTTTTTATGATTACCTTCTAACATGGTGATTTAAACTTGTTTTATTAGATTTATCGTGATTCATGCTGGAACCAGGGCAGAATTTGTCCCAGGAGCAGTACTGGTATTTTCATCAGATAATAGAGACAGGGATTACCATTTCTTAAATTGGTTTGAATAGTTATTGTGCAATCTGTGATAATTATGGATAATGCAAGCTATCATAGTGTTATTTTAGATTTTCTTGGGGATAATACCACATCAGAGTTCAAACTTGTGTATATTTTAAAACCAAACGTTTCAAAATCCTGTCGGATTTCGTTTTCAATGGATATAAATTTATAAAGTAAAATTGAAATATATGACAATTATTTTGACAAATATGTTTACATTACTATGGAATTTCTTTGATTTTAAATATACAGGGTGCACAAGAAATTCCAAAGATCATTAAAATCAAAAAAAATTTTTCAAGTTGGAAGAACTTGAAAAATTGTCTTCAGAATTTATTTGTGGCGTTCCTAGGGACGACTTTCTTTTTAAGATAGTGCATTTGCCAAAAAATGCGATCAAAGAATTCTGATAATTCAGTGATCCCATTAAAGTCATAAGGGAAAACCTAGGAAAAAACCTCATGAACTATCCCGATATAGGGTTGTTCAAAAGGATATGCCCATTGTTAATTTCATCTTTAATTATCGGCAACCAGACATGACTGAAATCTACGGAAGTAGAAGCGATGCAGTCGTTTTCATTTAACAGAATTAAGGCAGATTCTTTTAATTTTCGTTTTGTGCAGTGTTCTTCTTTGTGTAATATTGTTGTGTTTTGAAATTGTATTTTATGGCCTTGGTCCCAAGCATGTTCACAAATTTTGATTTTTCGAACTGACGTTTCTTTATGTAATTTTGATGTTCATTTATTCGAACATTAAGAGGTCTAGAGGTTTCTCCAATATAAAACTTATTACATTCACAAGGAATCTTATAAATGCAATTTTTTGAGTTTTGCGTAGCGTTTTTTGGTTTTGTTTTTGTTATAATCGATTTAAGCGTATTTGTTGTTTTAAATGTAGTTTTGATGTTAAATTTGTTGCCTACTCTTCTCAATCTCTCTGACAGGCCCTGTGTATATGGTATTGTTGTTGTTATAATGTGGTTTTCCTGGTTTTCAGTATTATTAGGTGAAGTCTGGTGTTGGTTGTCAGTTGTTTTGTGCTCAATTTTATTTAACTCTTTGTTAATAAATTTTTGAGGGTAATTGTTTGCAGTTAGAACATTTTGTATAAATGATTTTTCTTTGTTGAATTTAGTAGTATCTGAGCAGTTAGTCTTTGCTCTGTCATATAAAGATTTAATAACACCTCTTTTTACCGTATTTGGATGGTTCGAATTAAAATTGAGATATCTGTTAGTGTGAATTGGTTTTCTGTAAACTTCTGTTTCAAATGAAGATTGTGTTTTTGTTATTAAAATGTTCAAAAAAGGTAGTTTGTTATTTTGTTCGATTTCTAATGTAAATTTTATGGTTGGTTCTTTGTTGTTTATGTCGGTTAATAATTCCTGTAAATTTTCCAGATTTTGTTCCCAAATAATGAATATGTCGTCAACATAACGCCACCACACCAACGGTTTATTTTCTTTTGAAAAAATCATTTGTTCTTCAAATTTGTCCATAAAGATGTTACTTAAGGCAGGGGACAGACAAGAACCCATAGCCATGCCAAAATCTTGTTGGTAGAAATCATCGTTTAACTGAAAGTAGGTTGTTTTCGTACAGAAAGTGAGTAATTCCATTATTGTGTTAATAGATAAACGAGTTCGTTGATGAAGTGAATAGTCATGTTCCAATAATTCTTTTACTATAGGAAGTGTTTTAGCTACGGGAACATTGTTATATAAGTTTACTATGTCAAAACTTGCTAGTGTAAATGTATTTTTGTATTGTATTTGAGACAATTTTTCTAAGAAATCTGCACTGTTTTTAAGATGAGAAATTGAAATTGAAATTCAATTATTAACCGACATAAACAACAAAGAACCAACCATAAAATTTACATTAGAAATCGAACAAAATAACAAACTACCTTTTTTGGACATTTTAATAACAAAAACACAATCTTCATTAGAAACAGAAGTTTACAGAAAACCAACTCACACTAACAGATATCTCAATTTTAACTCGAACCATCCAAATACGGTAAAAAGAGGTGTTATTAAATCTTTATATGACAGAGCAAAGACTAACTGCTCAGATACTACTAAATTCAACAAAGAAAAATCATTTATACAAAATGTTCTAACTGCAAACAATTACCCTCAAAAATTTATTAACAAAGAGTTAAATAAAATTGAGCACAAAACAACTGACAACCAACACCAGACTTCACCTAATAATACTGACAACCAGGAAAACCACATTATAACAACAACAATACCATATATACAGGGCCTGTCAGAGAGATTGAGAAGAGTAGGCAACAAATTTAACAACAAAACTACATTTAAAACAACAAATACGCTTAAATCGATTATAACAAAAACAAAACCAAAAAACGCTAAGCAAAACTCAAAAAATTGCATTTATAAGATTCCTTGTGAATGTAATAAGTTTTATATTGGAGAAACCTCTAGACCTCTTAATGTTCGAATAAATGAACATCAAAATTACATAAAGAAATGTCAGTTCGAAAAATCAAAAATTTGTGAACATGCTTGGGACCAAGGCCATAAAATACAATTTCAAAACACAACAATATTACACAAAGAAGAACACTGCACAAAACGAAAATTAAAAGAATCTGCCTTAATTCTGTTAAATGAAAACGACTGCATCGCTTCTACTTCCGTAGATTTCAGTCATGTCTGGTTGCCGATAATTAAAGATGAAATTAACAATGGGCATGTCCTTTTGAACAACCCTATATCGGGATAGTTCATGAGGTTTTTTCCTAGGTTTTCCCTTATGACTTTAATGGGATCACTGAATTATCAGAATTCTTTGATCGCATTTTTTGGCAAATGCACTATCTTAAAAAGAAAGTCGTCCCTAGGAACGCCACAAATAAATTCTGAAGACAATTTTTCAAGTTCTTCCAACTTGAAAAAATTTTTTGATTTTAATGATCTTTGGAATTTCTTGTGCACCCTGTATATTTAAAATCAAAGAAATTCCATAGTAACGTAAACATATTTGTCAAAATAATTGTCATATATTTCAATTTTACTTTATAAATTTATATCCATTGAAAACGAAATCCGACAGGATTTTGAAACGTTTGGTTTTAAAATATACACAAGTTTGAACTCTGATGTGGTATTATTCCCAAGAAAATCTAAAATAAACTAGAAGATGCCACAAATAACATTCAGAAAACAATCATAGTGTTATTGTCAATAAACTTCCTGCAAGTACAGCGAAGAAAATTGAAATTCAGAAATGGTTAGAAGAAAAAAACATAGTTTATGATAGAAACATGTTAAAAAAAAACAGCATTTAGTGAATATGTAAGTACCTATATTTGATAGTTTAAAATAATTTGTTCTTTAACTTAACTGAAAATTTTACTAACTGTACATTTTATGAGTTCTTGTTATGTTAAAATTGCAATACATAAGTCTCTATGTATTAAAGACAATTAGAATTTGACTACACTAAAATTGTCATACAGCAATTATGTGTAAACAGAATACATACTTTTACCTTTAGTGTACCACATATCTACAAACAAATATTTTTTTGTAGTCTATCACCAATCCTTCATTTTTAACACTGCTGTCTATATTATATCATCTACGAAAATGACATATTGACCATTGGGACAGCATTGAGTGTGAAAAAATTGTACAACTTGTACTTTATATGTTACAAAGTATTAGATACCTCTGCAATTTGAGGAACTAATGTCTATCTGCCTTTACATGTAGGTACTACTTATATACTTGAGAACTATAATCCCAAATGTTTCTGGTGCATATTTAATTATTTGAAAAGTACTATTTTGAAATAACAACTTATATTTTTTGTTTGAACTGAACTTGTGAACAATTGGATATTTTCAAAAAAAAATCTTTTTGGTAATAATTTATGAACTTTTGGGTGCCACAGATGTACAAACCAAAATCGTGTACCCAACTACCAAAGCTTTATTTTTTACATTCAGTGCTCTTTCAATAGTCAAGTTGTCTTCTTCATAATTTACTCCATGTAGATGACATGTGTGAAAAATTACGGTGTTGTGTTAGTGTATAAAATTTTATATTTTTATAATTGAAGCATAGTGGTATAAGTGATTGTAATTGTTTTTACAATTATACAAGGTTGAATTTCTACACCAGTGTTTTATAAAACATCGATTGTTACATTCAGAGGATTCCACATTTTCATCCATTACAAAACATTATTGTTCTGTAATATTGTAGTATTGTTCTGTAATATTGTAGTATTGTTCTGTAATATACAATCTTGTGTCTTACAGAGAGAGGGACCTTTCAGATTTGTCCTGTTAACAACAGCAGTGATTTTAAATACTTTATAAGATTCTGTATATCCAATATATGGAAACCCTTATACAAACACTGCTTATTTCACTGTGTTTATAATCACAGCAATTTTCTCTGAAAGTATTGAACTTAAAATGTTTAATTTTTGTATCAGTGTGTTTGTTTGGTGACCCAATCAGGTGTACATATTATAAATGAAAAATTTTTAATTTTAGGTGTACTTTTAGGGGGTAATTTACAAAAATTTAACATTCCCCCTTATCTCCGAAACTCTTGAGCTTAAAATTTTGAAACAAATAGGGAACATAGGAGTTTGCCAACAGTTTACAAAGAAAATTAGGATAAAACAATAATATGAATTTTAGGTGCAAAATTATAGAATTAAATGAAAATAATTTTTTTTTTCAAATGTACCTATCATGTATCATCAAATTAAAACGCTCATTCTAGGAACAGAAATATATTTTTTCATATTTTAAAAATATTTAGTTGAAAAGATATTAACAAAAATATAAAAAAATTATCCATTTCCCCTTTTTCTTTCAAATTATAATGCTAAAATTTTGAACAAAATTAGGTATATATGGACTCACAAATATATTTTTTTCATTTTTTTTAAATAAATTGTTTAAATGGTTTTAACAATAATTTAAAAAATTAATCCATTCCTCATTTATTTCCGAAACCATAAGACCTAAAATTTTGAAAAACTAAATTTATGGTATAGGTCCTAGTTTCAACTAACAGGAATAATAAGAACAAAACCCTAGTATTATTTTGAGGGATAAATTATATAATTAAACGGAAAATAAAAACTTCATATAACATATCAAATTAAAGGGCTCATTATGAAGAATACAAATTTATTGAAATGATTTGTTAAAATAAAATAAATATAATTGTACCATACAAACTTAATTTTTACAGTAACCATATAGTTTCAGTTCAACTCATGTGACTCCAATAAACCAGACAAAGGCATTAGTTCTGTTCATAGTTCCAAAGAGAATAGAATAATAGAGAAGCTAGATTCTTCAAGATTAAATGATGAGGTAATTGCTATTCAAATTTTTGATAAACAAATTTAGTAACACAATTTGTAAATGACTAGTAAAATATTTAATCATGGTTAAAATTGAAATTCTATTGATCACACTAGTTGTAATATTACTCCACAGTACAAGATATTGAAATATCAGAATTGTTTTACATTTCCTGAGTTTTTTTTGTAATTTTAGTCTTAAATGTTTTTGTTTTTTTATAAAGATTCCTATTATTTTAACATTATAGAGAACTAAAAATTGATTTTGATTTTTTAGTTAGTTCAATATTTTTGTCTGTAATTAGATGTTTATTACAGTTTTTGTTTCTAAAAAATGTTGTTCATGTTTTATGTTAATTTCTATATTGATTTATTGCAACTTAGTTTCTGCAATCAAACAGAGCTGTACATATACTTCAATAAAATTATTCAAATATAACTATTTCTGTTATATTTCTACTACCTTTTACCCACCACTTTCTACATGAAGAAAAATGGATATAGATACTGAATCCAAATACTAATAATTTAATGATTGGTGTCTGACTATATTCTAATTATTATGCCAGAATCATTTGCAGTAGGTAAATTAAGTAGTGATCTCCCTGATTAATCTATTATCAGAAAATAAATATATCATATAAAACCTATAGTTCTATCATATCATTTAAATGTTGGTTTGCAAGATGTTGCATTTCTTTAATATGTGTTCACATATTTCAAATTGTATGTTTCTCTTTGGGTGATTTAGTTTGGCCGCGGCCTGTCAGTCACTGAACAGCTACATAATTCTTCAAATTAGATAGCTTAGATTATAGTCAACCATTATACTTCCTATTTCAATAACTATTAAACCTTCAATGGCTTGGATTTGTAAAAGCTATTACATCAAATTGTGTATTTTGGCTCAGGAATGTATGAGAAAAGAAGAGGTTCAGAAATGTATGAATGGACAGAAAAATTCTCTCATATACAAACTGTTGGTTCGTCTTTAATTCAAGAGTATATACAACAAATTATAACTTTTAACAGTATTTATAGCACTTTGAGCCAATTACAGTTACTATAGCGCAGATATTTACTCATCATACAAAATTGTATGATTTTCTGTGAGGATCAGAGTTGATAGAAAGATCTATATATAGATACAAAAAGTGCATTGTAGTTAAAATATGTAACCATCTATATTTTCAAAATGAAGGTTAGTGACTAGAAATGACATTAATTTCTATCAAACAGTATTTATCATATCGATTGTTACAAAATTTAATGTAATTAGTTTCTGAAATTACGAAGTCACACACTCAGCATAATACTTTTTTAAGTTAAGAAGTAAATCACTGTGGACATCGACAAGGTACTCAAAGAAGCATTTCAAATAACAGGAAATTATACAGAAGGTATTATTTTGACATTTTCAAAAATATACTTGTCTAATGTTTAAAAATATTGGTGTTTTTTAATTTGGATATTCTATGTTCTTTAAAAATTTCTTAACTGTAAATTTAGATTTATGCATTCTATAAGTAACTCTCTAAGCAATAATGCCATAGATAGGAATACTGTTAAGACAGTACATAATATATGGGTATTGGTACAATTTGGTTAGTACATAAAGTATTTAGACGAGGTAATGTATGGGTTTTAAATATTAGAAACTTTCAGAGTTTAAGCCCACGAAGACATTATCTACCAGTACAGAACTACATAGCTTCATGAGCAATGTTAACGTTAATTTGTTTACTTCCTGTGTAATTTGCCCTAGTATTTATGAAATAATTATACATAGGAGATTATGTGTAATTTTCAGCATAAATTTACCACTTGAGTTGAGATCTGATTATGATGTGGCCAATATGAGAACTTCAATCATGCACCAAGTCAGGAATTATTACTGTTATTGTTAGTTTCATTTTGTAACACTTAATTAAATCATTTTATAACAAATAATAAATACTTAGCTTTTCCAGCAAAGTAGTTTTAACACATATAGTTTTTAACATGAATCACAAAACCATAATACTGTATTTTTTGTACAATGTGTATAAAAATTTTATAGACTTATTAAATACTAAATTTACACACTGTTAGAGTAAAATTTAAACAATAAATTTTTGTATATAGTCTAGCTATGGGACTGTGCTCAAGTGGAATAACTAAGCTGATCAACAGGTAATCCAAAATAAAACAAAATTATGCACCTTTTCTAACAATTCAATATGGACATTGTAATACAGAGACCATGTAGGGCTTGCATTTTTGAGCACTTATCTTTCAAAAACAAAACAATAAAGTATTTAGTATTTATTTATCTATTAGTGTATTTACAATGCAACTATAACATTTACAATTATGCACTGGAGAGTGAACATGCTCCCTATATGCAGACTGGTGTAACTTAAGAACAACTCAAATCAATATAATGTCTCTCTGTCCTCATTAAGACTCCTAACATTTTCAAAACTCTGATGTAGTTTACTCAGATATCAAAAAGCAGAATTGCCTGTTGATATAAACCGCTAGATCATTGAACTGGTAAATTCTCGGAACAATTATTTTTATCAGACAATATATCATTCTTCTTCATAAATAAATTTATAAACTTAGAGTTATTGACACTGAATTCTATAACATTAGTATTACTCCTTAGTAACAATGAATTCAAGTTTTTCTGCAGTCATCAGTGGTTCAACAATTTAAGGTCAGCAGCATAAATTTATAAAGTAAAAAAGTAAATGTTCACAATATACAAATTCATTCACAAATATATTTAATAGTAAGGCGAGCTGAAAGAAGTGTCTACGTCCAATCCCATTGTTGTTTTACTATAGAAGATAAATGGCTTATTTGGCTGTTCTAAAACTGGTTTCATTGAATAATTGGTTCAGTTGACAATGTGACCTGTCTCCATATGTATTACAATTATATATATCATGAACTGTTTTTTGGTTAATAGCTAATTTGATGGCTTTAAGAACTGCTTTCACTGGGTATTTAATAAGTTAATAGATGATGTTGGTCCATTTGACTCCACATGTAGCACAATTAACCATATCAGAGGCTTTGTGTTCTATTTCCTTTTATTTGTTAGGTACTCATTTGCATTAATAATACTATATTTTAAATCTGTTTGGAAACAGTGTTGTTGGTTTGTTTACAAGACTTACCTAAATGTATAAGTCTAGTTTTCAAGTTAATATTGCTTACATCTTTTTTAGCTGTATAAATAAACACAAATAATACATTTCAAGAGAATCCAAATTAAAGTTATTTCATCTATTGACGTCTGCTATTAAATCTTTAGAGACAAGTCATTACTTATACCCTATATCAACGGATTTGTTTAGACAAAACTTCCTTGTGTGTTCTCTCCTAAATCTTGTCCTAGAGTTGTATTAATTTATTAAGTGCTACTTTGCTATAATTTATAAAATGAATTGTACTTTAAGTTAATAATGTCTTGCATCTTTGCTTGTTCTTGAAGTCACATATCATACATTAAAGACTTGTGGTTATAGGTTATGTTTATTCAAGGAACACAAAGTGCTCTATAAATCAGTGCTGTTCTAAAGTCACTCGAATATTCGTACTGGGGTGACAAATTAAAATTACTGTCATCTTAGAAACAATGCTCTAAGGACTTATTGACTAATCACATCAAACCGAATTACATAATGCAATTAATATATCCATGAATAAGTGGTAATGTTATTTCAAAAATTAAATATCCAAACATGAAAGACATAAAACGAATGACAAAAGTAACTTATCGGACACTCTGTATAGGGTTTTTTTAAATCTCGGAAAAAACAGTGACATCGGCAACGCTGTCAAACTTGTGTGTGTGACGTCATCGGCTTGGTTGCTGAACTGAACTATACCAGGTTTTCAATAAGCTTGATAAGTATTACATAATTAGTAATGAGTCTTATCTGAAATAGTTTTCACCCACATTCTCCAAATTATTCACAGTTCAACATTTCTGAATAACAGAAAACCTATCTCTTGACATAATTTTTAAAATAAATTTGTTATGAAAGAGTGGATTTTTTGACAAATACACATTATTTTGGATACATTCACGATGCCCATCACTAATATCATGGCTAAAAATTGTTTCATATCTTCACTGGTTTCCATTCTTTTACCCTAGAATATAATTGAACATTTTCCTTTGGTTCAAGTGCAAATTGATTAGTTAACTGAAATATTTGGTTGGTGTATTTTTAAAAATACCATTAACAGGACAAGTTGTTTTATTAGAAGTTACCTCAATTCGTCTTCTAAATCGCTCATTTCCGTATTTACCTCACTTTCATCACTAGCAGAACCTTTACCACTTATTGGACATGAAAAGGGCTTTACGGGTGTCTTAAATTATCTGAATCCTCGCTAAATACGGACTTAGAACTAATTCGCTAACACGGGAACTCATAATTTTATTAAATATTTAATCAATATACCTCCACTAAACACTTTATTTTAGCTGACTTCATGAGCTACATTTAGAAGTATGTGGCTCGCATCTGGGCTTGTATTTGTCCGGAACACAGTTGATTATTTGTTAAACATACGGCAGCAACGTTTTTATTCCGTAACAACTTTCTAAGGTGAAGTAGGGTTTAGTGATAGTTTCGGTACAAATAATTTGAAAAATATGGAAAAATTGAAGAAAGCTATTGAAATTATCGAACTGTAGTTCTTCAAAAAATCATGCTTTTTATCAGTTAAAAAGCGCAGCGAGAAAGGTAAAGAGCTATAAGTCTTAATACGCTTGTCCACCCGCAAAGCAAACCTGTTTGACTACTCAGCGTGTTCAAGTGAAAGTATCTGTAGGAGCGTCTTGGATAAAAGCCTAGTGGACGAGAAGTCGGGGAATAGCGGAAGATGGCGGATATAGCAGGTCACCTAAGGGAGATGCTGAAAGCATATATTTTCGAGGACGAGGTGGGTGATATAGATACACGAAGGGGGCACTTTTCGTAAGGTGCGGAAGGAAATCGTTTTAGGTAGAGGAGGCCTGAGAATACAGTTGGCTGTGTGAGCTGGACAAGCGGTTAGGAATATTGATAGAGGGACGAAGAGTCGGTCTCCGGAACTGAGATACAGCTAAACAGAGTGTGAAAAATTTAACAGCTCCTGAGCTTACGGATATATAGTATACGACACGTGCTGATCAGGAAATGGGGAAGTGTCAGGGTTAAGCTACACAAATATGAGTAAGTGTTGTAAAAGGGGAGGGGTAGACAGTAAGTCTGTGGAGATGATGGAACGATTGTTATCCCTGGAGTCAAGAGCAGTAAAGAACCGGTAGTGGTGACGGAAGGCAACGACTTGACGATATTGTATTTGGAGTTAGCGTACTGTTCCATATAAGGATAGCGAGATCACAGTAAGAAGCATGTAGTAATTTCAAGTGCAATGCGTCTAAAACGATACATATAAAAATTATACATTTCGTAAATAATAACAATTCATTCATTGAAACTAGGCCAATGTAAGGTATTAGATACATTATCACAAGTTGTTCTTCTGCTGCTACACCAACTGAGATGCTAGCAATTGAAATGTTGTAATCTACAAATAAACAAGTTAAACGTTAATTAGTAGTTATTCCTGGCACTAATGTTAGCAGAGTGCTGGATTACAGAATAAAAACCAAAAGTTCTTTTAAACAACCTTTTTACTTCTTTACCTGTTGACGCTATGTTATGAAAAAAAAAAATAACGGTCAGAGAATTTCATTATTCTGGTCACTTGGAACTCAAATGCATTTACTACTGTTATATACTCCGTGGGTTCAATTAAAGTTTAAAAAACTAATTTTCACTCTCATTTTCTAGAAACCTTTAGGTTCGTTCCTTCAACCGATTGTCGACCGATCGGCAATTGGTTAATGCATCGGTACATGAACCGTTTATTGCGCAACTCGATGCATGTACCAGTCGGTGGCTGCACCACCGATTCTACCCTGAAGCCGGTGATCGAAATTACCGCACATTAACTGGTTGCAAATCAATCCCCGTGTCACTTGGAACACGAAACTAAACCGTTCACTGAACGGTTATTGTTTTGAAGGAATGCTATTTTTCTTGTGCGCAGGTACGCGACCGTTGTGTATCGGTTATCTAGGCTGAAGGAAAATTTTTATTTACAGCTGATTCGAATAACAATCTTGTACAAAAATCAGCGTCGATTATCAGTGTCATTCTACAGCTGCCGAGTCATTTCGAGAACAATTTTTTTGTCCTAAAAGCGATCGATGTCGTACTGGAATGAAACCAGGGCCGGCTTAGGGAAATTTCTTTACACCGCCCTCCCCCTCTTTAATTATGATCGACATCCTCTCCATGGTAGGGAGCGAGTCGATCTAAATGGACCATCTTCAACTTAGCCTTGGGGTTTCGACGGATCCGGTAGACGACGTCATTAAGCCTCTTGACCACCTCGTATGGACCATCCCAGGCGGGTGTAAGTTTTGGGGATTTACCCTTGCTCCGTTGGGTGTTGTACAGTCAGACTTTGTCCCTCTCTTGGAACCCGACTGAATTGGTCTTGAGGTCGTATCGCGTCTTCATCCGGCCACTGGTGGCCAACATCTGCGTTCGGGCTAATTCGTGTATTGCCAGCATGTTATGTCGGATCTGGTCGGCATAATCGTTGATGTCTTGGGAAGGTTCTTCGGGAGCCAAAGGCCAAATTGCAGGGTAATCGCAGCTCTTTTCCGCATAAGATCCTGGCTGGAGTCAGGCCTGTACTATTATGTACGGCTGAGCGATATGCCAACAGGAATAGGGGAATCTGCTCATCCTAGTCACGCTGGTTATTGCTGACGACCTTGGATAGGTGTTGTTCCAAGGTCCTGTTGAATCTTTTCACCATTCCGTCTGACTGTGGGTGCAATGGTGTTGTACTCGTTTTCCTGATCCCCAACATGGTGCAGACCTTCTGGAATACATTTGATTCGAAGTTACGTCCCTGGTCTGAAGGTAGTTCCATCGGGGCGCCAAACCTGCTGAATAGTTGTTCTACTAGCACCGTCGCTACCATGGTTGCCTCTTGGTTGGGTATCGCATATGCCTCAGGTCATTTGCTGAAGTAATCCATTGCGACCAGAATGTATTTGTTCGCCCCCTCAGATTAGGGAAACGGACCGGCGACATCGATGGCTATTCTCTCAAATTGGACGCCCACATTGTACTGCTGCATTCTGCCCTTGGCCCGGGTCTTCGGGCCCTTACCGGCTGCACAGGTGGCACATTTGCGGCACCAAGCTCTGACGTCTTTGAAGTAATTCACCCAGTAGTACCGCTGGCGAACTTTGTCTAGGGTTTTGTTCATGCCCAGATGGCCCCCGGTAATCCCATCATGTACTTCGGTCAGGATGGCTGGTACCTTTTTCTTAGGAACTACCAGTTGGGTAGCATTCCATCCTCTACTCTTAGAGAGTCCCATTTTGCCCATAACGATTTCAGCACGCCGGAGTATCTAGCTACCTCGTCCCATCGTGGCCTGGGTGCCCCTCTCGTTTTGAGTGAAAAGATTGGGTCGAAGTCTGGATCAGCCATTTGGTCCTGGATGCACTGTTCCGTTGTCCAGTCTTCATTGGTCTGCACTCGGATCTGTTTGATGAAGATAGTCTCTCGGTGTTCCGTCTTCAGACAATGTTCGCATTCTGCTCTACATGGTCTTCTGGATAGGGCATGGGCATTATTGTGCAAACGGCCGGCACGGTGGTCCACCTTGAAATCGTATTGCTGTAATTTCTCCATCCACCTGGCCAGTTGTCCTTCCGGTGTCTTCATGTCCAGCAGCCATTTGAGGGCGGCATGATCTGTTCGGATTAAGAAATGACGACCATAGAGGTATTTGTGGAAATGGTCTACCGCCCTTATTATTGCAAGAAGTTCTTTTCTGGTGACGCAATAATTTCTTTCCGGTCTCGAGAATCCACGGCTGTAGTACTCGATCACCCTCTCTTCACCATCTTGCACCTGGGATAGGATGGCCCCCAAACCTGTGTTGCTGGCGTTGGTGCCTAAAATGAACTTGCCGGACTGTGTAGGAAATGCTAGGACTGGGCTGGAACATAGTGCTGCCTTCAGTCGTCTGAATGATGTCTCGCAATCCTGATTCCAAAGGAAGGTCTCTTTCTCAGTGGTCTGCCGAAGTAGAGGCGCGGCAATGGTGGAAAATCCCTGAACTAATCGCCTTTAGTAGGAACAGAGGCCCAAGAAGCTTCGGATTTCATGCTTGTCTCTTGGGACTGGCCAATCACGGATGGCTTCTATCTTGTCCACGTTGGTGCGGATTCCTTACTCGGAACCGACGTGGCCCAAAAACTCTTCTTCTTTTTGGAACAAGGAACACTTCTTTGGGTTGAGTCTCTCAGGTTCTCGTTATTAATTCAGGAGAATACTTCGCCCGCCCAGGTTCTTCAGATGGTCGTCGAATGTCTGACCCATGACTAGAATGTCGTCGAGGTATACTAAGCACGTCCTCCATGTTAACCCGCTCAGGACATACTCCATTAGCCTCTCGAATGTTGCGGGAGCATTACATAACCCAAAGGGCATGACCGTGAACTGAAACAGCCCTTTACTAGTGGAGAACGCTGTCTTCTCTCTGTCGTTTTCGTGCAGCCCAACCTGCCAATATCCACTCTTTAGATCTAGTGTGGAGAACCAACGGGAGCCTGCTAGTGGGGTCAGAGTGTCATCAATTCGGGGTAGTGGATAGCTGTCTTTCTTGGTGACGTCATTCAGCTTTCTGTAATCCATGCAAAATCGGGGGTCCCATCCTTCTTTTTAACTAGCACGACGGAAGCGGACCACGGGCTGATGGATGGCTCAATAACTCCATTTTGTAACATGGACTCGATGTTTTCCTCGACTGCCTGTTATGGCCCCAATGGTTGTCGCCTAGGTATTCTTATGGGTTGAGCCTTCCCGGTATCTATTCGGTGCTGGATGCTGTTGGTGCGACCGGTAGTTCCATCTTCACTGTTAAAAATTTGCCAGTGCTTTGTGATAAATTGCTTGGCATTCTTCTGTTTCTCTGGTGTCAGGTGTGTCAAATGGTCAGCAAACTGTTGTAGGATTCATGTAGAGGATCCACTTACAGTATTCGAGAGAAATTGTACAATACGCTTTATTTTTTGTATAATCTTCATTTTTTCAGCATAGTTACTGAGTTTTTAGTCCGTTCAGATTTAATCCGTTTAGCTTTTGCATGGCCAGTGACAATAGTACTAATAATATTCATTATAGGCTTTTAAACGTTTTATTTTTATTTGTATAGACTGTATTTCTAACATTATACAAAATCAGAGTGCTTTGTTCTCAAAAATTACCTAACATTTTTGATGTACAATTCTATACACAAACTCGGCACCCGCCATTTTTATTTTGATTCAAACAGGGGCAGATCCAGGCACGTGCTTCCGGGGGGGGGGGCGATTTCATGCTTCAGTGGGGGCGATTTTATGCTTCAGTGGGGGCGAACCTGTACTAAAGTTACCTAAATATAATTTTAAACCCACATTTCTTGGGCTACTATATTAAAAATAGCATTTGTGGGATTTAAACCCATAGAAGTTACCTTTTCCTAAGCGCTTGCAGTTAAGATTACCTCGTTTTAATATTAAATTCACTAACTTTGAGTCTCTCGGTGGGGGCGATATTACAGTGGTGTCAGGTGTGGGATTTATTTGTGAAACTAGTGAAAAATAAATAGACCAACGATGTTTAAAGCAGTGAATTTGGTCCAATTGAAAGTGACTGATTTAAAAAAAGAACTGGAGGAAAGGGTTTTATAAATTAGTGGGAAGAAAAGTGAATTAATATAACGGTTACGAGATGCTCTAATAAATGAAAGTAACAATCCCGATACTTATTTGTTTGAAGTTTCTGGCAATGGAGACATGAGTGTGCTATTAAAAAAATGGAAAAAAAGAGTTTAAAAGAAACATCGCAAGACAAGTTGCTAGAAAATTCTAAGACTTTAGAAGACAAACTACTAGAAAATTCTAAAAACTTGAAAGAAGCGTTGCAGGAAAATAATAAATCTCTAGAAGACAAATTAGTAAAAAATTCTAAAACCCTAGAAAATAAATTGCTCGAAAATTCTAAAACCCTGGAAGACCAGTTACTGGAAAATTCTAAATCCCTAGAAAAAAATTTGAAGTGGCTCTTGCAGTAAAAAAACCCCGAAGGACAAGTGGCCAGGTGGATTGAGCGGTTGCAAGAATTCGACTTTGAGAGTGAACATCGAGCTGGAACAAGCCATAAGAATGCTGATGCCCCGTCGAAGAGACCATGCCCTGCTGACTGCAAACATTGTCAGCGAGCTGAAGAAAAAGGTGGTGTTCTCTATAGAACTACCGCCCTCGATGACCATTGGCAATCCGCGGAGATCCAAAAAGACCAGAAATGAGATCCAGATTTGAAAGAGGTTATCCAGTGGAAGGAAGAAGACCGCAAACTTACGTGGCAGGAGATTTCCCAATACTCTCCAATCATAAAGTCGTACTGGGCTCAGTGGAACTCCCTCATCCTGGAAAATGGACTTCTGAAGCGCGTCCTAGAAACTCCAGAGAAGGAAAACGACAGAAAACAGATTGTAGGTCCCAGAAATAGGAGACCAGAGGTTTTACGAGAACTACATGATGGTACAACTGGAGGACATCTAGGAGTAACGAAAACCCTGGGGAAGTTGAGAGAACGCTTCTAATGGGTAAACTGCCAAGTGGATGTCAAGGACTGATGCGGGAAATGTACTGTTTGTGCAGCAAGTAATGGGCCTCAAAAGTGACCAAAAGCTCCCATGAAGCAATATAACGTGGGAAGTCCATTCGAAAGAATAGCCATTGATGTTGCCGGTCCATTTCCTGAATCCGACTCTGGAAACATGTACATTGTGGTGGTGATGGACTATTTCAGTAAATGAGCAGAAACGTATGCCTTGCCGAATCAAGAAGCCTTGACCGTTGCTGATGTCCTTATTAAGGAATGGGTCAGTCGTTTTGGAGTTCTCTTCGAGTTGCACTCAGGCCAAGGTAGAAATTTTGAGTCTATTCTTTTCCAAGACGTCTGCAAACTCTTGAAGATAAAAAACACGGACGACAGCATTACACCCGCAATTCGATGGAATGGTAGAACGGACGAATAGAACCGTTAACCGCCATTTGTCAAAAGTAGTCTCTGACCACCAAAGAGACTGGGACCAGTACCTTCACTTGTTTCTAATGGCATATCGTTCGTCTGTTCACGAGTCCACGGGTCAGACCCCGGCAAGCATTATTATGGGACGACAGTTACGACTACCATGCGATTTGACATTTGGCTGTCCCCCAGAAGTCACTGCAGGTGAAGACTATGTCAGCCAGTTACCTCGAAAGATGGACGACATACACCAACGAGTCCGGTTAAATATCGAGAATGCCAGTGCCCGAATGAAGGAAGCCTATGACATCAAAGCCGAGGGCGGGGAATTCAAAGATCTTGGGAGGGGCCTTACCAAATTGTAAAGAAGATCAACGATGTTGTCTACATGACGGCGAAGTTGACCAAGCCCAAATCCGCAGCATTCTACCACCCAATGACGAGATAAGCTTCGAACAGTTTATGGCACTGTACTCTAATGGGCAGAAAGTGCAGCACGACGTGACCACAGAGGAACTCCGAGACCTGTTTGAGGTGCCCATAGAATATGCCCTGGCTTATTGTGTGGCTCAAGATTGCCAAAAAGTATGGTCAGTTCCAGAAGCTACGGGAGCAAGATCCAGTGGTAGGGAAGGTCTTTCATCTCGAAGATAAACAAAAAGTGGGTACCAGAGACTTATTTTATTTGATAACGAAAACATTCTCGCAAGACAAGCCAACATACAGCGATCTTTGGAAGACTGTGGTAGAATTGAGGAATGTGATGATGGAGAAGAATCTGATGAAATTGGCGGTTCCAAAAATAGCCTGCGGGTTGGATGGACTGAATTGGAGGGTGGTGAGATTCAATGGTATCGACATCCAGGTATGCTGTCTCAATATTCGCAGCCCAGATTCGAAGACCGTTGACTGTTACTTCCATCAAACTTCCCGTTGTCGAAATGGAGAGTCCTACAAATATCGTCACAACAGGAATGATTTTAGGACATACTGGGACGAAATGGTCTTAAGGAGGGGGCAATGTTACGAGAATTCATCCAACAGCTGGTGCAATCGGCCATCAACCAATTCGTGGAAGGGACGTTATTCCGATACTTCTGAGAATCCGAAATGTTTTGTCTCTCAACAGGCCGACCGCTGCCGTTACTGAGAATTCCCTTAAGGTTTCCAGAACACATGAAAGAAGTTTCCCGATGGTTCGTTGACTTGCCAGAATAATTCCGAGAGAAATATATAAATGCGGACAGCTGGCGATGGATTCATTCAGTATTCGTCGGTCCTATTGTTAAGTTAAGATAAATTGTAAATAGCTGTTGTGAATATAAATTATGTTAAAGTAGTGGAAATAAATTAGAGTGAGTTGGACTGTGTTTTTAATTAAATCCAAGAACTGAACTGAACCCGAGTGTTAAAATAAAAACATTTGAATATTTTATAAAACATTTGACAATGTAATATTGGCCTTTTGACTATTTGCTCATCCTGTTTAGATAAGTGCGATTAATAATGAGCATTAAAAAAATAGACTTCCACCTGACCAAGTAACTATGTGATCCAAATTCCCCACAGTTATAACTCCCTTATAACAATGTAAATGTATTTTGATATTTAGGATATGGCTAAAATTGTATTCTGATGAAGCTAGTCAACTGCCCGAAACAATTAACAATATTTAATAAATTAACACAGTGTTTTGGTTTTAATATAAATATTGATTTATCTTTACTCAATTAATAAGTAACATTAAAATTCAGTAAAGGACATAACGATGTAATGTAATTCTTGCCACAAATTAATTCATAAGGATTATATTTATGTGTTTAAATTACCTCTAGACATATCTACCCAATTTTAATTTTTGAATCGAACAAATTATTATGGTATTAATATGATATTGAAGATAAAATTTTTCACTCACCCGCCACTGGTAAGTAACGTCATGAAGGATAATCTCTTTGTTTACATAATAATGTTTCTATCACTGTTGTTTACAATAGTTCCTTTTCTATATGTTGGAAGCAAACAAACCTCTGTATTGATATACGAGATTACCCCACTACTAGGTATAATGTCTAAGTAGGTACTTCTGGGGAAATAACACCACAATTTAAAGAAAATTGCTGTATACATAGAAAAATGTACTGTACATTGTTCTATGCTTAGTCTTACCACGACATTTGTGCATGACAGGCTATATATCATGGGCTATATCTACTACTACCTATAAGAACAATAAGAAAGTACATGATCTAAGAGTTCTGGTCACATCTCTTGTGTTTGATCTGTGGTCACATCATGTCACATGTTTGAACCATATGGCACATATTGGATACAATCTGACAATCTAATAGTAAACTTAAACAACTGCTAAAATTATGGCTAGAAGTATTCCAAAAGGTTGGATAGGTTGTCCGAAAAATGCTAATCATTTGATAGCATCAAAATTTATGACACTTAAAACACCTTTGTGTGACACTTACGATAGACGATTACAGCCTAACGAATTATTCCATCCAAAGGAAATATTTTCGAAGGCTGAAAGAAATCGGGTAAGTACCTCCTTACAATGACTTCAGATCAGAAAACTTTCAATTCCTATGTGTAGCTTGAAATATATACATACAGGGTGTTAACTCTATGTTATTTACTTATTTTAATAGCCATAACTTAATTTCACCTGGTTTATGATATACAGGAAGCTGAACTTTTAGTTTTATAGATAAATTTTTAAAACTGTTTGAGATATTACATTAATAGGATAACACATTTTATAATATCAAAACTTACTTTTTAACCAGGAAAGTTTTATGTATTTAAATCGCTCCACACATTACCTGATTGTGTCAGTGCCTATCTACATTTAGTAAATTTCAAAACTTGAGTTTAGTGGCTAGTGCCCTAGACTTACTAGTACACTAGAAATGAAAATGGCTATGTGTTGGTTACAAAAGAGATAAGGGTTAGCCATGAAGTGCTACTATAGGAATTGAGGTCTACACCTCCTACATGTTTTTTTTGAATAATTTTAATCTGGAAGACACTAACATCCATTTCCTTTAAATAACCCATGAAACTTTATACTTACTTAATGTACTGTTATTGTAAACAATTCAATATTGGAAATTATGTGGAATCTTTGCTATATTATAGATAATAAACACAATATTTTGTACCCTAACACCATATCATTAATATTGTTCACATTCAATGTCATTTAAACAAATCAGTTTTCCATCTTCTTAATGTAAACCATAACCTGTATTTCTTGATAAATATAATAAATCAGAATAAACAATAAGACTTGAATTTTCAAAAATGTCTAATGGTACACATAACACAGTGTCGAATCTTGATAGTACACCTGTTGAGCTGGCCAGTAGGCAGTGCCCACCTAACACCTGACTTTAGGAATCAACCAAGTTTGGCTAGTGCTCACACAATATCCAACTGATTTCTAACTTGACCTGACCAAATTGACTCAATTGACCATTTCATTTTAAACAAAAAAGTCTCATACTTTTTAAATTAAAAAATGTAGTTGTTAAATGAGATCTACATTTGATTCTGAGGAGAAAACTTTTATATAAAATCACATAAGCTTTGTTCACAGGTAAAGAAATTGTGAAATCATTTATTTCAATATACTATTATAATTTATAACTTCATTGTCACTTCCATTTGTCAAAATAATATTTGTAATGGCTAAAAATAATTTATTTTTATTCTGAAATGACTGACACAAGTTTTGTTTTTGTTCTTGTTGACGGTAATGCAAAACAACTTGGGTATATTTAACAACAAACATTTTTATTTTCTTATTCTGGATAGTCTTCAGATATTCTTTGAGGGAAGTCTCATAACTACAAAACTGAAAGTTTAAGAGAGTGTCCTATGTGAGATCAAAGAAAATACAGAAAATATCATGTGAAAAATTGGCAGTGCATTACATGTTTGTTAAAATATTCAAAGAATATTTGTCAGGTCTTTATCATCTATAGAGGGTACAGGTACTTCTTAGAAAAGTGTTTCCAGTGTGCATAGATTTTACTGAATGGTTCCTTCAAAAAGTGGCACAAAATCCTCATCTTGAGATACATTTTACAGATTTACCAATTTTGTGTCTGTTAATCTTGAGAGGCCATTTAGGAATTTTTCATTTAAACCAGTTTCATAATTTGTATTTTTTATGCAAAAAATAATTTTGTAGCTCTTGAAAAGCTGTATGTTGTAATGTTTTTATTTTCACACTCTGGTCCTGTTCTGTTCTTGGATTTATTTAAAAACACAGTCCAACTCACTATAATTTATTTCCACTACTTTAATTTATATTCACAGAACTATTTACAATTGATCTTTACTATACAGCCATCGACTACTGAATTAATGTTTCCGTCAGCTATCCATATTTATATATTAGTCTGAAGTTGGTAGACAATGTAACTTGTTCCTCGAAGTTTCCTTGGACTTCCATCATCTTGAAGTGGTTGATCAACCACTTTCAAGACAATGGAAGTCCAAGGAAACTTCGAGGAATTTATATATTACTTCTCGGAATTCTCCAGAACGTCAAAGAGCCGCCGAGAAATGGACTAGATTCTTCGAGAACTTCATCACAGCAAGCCGCCGGCCTCGATGCGCCAGACGAACATTTCGGATTGGCCGAAATATCTAATGACTGCCGCTTCCACTGATAATCGGAAGAATTCCCGTCACATTGCCCCCTTAAGACCATTTCATCCCTAATGTCCCAGAACCCTTCCTAGTGTGGCGATATTTGCAGGACTCTATATTTCGACAACGGAAAGTTTGGTGGAAGTAACAGTCAACGGTCCTCGAATCTGGGCTGCGAATATTGAGACAGCATACAAGGATGTCGATGCCACTGAATCGAAAGATAGTTTCCATCATACTTTTCACCATCCTGCAATACCGTCCAACCCACAGGCTATCTTTGGGACCGCCAATTTCATCAGGTTCTTCTCGATAATCACAGTCCTTAATTCTACAAGAGTTTTCCAAAGATCGCTATATGTTGGCTTGTCCTGCGAGAATGTTTTCATTACAAAATAAAAGATATCTCTGGTACCCACTGGTTTGGTACCCACTGGTTGTTTATCTTTGAGAAGAAGGACCTTCCCCACCAAAGGATCTTGCTCCCTTAGCTTCTCGAACTGGGAGTACTTCTTTGCAAACACCTAGGCTATTCCTCTGGACATCCGGAGATCTCGAACCACACAATGAGCCAGGGCATATTCTACGGGTACCTCACACAGGTCTCGGGATTCCTCTCTGATCACGTTGCGCCGTACCTTCTGCCCATCCGAGTACAATGCCATAAACTGTTCGAAAGTCATCTCTTCATTGGGTGGTTGGATGCTGCGGACTTGTGCTTTCTCAACTTCGTTGTCATAAAGGGCTAACCTGTTGAAATGTACCACCTTTGGTTTTCCTCGAGGTAGCTTCCTTATCCTGTAGGCAGTATCGTTGATTCTCTTTACAATTTGGTAAGGCTCCTCCCAAGATCTCTGTAGCTTGGGCGAATATCCACGACGACGCTGTGGGTTATACTACCAAACAAGATCGTCAACTTGGAATTCCCCGCCCTTGCCTTTGATGTCATAGGTTTTCTTCATTCGGGCACCCCTGGTATTCATGATATTAACCGAACTCGCTGATGGATGTCATTCATCCTTTGACGTAACTGACTGACTTAGTTTTCATTTGCGGTCTCTTCTCCTGGGGGACATCTAAATTTCATATCACATGGTAGTCGCAATTCTCGTCCCATAATTACACTGGCCTGGGTCTGACCCGTGTGTGTGGACGAACGGTATGCCATTAGAAACAAGTGAAGATACTGATTCCAGCCTGTTTGGTGGTCAGAGAATATCTTTGACAAATGGCGGTTCTACCGTCCTACCATTCCATCGAATTGCGGGTGTAATGCTGTCGTTCGTGTTTTATTGATCTTCAAGAGCTTGCAGACGTCTTGGAAAAGAGTAGACTCAAAATTTCTACCTTGGTCTGAGTGCAACTCCAAGGGAACACCAAAACAACTGATCCATTCCTTGACAAGGACATCAGCAACGGTCAAGGCTTCTTGATTCGGCAAGGCATACGCTTCTGCCCATTTACTGAAATAGTCCACCACCACAATGTACTTGTTGCCAGAGTCGGATTCAGGAAATGGACCGGCAACATCAATGGGTACTAAATGACTACCCTTTCGAATGGAGTGCCCACATTTTATTGCTTCATGGGAGCTTTTGCTCGCTTCTGAGGTCCATTACTTGCTGGACAAACCGTACATTTCCGACGCCAATCCTTGACATCTGCTTGGCAATTTACCCAATAGAAGCGTTCTCTTAACTTCCCCAGGGTATTTCACTCCCAGATGTCCTCCGGGTGTACCATCATGTAGTTCTCGTAAAACCTCCAGTCTCCTATTTCTGGGATTACAATCTGTTTTCTGTTCTTGCCCTTCTCTGGCGTTTCCAGCACGCGTTTCAGAAATCTGTTCTCCAGGATGAGTAATTTCCCCTGAGCCCAGTATGACATTATGCTGGGTGAGAAACGGGAAATCTCCCTTCCACGTAGGTTTGCGGTCTTCTTCCTTCCACTGGATAACTTCTTTTAAGTCCGGATCCAATTTCTGGTCTTTCTGATTCTCCTCAGATTGCCAATGGTCATCGACGGCGGTAGTTCTACAGAGAACAGCCCCATTTTCTTCAGCTCGCTAACAATGTTTTCAATCATCAGAGCATGGTCTCCTCGATAAGGTATCAGCATTCTTATGACTTGTTCCAGTGCGATGTTCAGTCTCGACGTCGAATTCTTGCAACCGCTCAATACTCCTGGCCACTAGTCCTTCGGGGTTTTTAAATTGTAGGACCCACTTCATTGCTGCGTGATCAGTCCTCAGGAGGAATCTTTTACCATAGAGGAACTTGTAGAAATGTTCTACCCTCTTTACCACCGCTAAAAGCAGGGAACTTTTAGGGAGTAATGCAGTAATTCCATTCTGGCTTGGTCAAGGTGTTGCTGAAATATCCGATGACTTTCTCCTGGCCCTCTTGGATCTGCAAAGCACCGCACCAATTCCTGCTTGCGTCTGTACTCCAAGATTAGTTCCCATCTGGTAAAGAATAACTTAAAATGGGGGCACTGGTCAATGCACTTTTCAGGCTCTCGAATGATCACTGGCATGGTACTACACCTTCCCCTCTGATAGTCTAGTGAGTGGCTTGGCGATGTTAGCATACCCTGCGACATATCGACGATAGTCCGATAACCCCAAGAAACTTCTTAGCTGGTGGATATCTTTAGGTAACGGCCATTCTTGGACGGCTTTGATTTTCTGGTTGCCCCCAGTTTGGCCTGTATGGAAATCACATGTCCAAGATATTGCACTTCTTCTTGGAACAACTGACACTTCAACTTTAGTCCGGAACTTCGAAGTCGGCGAAATATATCCTCCAAGTTCTTCACGTGGTCTTCAAACCACGATAATGTCGTGAAGATACACCAGGCATGTTTTACATGAAAACCCTTTTAACACTGTTTCCATCAATCTGTCAAACGTCGCTGGTGCATTACACCACTTAAACGGCATCACCGTGAATTGGTAAAGTCTTGAGCTGATAGTAAAAGCCGTCTTTTCTCGGTCTTTTTTAGCAAGTTCCACCTGCCAACAACCGCTCTTTACGTCCAGCGTGGATAACATCTTAGATTCTAGGGTATCGTCTATTTTTGGGAGAGGATAGCTGTCTTTCTTTGTAGCGTAGTTTAACTGCCGATAGTCCACACATAATCGGGTCGAACCATTTTTCTTTTTAACCAAGACAACTGGAGAGGCCCAGGGGCTATTAAACAAAACAATTAATTATTTTAATAGGTTCACAACTGGAGAAAAAATCAGATAACATAACATACAAAAAAAAAACACTAAGAATTGATAAACATCTGTTTTTTTGGAAGTCGGTTAAAAATAATGTCGGAGCTATAACAGAGTCCGTCAAATAGTGTGTAACTTAAATTTAAGCTACAGGGCCATAACTGCAACTTTTTAACTAATAAATTAACAAATCATAAACAAAATGTTAATGATTTGTTACGTTGAAAGCAATTGTTAAATCGGACCGAGTTTAAGAAATCGGCGAAATTTATAGCCAATTTGTTACGCTGCCAGGAATTTTACTAATTCCGAGAAACAATAGCTTCTTGAACGTAAATTTAAGCTACAACATTGTAACCAACAGAAATAGCGAAATTGTCAACGCGGAAGAGATTTTTTAATCAACTGAAAGCAAGATAATATGTGTTTTTAGGTATAGATGGTAGTGCAAAAAATTCGAACAGACATAATAGTCAAGTTGCTTTCAAGTTGAAAGAAGGAGTTTTCTTCAGAGTTTATATGTGGTGCTCCTAGGAGTGCTACTTTATTATAAGATTCGCTATAAATGCAATCAGTAATTCTGTTTCAGCGAACACAATAACGTCATGAAGGAAAATCTAGGAAATGAGATAGTCACAAATGCAATGGTATCTACCGGAGAGAATGAGCTGTTCACGAGACACCTGGAAAAAAAGAGTAGTGGGAGTCATATCACAAAGAAATATACTGAAAATGATTGGGTGGGTAGATAGATCATGGCGTCTAGGAACCTGGAAGGCGACCGCATTCGCTGGATAGCCGGACATACATTACATAACTGTGAAGGCCAATTAATTTGTTCAACAGAGAATGAACTTTTACTTTGGGGGCACTATGTTAACAACATATTTAATATTTGGGAACATAATCTTCAAGAGTTTCGTAAATTATTGAATAATATACTTAGACAACAAAACTATATAAATTACATTAGAAATAGTACAGAATAAATAAAATAGTAAAAGGTAAATAAAAAATGGAATATTCATTTGAAATACAGATGTTTATAGAAAATCAACTCACACTAACAATGTTAATTCAAATCATCCAATTACAAATATGAAAGGTGTTATTAATTGAGACCAACTGTTCTGATGTCAACAAATTTAGGAAAGAAAAAAATTATGTATTCCTGCTGAAAACAATTACCATACAAAATTCATCAACAGAGTTAAACAGAGTTGAACACAAAATATTGTTGAGAATTAATACCAAATTACTCAGTACAGCAAAACTGTCATTGAGAACAGCCATATTACAGGAATAACTATACCATACCTATAGGGTCTGGCAGAAACACACACACAGTAGACAACAGCATTTACGAAATTTCTTGTGAATGTATTAAATGTTATATTGAAGAAACATTCTATAAATTCGAAATTTCTACAGTTCGACTATATTATACAAAGAAGAAAACAACACAAAACTTAAATTAAAAGAGCTGCCTCAATTTAATTAAAAGAGGGCTATTGTAGGCTATTGTATCAGTGCTACTCCAGAGTTCAATCGTATCTGGTTGGTTCTAACTAATTAAGGATAAAATAAGTAATCATTCATTAGAGCAACCCTATACTGGAGTAATTTGTGAAATTTTTTCTAGGTGTGACGTTAATGGGATCGCTGAAACAATAGAACGCATTGTTTGCATTTTTGGTAAACCACAGCAAGTACGCATTGTTTTCATTTTTGGAAAACCACAGCAAGTAAAATTGTTAAACATTCAATTTTAAAATATATATTCACTTATAATTCAGATTACAATTCCCTTAGAAGCAGTCATATTTAGTTATTGAAACATTTGAAGTTATAATTATTATTGTTTTCTGAAGGATACTTGTGGCATATTTTTCAATGTCTAAGTGTTTATTGGGAAATAACACCACACTTTAAAGGAAATCGCTGTATATTCCAAACGTTTCGGGGTCTAGATCAGACCCCGTTGTCAATGGCTAAGAAACTATGGATTAAAAAGGTACAATTCCAAGATGTAAATTTAAATATTTGACAATGTTTATTATTTGATTTTTGACGTAACTAAGAGAATTTTATTTGTAATGTACAGGGTAGCACAGAAATTTCTAAAGATCATATAATCATAGTGTTCCTTTCAAATTGGAAGAATTTGAAAGGGAGATCTTCAGAACTTTATGTGGCGCTCCTAGGTGCGACTTTCTTATAAGATAGTGTATTCGCCAAAAATGCGAC
Organism: Octodonta nipae; assembly: GCA_034190945.1. Taxonomy (NCBI): domain Eukaryota; kingdom Metazoa; phylum Arthropoda; class Insecta; order Coleoptera; family Chrysomelidae; genus Octodonta; species Octodonta nipae. Next base: position 59,166,175 of record CM067223.1, read on the forward strand.
CAAAGAACTTTGTTGATTCAGTGATCCCATTAAAATCATAAGGGAAAACCTAGGAAAAACCTTATGAACTATCCCGATATTGGGTTGTTCACAAGGACATGACCATTAGCAATTTCTTCCTTAATCATCGGCAACCAGGAACGACTGAATTCTACGGAGGTAGTAGCGATACAATCGTTTTCATTTAACAAAATTAAAGCAGACTCTTTTAGTTTTCTTTCTATCAGAAAGACTAAAAAGAGTGAGAGTCAAAACATCATTTAAAACAAGCACCTAAAATCAATTATATCAAAACCAAACCAAATAACCAACTCAAAATACAAAAAAATGCATTTATAAAATCCCGTGTGAATGCTATATTGGAGAAATCTCTAGACCTCTGAATGTTCAAATAAAAGAACACAAAAATTACATAAAAAAACGACAATTTGAAAAATCCAAAATTTGTGAACATTTAATAAAATATTTCAAAATTCAGTTATATTACACAAAGAAGAACACAATACCAAAAGAAAACTAAAAGAGTCTTTTAGAAATGAATTGTCGCTACTACCTCCGTAGTTCAGTCGTATGATTAAGGAAGAAATTGCTAATGGTCATGTCCTTGTGAACAACCCAATATTGGGATAGTTCATAAGGTTTTTCCTAGGTTTTCCCTTATGATTACTGTCAACAAATCACGCATTTTTGGCGAATAATAAAGTCGCACCTAGGAGCGCCACATAAAGTTCTGAAGGAACTTTATTTATATGTCAAAATTTCTGTGCTACCCTGTATATTACAAATAAAATTCTCTTAGTTACGTCATCAAATAATAAACATTGTCAAATATTTAAATTTACATCTTGAATTGTACCTTTTTAATCCTTAGTTTCTTAGCCATTGACAACGGGGTCTGGTCTAGACCCCGAAACGTTTGGAATATACAGCGATTTCCTTTAAAGTGTGGTGTTATTTCCCAATAAACACTTAGACATATAATTATTATGACGGGAATTCACCCGATAATTCGTGGAAGCGGCATTCATTCGATAATTAGGCGAATCCGAAATGTTCGTCTGGCGCATCGAGGTCTGCGGCTTGCTATGATGAAGTTATCGAAGAATCTAGTCCATATCTTGGCGGCTCATTGACGTTCTGGAGAATTCCGAAAAGTAATATATAAATATGGAGAGCTGACGGAAGCATTCATTCAGTAGTCAATGGCCGTATAGTAAATATAAATTGTAAATAGAGCTGTGAATATAAATTAAAGTAGTGGAAATAAATTATAGTGAGTTGGACTGTGTTTATAAATAAATCCGAGAACTGAATTGAACTCGAGAGTGAAAATAAAAACATTGTAGTGGTTACATGTGTAGGTGTATTTGTGGAACTTTAAAAGTGAAAAATAAATAGACTTACAATGTTTAAAGCTGTGAGTTTGGACGAATTGAAAGTGACGAACTTAAAAAAAGAACTTGAAGGAAGCGATTTAGATATTAGTGGGAAGAAAAGTGAATTAATATAATCCCGGTGCTTATTTGGTTGAAGTTTCTGGTAATGGTTACATGAGTCTGCTATTAAAAAAATGGAACACAATTTGAATACAACCTTACAGTCTTTAGAAGATAAACTACAAACAATACAAGAAAACTCAAAAATCTAGAGGATAAATTGCTAGAAAATTCTAAAACTCTGGAAGACAAGTAACTAGAAATTTCTAATACCCTGGAAGACAAAATACCGGAAAATTCTAAATCCTTAGAAGAAAATTTGAAAAGCATGGCACAGAAAAATTCAGAAATGCTGGAAGAGAAAATATTAGAGAATGAGGCTCAGATGGAGGAGCTAAAGCAAACAATGGTCGAGGAGTCAGTCAAAAATGAAACGCGGATAGAAGAGCTAAGATAGATAATGGAGGGTGAGATTAGCAAAATAAAAGAACAGTTAGTCATACTACAAAGGGAATAAACTCCACCAAAGACCAAAAGCAGAAACAGTCCGGAAGTAGTGGAGCCGAAAATTGGCCTCGAGGGAACAAGACATAGAATGAAACTTCCACAATTCGATGGAAAATCGTCTTGGACTAATTATCGGCGTTAATTCGAGGCGGCAGCAAAGCTAAACCGATGGTCGGCAGAGGAAAAGGCATTAGCATTAACCTTCGCCTTAATAGGGGACGCAGCAGATATTTAGCAAACATTGAATACCTCTGAGCAAGAAGACTACGAACAACTAGTCAAACATTCAGAACCGAGGTATGGAGAGACACATTTGGAGCACGTTTACTACTCCCAACTGAAAAATCGCCACCAGAAAGCAAATGAATCCTTACAAGAATTTGAAGCTGATATTGCCCGTCTGGTTCGCCATACCTATCCAGCCACACCGGAAAATGTTATGGAAAGCTTAGCAGTTCAAGCGTTTTTAGATGGATTCCAAGACCAGGAAGCCAGACTGACTCAATTAGTGGATGCACTGGCTTGAACTCTGGAATTTGACGCTGCGAAAAATACCTGTAGAGGTCAGGGCAGAGAACGATAATGAGAAGATTGCGGAAATGATGAAGTCTCTGTAAGGAAGATAGTTGAGGAAGTCCTTACCGAGAAAAGACAACAGAGAGGTCGGAAGTGTGATAAAGTAGGACAACTAAGGAGTTGCAAGGGTAGCAACGGAATACCGACTTCCTCGTGGAAACATCCCTATACTCACCAACCATAAACTCATACTAGGCTCAGTGGAACTCCCTCATCCTGGAGAATGGACTTCTGAAACGCGTCCTGGAAACTCCAGAGGAGGTCAAGGACAGAAAACAGATTGTACCTTTGGGGTCCTGGTTGCGCCGGCTACGGCCTGTTTAGTGTTGAACACTGTCTTAATTTCGATTTCAGTTTAGAATCCGTTCTATTTTGTCTGTAATTTCTCGAAAGTATGGAATAATGCTTTACGTTGTTCATCTGTTTCAGAGGGAGTTGTGGTATGCGTCGGTTATAGAGATGTTCGAGTTGTATGCGTGATATAGGCCGGAAGATTAAAAAGGCAAGTTCGTATATAAAAATATATATCAGGTTCGTTCCAAGCCGACGAATAACCGATACACAACGTGTCAGGTGACGTCATTGTAAATGGTAACTCGTCACCGCGCACATCGATTACCGGTTGTGTATCGATTATTTGTCGGATTGGAACAAAGCTATAATAAATAATACTTAATTCTAAAATCGTGTATCGTTTCTTCTTGGAATTAGTTAAATTTAATCAAACTGTATTTGATAAATTTAGTTGAAAAATATAGCCTTAAATTTACGATTCAAGCAAATAAAATAATGTTTAAAGCAATTAAAATGATTTTTATTCAAACTGGAACTTCGAATAACTTTTGTTATTGAGTGAATTTAATGTCAAATGTGAGTGAGACCTTTTTGTGGAGTTTCTAGTCTCCTTTGAAAACATATCGATTTCTCTTAGAAACAGAATAGCATTTAAGGGTTAAGTTATAACAAGAAGTTTTTAACTATTCAATTCTGGCCTTGGATTTGACCTTTACTGTGACTGTGAGGGTTATAACAAGGTCAATGCCATTTTAGGTGACCAAAGTGTCCTTTTTTGTCCTTTAGAGTCCTCCAAAAAATGTATAAACCCAGTTCGCCGTTTAAGATCAGTAGTATGCTGGGTATAGATGAAAATCCAATAAATACTGATCGATTGGTCGGATCTATGAGTTTCTGAATTAAAAAAACGGAGGTCTGTCCATCAGAATTGACGTTCTAACGACCTTGGACGTTATGAAACAACAGCTGCTTCTGAAGTACTTCAAACATTGTTATATCAGGCAGATACATTCATCATTTAAGGTCAAATCCCAGGCCAACATTGAATAGCCAGAGAATATAAATATTTATATTCAATATTTTCCCACAAAATGCATCCCTAGTAAGTTACTTCCCTGTTTCGATACCTTTGGACAGGTAGTTATAGTCAATAGTCAGAGGTGTACAATTTGTAGCAATACTTTTATCTTATTTCGTTTGAATGTTATTAAGATGACGTTAATAGCTGAAATGCTCGGGTTTAGTTTTTTCAAATCTAATCAACAGAATTGAAATCTCAGGAAAATTATGAAAAAAATCTTAAGTCACCTGCACAATTACAATTATATGAAATACAAAGGTTTGCCGCACAAGCATTCCGATAATGCCGATTTAAAATATTTTATTTAGTTACATTTTTTTTAATGGGACATGTTATTTTTTATTTTATTTTTGAGTTTTCATCAAATTCTGAATACATGTCGTTCTTCTGGGAAAATCATATGATTGATATTTGTCCTGTTGGGTAAATAAAAATTATTTATTTATTTGTTACTAAAACTATTGTCGATTTATTGTGCGCTGTATTCTCTGGCTATCGTGCTATCACAGGACATCTTGTAATTGTTATTTATGCAACAGATTCAGGTTTGGAATTGTAGTAAGGTATTCTTTCGGTAGTAAGGTATTCTTTTGGACAGTGACAGTTTCAACTTCAATGCTGATATCTGGTGCAATATTTTCGCCCCGACATCATGCCTTTCTTTATATTAATTTACAACAAATCTCTGGCATCCTGATTCCGATGTTTGGTAAATCATATCTTTATTTGTAGTTTATAGAAGAAACGTTAACGATATACTTCAAACGATTCTTAGGAATTATTTGATCTTGAATTGCCAGTCTTCCGTTGCAAAAAAACATCAGTCCGTGTCGGTGGTGTTGAGTCATCAACACAATCGGGAAATTCTGAAAATTTATCGAAATTAGCAATTTGGAAATATCTGCCAGGCCTCTTCCTCCTTTACATCGTGTCACTGGTCTTTCAATAGCGCTCTTTTGGTGGTGGTTTAGATCTCTCGATAATAAAAATCGAACGTTCCGATCTTATTTCAATTTTGCAGCATTTATAGCAAATGAGCTGAACACTGAATAATAATAATGAATGAATAATCTGAAACAGAGGAAAAGTTCTGCTGATAGGTCATCATGGTGTAATGGTGGATTCATTTTTCTTTTTCTTTTACTCTTTTAACATTCATATTTAACACTTGTCTTTACTGAAATATAAAATTTTAAGTTAGTTTTAGTTTTATTAATTTTTAATTTACATGAAATTACAGCTGAGTTTTAGACATTTCAATTCAAATCCTAATCATATAACTATGTATATATTTCCAAATTTCCTAATAGGTAATTATGTCAAATTTTTGTAGGTGAAAATTGGTTTATGGATAGATTTAACTAATACCAATAGATATTATTCCCCAGAAGAGATAAGAAAACAAGATTGTATTTATGCAAAAATTAGCTGTGTGGGACATGGTGAATGGCCATCAAGGAGGGAAATTAGCAGATTTATGTCCTTGGTACATGACTTTATAACTCACAATCCCCATGCCTGTATAGCTGTTCATTGTACACATGGATTTAATAGAACAGGATTTATGATTATCAGCTTTTTGGTAGAAAAAATGAATTATCCTTTTCAACAAGCGTTTGAACTTTTTACAAACGCAAGGTATGTATATATTATTATTATTACTTAAGCATATTTACTGAATGTTCGGGGTTTCAGACCACCTGGAATATACAGAGGCAACTATATAGTAGAGTTATTTAAACGTTATGGTGGAAGTGTGTGCCCACCTATTCCAGTTTACCCTCTGTGGTGTCCAAAGGAAAAATTAAAGAAAAGGAAATATTATAAGTGTGTTAGTTAATTTATGGTTTTTATATACATTCAATGTTATACACGTTATTTCATTTCATTACTTGTAATTATAATACCCTACAATTATTAATTGCTCAACAAATTCATAAATGTTTTTAATATTGACAGTAGTTATATTCAAATTGATTTTTTTTGTTTTTTATATAATTTTAGGAATATTTATGACATTACTTTTTGCGTTTTTTGTAACTTTCCTTCTCGGACCATTTTAATTTCTCTAGTAGAATTTCTTGAAACTGGGAGTTAACGAAAAACATTTTAGGCAAAAGTTGAACAACATCGAAGGGGACACATCCTTATGACCGTGCCTTTGACCTTGGAGTCACATTCAAGGTCATTTCAAGGTCAACTGCTTTTTTTAATAGGAATCCCCATTTTTGACCAATGATTCGGAAAAGCGGGAAATTTTATGTTCAGATAAGGTAACACATATGGGGTTCGAACGACCTCCAAACATCAAATCACAATTTTATTATTGTTTGTGTTATTAAGAATTGATTAATTTGACAAATAATTAATAAATATTAAATACTTTAATAACGTATCGTCTTTATTCATGACCGTAATATACCGAAGGGCTACAAGCGATCACACACATGATAGCTAAATGAAACATTAGGTTACTGGATTGCTGGGGTTATTTGGATAGAATTTTCTGCTTTTTCCAATTCCGGGGGCAAAATAGGGGTTCTCATATTGGTTTATTACCTCTAAGGTCAAAGACAAGGTCTTGATAATGGCCACATAGAAGGTTAGCAATTTTGCGCACGGTCACTCGCGTGGAATTATTAAGAAGAAAAACAAACTATGTTGACCTTGAAATAACCTTGAGCATGACTCCAAGGTCAAAGGCAAGGTCATAAGGATATGTCTTGATGTTGTGCAACTTTTTTCTAAAATGTTTTTCGCTGACTTCCACATTTTTCGAGAAATTCTACTGGGGAAATTAAAATGGCCCACTCGGTATATTCAGGGTGTCTCTTAGGTAACTATAAAAAAAAGTAATGATTTGCATCAACAGAGGTGAAATGACCGTCACGGGGTGTAGATTTTTTTAAATGCTTATGATTTTTGAAACATGCAAATTAGATTTTTTTCTTTATTTGTCTGATAATTACTGTGACTGTGCCTATCACCCCGTTCCGGCTTGACATCGACCTACGGGACAACCTGTATACCGCTGTCACCCCTCACGAAGCTCATTTTGCGACTAGCTAAATGGAGGTGTCACGGACTGTCTGCATCTGAAGCGTTTATTTGTATTTATTACCTTCGTTCGTTGCATTATTTTGAATTTTTAACGTAATTCTCATTAACATGTGCGACTAATTCGAAATAGTTGTAAGAGAAAAAGACTCGTGTCTCTCTAGCGCATTAAGTAGTAGTAATTGGATAGACTTCTATTTGGTGTGTCCTAAAACCAGTTAATTGACGTACGTCCGACTAGATGAAAATTTAAAGTAAATATATATAATATAACCTATGAAAACGTAATTTTTTTTAAAGATATAACAATTAACGCATCAATGATACGCATCTAATAACATTAAACGTATATGAGTGACTTCTTGAATTGTTTAATTAGCTTCCACATCACATGGCAACTCTGTAATGTTCCGCATAGTACACACCTGTTAGCAAGGTCTGAAGAAGGACGAAATCATCACGGTAGAGACATACAGACATATATGTCTTTCCTTTGCAACCAATGAATACTAATATAAATGGACCGGGCACTTTTATATACGACCAAACGAAAAATGGGTTGATTCATGAGACAAAAATTTAAACTCCAACGGTAGTGTCCAATCAGCATTAAATTAATGGGTCATGTTTTACAGATTGAAAATATTGCAACTACGTACCTAAGCCACAAATATAAGTACATTAAAATACATTAAAAGCTGTGCATACTAACAAAAACATTTGGTGGCTTAATTACTAACATGTAACAGTAATTATCAAAACATTTATTTATTCACATAAAATGTAGTTTTATTTACTGCTTAAATGACCCTTTGCAAAACTCAGTTAACACGTTTATGATCTGATACTGACCGGTGAGAAGATAATTTCACAAACGAATATGCCGTTTTCCTACATGTAAAAGACTGAAATAACACTTTATTATTTTTTTACACTTATGCAAAATTATCACTAATTTCAGACAAGTTTCAGCACCCAAAACACATTACACCCTATGAATTACGAAGTTAACCTCAATTCAAAATGTAAATAAACAGACTTGCCCTGTTGCCTGCTGGACATAAACGGCTTAAAGTATCGCCGTTCAGTCAATGCCCACAATGCCTAGATTGACGTCTTATTGATTACAATGGAAACGAGTTTGGCATCGATTAGCAATTGTTTACAATTTCCCGGCAAACATCTTTGAGAACCCATTTTTAATGTATACAGACAGGTCCATTTATATTAGTAGTCATTGTTTACAACTACTTCAAGTCATTGAGAATTACAATGGACATTAAAAATAATGCAACCGATAAAGATAATAAGTGTAAAATAGACGTTGATTTGTTGCTGCGGATGCGTATAATCGAGTTGTGGAAAAAGAGATATAACGAGTCAACTAGTGTTACACTTAGACATTTCCACTTATTACGGGCACTAGCAGTATAGGAATATTAAGATATTGTAATATACTTGGTGGGTTCAATTTAAAAAATTATAAAACTAATATTTACTTTCACTTTTCTAGAACTTTATTTACATTTAAAACAGCTGATTCACAATACATTCTCATATACGCTAGTCGTCGCGGTATAACTGCCCGGCGATCGTGGCATGCTTGTTTTATATCACCAGGTCGAATTTTTTTATCTTGAAGCGTTTGTTATCGTGCTGAAATGACACAGGGTCGGCTTTGGGTAAATTTCGTAACACTGCCCCCCCCCTTTAATTCTGATCGTCCCGATCAGAAACTTCCCCTCCATGGTAGGGAGCGAGTCGATCTAAATGAACCACCTTCAATTCAGCCTTGGGGTTTCGACGGATCCGGTAGACGACGTCATTAAGCCTCTTGACCACCTCGTATGGACCATCCCAGGCGGGTGTAAGCTTTGGGGATTTACCCTTGCTCCGTTGGGGGTTGTACGACCAGACTTTGTCCCTCTCCTGGAACCCGACTGAATTGGCCTTGAGGTCGTATCGCGTCTTCATCCGGTCACTGGTGGCCAACATCTGCGTTGGGGCTAATTCGTGTATTGCCAGCATGTTATGTCGGAGCTGGTCGGCATAATCGTCGATGTCTTGGGGAGGTTCTTCGGGGGAGCCAAATGCCAAGTCGCATGGTATACGCAGCTCCTTTCCGAATAACACCTTGGCTGGGGTCAGGCCTGTACTATTATGTACAGCAGAGCGATATGACAACAGGAATAGGGGAATATGCTCATCCCAATCACGCTGGTTATTGCTGACGACCTTGGATAGGTGTTGTTCCAAGGTCCTGTTGAATCTTTCCACCATTCCGTCTGACTGTGGGTGTAATGGTGTTGTTCTCGTTTTCCTGATCCCTAACATCGTGCAGACCTTCTGGAATACATTCGATTCGAAGTTACGCCCCTGGTCTGAATGTAATTCCATCGGGACGCCAAACCTGCTGAATAGTTGTTCTACTAACACCGTCGCTACTGTGGTTGCCTCTTGGTTGGGTATCGCATATGCCTCAGGCCATTTGCTGAAGTAATCCATTGCGACCAGAATGTATTTGTTCCCCCTCTCAGACTCGGGAAACGGACCGGCGACATCAATGGCAATTCTCTCAAATGGGACGCCCACATTGTACTGCTGCATTCTGCCCTTGGTCCGGGTCTTCGGGCCCTTACTGGCGGCACAGGTGGTACATTTGCGGCACCAAGCTCTGACGTCTTCGAAGTAATTCACCCAGTAGTACCGCTGGCGAACTTTGTCTAGGGTTTTATTCATGCCCAGGTGGCCTCCGGTAATTCCATCATGTACTTCGGTCAGGATGGCTGGTACCTTTTTTTTCGGAACTACCAGTTGGGACTTGGTTTCTCGTCCATCAGCGCTTTCCCAAACTCGCTTGAGCATTCCATTGTCTACTCTTAGAGAGTCCCATTGAGCCCATAACGATTTCAGCACGCCGGAGTATCTAGCTACCTCGTCCCATCGTGGCCTGGGTGCCCCTGTCATTTTGAGTGACAAGATTGTTCGATGTCTGGATCAGCCATTTGGTCCTGGATGCACTGTTCCGTTGTCCAGTCTTCATTGGCCTGCACTCGGGTCTGCCTGATGGAGATACCCTCTCGCTGTTCCGTCTTCAGACAATGCTTGCATTCCACTCTACAGGGTCTTCTGGATAGGGCATCGGCATTATTGTGCAACCGGCCGGCACCGTGTTCCACCTTGAAGTCGTATTGCTGTAATTTCTCCATCCATCTGGCCAGTTGTCCTTCCGGTGTCTTCATGTCCAGCAGCCATTTGAGTGCGGCATGATCTGTTCGGATTAAGAAATGGCGACCATACAGGTATTTGTGGAAATGGTCTACAGCCCTTATTATTGCAAGAAGTCCTTTTCTGGTGACGCACTAATTTCTTTCTGGTTTCGAGAATCCACGGCTGTAGTACTCGATCACCCTCTCTTCACCATCTTGCACCTGGGATAGGACGGCCCCCAAACCGGTGTTGCTGGAGTCGGTGTCTAAGATGAACTTGCCGGACTGTGTAGGAAAGGCTAGGAATGGGGCTGGAACATAGTGCTGCCTTCAGTCGCCTGAATGATGTTTCGCAATCCTGATTCCAATGGAAGGTCTCTTTATCAGTGGTCTGCCGATGTAGAGGGGCGGCGATGGTGGCAAATCCCTCAACAAAACGCCGGTAGTATGAAGAGAGGCCCAAGAAGCTTCGGAGTTCATGTTTGTCTCTTGGAACTGGCCAATCACGGATGGCTTCTATCTTGTCTTCGTTGGTGCGGATTCCTGACTCGGACACTACGTGACCCAAAAACTCTACTTCTTTTTGGAACAAGGAACACTTCTTCGGATTGAGTCTCAGGTTGGCATTATTAATTCTGGAGAATACTTCGTCCAGGTTCTTCAGATGGTCGTCGAATGTCTGACCCATGACTAGAATGTCGTCGAGGTATACTAAGCACGTCCTCCATGTTAACCCGCTCAGTACATACTCCATTAGCCTCTCAAATGTAGCGGTGCATTACATAATCCAAAGGGCATCACAGATATTACGCGCGAATATTTTGCGCAGGTGATTAAGAATATTTCACTAATAACCCGAGAGACACCTTACCTCCCCCTATGCTGACTGACTGACGGTCCCTGGACATGTGGCTGTTTTGTTGGTTACCCCTGGTCGGTGATCGTTCAGGTGGCCTCACTCGACAATCACGTTGGAAGTGTCCTGTCCGTCCGCAGCGGTAACATGCCCCTCTGGTGCCAGTTCTTTGTGACCGTTCTAATATTTTGTTCAGACCAGCCAGCAGCGCTTGAAATGGTGACTCTGACTCTTCCTGGTTGAAGGAAACTGCTCGGACCCTCGGCTTGGACATGTTCATGACGGCCTCTACTTCCAAAGCCCGAAGTAGAGCTTCATTGCTCTTCTTGACGCCACTCAGTCTTAAATTTCTTTGTACTTCCACATCTCTGATGCCGTTTATGAAACTCTGTGTGGCCACCTGGTCTTTCGTTTCCTCTGGCAGGTCTGGGTAGGACAAGTGTACTAACCGTCTTATCTCTGCTTCGAATTCTTGGAGGCTTTCACCGGATCTTTGAGTTTTTCCACTGAGTTGGACTTGGTATACCTGGCTCAAGGATTGATTGTCGTAGCGTTTGTCTAGGATGGCGACGATCTTGTCGAAATTACCTTGTTCATCGACTGGAATGCTTTGGAGAAGTTCTAGGGCCGGACCTCTTAACGAAATTACCAGAGAAGTAGATTTTTCTTGATTATCCCATCCATTAGCTGTAACCACAGCCTCAAATTGCCGTTTATACATAGGCTAAGATGAACTGCCATCAAATGTGGGTGGTTTACTAATGGAACCTCTGGTACTCACGGTGTTCTGGTATTTTCCTCGCTGTAAGTCCTGTTGCATTTTTTTAATTTCTGTTTCTACCTTGTCTTGGATGGCACTGATTTGGTCTTGAACTGTGTTTTGAATTGAACTGATTTCAACTTTTACCTGGCTTTGGATGGAATCGAGGTCATCTACTTTTGTTTCAAGAGTGTCCACGGTATTTTTTGTGGTCTTAATGTCATCATTTATCCCTTTTATATCAGACTCAACTATTTGCATTCTTTCATTAACTGTTTCATTAACTTGTCTTACTATTTGCATTAGTTGTTCAAATTGCATTTGTCTTTTTTCTTCAGTTATTTTAAATTCATTTTGTCATTTTAATTCAGTTTGATCTTGTTTTTCTACAAATTTCGAGAATAATCCTTCCATTAAATTTTGTTGTTCGCTTTTCATTGTAGAAACTAGATTTTGTTGTTTTTCTTCCATCGTGGAAACAAGATTTAGTTGTTCGCTTTTCATCGTAGTGACAAGATTTTCTAGTTCAACTTTAAGTTTATCATCAAAAGATTTCACTAACCTTTGTTGAATTTCTTCTTGATGTTGTTTCTCCTTCTTGTCACGTTTTTCTAGAATCTGTGCAATGTTTTCGTCTAACTTTTCCATACTACGAGTTTCCATAAATCAAATTACGATTTTAACGGCACTTAATCCTCTACTTCTGATCACCAAATGTAATATACTTCGTGGGTTCAATTTAAAAAATTATAAAACTAATATTTACTTTCACTTTTCTAGAACTTTATTTACATTTAAAACAGCTGATTTACAATACATTCTCATATACAGTACAGTAGAAATCATCATCGTTCGTTCCGCTGCCGAGTCTTTTCGAGAATCGTATTTTTTATCTTGAAGCGTTTGTTGTCGTGCTGAAATGACACAGGGTCGGCTTTGGGTAAATTTCGTAACAATATGATTTATATTGTCTAACCCTTCTTTTGTTTAGGTTGTCTGGATTTTGTCAAAATACTGTTGTTTGTAATTATATTGTCAGTATTGTTCCGTAATTTATTCAGTTTATTGGTGAAATAAATTGCAATTAAATATTTTGGTTCTATTACCAAGGATATTTATAAATTGTTAATTAGTGTTTAAGGCGGAAATATACTATTTCATTTAGTTGATTCAAACTACATAAACAATAAATGAAAGTGTTCAACATTGAAAGAAGTCGAGACATTTCTAATTTTCATTCAACATAAGTCACCATCATCAATGAAATGTTTTATTCAATTTTTGATTGTTCTTTAATTTTGTAACCGCGTTGGAACATTGCTTCATTGAAAATAGAAAATACGTAGATAGAATAAAATATATACAGTGAGGACGCGTGGGTTGGAACAAATTCATTTAAAATTCAGGTGTTGGTTTTTTGGAAAAACGCTGTGACTGCGGTTTTTGTGATGATAAACTCATTTATACACGGTGGGTCAGAAATAAATTGTGACAATCAACTTCCTTTTTTTCAAATGGAAACATTTGTTTTTATTTTATTTTTAATTCTGCATTGAATTCTAAGTATTTTTCGTGTACAATGTGCTATACCGAAAATTAACAGTTATTAAAAAAATATATTTATTTCAAAATTGAAGAAAAAAAAACGTCACCATATCAAATTAAATGTTCAAATTGTTGACCATTAACTTCCTGACAATACCTAAGACGGTTTTCAAATTCTCGTAACACTTCATTTAGCGTTTATGGCAGGATTCGTTGTATTTCGGCTCTAATTCTATTCTTTAACACCTTAATTTTTTTGATTGGTAGTGAGCTGATTGGTAATGCAAATTCTGTATTTGTATTCATCTATATCCAAGATATATAAAAATGTATAAATATAAAATATATTCTTATGAAAAAGATGATTAATTGGTTAAAATTGAATCTTGAAACCAATATTCCAAAATTTCGGGGTTCGTTTTAACCCCCTTGCGTACAAAAGAAAGAATGACATCTCGAAGAGAGGACTTATCTTAATTGCCGTTCTACTATGTTTTTTCTCTATATTGTATTATTTAGGCAACCCGCTGCTCTATTAGCTTTCTGAATTGTTTTTTTTACTTCTGTTTTTATAAGAGAAACAGGTAAAATTCTACAAAATTGTGGCAATATCCACGCTATTATAAGTATCGGAAACGTGAGCACCAAGAAAACAAAACCACAGACAACTGGAGACATCAGAAAGACAATTTTATGATCGGTAAAGGGTTGTACCCGTTTAGACTGTATGAGAAATGAAGACATCTGACACAACCAATAACCGAATTAACAAGTAACTACAAGAATATATGGAAAGTATGTGTAGTGAGGACGTCTCCAAAACGAATCCCTCAAAAATGCTTAATTATAATCCCGCAGGATATAGAAGTGTCGGCAGACCGAGAACAAGATGGTGAAGTCGAATAGGCAAACAAAATCTATTGACACAATCAATAACTGAATTAACAAGTAACTACAAGAATAGATGGAAAGTATGTGTAGTGAGGACGTCTCCAAAACGAGTCCCTCAAAAATGCTTAATTATAATCCCGCAGGATATAGAAGTGTCGGCAGACCGAGAACAAGATGGTGAAGTCGAATAGGCAAACAAAAACTATTGACACAACCAATAACTGAATTAACAAGTAACTACAAGAATAGATGGAAAGTATGTGTAGTGAGGACGTCTCCAGAACGAATACCCCAAAAAAGCTTAATTATAATCCCGCAGAATTTAGAAGTGTCGGCAGACCGAGAACAAGATGGTGAAGTCAAATAGGCAAATTGCCTAATCCTGGGAAGGTAGAAGTCTCTATATCTCTGTAACTGACTATGGTGATTCCCAGATAGTTGTCAACTATAATCTGCTTTATGCTGATGTCATCAATCTCTATCTTAATCTAATCGATTTTTGCTTTAACAGTTATATTAAAAATTTTCGTTTCCTGGGATCAGAAGATGTACCACATCGAAGGACTTTTCCAGGTGAGTTAGACAGATGAACACCGCTGGTCGATTATATTCTAATGCTTTTTCAGATATTTGTCTTGAGTTGAGTTGAGTTACGAATACTGTATCTGTGCAAAATATTCTATATCGGAACCCTATGCATATTCTTCCAGTAATATTTTTTTGGTTATTAGTTTGGTTAGGAATTTTGTCGTCAGTTTTAGTGTGGTGTTCAACATTTTTTCCTCTATAGTATGCTTGCTCTCCATTCTTTCGATACGTGGTTGTGTCTTAGAATTTGTTGATTAATTGTTCTATCGATACGCTTTATTCTTTTCTTTGCATTTTTCTTTTACTTTGTAACGAATAATCTAACAATTCATAACGACATTTATTAATTCATTTTGAATTACCATTTTAATATTTAGTATAATCATATTTACTGAACAGTGATTTAGACTTGTGTTTGTGAATAACATGTATGGGAATATTTGTTCAAGTAAGTGAATAATAACAATTCTCTGCTTTGATATTACCTTTCGAAAATAATTTCATTTTTATTTACATCTCTCACAATCTGACAACGCTTACTAAACAATTTATTTGGATATTGAGAACTGTTTATTGATCATAAAATGTACAAGAGGGAAATTTGATAACGGACCGGGACTCTGGTTGGAGTCGCAGCAAGCCCAGTTCATTCTAATATCAGTTTAATACATTTTGTAGTTTTAGGGATTTGGTAAAAGAATACCAAATCATTTTGGCTGTTTGATGCCGTTTATTTATTGCAGTTAGTGATTATTTTATGAAATTTTGGTAGCTAATTGATAACTTAGGTCACTGTCCTATGACTAGCACTTAATTGCGAAGTGGGACATAATTGTTCGTAATGCTTTTTGTTTTACAGTTGGTGTGGAGAAATTCTTCTCTTGAGTAAGACTCTATGTGTCTCGGCCTGTGCTACCTTAGATTGGGAGAGGAATTTCGGAAGCGCAAGTTTTGTCGGAGAACCGGGACAGTGAGACTGAATTATTTCGATTTTTGTCTGCTTGAAATTAGTGTGTTCTGTATTTTAAGTTTTCAATATTTCAGATTATCGTATTTTTAATATTAATATTTTCAGATACTAATATTTTTGATTTCAGTATGTATGAGATTAATGTATATATCGGGTGTTTCTAAAATAGGGTTCTGCTGTGTATAGAACTGATTAAAATAAGCCAAAAAGTCCCTATTAACATGCGTCCTAAAATACACGCTTGGGAAGTTCTTAAAAGGACTCGAGCATAACTTTTATTGTTATTGACGTAACGATCGAAAATAAATAGAGAAAAATGTAGTTAAATAACATGTGATACTCCGTTTTTCGACATGCAAATCATAAGGGCCCTGTTTAGGTTGGTGAAGGGCTTTTCAGCCAGAGTAATTTTTAAATTCAATTTACTCGTAAACCATTGGAAAGAAGATTCGGACAAACGTACTATTTTTTACGTACAATTGTTAAAATTTCATAAAACAAGAGAAATTTGTAAAAAAAATTTCGACCGTTTTGTCAATAAGAGAAAAAAATGTTTTGTTTGAGCCCTTTTAAGGATATATAACTTCCTAACGGTGAGTTTTAGGGCACATGTTAATACAGACTTTTTGGTTTATTTTAATGAATTCTATAAACAGCAGAAGTTCGGAATCCTATTTTTGAAACACCCTGTATATTTTATTTGAATATCGCCTTCCGCACGGACTTATCTTGTCAAAATAACTTTGTCGATAGTATTTTTTGAGTCAATGTTTACTACTGTTCTTGTAGATTGTTAAAAAAGACAAAACAAAATTTGACTTTATTGTTTTTCTTTTTTTTTAATTTGATTTTGAGTTTTCACATTTAGAAATTCCCTACTAACAAATAGTTTAAATAAAACTTTGTAGACTGGCAGCAGTACTTGTTTAATTCTCTTTTTAAAAAGCATTTACTGGTCCCTATTTTGTGATTACAGGAAAACTACGCTTGACATAGTTGCAACCACAATTTTTAGAATTGGTCTACCTTTACATACCATCTCTATGCGTGCCTTGCTACAAGGACGATAGCAATTGTTGGCCAATATTGGAATACAATTTGCAACGTATCTGAGCTCCTCTGCAAGCAACGGCATTCATGACAATCCTGGGGTAAGAAAAGTCTAGATGTCTGTAGAACTGCCTGCATTTATTCTTCTGTAAAATAAGCAGTTCGAAATTTTAATCTATTTTGCCATTGTTGACTTAATATTGATTTACATAATAAATTTACATAAATTAGTGTTTCACAAATTTGTTTTAGTTACATTATCCCAACAACATACACGTAACACACTGCGGCTGGCGTCGATAAATTTAAGTTTAAAGGATGTACAAACCCTATAGATTTTTTAGAAAACCATGGAATGGGAATATGTTAACTGATACAAATATCTAGGTGTGGATATAGATAACAATCTGAACTTCAAGTCTTATGTTGAGCATATAGATATCAAAGTAACTAAAAAAGTGAATATGTGGTATAAGTTCAGGAAAGGTCATTCAAGATCCTGAAAAGAACTATTATTTAAGCTGAATGTGTAACCCCATTTTAGACACTGTTACACTATCATCAAAATGTTATTTGTGGCATATTTTTGATTATTTTTATATGTTCTTAAGAAATAACAGCACAATCGAAACAAAAATCTGTATTTTCAAGGAACCAAATGTTTCCAGGTCTATTTTGACCTCATTGTCAATGACTTTAGACATGTATTGAAAATATAAAATGCAAAAAGAAAGCCATTGATCTGTTTAGGTTATCTAAGTTGACGGATTTAGTTTTGTATAGAGTACTTTTGACATATCCTCACAAAAAGTAGTCCAAAGGCGTCAAATCAGGAGAACTTGCTGGCCATTTTATCGATCCGCGCCTCCCAAACCACCGATTTGGAAAAAAATGGTTCAGGTACTGCCGGACATTGATTTCGTAATAGGGCTGTGCTCCATCTTGCTGAAACCATATTGTATTGGCAGGAACTTGTGGGTTTACTGGATCAGGATATAAGTTTGTCAATGTTGGCTCCACATTATTTTGGAGCAGTTCTAAATATTTACCTCCATTCAAGTTGCCATCAATGAAAAAGGGACCTACAATATGACTTCAAACAATTCCTGCCCAAACATTAACTTTTTCAGGATATTGCGTATGTTTCTCTGACATCCAGTGGGGATTCGCACTAGACCAATAGCGGTAATTTTGATAATTAACATGACCGTGAAGTATAAATGTGCTCTCATCAGAAAACAAAACATCTTTTAATTGGATCACATTGTTATCTAATCTTACCATCATTTGTTCACAGAAATACGTTCTCCTATCGAAATCGTTTTCCATGAGCTCCTGAGTCGGCGTCATATGGAGATGCATTTTACTTTCCTTTAATACTCGAAAAATTGATGTGTGGCTAACGTTGAACTCTGGGGCTGCTTTTCGACCAGAATTATGTGGTTTTTTTTTGAAACTCAAGCATCCAATTTGGTATTATCACTTGCAGCTTGGCAGCTACTTTTTTTTATCTGTCTTACATGAATAAGCTCGCGAAACTGCTTTTCTATTTTGCTAATTTGGAAAATGTTCCAGAAATAAGATAGAAACTTTCATTTGTGTCCGTGTGTTATCTCGATAACCAATCATTTGTAGAATGGTTATTTTGTGCATTTCTGTTAAATGAACCATTTTTCTGATATTATTACGTACAGTTAACTAAATTCAACCGACAAAAAAATTGTTATGTCTCTATTGTCAATTTCCTTAGTCAATTTTGGATTCCTTCTAGTAATTTTAGCCTCCACTCCTGCAAATTTATATTATAAAAACGTCGACTATTAGGCAACAAATTCGTCTGTAATAATTTTTTCATTAAGTGTTCCTATTTTTCCCAAACGTTGTTTTCTTAGAAAACTTAATATGAATATATGTTCTTCCGCGGTCATAACTATGAACTGAGCTAGGTTCCGGGTGAGAACGGCGTCTAAATTTATGAAACACTCGACGTTTCAATTCCTGCTTTGGAGCCATTAAGAGATAAATGAAAAAAGAGTCCACTAAAAGAGTGATTTAAAAGAAGAGTTTAGGTTGAACTCAGGGTCTCAAGCTGCCTACCCTTCAAGTCTCACTAAATAACTGAACTGAGTGTAAATATGCTCTGCTTCGATTATTTACAGTTGTCGGTCTATTAAGAGGAGATGTTACGTGATGATGAGGATGTGTGGAGATTGGTTGGGTGTTGGTGTGTGTGTCTGATTTGTTTAGTCTGGTTATTACGGAGCTCCATGCTGTCGGAAGACAGATCTAACATCTCGTCGGTTGAGTCAGGAGGGTCGTTGCTCTATTTCTATACCTTCGCGAATAATGGATGCTCTAAGGCAGTTGAGAGATATGATAGTTCTACAATCGTCGAAGTTGATAGAGTGTCCTATTTGGATATGATGATGTACGAGAGCTGAAGTTTGATTTTTTTCGCGAACTCACAGAGTGTTCATATACTCGATGACTGAGGCGTCTGTGGATACGACCGATCTCCGTAAACTCCTTGATCCTCGTTAGGTACTTTGACTTTGGGTTCCCGGTTAAATTGGCTATAGACTTTCTGGTGTTGTTGGTCTGTTTCTGATGGAGTTGGTGTATTCGGAGGTTGTTGAGATTGGCGAATTGTGCCTAAGAGGAATGCCCGACTTATGAATCTTGGGTAGTCCAAATATTTTCGAAATTTTAGAATATTTTTCACGAGTGAAAAAAAAAAGTGATAAACTTTTTGATCTCAAGAGAAAGGCGATTTTCTTGCTTTTTTCTTTAAATAGTAGAGCATTCATCTTGTAAACATAGCCCTCAGTTTTGAGAAGAACGGTCGCGTTACCTTATCAGCAGGGAGAAATGGGCTGGAATTTTTTATCATTAATTGTGGGTTTAGGGAAGTGGTTTTTGTCCTCCATCAAGGTAGTTTTTGTTACTGATGTTTAATAACGAGGATGATTCCTTTTTAGTTGTGTAAAATTAAACAATGTAACACCATTATATATTGATGTATATTCGTTGTGATTTAAATTATAATAAAAATTTGATATTCACAAACAAGAAATTATTTCTGGCTTAGTAACAACATTATCTGGTTTAGATCTTATATAAGCTACATAACAAATGAAACGTAAATTTATCACATAACAAAGTAATATCAACAATGGACAATTCAATACAAAGGTAACAATGAACAATTTAATACACAGGTAACTTTTCTGCAATTTCTGCATCGTCCGCTAATCGAATCTGAAGAACAGAAATAATAGGCTTCTGCCTTCCAATAAATAAAACTGCAATGTAAACTGCACATCTTTGCATTAGAAATTTCCATTTTAACTGACATTTCTCGTCGTCTGGCATTATGGCAAAATCGTTAGCCTAAAAAATTAATGCATTGTAAAAATGTAAATAGAAATTATTTACTTACAGAGCATTCTAACGCATCTTCAACTGCTTTTCCAGAGAATCTACAATTTATAAGAGTACCAGTATGGTCTGTGACATTTATATTTGTGTTAAATTTAACTTCTGGATCTAACATTTTATTTTCAAATACTGTAGGACATTCACTATTTTCACACTTCATCCCTTTAATCTGCATCTTGCATTCATTACTAAAAATACTTAAAGACTAATGAGTTGTCCTTAATTCAAGACATGAGGTTATATAATAAATTTGGAATTCTTTTTCATTATTTTTTTGGGAAGTCAAAGTCCAATCAAATTGAAAAGAACTCAGAATCTAGGAAACGTTAATCTGATTTTCAATGGATTTAAATGCACTCATATTAATGATATGGTTGTACCATGAACGATATTTATAGATTTTGGTTTAGAGACATAGATAGAAATGTGTGTTTGATACACTAGGTATTAACTAAAGTAAATAATCAAAGGTTTTATTTCACACGTAACGAAGCGCCAATGTGCGGAGAGAGAGATCCAGGGTGTCAACTACCTCTCCTATAACTACAAGGTGATTGAAATACGTGTAAAGTAGAATTATAGTTTTACAAAGTGGATCAAAAAATTGCAAAAAGGTAAATAAGCATAAGCAGTTAGGATATTTGAATTATAGAGCGAGGTATAATTACAGTTATGCAGAAGAGTTCAGAAAATGTTAGAAGCAGATGCATATACAAGATGGTTGAAATATAAGGTGGAATATATTTATAGTTACATGTGTGGTTCAAAAATATTATATAGTGTAGAACAGTCCATAGGGTGGAAAAGATTTATACTTATTTAGGGTGGTTTAAAAAATATCACGGCTGTTCCAATTTCGTGTGGAATTGAATTATAGTTTCACAGGGTGGCTCAGAAAATAAATAAATACGTAATATTTTGGTAACCAATACACAAAAGCAAATACAGTGCAATATATATTTTTTCAAGCGCACCATGTAATACATCCAAGAAAGGGCTCGTAATGACGTATACAAATATATTATGTTTTGCAATTTCGAAATATTTAACAAATATTAAGAAAATATACAAATATTCACATTCCTCGCTCCTTATCTGATAAATTACTGAACTTAAATTTTCAAAAAAAATTACAGCGAAAATCCCAATTTTAATTTCGGATGGCAAATTAGTAAATTAAATGACAAATAAAAAAATATAATTTTCAAGTGAAAGAGTTCCTCGTGTGAAATGTTAATATATTTTTAGTAAATATAAAATTATTTGGTTAAAATATACAGAGGAATATATACATACCTACATTGACCCAGTTGCCCACACCGAAAATAATAAGAGAAAAATTTTGAGAAAAAGAAAATATGGAGCTTCTCCAAAGTTTACCGGAAAAATTAAGTAAAAAATCCAATATTATTTTTTTTTAATTTGACAATTAAATAAAAATACCATTTTTCAAGTGCATTAGGTAACGTATCAAAATGAAATGAATTATCGTATGAAATATAAGTATGTATTATGTAATTTTTAAAAGTTGGTCCACTCCCCGACTCTATCTCCGAAAATATTTACTTTACAATTTTGTAACAAAGTATATAGGGTCTTACTTAACGTTTACTGTAAAAGTAAAGCGAAAATCTCATTTTTAAGTTTTGGGGACAAATTAGAGAATAGGTAGCCAACAATTTGAAAATGATTGTTAGAAAACCTAAGCGAATCTAGGTGGAGAACTGTAAAGTTAAAAAGATATGTAAAATTATAATCTCAAACGTGATACCCCTTAGTATGCGAGTCTAACTGAATTATTGAACATAAACCCCGAAACTTCATTCCATTAAGGAAAATTCAATTTATGTAAAAATTATTTTATGCAAAAATTTAGATGTTTAAATCTGACAAAAAATGGATTGTTTTTTCCAAATTTAAATAAACCCTTGCATTCTTAGTAGTTTAACATGACGTTGTACCAAATTGTGTAACAAAATGTTAGATCATAACGGAGTACCAAAGTAATTTGTATTTTTAGAATTTCGTCATTTTATAAGAAAGAAAAATGAAGTTACTGTTGAAATTGAATGAAAAGAAAAATAGGTAGAGAGAAAATATTTAAGTATACTTTAGCCTTTTATACATTAATATCGTTAGTATACCACTTAAAAATATAATTTAAAATATTAGATGGAAGCTGAAGTAGCGCAGGGGTAACTTTGCAGACTGTAAAACTAACGGTGAGTTTAAACCGGACTTGTGACATTTTTTTCTTATTTTGTGGTTTATTTAAATAAATAACTAAAAGTGGAAATTATTTATTCATTTTTACATGAATTAAATATTTCCCACTGACTTTTCACTATCATCAGAAAGAACCTTAAAAAATTGACATTCTACACATAATTGTTAACTACTCCGTTATTAATTAACATAATTTTACAAAATTGGCAATAACTTATTTTAAATGGTTGAAAATATTATGTTTTAGTCAGATTTTGAATACACCTAGCTTACTTTTAGAATTTTTGGTTAGAAAATATTATCTAGTAGGCCCTACTTTTCTAATTTACCTAAACACTCAAATTAGTAGATAAAATCGGCATTTATATGCTGTATGATTGAAGAAAGTTGTATTAAAATCAGTAAACTATTGAAAATCTTAGAGAGGTGGCTCCAGTCGAAACGGGCCAGACTACATACAACGTCTTAGCAGTACAAATTAAAAAAATTCAAAATATAATTATGATAACTCTCAAGCTGTCTACATTGGTCAGACTTATTCATATTTCAAAATAAGTTTATCAGAACACCTTATGAACTATCAGTTACAAACATGAATGCAAAAATAATAGGTGTGCACCCATTTTGCTTTGATGTTTTCAAATAAATAATTTACTTTTACACCTAGTTAGTAATAACTTGATTTATTCTGATTTCACAGTACAGTGAAACAATTTGTGTTTAGTTGTAACTTCTGTTTTGCAAAGTCAAGCGCCAACGCCAACTTGTTGTTGATTTGTTGACGGGAGATGTAATGTCTTGGATAAAAGAATGAATGGTGGTTCAAATCCTTCCGAAAGTTTGGAATTTTGTGTTTCAAGATTCAATTTTTACCAATTATCATCTTTTTCATAAGAATATATTTATACAATTTTATATATTCTGAAAATACATGAATAAAAAGTAAATTTTGCAGTCGTATTCAGCCCATCATCAACCAAAAAAAATTAATAGCCCCTCTTATGTTCATGGTCCTCATAAAATTTTCATTAAATATTTCTTAGATATTCAATACTTAAATTACAAGTTGCAGGCTTTTGAAGGCATGACGATAAATAAGTTGGATACCTTCATGTGTTGCGCTACTCTTGAAATATAGAAATGTCGAAAAAATATTTATGTACTTCAAACATACGATTGGGTTTGATATGATTAAATATTTAAAAGCGAATTATACAACGATGTCTAAAAGTTTGAGGGAAACGAGCCACCAAGAACTCCGAAATTGGGAATTCGCCTTTAATAATTATTTCATTTCAAATAATTCATGATATATTTCCTGAGATTTCAAAAAAAATGTGGCGGGTCAACGATTATTTCAGAAATAATGCAGTAAAATATTTTAGAGTTTTTTATTTAGGGTAGCACTATTTGCCTGAATAAAATCCTACCATTTGATGAATAAAATTTTGGAAAATCCATCCAAATCAAGAGATGTCACAAACGCAAACACAATAGCTGTAAACTGTCTGGTTCCTAAGCTGTTTTCTTGCAGAAGTCCGTTTACCCTGTCTAGGACTTGTTTTACACTCATTACATCCTGGATGGTATTAACTGAAACAAAATAATTTGAACTTTCATTCTACCTCATTTCATGAAAGTTTCTATTCGTTACCATCGGGAAATGTAGTAATCATTTGTTCCACGATTTCTGAAATATGAAGTGGGGCAGTTAAAGCATAATTCAATAAATTTTGAGTTTCTTTTCCATACGGATTTTCGGTTACTATAGTACGAGTTGTTGCTTTAGCAATGAATTGTTTACTATAAAACGACCAATCGATCCGGACATTGGTTATAAATAAAGCTGTGTAGCGAGGGTTCCAGTTTTCGGATCTATAATTTAAGAATACACATATACAGATATTGATGTAGACATTTTGTGAATAATCGACATTAATATTGTCAAAAACAACATAAAAATTTAAGCTAATTTTGGCTATTTCTTTTATCGTATTTATTTATCAATTTTGCCTCTAAAGGTATCCAGGCAATAAATGTTTATCAGAATAACATCAAGTTCATAATTAAAGAAAAATACGTTAGAAGAAGTGAACTCAGGAATCTGGTTGCCTGATAATTAAGTACCGTTCAGTAGAATTAGACGTTAGTCAGTGACTAATGTTGTTACTGGAATCTCACTCAAGTCACTCAAATGTATTTGAGAAATAAAATAAACAAAATTAACAAACAAAAATGAATAACAAAGACTTAACACTGGGAACTGAGTGTTCGCTCCATATAAGTACACCCAATGGTGTTATTAGAAAACAGGAAGACTGATTGGCAATATTGAAAGGTATTGTTTCTTTCAGAACATTTGTAAAGAATACTTTCCGTAAAAGACAACTACTAACCAGAAATTTTTTCGCAATTTCCTTCTACACGTCGATCCAATTATAAATGTATATATTTATTGTGACAGAAAAGAAGTTGAGACATTTTAATAAAGACATAATGACCTTTGACCTCCTAAACATTTCGAAAATTAAACCTCGGGTGTAAAAACAAACATATACAATAAACCATTTAGTTACAAAAAATATTAAAACCTTACTATTAAAATACACGCCTTATTTTATTCGAATTCATTTGCCCTAATCAGGTTTTCTAAAGATCAAAAAGATTTAAGATCTTTAATGTGAGAACAACCATAACTAGACGTTTTTGGCTACTCCAAAAACAACTCCCACATAAAGATGTTAATCTAATTCAGGAGCACAGAAATCAGAAATTAGAATGTGGCAATTATCGCTTTTTTAGAAAATCTTCAGCATTTTTCTGAAAAATAAAAGGCATTGGACAATTTATTACTACATATCAGAAAACAAATAAATAGGAAAGTAAGATTTACCGTTTCATAGATGTGAAGAGTTCCTTCTCACACCTCAAGGATTTTCAGACTATTTTTAGCATTTTGTAAAGACTGAAGTAAAGTGGATTTGTGTTCAGCAGGTCAAAACCCACACAGCATGAAATATCTGAAAAAATATTTCACGAAATCTTGGAGAAACATTTCGTGAAATATTGCACCAATATTTCATGAAATATTTCAGGAGAATTTTAGTTGTGAATATCAAATATTTTAGCACTATTTTTAAATATTTGACTGTTATATTTCTGAAATATTCGTATGCTCACGACAAACAAATCTTTTAAAATATATCAAGAAATATTACAATATATTTTCATGAAATATTTCAAAAGGTTTTTGTAGCGAAAATACGAAGATTTCTGAAATATTTTATGATACTTCAAAACAAACATGAAATATATAAATATATTTAAATAGTTCACTAAAATATATTTAAACTATTTTTATATCCACAACAAAAGGTCTTTTGAAATATATCATGAATTATTACACAAAGATTTCATAAAATATTACAGGAATATTTCATGAATTATTTAAAATGTGGTTTTGTCGCGGACATAGCAAAATTGCTGAAATATTTCAAGAAATATTTTGAAATGTTTCAAATCAAACCAAAAATATTGCATAAATATTTTAGAAATATTTCATACTGTGTGGAAAAACTTCGGATATATTATATTTTTGCTAACGGAAAAAAATATGTGCTTGTGTAATTAAAGATGATTTTAATATAATGACATAACCCTAGAATTGCTGGTCTGTGATTTGTTCAAGGAAATGATTTGGCTCAGTAGTACAATTAAGAAACTACTTGTCAAGGCGGAAGTATTATTGAATTTGTACGACGGGCAATCCATCACAACTAAAAACTTTTAACATTTGGAGCCTAATACTGAAAAAAGATTCATAAATAATCAAAAATCAAACAAAATTTTTAAAACGTGGGAACATTAAAACAAGGTTTGTTAAGTCACATCGGACAATTCACATCGCAAATCTAAACTTTTATAGCTAATTTATTGACTTAAAAAATGTATTGTTGCATCCCTTTCTGAGAAATAATGTCCAATGTGACGCAAGATCCATCGGACATAGCTATCGGAAACTAAAAGAGATTTCAGTCTGTTCTTGATTACGTATTTTATTGGCAATTATAATTGCATATTTGCGGTCCAATACAGTGGTGCCAGATCTACCGTTTTACGGCAGATCTACCATTTTTGCTAATAAAATACCGTTCTACCGTTTTTAGCCAATATTGTACCGTTTTTGTAATCTGGTGTATCCTGGTAGATGGATCGGTCGAAGAGGACCGATAAAGTGGTCTGCAAAATGATCTGACTTGACCCTCGCCATAGATTCTTTCTGTGAGGCTACTTAAAAATGAATGTTTAAACTTCACAGAGCATTTGCTTTATTTTGTATTTTTTGTGAAAACGCGTATAATACCAAAATTTAACAATAATTAGTCCGTTACCATATGTACTAAGTATAAACATATTGAGTTGATATTAATATCACAAATGCATTAGAAAATAGTTCATACCTTCGTATTATATCTGGCTCCCAAATTTCCATTTTTAGACTAGGAAATGATTGATCAAAGACTTCCACTGTTCGAACTTGCACACTTTCTTTATTCTTTGTTGATATTGTCCGAATTTGACCTAAATCTCTCACTACAACTAAAATATCTATGCTGATATCTGAAACAATAATTATAATTAAATGCACGTCGTCCAAGTTGAAACCCTTGAACACCTTTGAGCGATGCTCCTCTGGTTTGAATATCTCGAAGAGGAAAGTAACCAGCAATCGGTTTAGTTGGAAAATGTAACAATGGTAGGTATTCATGTGGCGATCCAGTATATCGAGTCAATGCCGATTTCTCGTTCATAGTTAACATGTACGGGGAAGTTACCATCGGGCGATACTTTTCACCTGGATCGCTGCCACTCCTTAACGTTATTCTTGGATTTATTAGTTCCACTACAAGTTAAAAATGAGAAAGTAAAAAACGCAGTTATAAAAAAAATTTACAAATAAATTTTAGCAAATTTTCAACTCATTTTGCATTTCGTTGTCAAGAATTTGTTGTTTTTAAGTCAAAATTGTTTACCTAATGAAAATATATTAGTAGCTATATAATCGCATGTATTTTCTTATGGAGCTCGAAAACGCGGAACCTTGCCGGATTTTACCCATATCACTCCTATTTCCTGTTGTGACGTCATAAGCCATGCTCTCTTGCCGCCCTTCAATTGGCCAGCTGCCACGTGCATGTGATCGCGGTAGCTCCCTTTTTGTGTACTATCCTTGTCCTTTGCCATCGAATAGTGGTGTCTGGTAGTCGCCCGTGGCTCCATCTATCATCGAATAATAGCAAACGTCGTTATTGCCTTCCATATTAATCGGTTGCCTCGCGCCCTCAGCCACAGATCATCTCTCAGCGTGACTTCAATCATGCCAGATTCAAATGGTGTTTAATAATATAATAAATTTGTCAGAAATGGTGCATTATATGGATTGCAGCCTACAGGTAGATATTTATGAAAACGCCATTGTCCTTGTCGGGAATCGAATCCTGGCTCTTTCGTTTCAAACTCGATTCATCCACAATTATAAACTGACGATGCTTTACTGGACAATGTTCTAAGAATTTTTAGTTGTCCGATGATTTATTAAAAAAACTGCATATATATAAAAGCATATTCAGGCAAAATATTAGTGAAATCCAAACATTATTTTTGTATTTCTTACGACAGCTGAGAAAACTAAAGCTCAACAACGACAACCGCAAAGCACCAAAATTAAAAAAAATACTACTGCTGCTCTTCAACAAAATGGATACACACACAATGCCATCAAACAGGCATTAAACTACAACACAGGATGACAGAATATAATTGAAACAAAATTAAGATATTACTGGAAAACCTAAGTCCTGCCTATCTTATATCAAGGGTGTAGTGTGTGTAGTGAATATTTATTCAAGTTTAGGTACAGCAAAACAAGTCGCAATATATATATACACATATATATATATATATATATATATATATATATATATATATATATATATATATATATGTATTAGGTGGTTTCCGGGAATTCATCCGCGTAGTTGATAACTGATCCCTGCCGGGTTCGATGGTAAAATGACGACGTTTCGGCAGAGTCACATCTGCCCTCTTCAGGTCGGTTCGCATAATTCTCGTAGCCTTCTGCTTTCGCTTTAGTTACTCGAATACTGATATTTTCAGGAGCGCGCACGGTGTTATATAGTCGCGGCTCGGCACCTATTGGTTGGCACCGTGAACGGCTGCGTGTGATTGACCCTGGGCGCTCAGTGGGAGCGCCTCCCGCCTGCTGATTTCTTATTTCCGGTTGAGTTGTTATTGGACGAGTCCGGGCCGGTACGGTGTTTAATAGAATTTTCCAACAATTCGATAAGTTCTGGATTTCATTGCGTGCGTTTAGACTGTGAGGCCTCTTCGCTATTTCAATTGCCTCTCTTACGAGTCTTGATTTCGGGTGTTCTATATTTGCC
Organism: Octodonta nipae; assembly: GCA_034190945.1. Lineage (NCBI taxonomy): Eukaryota > Metazoa > Arthropoda > Insecta > Coleoptera > Chrysomelidae > Octodonta > Octodonta nipae. The sequence goes on from CM067223.1 coordinate 59,195,123, forward strand.
AGTACTCTGGTGTTCTCAAAGTCAATTCGGTGTGACGTCGTGGTGGCGTGTTCAGCAATGGATGTTGTTTTTTCCTGCTTTCTTATAGCATTCTGGTGTTCATCACGTCTAGCTTGAATTCTTCTGTTAGTTTGCCCCACATAGGTTTTATGACAGTCTGCACATGGAATCTCGTACACTCCCTGTTGTTCTAAAGGGATCCTCGTCTTCGGAGTCCTCAACACCGTGCTTATTTTTCTGTCTGTATTGAAAATAGTATCGATATTGTGTCTCCGTAGAATTCTTGCAATACTGTCCGTGGTACCCTTGACATACGGTAAATAAGCCTTGGTTATTGGTGTCTAATGCTCCTCGTCTGTTCGTCTCGGTTTTGACTTTAGGGCTCTTTGAATATTTCGGTCTGTAAATCCGTTTTGTCTCAGAGCTGTTTTTAAACTGTCCATTTCCTGTTTGATGTTGTCCTGGTCAGCTAGTCTTTGTGATCTGGTTACTAAAGTTTTGACGACGGCTTGTAGTTGGGCTGGGTGGTGATGAGAATTAGCATGAAGATATCTGTTGGTGTGAGTTGCTTTCCTATATACTGTATGGCCAAGGGTTCCATCTTCCTTTCTTTTATGAGAACATCAAGGAATGGCAGTTGATTATTGGCTTCAACCACCATGGTGAATTTTATTTTGTGATGGATGTCATTAAGGTGGTCTAAAAATGTGTTGAGGTGTTCCTCCCTCCCATGAGGCCAAATCACAAAAGTATCATCCACATATCGCAACCATAAACTGGGTTTAAGAGTTGCTGTTCTTAGTGCCAGCTCCTCAAAGTTCTCCATAAAAAGGTTCGCTATAACTGGTGAGAGTGGCGATCCCATTGGAGCTCCTTCCACTTGTTTGTATCGTTAGTTCTCGTAAAAAAAATAGGTGTTCATCAGGCAGCGCCTTGTTAAGTATACAAGGTGTTGAGGTGGTTTGTATTTTTCTATTATGATAACCAAGGCTTCGTCGATAGGGATGTTGGTGAAAAGGGACACTATGTCAAAACTGACCAGAAGACACTCAGGTTGTAAAACCGTTTTTCTAAGTATTTCGATGAAATGTGTCGAATTTTTGACATATGAGTCTGCCCCCTCTCCAAACGGTTGAAGTTGTTGGGCTAGGTATTTGGCTAGCTGTAGTGTTGGCGATCCAATTGAACTTACTATTGGCCTCAAAGGTGCACCTTCTTTATGTACTTTTGGCAACCTATAGAATTTCGGACATCTCGATGACTTTTCACGCGGAATGAGTTGCAGTTGGAGATTTTTGTCGATCCTACTTGCTTGGATTTTGGCCTTAGTTGTTTTCTCCAGATAAGTTGTTGGGTCGGTAGTAATTTGTTTATATGCTGGATCTTGTAGCAATGTTTGAATTTTGTTTGAATAATCCGCTGTATCTAAAATTACAGTCGCATTTCCTTTATCCGCAGGTAGAATGAGAATGTCCTTGTTGAGGCGAAGTTGTTTCAAGGCCTCATTTTCTTCTATAGATAGGTTCCTTTTGGGAACCTATCTATAGAATACCATACAGTATTCGAGTAACTAGAAGCGAAAGCAGAAGGCTACGAGAATTATGCGAACCGACCTGAAGAGGGCAGATGTGACTCTGCCGAAACGTCGTCATTTTACCATCGATCCCGGCAGGGATCAGTTATCAACTACGCGGATGAATTCCCGGAAACCATCTAATACATTTAGTGCCCGCGAAAACTTAAAAACAAATATATATATATATATATATATATATATATATATATATATATATATTCACAATTCATCAATTTATTTTTGATATAATTGCACATTGAAATATGTTTATACAATCACATTTTTTTGGCCTCTAATTTTAGTAAGTTTATTGAATTCTATGCTATTCTTTTTATTAGTATTATGGAGTCATTATTAGTGACTCTATAAGTGAAATGATGGTTTTGATTCACCATATGTCTCTCTCTCTCTCTCTCTCTCTCTTCAATATTTGCTGATGCAGACTTACTGTCTTACTATGTTGAATACTGAGAGAAGCATGCGGGCAGCTCTGGATTTAAGAAACCTGCCGTGAGTCATTAAAGCTTTTCATAAAATGGCTGGGTTGGTCCCCCCCTGGAACAAAAAAATTCTGATTTGCCCCCCTCTAGGACAATTTGTGTGCTAATTTTGCCCCTTCCTAAACCAAAGCTCGGTACGCCCTTGGAGGGAAGGGATAGTTTCAAAATTGATTTCCACTAAGCGTTCCATATTGAACTTGTAATATATCATACCGTCAATTAAAATGAAACAATTCTATTGATGAAATACATATCTTTTAAATGTGTATGCAGCCCTTCTTTATTTATTTTTGTACTTCTTTATTTATTTTTGTGTCTGTGTATCACCTTTGGGTTTGGCTCAAAAAAACCTATGACTTTAATGGGATCTCTGGAACAACAGAATTTCTTTCTTATAAAAAAGTCTTACCTAGTAGCGCTACATGAAATTATGAAGATAACTCTTCAAATTCTTGCAACTTGAAAGAAGCTTTGCTATTTCACATGATCTTTAGGCTTGTTTAGTGCTACCCTGTATATATCAAAATTAGCAGTAAATTCGTTTAATTACATCAGTTTTATTGCCAAATATTTAATGCCAAATTGTGAATTACTTAATTTGTCATTGCAAACCTTTTAAAGTTTTAATTATCTTGTTCCGTTGTGTTAATTGAAAATGGGGTCTGATTTAGACCCTGAAACGTTTGGATAATTTGAAATATACTGACTTTCCAGCAATTGATTTATTCACAAAAAATCATTTTCCATTGACAGCTTTACGATCCCTTAAAATTTCCCATAAACTTGCTGACTAAACCCCCTCCCCCCGATTTGTCCCTCTTTCTTCTAGGGCATTTTTTTCCAGTTTGCCCCCCCCAGGAAGCAAGAAACATAAAATACTGTATAGGTACACACTTTTTTACTCCATCCTTTTATTCCAAATAAATTTTGGGCAACTGTTCCCCTTGCGCACCGTCATGAAACACCCGGTAGGTACCTACAGTAAAAATAAACTTTAGAAGCTAAATTTGTCAATCTCCCCTCTAAATTTTTAAGGAAGTATAGCGTTATATGCTGTTTAAAATACTGAATAATAAACCCAGTAACTGGATTATTTACCCGCCCAAAAATGAAATTTCAAAACCATCTCTGAATGAAGATTTGGTTTTGACAAACTGGCATAGAGGAGGACCTGTTCTTGCTTTTTATACTTAGTTAAATTTAAAAGGTAAATTCAACTACTTAATTGTTATATTTATCTGTGGAGTAAAAAATAAAGAATTTTTTATTTATATTATTTTATCTTGCTTCATAATTTTAGAAGACAATTCATAATTTTAGTTTACTAAGTTTTGCTAATAACTACAAAATTGTAATAAGTATTTGGATTCTTTCCATTTATTTCTGACGATTTACAATAGTAAACTTGCTTACCAATATCTCCTGTATAGAACTGGTCGTTAATATGATATATTGTTTCACTTGCACCCCAGTAATTAACATTAATGTATTCTGATTTGGAATCTCTTAATGTAAAATTCCAAACTGCTTTAAACGTTTCAACGGGGACGTTCTTCTGCAAAAACTTACGTGGTCTTGTCTTACCAATGATAATCCCTACGATTAGAACATTCGACAGATTTACGTTTAAATTTTTTAAACTAGTTCGTTGTAAAGCAACAGATATAAGGTCATCCACTCTGTGTGCCATTTTGATATACCAAAACGACCCTTTCCAATAATTAAATCAAACTAACTTTTTTAGTTTTAGGCACCTATTACTTGTAAATAGCCTACTACATAGTTTATACAAATTAATGTGTTCAGCGCTATTTATTAATTGCAAATAAATTGGGAAATAATATCTGCAAATATTTTGTAAACTCTTGTAGAATTACTAATAATTTGTTTTTTAATTAGATGTTACAATATATCTAATTATTTATATTTATTCAATTTTTGAGTTTCAAATATCACGGAACGCTAAATATTATTATCACAGAACATGCGATGATGTCACATAAAAGTGAACTGTCTTATTGGAAAAACGAGGATTATTTAACAAGAAAATAAAAACTTCCTTTCTGACTGATGGAACTTTTTTGATTTGAATCGACCAAGCAGATATTTGTCAATAAATTAAACTCTAATTGACGAACTAGATCTACGATATCAAATTTTGATCATACATTCTTTTTACTAACAAATTTGGTATTTATACCTGGGGAAATAACTATCTACAAACCCAACGTTTTGTAGCCTATGACCAAATCCTTATTTTTTTTACATTCTACGCCTTTTCAATAGTCAAGCCTCGGTCTTACACCGTGGCCAAGCTATCATGTTCTTTAAACCCAAGGAATTAACCAAAACTGTACCTATACAACACAATGCAGTATTATCTATTTTATTTCAGAATGTTGGTCTAGCGAGATGTAGCTAAGTAGTTGTTGGTCATTTCATTAGTATTCTGTGATTTTATCTCACTTATCTACAGAGTAATTTTAACAAATTGCCAAACACACTATTTTATTTAATTTATTTCCAGTCAAACCAATTAACGAGTAATTATAAATTTACATTTTATTAACAAAATATATTACATGCTTATTTACAAAGTACCTAAATCCTACAAGGTAACAAGCTATTTATTCGCAGTCTGATATACGAGTATATATATATATATATATATATATATATATATATATATATATATATATATTTGTGTGGGTTAGGTGGTTTCCGGGAATTCATCCGCGAAGTTGATAACTGATCCCTGCCGGGATCGATGGTATAATGACGATGTTTCGGCAGAATCACATCTGCCCTCTTCAGGTCGCATAATTCTTGTAGCCTTCTCTTACGCTTCTAGTTACTCGAATACTAAGATGTTGAGTTGTTATAGGGCGGGGCCGGGCCGGTACGGTGTTTAATATAATTTTCCAACAATTTGATAAGTTATGGATTTCATTGCGTGCGTTTAGACTGTGAGGCCTTTTAGCGATTTCCATTGCCTCTCGATTTCTGTCGATTTCGGGTGTTCTATATTTGCGAGTACTCTGGTGTTTTCAAAGTTGTTGTTTTTTCTTGCTTTCTTATGGCGTCTGGTGTTCATCAGGTCTAGCTTGAATTCTTCTGTTAGTTTGCCCCACATAGGTTTTATGACGGTCTCAACACCGTCCTTATTTTTCTGTCTGTATTGAAAATAGTATCGATATTGTGTCTCTGTAGAATTCTCGCAAAACTGTCCGTGCTACCTTTGACATACGTTAAATAAGCCTTGGTTATTGGTGCCTCATGCTCCTCGTCTGTTTGTCTCGGTTTTGACTTTAGGGCTCTTTGCATATTTCGGTCTGTAAAGTCTTGACGACGGCTTGTAGTTGGGCTGGGTGGTGATGAGAATTAGCATGAAGGTATCTGTTGGTGTGAGTTGCTTTCCGATATACTGTATGTCCAAGGGTTCCATCTTCCTTCCTATTTATCAGGACATCAAGGAATGGCAGTTGATTGTTGGCTTCAACCTCCATGGTAAATTTTATTTTGTGATGGATCCTATTATAAGCTGGAGAGAAAATATCTCGCTTGTATCACATTTTGTCTGGATGCGATCTGGTAATTCACAAAATATTCTGATATAGAAATGCCTATTGATTTCCTCTATATTCGGACGTTTTGTTTCTGCTTTCACTTGCCAGTTTGGAGGGATGATGTGAATTTTTTAGGATAGATAATTTAATGTGCCTACATTGCAAAGATAAGATGGGTCCAAAAACTGACAGGGGTTCTTTTCATATTGTTAAAATGTGTGGCCAACGTTAAGGTAGGAATTTTGAGCAATCCCCCGATTTACCAAGTTGACCATACCAGGTATGGCAATTATTATTGCCTTATTAGCTATTGGTATCGTAGATAATAGAAAATATGCAATAGTGTCAGTAAAGACTAGAAGAAATTCTAATGTGAAAATTTTCTTATCTGGGGTTATTCGAGGTGTTAAGTCATGGGTAGCGTTACCTGATGGATCCTGGGGCGCGAGCGGTGAGATTAAAAGGTAAGAAAAAAATTACCTTTTTATAGCAATTCCTGGGCTCCTTTTACACAAATTATATTTTTAGGAATGATAAATCAAGACTTGATATAGCCCCCTGTATAGATCTTAAGCAGATATGGGGAAAATAAAATATGATGTCCAGATCATGTATAAGATGGTTCCACTGGAGGAAATATCTCACGGCTTTCCAAAAGACTTTTGAGTACCCAGCTTTGATCTAAATATGATAATATTGATTTTTGTTACTAGAGAGTAAATGAATATTTAAATGAGTGTTTATATTTTGTGTATAAAATCAATATCGTGAAGAGAGAGATATGTAATGTTGCTAACTGAGCAATAGAAATGCAGTTTTTAAGAAAGTAGAGCAAAGTTAATTTTAATTTGATCAAGAATATCTCAAATTTCCATGTAATTATTTTATTCAACTCTTTTATGATTTCACTTTATCTATATATAATTTTTTGATAAGGGAAATTAATCGTTGTGTTAACGTTTTTTTACGAGAATATTTCTAACTGATAAATGTTTATTAGATTGCTTGATCAAATTATTTCGAATTAGCCTTATTATTTTTTCAAGTTTTTCTGAATCCTCATTTTATTTAAACCTGTAAGTTCCTTCATAAGCGAACCTAAACTATTAATTAGGCCTCTTTTGAGGAGATTCAATCTTGAGTATAGTTTTTTATTTTCGGGATATTGAATGGGTCCGTTCGAATTTTATTAGCTATCGCTATACCAATAAAGATTTCGTTGATCTTGCGGGATTTATTAGCAAATACTTTATGGAGGTCTTTCATTTTCGTTCGGTGAGTTTCTGTGGGGTTTTTCACAAAATATTCGTTAAAGTGTAGATCAAAAGGGTCTCGTCTTTGTTTCACAGTGTATATCTATTGGTCGGAATTTAGTTACAGAATCGGTTGGTTATATATCTTGATTGATCAATTCATGTTTTCTAAAAGGGATGACATTTTCAAGTGAGAAGGCTCTAAGATATTTAATTGATACGGCCGCTACTTGATAGAAATTGATTATAATTAACTACAACCGTAATTTCCACAATTTTACGTTTTTAAATACTGTTCAACGCGTTTCGAGATGTAAAATACATCGAAATTTTGAACTATTCTTGCCCAGTTCAAATTTTTCGAGTTTGCATGTAATTTATTTCTCTTTTTGTTTTTGTGGTTGAAAATTTTGTAATGTATTTTGTACTCACTTTATTACTGCATATTATAAAACAAAGTCCTCCGCCGCGTCTGCCTGTCTGTCTGTTTTCACCAGTGGATTCAATTTAATGGCAACAATCAATACAGTAGAGTATTTACGAGAAACACAGTATTACTATTAATATTGTCCTCAAATAATAATAGTAATGAAGGAAAATGTTTTTTTAATAAATTTATTCTTAGGAAAAGTACGATCCGACAGAAAAATTGCCCTAGCTGCGGCAACGTCCGGCATAGCAGCCACACTTTTGGAAAGTGGGCAAACCCCCATTCCACATTCAAACTGACATTAAAAATATGTAGTGATGACAGCACTAGCATTTGCAATATTTTTAAACAGAGTAGTGCTGAAAAATTAATGAGGGATTGCAGTTTGATTATTTGGGATGAGGTTTCTATGTCTCACAAAGCTTCAGTTGAGGCACTAGACAGGACAGTGCGAAATCTTCGCAATAGTAACTGCCCAATGAGTAGTTGTATTGTTTTATTCTCTAGAGATTTTCGTCAAATGTTGCCAGTTACAACTTGGAGAACGTGAGCAGATGAAGTCAATGCATCGCTCAAAAGATCGCATTTTTCTCATATATAAGGAAATGTGGACTTAAAACCAAAATGAGGATTTTATCGTTTAGCGAAGATAATTGGTAATTTTCTAACGACTTGCTCCAAATAGGAAATTGTGAATTTCAAGCAGGAAACGTCTATGTAAATTTTAAATATATTTGTGTTTTGGTACAAAATGTTAAAGAAGCTATTGAACAATTTTATCCCGATATTAGTAACATATCCACTAAGACACTAAATTAGTTTCAAATTAATATTAAAAGTAGGTGATTATATTATATTACTCAGAAATTTGAGTCCATTGAAACTGTGCAACGGTACAACATTCAAAGTAGTCAATTAAAGTTTCTTGTTTTTGATAGTATGTATCATATTAACTGGCAACGCAACTGGTGAAACTGTTTTTATACCGATTTAGGCTTTGTTTTTATAACCGCCGTTTTGTGTTTTGTATTGGCAATGTTTTTATCAGAATGAATTTTTAGAGAATTTCTTAATTTTTGGCGACGTAAATAAATGTTATATCACTATTTTGTGATTACAGGAAAGGAGCCATCCCTAAACCACATAACGCATTTTTTATTCAATTTGAACCCGCCCCCCGCCACGTACGTGTTACGTAACTTTTAATCCAATAAACTCATTAAATTAGATTAACGATTAAAATAAATACAATTCCAACTTCTGGCCGTACTCGAGGGTCGAATATTATTTTTCATTAACCTCACCCGAACAATGTTTTATTTTATATACAAAATCACAAAAACAAGAAACAAGTAATATCCAAAAACAATCGTCACCGATCAAAGCGCACGTTGACTCGAGCCGATGGCAAAAGACGTTCCCCGTAGTGAAATGCGGTCCGAAAGCAGGGAGTTTGTATTTTTGATAAGAATGAAGAAAAATATTTATGAGTTACGTAACACCGGCTCGTATCTATCTTCCCACCATACATAACATTATAGCATACCTTTCCCCTGTACATAGAGTTGCGTGGTTTGTGGATGGCCCCAAAACTATACATTACAGAGTTGAAGGCCATGACATCATGCCCCGAATCATTGCACCGCATTGTCACTCACTTGTTTCCTGCAAAGCCTGAGCTACTAATCCTTCGTGGCAGGTGGGACTATACCATCAGTGACTATGAGTGAGCTGATGGGCGCGTTCCACCGAGATGGCATACCTTCGCGCTTGCGCCATAGCCAATAGACATGTTTCTACACATGTATGAGACCAAAGCAGGGGTTTTCCCGAACAGAGGCTTGTGCTCCTCCCTAAAGGCCTCCCGACGAACCGTCATCATATCGGGTCAGTTCAGATTCTATCCAAACTTTCCACCAACCAATTCGGGTTCAGCAACGACATTCACCAACATCACAGTCCGTATAGAAGAGAAGACAAGAGATTTGAACTGCCGGCATTTATTCTTCTGTAAATTTGTAAGCAGATCGAAATTAAAAAACACTTCTCATTCGCTATAGCCACAATTCAGCATTGGATGCGCTCAGCGGACTTGAGTTTATTCTTGTTATTGACACCTACATACAGTCGCAGCCCTTCATCAGCTATTTGAACATTAAAGAGCACATAATCGCGGCCAGCAAGAAAGCAGCTTACAGGGGGCATTATCAGAATAATAATGTCGGAGGCTAATCAGCTACAACAGTGACTACTTCTGACGGGGCACATAGAAATCGCTCGAGCTACCATCGTACTGTGAAATCAGTCCAGCGGCTCTCAGCGATTCGAGTGGCATCATCCTACCGCACTGTGTCCTACGAAATTGCCTCTAGCCAATCGAATCCTGGCTGCAGAAAGGGGACGGCTTTAAGAAAGTTAGAAAAAGACCAGCCGACAAGAAACAGCGATGAAAGAGCCATGAGTCTAAAACAGCTCTACTAAAGGCCGGTGGACATATCGATTGATACCTAACATCAGAACCGCCAGCACATCACTCAACTCCTGACTGGACATGGATGCTTTCGAGCATACCTGCACAGGTTCAGGAGGGCAAACTCCCCAAACTGCCCACACTGTACGACGTGGCAGAGGACGCGGAACACGTGTTCAGGATCAACGTGCTGAAGTGGAGAGGATTCAGACTAATATCGTTCCAGAACAAATAGTAGAAGCCATGCTGAACAAGCCTGGAACTTATCAGATTACGCGGAGACTATCCTCAAAGAACTCCGCAATACGTTCGAGGAGTAGGCTTTATAATGTAGGAGCAGTATCTGCAATGAACCACCCTTGCGAAGTAGTATTGAGTAAGAGTGCCGCAAGGGACCATAGTTAGGGTTTTAGCGGGTATACGGTATACTGGTAATGCAACGATCTACTTTGCTCATTGTATCAGTAAATCCTGCGGGAGGAGTTTCCCCTTCTAGAGTAAGAGGGCAACTAGTGAGCCTTCCGGACGCCATTTTAACAATTGTGGCCAATATTGGGTCCATCAAGCACTGCCGTTAGATACTGCCGGCACACAGATCGAAATTGATATTCTTTATAGTACTTAACTACACATAGGTAATCTGTATTATTTCAGTTCGAAACCATAAGGAATCGAAACGTCAGATAAGAGAATACTAGTTGACAAATCCCTAGATGAACATTCAAAATAACATACACATAGCACACTCTGGCGTCCTTAAAATTTGAGTATTAGAGGTGTACAAAAGGGTAGGTTACTTTCACACGATCCACTATATCAATCTGAGTAGCCCAAAGGCAAAATAATAATTTAAGTAATAATTGGCGCCCTAGTGTGATTAACATTATAATTGGCGACTAACAATTATATTGTTACACAAGCCTAAAATGTTAAATTTTTATTATTAACAGCAGTGGTCTACGCATTCTGATCTTTTAAACATACAGTCCAAGAGGGATCAACGGACCACAACCCGGTGATCCTACTTCTAGGTGATCCAGGCAATAACAGAGACGAAGAAGTGCAATGCTTCAAGAAGGTGAATTGGGACCTATTTCGAAGGAACCTAGACCGCACACTGGGACCAATGCCTGTGATCGAGAGTAGGGAAGAGGTCGAAGCGGCGATTCAACTCCTAGAGGATGGAATAGCAACAAGAAGTACGCCAACCTTCCAGATGACATCAGGGAGCTAATTCTATTGAAAAACAGAGCGAGGGGAGGATCACAAAGAACAAAGCAACCGGACGACAAGCGTAGATACAACGTATTGAATCGGGCAGTGACTGAAGCTCTAAGAACACATTACAATGACCGATGGAATGGTTACTTGGGGCAAATGGATCCGCAGCAGTGTATAGTCTACTTCGACCTTGGGAAGGCAGATTTATTCGCCGACAGCCTTGAGAGAGTGTGTAGACTGAACCAACACGACGACGACCACGAACTCCGAGTCGAAAGACACGCCAGGAGAATCAGGAACCAAGATGACATATTATCGATCCCGAAAGAGGGGCTGGACCAGATCAGACGACTCAAGCAACGAAAAGCACCTGGACATGACCGTATATCCAACAGTCAGAAATGGTTCACAAGGAAGGCTGTCGTTTCCTTGACAAACATCATCAATGCAATGCTAAGACTTAGATACTATCCGAAGAGATGGAAGTATGCCGATATAATCAGCTGCCAAATGTCAATAAGGACGGTACTGTTCCACAAAATTATCGCCCCATTAGTCTACTACCAACCATGAGTAAAGTAGCAGAAAGGATCTTCGCAAATCGACTCCAAGAGACTATAAATGAACTCAACGTGATTCCAGATCAGCATTTTGGATCGGACATCGACACGCCACCGAACACCAAGTTCTACGCCTGGTAGAATATGTTTCAGACGGACTCAACCGGAATCGAAGAACACCCTTCATCTTCATGGATGTAGCAAAAGCCTTCGACCGAGTATGGCATGACGGACTATTGGTCAAGATGGCCTAATTAAGATGTCCCATTAATATTATCCAGCTAGTGAGCTTCTTTTTGAGACATTGAAGTGTAAGAGTACGAGTAGGCCATGGGCACTCAGTATACCACCGTGGCAGGGGTTCCCCGAGGAGCAGTCCTGTCCCCGTTGCTATTTTCAATCTACACTACAGACAATCCATGACCAGCCGACCCTATAATTGCCGAGTTCGCATACGATGCCAATCTCTTAGATTCGAGCCAGCCTTGAGGCGGCTCTTGCAAGTCACTGACGAATTAGGGGAACGATGCCTTCAGTGGAAGACAACCATCAACGAGGACAAAATTCAAGCTCTATTCGTCAACGGGAGAAGCCGCACGATCGTTCCGACTGGAAACCTTGTCAACAGCAGACAAATTCTATGGAAGAATGAAGTCAAATACCTTGGAGTCATTATTGACAGGGGCTTGACTTTCACGAGGCATGTCTAAGAGACTCGTAACAAAGTCCGGGCTGCCCGTGCCAGATTTTAACCCCTAATAGGCAGAGGAAACAATCTGGGACTCTTAAACAAGTTGACTTTCAACAACACAGTCATATTTCCAATGCTTTCAATAGTATGGGGACACACCAGCAAGAGCAACAGGCAGACCACCCAAAGAAGGGGGAACCTATGCATACGCGTCGCAGTCGACGCGGTCTGGTTCGTTCGTAACACGGTGATTTTCAACGATTTACGACACCAACCAGTGCCTGCAGAAATGAAGCGGAGGTCCAGAGAGGCTTACGCCAAATTGGAACAGGAGACAACAAGGAGACCGGGGGAAACCAACCGTTCCAAGCAAAAAGAACACAAGAAGAACACCCACCCACCAAAAATCGAAGACCACGTGCACGCCCACAGAAGGGTAGAATACGCTATATATCATAGCAAAGAATGAGCACCGAACCACAAACAAGACAGTTGCTGTACTACTAGTAAGGTAAGCAACGGAAACAAACCAAAGCCAAGCTATCCCAACAAGAAGACAGCAATTATGCAGAAGGAAAACTGCATTAGCGTAAGGATCAGAGTTAATTCTCAGGGTGTGGATGGCAAGAGAGCTGGAAGTATCCTCAGTAATTTTCTGAAGGGCAAATCCAGATCCTGGGCTCGTGCAGAGTGTGCGCGCGAGCAGTTTGGGTCGGAAGCATACCAGCTGATAGTATTAGTCACTGTATTTCGGCAAATAACTTTGTTTTGATGTGATTAAAGACGTTTATAGTGAGTGTGAATATTTGTGAAAAATACGACCTTTTGGTGACAAAATTAATAGTAGAACAAAACTGACACCAACGTGTTCTACAGATAAAACATGACTGATTTAACAATTTTTCGTTTTTGGTTTTCAACAAAACTATCTCAAAAAAATCACCAACAACTTAGTTTCTAACGTTTTACACAAAATCTACTCGTGAAACCGTGTTTGCTACTACGGGCAATGTTGTAGACAAATTAAAACTCTACAAAATGAGCTACTATATGCTCAATTTAATATGTTTCATAGATAATGGAATCAATCGTCGAAATTACAAAAAAATAATCGGTTATATATTTTTTTAATTTGTAATTAAAACATTCTTATTAACCGAAAGGTTGTCATATCAATTTATGTTCTAAAAATAAAACCGCAGCCCCCGCTAGTTTTTGAAAAATTTCAGTCAAACTTATGTAAGACGTTTTTTTAAGGGCCATATTACCTCACCAGATGACCCTATCATCAAGAATAAACCAGCCTTATATACTAGAAGAGTTGATCTAGAGACTCCTCATCTGAGTTTTCTAAAATTAAAGTATAAATACGTATAGGTATTGAAAATATTTGGCTATTCTGAACGGATCCAGGTGGACAAGTCCATTTGAGCAATTGCTAAGGGGTGGTACCTGTGAAACTTTGTCCTTATAATAAATAATCGAGCGAAGACATGGTCTTACAACAAATGTATAGAAACTCCTTGTATGTCATTTGTATGAAAAAAATTATCAGTCTATTATTTTTTCTTCAAAATATGTTTATTTCACAATTCACTCCTCATCTTATTTATTTAATATACCAAATCCAATTTACTGATTTACAACTGATGTGTTCTTAATATAACTATATAAAAAGATTTTATTCAACAATAATAGTTATAATACATAAAAAGTTATATTGGAATGACTTAACAAATTAATTTATAATACATTGTATTTTTTTTTAAAATACAATACATATCTTAAGACAGCTTCATTTTGCCTTCACCACATAACCATAAACACCCCCTGTCCACCAAAAATGAGACAATGAAATCAGCAAAAAGCACTTGGAGAAGTATATTCCTAAACTAAAAAGAAAAAAAAGACAACTTAGTAAACACTTCAGTGCAATTTTAAAATATGGTATTAGCAAAATTCAAAAATACTTAAATAACTTACATCAGATGGAAAATCAATTATTTCAAACTGAGATGATAACTGAGATGATATCCCAAGGGTTAAGGCCACAACAACACCACCAGATATCACAATACTGTTCAGTAAGGCTTTATTTTGCCGTAGGCTCTCCATATACGGATTACCCTAAAAAATTATATATTAATATCTTCCACCATATGCTTAGATATACATTTTTATCTTCAATAAAATTAATTGTTCTATATACATATTTAATTTTCATATTTTTTAAAAGACTTAATGATTTAATAAATTGGCTCCCCCTAAACATTTAAGCAAATGTACTACTATTTACCAAAGGTTATAATAACGTAAAAATTTTAAATATGTATTTTAGGTTTTGAGGTGTATTTTTAATGTGTATTTTATAATTTTTTGTTTGTAAATTGGACATATTTTTGCTAATAAAATGATTATTTAAATATTTATAAATGTTCATAAGTAAAAACACAATAAAAAACAGTACAATATGACAAGTACTTTTTTCGATAACGAATTTGATATATTGACCCAATTCAACATCTTTCACTCTCACTTGCTATTAATATGCAAAAGAACAAAGTTAGAGTCAACATAGGGCATAACATGCATATTTAGACCACGGACATGCATTTTATGTAGGAAAATACGTAGAGTGGAGGAAATTTCAACTTCAGGTTAAATCAGGAAATTGATCACCTAGACAGGAAGTTACAATTTTTTAAAAGAATAAAAATGTTTTGGCTACGGAAATAAATTAAGAAATTACCTAAGACTGCTATATTTATAATTCCAAGTTAAATCAGAAGTTGCTATATAGACCGGAAGTTAGAACTTTTTAATAGAATATGCATGTTTTTACTATGGAAATGAATGAGCTATTTTCTTGAAATACGAAAATGTAATCTGCTAAGTATAAACAAAACCTAATTTCCATTCAAAAACATGTAAAATTAGAGTTAAAAAAATGTTTGGGCAGAAAACGTTCCAGGAGCAAAATTACAAATATCAATGACAATAATATAGCAACATTACCATGTTGACTTGACATCATAATTTTAAAATTTCAAGATAAAAAATATTTAATATACAGGTAAGTGAACAGAATATAATTGTTATATAGCAGTATTTTTTAACTCAAATAAAAGACCTTCAACATACCTGAAAATTAAAAATTTATTTCAAGATAAAATTAAGTCAAATAATTAATTATGGTATTTGAATATGAATAAGTAGCAAATAGGGGTTATATTTATTTACTTAGTATTAATAATAATATAATAACAAACCTTACTAATTGGTACAGAAACTGGAAATATATGTATTATTTGTTCCCTTTTAGTAAACATTCTCCTTGAAGCATATATCTATTTACAACACCTTGTGCTTTTGAAAATGATATGAAACACTCATTTTTCTGTGGATTTCAATTATTATTTATCTTTAATAATTTTAAGTCAGTTGAATTACTTAAATAACGCTCTAGAGGACGGCATCACGGCCCACTAACAAACAAATGGCCTAGCCGCATCAAGAAATTTTCAGTCACGTGACCATAATGGTGGCAAGAATCTAGCTTGCTAAGGAATATTAAAACAAAATTTATTTTGATTAAGGGAGCCACTTGGTTAAAAGGCTTCAATTTGTCACACGTTACAATTATAGTCTGAAATAAGAAGTCCCACAAACAAAGATTCTCATGAAGTTGTGGCTGGTGAGTTTGTTTCTATTTTAGAAGAACTTTTCAAGTTTTTAGAAGATAAACTTAAAAAGATTTTTGTATTAACAAGTTGTTTTGAATTGAAAGTAAGTGTGAAAATACGAAGCATTGGAAGAAGGTTTGAGTAAATGTAAATACCTAACATTTATAATAGAGTAGTTAAAGTTTTATAAAGTAAATTCTCGTAGGTACAGTGGATAGACGATGTTAATTGTTGTGTCACTATTTATTTCATCAACTGCTTATTTCTGTTTATATAAAAGTTAGACCATATTTTTGTGTCATTCGAGAAATATTAAAAAAACTAACATGTAAAATTTCGTTAACTGATACAGATTTTTGAGGTAGTATAAAATACTTAAAACAAAGTTATACCCAGAAATGTTTATATCTTCACTAGATAGGTTTAAATAAATGCACAGCTTCAGTTTAAAGTAGCATGACTCTTTTAGTGAGCCGGCTCATTTCGTTCAGCTCACCAAACGAGTCGTGTTTCAATTGAAGGATCTCCAAGAAATGTTTACTTAATCTTCTGAGTCATAGATGAGGTTAGAAAAAACTACATAAATGCTTACTTAGCAAACACTTCAATCCTGTGCCTTAGTGTCAAGGCCTTTCATCTCATGGTTGAATTTTTGAACGAAGGTCAACGAGTCTAGATTGAAAGAACGTTTGGTAATAATTGATAATGACTCTAAAGATATTGCCGCTCATTATTGGTTTTACGATTAAAGGCGGTTGATTAAGATTGAATATTGATAAAAGATTAGTCAAAATGTATATAAAAAGATAATATTCCTAAGCAAGCTATTGATTCTTGCCAACTACCATGATAGGACTTTGAAAATCGCTTGGTGCGCCGGGGCTAATTGTTTATTAGTGGGATGTGATTCTAAGAAGGATAATAAGTAAGCCTGTCAAGTTTTTAATTTCATGTTAAATCGAAATGTGAATTTAATTACATGATTATTTTACAACATACAATTTCAATTGAAAATTTCGAACTTTCTGCCTAGAAAAAGAACTCCAGTTTACATGCAGTTTACATGGGATATATACAGGGTGTAAATAGTATGAGAGCATATATTTTAGGTGCAAATCTTATACACTAAATCAAACAAAAAACTCTTATACAATTATGGTCTGTAGGCCTTAATACCCCAGAAAATCCACAATACATTTTATGAAAATTATTGTGAATGTGGCAACATCGCGTACATAAATACCTAAAGAAATAACGTCGGCTAAGAAAAGAAAATACATGATCTGCGATAAACATACAATTTTAATTCAGTAATTCAGTTATTAGAATTGATTTGTTGAGAATAAAATTTGTTTAGGTAAATATTAGTGACATATTTCTGAAATAGTTTTCGTATTATGTCAAAGCAGAGAAGTTTTTAAAAAGATATTTACATATTATTTAGAAAGAACTCCATACCATATAATACAAAGGGATCTATTTTAACCCCTGAATTGTCCAAGAAACAAATTAGTTAATTCCAAATCTTTCGGCTAGACATATATAAGTATAAGTACGTCCTAATAAATAAACTCCAAAGCTATTTTTTTCCAAAAGAAAAATTAACCAAACTACACGATTTAAAACACTTCTTGTAAAATTCTAGTATTTTTTACTAAAACGATTCACGAAAATTACACTTACAAATAGTCTATGGAATGTAAACAAACCAATCACTACAGAAACTCCCGATAGCCACATTCACTGGAAAGAACAACATTATGAATTATCGAGATGTTGCCACATTCAGTTTGCGGTTTAAATAATTTTTAAATATCAAAAAATACGTTTGGCAATGTTAAAGTGATTAGTAAAGGCATTTGATGTGTTTAGCAGCTACATTTGAAGTCCCAGAAGCGGTTTCAATGTAAAATTGGCCGTTTGTGACTTACAGTCATACAAATGGGTGTGAAATTCGTACCAGTTACATTATGCTCAAGCAAATTATAGCTCGTTTTGAGAAATGTTTTTTTGTTTTTGATTCCATTTTCACCTGAACTGATATTCCTAAAAATCTTTGCACTCGTTTACACCCTGTATACATTTAATTTTTTATATTTATGATTTAATATTAATAAATCATTAACTTTATGAAAATTAATATAGTAAAGTAATAAAAACTAATAAATTCCAAATAACCAACCAGCTTTTAAACCTGGTAGGCGACGTTTTACACAATGTGTCACACTTGTAGTGTCGAGAATCGAATATTTCAACCAGCAAATATTCAATTTTATTACTAAATTATTACAATTATCTTTAAAAACATATATCCTATAATTTTAGGAAAACTTATGCATGTACATTAATATGGGAATAGCCTTCCTGTAGTTATAGTGGAACAAAAATACTACTCAATAATTTATATTTTAAAAAGAACCGACTTCAACTGACTTAAAATAAAACCCGATTAGAAACCGTGTGCAATCAATCACTATTTTGACATATTTTCTTTTTTTTATCTGGTACAATTCTATTGATTATTTTAGCTTCGTCTTATCTCTCGCTTTTTTTCTAATTTGTATTCTTTTTCTGTTTTCTCTACATATTCTTTTTAACTTTTTTATCTGGACCACTTTCTATAAGTGTAACTTTAATTCACCCTATGTTGCAACCACCCTGTATATGCTTCTGTGTATTGGTCACAACTTATATGTCTATCATTTTCTATCATTCATATTGTTACGAAATTTACCCAAAGCCGACCCTGTGTCATTTCAGCACGACAACAAACGCTTCAAGATAAAAAAATACGATTCTCGAAAAGGCTCGGCAACGGAAGGAACGATGTTGATTTCTACTGGAGAATTCTACGCTGGTGATATAAAAGAAGAACGCCACGATCGCCAGGCAGTTATACCGCGACGACTAGCTTATATGAAAATGTATTGTGAATCAGCTGTTTTAAATGTAAATAAAGTTCTAGAAAAGTGACAGTGCATATTAGTTTTATAATTTTTAAATTGAACCCACGAAGTACATTGCAATTTGGTGTTAGAAGTGAAGGATTAAGTGCAGTTAAAAGCGTAATTTGATTTATGGAAACTCGAAGTATGGAAAAAACCGACGAAACTACCAGAAAAATTATCAAACAGGTTACTGAGGGACTAGACGAAAAAATAGCACAGATTCTAGAAAAACGTGACAAGAAGGAGAAACAACATCAAGAAGAAATTCAACAAAGGTTAGTAAAATCTTTTGATGAAAAACGTAAAATAGAATTAGAAAATCTTGTCACTACAATGGAAGAAAAACAACAAAATCTTGTTTCCACGATGGAAGAAAAACAACAAAATCTTGTTTCCACGATGGAAGAAAAACAACAGAATTTAATTGAGGGATTATTCTCGAAATTGAATGAACAGAGACAAATTGATTTTAAAATATTTGAACAAAAACAAGATCAAACTGAAGAAAAAAGACAAATGCAATTTGAACAACTAATGCAAATAGTATCACAAGTTAACGAAACAGTTAATGAAAGAATGCAAATAGTAGAATCAGATATAAAAGAGATAAACGACGACATAAAGATCCTAAAAAGTAATGTGGACACTCTTGAAATCAAAGTAGATGACATCGATTCCATCCAGAGCCAGGTGAAATTTGAAATCAGTTCCATTAAAAACACGGTACAAAGTGAAGTAAGTGAAGTAAGTGAAGTACAAGATAAAATCAGTGCCATACAAAACAAGGTAGAAACAGAAATCAAAAAAATGCAACAGGACTTACAGCGAGGAAAATACCAGCACACCGTGAGTACCAAAGGTTCCTTTAGTAAACCACCCACATTCGACGGCAGTTCATCTTGGCCCATGTATAAACGACAATTTGAGGCTGTGGCTACAGCTAATGGATGGGATAATCAAGAAAAGTCTACTTCTCTGGTAATTTCGCTAAGAGGTCCGGCCCTAGAACTCCTCCAAAGCATTCCAGTCGATGAACAAGGTAATTTCGACAAGATCATCGCCATCCTAGACAAACGCTACGACAATCAATCCTTGAGCCAGGTATACCAAGTCTAACTCAGTGGAAAATCGCAAAGATCCGGTGAAAGCCTTCAAGAATTCGAAGCAGAGATTAGACGTTTAGTACACTTGTCCTACCCAGACCTGCCAGAGGAAACGAAAGACCAGTTGGCCAAACAGAGTTTCATAAACGGCATCAGAGATGTGGAAGTACAAAGAAATTTAAGACTGAGTGGCGTCAAGAAAAGTAGTGAAGCTCTACTTCGGGCTTTGGAAGTAGAGGCCGTCATGAACATGTCCAAGCCGAGGGTCCGAGCAGTTTCCTTCAACCAGGAAGAGTCAGAGTCAGCATTTCAAGCGCTGCTGGCTGGTCTGAACAAAATATTAGAACGGTCACAAAGAACTGGCACCAGAGGGGCATGTTACCGCTGCGGACGGACAGGACACTTCCAACGTAATTGTCGAGTGAGGCCACCTGAACGATCACCGACCAGGGGTAACCAACAGAACAGCCACATGTCCAGGGACCGTCAGTCAGTCAGCATAGGGGGGCGAATGCTGACTATCCCTCCACCAGCCCCCAAAACGTTATCCATCCGGGGATTTTGCCGAGATAGCGGCAGCCTAGTCATCAGAGGCACCATCAACGGGCGAGCAGTTACCATCACCATCGATACCGGCGCCGCTGTGTCCATTGCCAAGTCCAGGGTTTTGAGAGCATCAGAAATTCGGCCAGTTACCAATAACATCCAGCTCAGAACAGTCACCGGCGAGTCCATGTCAATACAGGGTGAGGAAGATGTCGTGCTACAACATGATCCGGCATAAGGTCCTGGTAGCGAATATTGAGGACGATTTTATACTGGGAATGGACCTAATTAGCCAGCATGGATTTATGTTCGACCCGAGATATGATGTTCTTCGGTTCCTGAATGAGGAATTTGTATTGACACGGCCCGTCAACACATCAGTCACGCCCATAAAAATTGTGGCAAAGTCTTCAGCTAGAATTCCCGGTCGAACGGAACAGATTATTCATGGGCAGCTAGACAGCAATCCTGGGAGCTGCGTTGGAATGGTGGAGCCCGTACACTCAGCCCATGACTACTTGGTTGGACGGGCTATAGTTAAAACCGGACGAGATATACCAATCAGAGTCCTGAATTTGTCCAACAACGACATTAGAATTGCCAATGGTCAAGAGATAGCTTGTTTCGAGCCAGTAGAGACCATCATCAATTGCGAAGAAGAGTACCAGACGTCGGTGAATAAGACAGGGCCCGATAAAGAGTTCCTACAACAGTTTGCTGACCACTTGACACACTTGACACCAGAGAACCAGAAGAAAGCCAAGCAATTTATCACAAAACACTGGCAAATTTTTAACAGTAAAAATGGAACTACCGGTCGCACCAACATCATCCAGCATCGAATAGATACCGGAAAGGCTCAACCCATCAGAATACCACCTAGACGACTACCATTGGGGCAACAACAGGCAGTCGAGGAAAACATCGAGTCCATGTTACAAAATGGAGTTATTGAGCCATCCATCAGTCCATGGTCTGCTCCCGTCGTGCTAGTTAAAAAGAAAGATGGAACCACCCGATTTTGCGTGGATTACAGAAAGCTGAATGATGTCACGAAGAAAGACAGCTATCCACTACCCCGAATCGATGACACTTTGACCACACTAGCAGGCTCCCGTTGGTTTTCCACACTAGACCTAAAAAGTGGATATTGGCAGGTTGGTCTACACGCAAACGACAGAGAAAAGAGAGCCTTCTCCACCAGTAAAGGGCTGTTTCAGTCACGGTCATGCCCTTTGGGTTATGTAATGCACCCGCTACATTTGAGAGACTAATGGAGTATGTACTGAGCGGGTTAACATGGAGGACGTGCTTAGTATACCTCGACGACATTCTAGTCATGGGCCAGACATTCGACGACCATCTGAAGAACCTGGGCGAAGTATTCTCCAGAATTAATAACGCCAACCTGAGACTCAATCCGAAGAAGTGTTCCTTGTTTCAAAAAGAAGTAGAGTTTTTGGGCCACGTAGTGTCCGAGTCAGGAATCCGCACCAACGAAGACAAGATAGAAGCCATCCGTGATTGGCCAGTTCCAAGAGACAAACATGAACTCCGAAGCTTCTTGGGCCTCTGTTCATACTACCGGCGTTTTGTTGAGGGATTTGCCACCATCGCCGCCCCTCTACATCGGCAGACCACTGATAAAGAGACCTTCCATTGGAATCAGGATTGCGAAACATCATTCAGGCGACTGAAGGCAGCACTATGTTCCAGCCCAATCCTAGCCTTTCCTACACAGTCCGGCAAGTTCATCTTAGACACCGACGCCAGCAACACAGGTTTGGGAGCCGTCCTATCCCAGGTGCAAGATGGTGAAGAGAGGGTGATCGAGTACTACAGCCGTGGATTCTCGAAGCCAGAAAGAAATTATTGCGTCACCAGAAAAGAACTTCTTGCAATAATAAGGGCTGTAGACCATTTCCACAAATACCTGTATGGTCGCCATTTCTTAATCCGAACAGATCATGCCGCACTCAAATGGCTGCTGGACATGAAGACACCGGAAGGACAACTGGCCAGATGGATGGAGAAATTACAGCAATACGACTTCAAGGTGGAACACCGTGCCGGCCAGTTGCACAATAATGCCGATGCCCTATCCAGAAGACCCTGTAGAGCGGAATGCAAGCATTGTCTGAAGACGGAACAGCGAGAGGGTATCTCCATCAGGCAGATCCGAGTGCAGGCCAATGAAGACTGGACAACGGAACAGTGCATCCAGGACCAAATGGCTGATCCAGACATCGAACCAATCTTGTCACTCAAAATGAGAGGGGTACCCAGGCCACGATGGGACGAGGTAGCTAGATACTCCGGCGTGCTGAAATCGTTATGGGCTCAGTGGGACTCTCTAAGAGTAGACAATGGAATGCTCAAGCGAGTTTGGGAAAGCGCTGATGGACGAGAAACCAAGTCCCAACTGGTAGTTCCGAAGAAAAAGGTACCAGCCATCCTGACCGAAGTACATGATGGAATTACCGGAGGCCACCTGGGCATGAATAAAACCCTAGACAAAGTTCGCCAGCGGTACTACTGGGTGAATTACTTCGAAGACGTCAGAGCTTGGTGCCGCAAATGTGCCACATGTGCCGCCAGTAAGGGCCCGAAGACCCGGACCAAGGGCAGAATGCAGCAGTACAATGTGGGCGTCCCATTTGAGAGAATTGCCATCGATGTCGCCGGTCCGTTTCCCGAGTCTGAGAGGGGGAACAAATACATTCTGGTCGCAATGGATTACTTCAGCAGGTTTGGCGTCCCGATGGAATTACATTCAGACCAGGGGCGTAACTTCGAATCGAATGTATTCCAGAAGGTCTGCACGATGTTGGGGATCAGGAAAACGAGAACAACACCATTACACCCACAGTCAGACGGAATGGTGGAAAGATTCAACCGGACCTTGGAACAACACCTATCCAAGGTCGTCAGCAATAACCAGCGTGATTGGGATGAGCATATTCCCCTATTCCTGTTGTCATATCGCTCTGCTGTACATAATAGTACAGGCCTGACCCCAGCCAGGGTCTTATTCGGAAAGGAGCTGCGATTACCATGCGACTTGGCATTTGGCTCCCCCGAAGAACCTCCTCAAGACATCGACGATTATGCCGACCAGCTCCGACATAACATGCTGGCAATACACGACTTAGCCCGAACGCAGATGTTGGCCACCAGTGACCGGATGAAGACGCGATACGACCTCAAGGCCAATTCAGCCGGGTTCCAGGAGAGGGACAAAGTCTGGCTGTACAACCCCCAACGGAGCAAGGGTAAATCCCCAAAGCTTACACCCGCCTGGGATGGTCCATACGAAGTGGTCAAGAGGCTGAATGATGTCTACCGGATCCGTCGAAACCCCAAGGCTAAATTGAAGGTGGTTCACTTAGATCGACTCGCTCCCTACCATGGAGGGGATGTTTCTGATCGGGACGATCAGAATTAAAGGGGGGGCAGTGTTACGAAATTTACCCAAAGCCGACCCTGTATCATTTCAGCACGACAACAAACGCTTCAAGATAAAAAAATACGATTCTCGAAAAGGCTCGGCAACGGAAGGAACGATGTTGATTTCTACTGGAGAATTCTACGCTGGTGATATAAAAGAAGAACGCCACGATCGCCAGGCAGTTATACCGCAACGACTAGCTTATATGAAAATGTATTGTGAATCAGCTGTTTTAAATGTAAATAAAGTTCTAGAAAAGTGACAGTGCATATTAGTTTTATAATTTTTAAATTGAACCCACGAAGTACATTGCAATATCTTTAAAACCACCCTTCAGAAGTATAAATCCTTTCCACCCTATTGACTGTTTCTATTTTTCTATTGTTTAAATCTCTCTGTATACCTATAATTTTACTTCGCCCCACATGTGAAGTATTCTATTTATGTAATATAACAAAATTATTCGCATTTTTGAACCACATTGTATAACTAATTCTATTCTACCATCTATTTCAACCATCCAGCATACGCAACTGCTTCTAAAAAATTAAAATATACTGTTGTAGAGTACAATATAAAATATTCAAATTGATCAGTCGTTTTAGACAAAATAGTGAAGATTCATTGAAATGTAGTTCCTTAAGTATTTTTTTTTTTCAGATTTTCTCGAAAAACGTCAATCTCATGTTTTAGAAAACTATATGGTACTTTTCTGTAATATTCTTTAATCAGTTTAAACATCAAAATTGCTTGAGCCGTTTTTTAATAGTCACTGAGCATACATAAAAATAGATGCTGACGTAGTGACAACATCCTTCTTTTTGGAAGTTGGTTAAAAATTAAATGAAAACGATAGTAAGTTCGATATTTTTGAATTTGAAATTATGAAATATTTATAACGAGTTTTGGTGAAATAGTATAAATTCACCTGTACAACCTTAAATGACTATTAAAAAAAAAGATCACACAATTACTTTATACTGAAATAAACTTACCCTATAATTTATTGCAAAGGTAGCAATCTGGAGAGCCATAGATATTATATAAACTGTACTATTAACAATATTTGGCGTAAAAAGTTTATCTTTTTCTTCTTCAGTCATATCATCCGAAGCAGATTTTAAAGATCCATTAAGAATATTTTGCCCTCTACAAATTAATTTAAAAAATTCATGCGACAACTTCAGATTTTAATACTTACTCTGGGATCCTTAATTTAGCTTGCTGTACCAAATATATTAAACATACGAAATGTACCGCAAATTGGCTTAGAACTGTTGATATTGTATACATGTTAAAAATATTTGGTAATGGCCTTTGTTTTGATAAGACTTTTAAAGGCTGAAAAATAAAATAAAATTAGTTTGTCATTATATAAATAAAACATGAATTAATAACTGTATTAACGGAAAACATCAAATCTAACATAACTAATAACTATGTAGATATAAAACTAAGCTATACTGAAATCAAAACTTAAATCTTGATTGTCTTCTAAACGTTGTTTGTGGCATATTCTTGATTACTTTTATGTTTTTTTTTGGGGAATAACACCACAATAGAAATAAAACTTCGTCAGAATAGACTTTGAAACGTTTGGTATTCCTGCAATATACGTAGTTTTATTTCTATTGTGGTGTTATTCCCAAAAAAAAAAACATAAAAGTAATTAAATCTTGATCTCAATGACAAACAAATTCACTTAAGAAAGCACAATTGCAAGTTACAACTGTAGATAAAAAAGTAAACCAAAACTTGCAAATTATACTTATCCTTACCTTTGATCGTGAAATAAAAAGAAAACAAGCTGCTAGTAAGAGTCCTTGCAATGTTGCTTGGAAATCTCTTAATTTAATACCATCTAAGTATAAAACTGATTGAGTATACGCTAGAATTAAGGCATTCAAGGCTAAGATTTTAAACATTTGCAGAGTCGTAACCAAAGTACATCTTCCCTGTTTTATAATGTGACACACTGAAACAAAATTTATACTTAGACATGATTCAAGCATAATACACAAGTAACTTATACATTTCAGTTCTCTCATATTCAAAACAAGAAAATACATTCCAAGTACTACTACACACAATACTTCTATGACTTTTCTTGGAAAATACCTGGAGTTGCATTTTTACCGTTTATTCTTCTCATTCTTATAGAACAAATTTGATAAACAATGCTAGGATAACATTTACATACATATATGTTGTTCCTAATACTGTAAAATACTTAGTTTCATATAAACTTTTCAGAAATAAAATAAAATTGTTTGTGTTTGTAGAGGGTTACATTACATCAAGTTCAATTAGCACTCTCATTTAGTATTAAAACTAACTTCCATACTTTGTAATGCTGAAGATGTAATTTTGTTAAATATTTCACCAGCAACGGTTTATTTCCCCGATGAAATTATGTATATGTGAAAAGATGTTTTCTGAAAGATATAGTTGTGTCATTTTCTTTTCGAAGTAGACTTCCAGGTTTGAAAGTTTGTATAACCTCACCTTTCAGGTTTCCTCATCTTCAGAAAAACGTCCTCTAAAGCTACCAGGTTTCTACTAACGAAGCTGATTCTGCTTTTTCCGGATTTGGACGGCGTCATTTTTTCGAATTAATTTATTTATATACCTAAACCGGGATATAAACAAAGTTTTCCGACGTTTCGCCCACACTTATAAGGGGCTTTTTCAAGGATGAGACAAAAACAAAACAAATGTTACTTACCTTGCGGCATTCATTTCATCTTTTTCTCACGAACACTTCAAAACTTCACTTTTTATTCAACTTGTCACAATGATGTACAAATTCTAAATGAGTAATAGGTACGAAGAAATAATAATTGGCCTCCCGCAATTTTCACGTAAAAGGAAGGGTACGAGGCACTTAATGGGATTATTTTATGATTGTGATGAAATTTAGTATACATTCCTGGAATTTTATTAGTAAATAATGTAAGTGATTTATTTTGTGGAAATGTTGATGCAAGATTGCCAGATGGACGACAGTTCAAAACCTTTGTCTCGGTTGAAATTCTTGGGATTCTTGGCGATTTCAACGGCCTCACGGAATTTTCTGGTGAAATAATACGGAGATTTGGCCACGACAGAGGAGCTGTCGAAGAGGCCAAATCTCTGGTCCGTTTCGTGATGATGTTCAGCTACAGCAGAGTTTGAAAGCAGGCCCGTTTTCAAACAAAGTTTGTGCTCACCCAGACGAGTGTTTATAGATCGACCTGTTTCACCGATGTATACTGCCCCACACGAGCATGGAATGGAACAAACACCCTTAGATGAAAGAAAATTTTGTTTATCCTTTGGAGAGGGTACCGTTAAACAAAATCCTCTTTCATCTAAAGGTGTTTATTCCATTGCATGCTCGTGTGGGGCAGTATACATCGGTGAAACAGGTCGATCTATAAACACTCGTCTGGGTGAGCATAAACGTTGTTTGAAAACGGGCCTGCTTTCAAACTCTGCTGTAGCTGAACATCATAACGAAACGGGCCATCAAATCCTCTTCGACAGCTTCTCTGTCGTGGCCAAATCTCCGTATTATTTCACCAGAAAATTCCGTAAGGCCGTTGAAATCGCCAAAAATCCCAAAAATTTCAACCGAGACAAAGGTTTTGAACCTTGGCCCATCTGGCAACCGTACATCAACATTTTAACAAAATAAATCATTAATTACATTACCCACTAATAAAATTCCAGGAACGTATATAAGATTTCATCACAATCATAAAACAATCCCATTAAGTGCCTCCTACCCTTCTTTTACCTGAAAATTTCGGGAGGCCAATTATTATTTCTTCGTACCTATTACTTATTTAGAATTTGTACATCATTGTGACAAGTTGAATAAGTGAAGTTTTGAAGTCTTCGTGAGAAAAAGATGAAATGAATGGAGTCGCCGCAAGGTAAGTAACATTTGTTTTGTTTTTGTCTCATCCTTGAAAAAGCCCCTTATAGGTGTGGGCGAAACGTTGGAACACATTGTTTATATTCCGGTTTAGGTATATAAATAAATTAATTCGAAAAAATGACGCGGTCCAAATCCGGAAAAAACAGAATCAGCTATGACTCTGGCCGGGAAAACATCCGTTCTCATTCTACTGACGAAGTTGTCATTTTCTCAAAGTGGATTTAGAACTTAACCATATGGAAGTTGTTTCAGAATAATTTGTTGCCTCAAATTGTTATCATATACTATGTCTGTTACCTGTTAATAACGCAACCAAACTTCGAGTAGTGTTTAACATACTTGTTCGAAAACAAAGTTTTCTTTTGAAAGGGTTAAATAACCTTGAGTACCTAAAAAGAGAAGCGTAGTGGCGCAGTCTAACGGTTGGTTTTATCAACAGCGTAACCTTACAGTAGCAACAAAATTATTAGTCAGGTGGTAACAATGCTCAGTTGGTAGCAATGAAAATAGCCTAGAAACCTGTGCGCAGGTCTAGTAGCGCGGTAGTAATGCAGAAGAGAAGAGTGAAAGTGATGGGTGATGGCATCGTTAGTCTAAGGCAAGGCGCAAATTGAAACGCGTATAGCACGAGTGACGCGACCCGAACGTGTCACACACGTCTTGTTGTGATCCGCATACTGAGACGCAGTTCGTAGCCAATTGCGTCAGGAAACGTATGATTCACGAAAAAATAAATTTGATTTCAATTTTGTCTTTATATAATAGTATCTTTTGTATAACAGCACCCTATTTGATATCTTACCACTTCCTTTAAGGTCTTATCTTACCATTTTTCAAAACACTTGACAATCTGTTAACACGCGCGACGCAAGAAACTGAATCCTATCGCCAGCTGCTTTATATTTATACATTTGTCTTGGAATTATCTGGTACGTCCACGAACCATCGGGAAATTCCATCACGTTCTGGAAGCTTTAAAGGAATTCCCAGTAACGGCAGCGGTCGCCGGTTGAGAGACAAATATTTCGGGTTCCCAGAATTTATCGAATAATGTCCCTTCCATGAACTGGTTGATGGCCGATTGCACCAGCGGTCGGATGAATTCTCGTAACATTGCCCCTCCTTAAGGCCATTTCGTCCGGAATGTCCCAGAATCCTTCCTGGGTGACGATATTTGCAGGACTCTCCATTTCGACAACGGGAAGTTTGGTGGAAGTAACAATCAACGGTCTTCGAATCTGGGCTGCGATTATTGAGACAGCATACCAGGATGTCGACGCCACTGAATCGAAAGATTGTTTCCATCATACTTCTCACCACCCTCCAATTCAGCCCATCCAACCCGCAGGCTATCTTTGGGACCGCCAATTTCATCAGATTCTTCTCCATCATTACATTCCTCAATTCTACCAGAGTCTGCCAAAGATCGCTGTATGTTGGCTTGTCCTGCGAGAATGTTTTCGTTACCAAATAAAAGATGTCTCTGGTACCCACTGTGAGTTTATCTTCGAGATGAAGGACCTTCCCTACCACTGGATCTTGTTCCCGTAGCTTCTGGAACTGGCCGTACTTCTTGGCAAACACCTTGGCTATTCCTCTGGACATCCGGAGATCTCGAGCCACACAATGAGCCCGGGCATATTCTATGGGCACCTCAAACAGGCTCGGGGTTCCTCTGTGGTCACGTCGTGCTGCACTTTCTGCCCATTAGAGTACAGTGCCATAAACTGTTCGAAGGTCATCTCGTCATCGGGTGGTTGGATGCTGCGGACTTGGGCTTGGTCATCTCCGCTGTCATGACTTCCGGCATAAGGGGCTAACCTGTTGAAATGCACGACCTTTGGTTTTCCCCGAGGTAGCTTCTTTATTCGGTAGACAACATCGTTGATTCTTCATAATTTGGTACGGCCCCTCCCAAGATCTCTGTAGCTTGGGAGAATATCCACGACGACGTTGCGGGTTATACAACCAAACAAGATCATCAACTTGGAATTCTCCGCTCTCGGCTTTGATGTCGTAGGCTTCCTTCATTCGGGCACTGGCATTCTCGATGTTTAACCGGACTCGTTCATGGATGTCGTTCATCTTTTGACGTAGCTGGCTGACAAAGTCTTCACCTGCGATCTCTTCTCCTGGGGGACATCCAAACTTCAAATCGCATGGTAGTCTTAATTCTCGTCCCATGATAATACTGGCCGGGGTCTGAACCGTGGACTCGTGCACAGACGAACGATATGCCATTAAGAAACAAGTGCAGATACTGGTCCCAGTCTCTTTGGTGGTCAGAGACTACCTTTGACAAATGGCGGTTAATGGTTCTATTCATCCGTTCTACCATTCCATCGGATTGCGGGTGTAATGCCGTCGTCCGTGTTTTATTGATTTTCAAGAGTTTGCAGACGTCTTGGAAGAGTAGACTCGAAGTTTCTACCTTGGTCTGAGTGCAACTCCAAGGGAACACAAAACGACTGATCCATTCCTTGACAAGGACATCAGCAACGGTCAAGGCTTCTTGATTCGGCAAGGCATATGCTTCGGCCCATTTACTAAAATAGTCCATCACCACCACAATGTACTTGTTTCCAGAGTCGGATTCAGGAAATGGACCGGCAACATCAATGGCTATTCTTTCGAATGGACTGCCAACGTTATATTGCTTCATGGGAGCTTTTGGACGCTTCTGAGGGCCATTACTTGCTGCACAAACAGTACATTTCCGGCACCAGTCCTTGACATCCACTTGGCAATTTACCCAATAGAAGCATTCTCTCAACTTCCCCAGGGTTTTCGTTACTCCCAAATGTCCTCCAGTTGTACCGTCATGTAGTTCTCGCAAAACCTCTGGTCTCCTATTTTTAGGGACTACAATCTGCTTTCTGTCCTTGCCTTCCTCTGGGGTTTCCAGGACGCGCTTCAGAAGTCCATTCTCCAGGATGAGAGAGTTCCACTGAGCCCAGTACGACTTTATGGTTGGTGAGTATCGGGAAATCTCTTGCCACGTAGGTTTGCGGTCTTGTTCCTTCCACCGGATAACCTCTTTTAGATCTGGATCTAATTTCTGGTCTTTTTGGATCTCCGCAGATTGCCAATGGTCATCGATAGCGGTAGTTCTATCGAGAACAGCCCCTTTTTCTTCTGCTCGCTGACAATGTTTGCAATCATCAGGGCATGGTCTCCTCGATAGGGCATCAGCATTCTTGTGGCTTGTTCCAGCTCGATGTTCAGTCTCGAAGTCGAATTCTTGCAATCGCTCAATCCACCTGGCCACTTGTCCTTCGGGGTTTTTAAACTGCAAAAGCCACTTCAGTGCTGCATGATCAGTCCTCAGGAGAAATTTTTTACCATAGAGGTACTTGTAGAAATGTTCTACCCCTTTTACCACAGCCAGGAGTTCCCTGCGGGTAACGCAGTAATTCCGTTCAGGCTTGCTCAAGGTCTTGCTGAAATAGCCGATGACTTTCTCCTGACCGTATTGGATCTGCGAAAGCACCGCACCAATTCCGACATTGCTTGCGTCGGTATCCAAAACGAAGTTCCCGTCTGGCAAAGGATAACTTAAGACGGGGCACTCGTCAATGCTCTTTTCAGTGTCTCGAATGATCGTTGGCATTCCTCGCCCCACTGGTACTGCACCTTCCCTTCTGTGAGTCTAGTAAGTGGCTTGGCGATGTGGCAAATCCGGCTACGTACCGACGATAGTACGTGCATAACCCAGGAAACTTCTTAACTGATGGATATCTTTAGGTATCGGCCATTCCTGGACAGCTTTGATTTTTCTGTTTGTCAACAGCTACTCCCTGTGCGGAAACTACATGTCCAAGATATTGCACCTCTTCTTGGAACAGCTGACACTTCTTCGGGCTTAACTTTAGTCCGGAACTTCGAAGTCGCCGAAATACCTCCTCCAGGTTCCTCACGTGGTCTTCAAAAGATTTCCAACCACGATAATGTCGTCAAGATACACCAGGCAAGTTTTCCATGAAAGTCCTTTTAACACTGTTTCCATCAATCTTTCAAAACGTTGCTGGAGCATTACACAGTCCAAACGGCATCACCGTGAAATTGATAAAGTCCTGAGCCGATGGTAAAAGCAGTCTTTTCTCGGTCTTCTTTAGCAAGTTCCACCTGCCAATAACCGCTCTTCAAGTCCAGGGTAGAAAAACATCTTCGATCCAGCCAACGTGTCTAGGGTATCGTCTATTCTTGGAAGGGGATAGCTGTCTTTCTTTGTAGCGTGGTTAATTGCCGATAGTCCACGCAAAATCGGGTCGAACCATCTTTCTTTTTAACCAAACACAACTGGAGAAGCCCAAGGGCTATTGGATGGTTCAATAACACCTTCTTCCTCCATCTCGCGGACTATCCTGTCGGCTTCTTCTCTTTTAGCTAGAGGTAGTCTTCTCGCCGACTGTCGAATAGGTTGAGCGTCCCCAGTATTAATTTTGTGTTTCACCAGATCAGTTCGTCTTCTTTGCCATTCCCTACATCGAAGATATCCTGGTAGTTTCTAACGATGTCCCTCAATTTTGCTCTCTGGTTTGGTTTCAAATTCTTAGATGAATTGGTGATAAGTCTTTCCAGTTCCTCAGACAGTTTACCTGGTGGCATCTCTGCATGCTGTGTGCTTCTGACTACAGAAGACACTGTTGAACAATGGCCCAAAGTTGTTCCTTTCTTTAGCACAACCGAGTAATGATCAGGTTCATTACTCTTACTGGAACAATCTCCCTGGCACGAAACGAGTCTTCCCCAGTGCGACTCCTCTGCCTACATTTCCGTCATTAAGTTCGGGATCAAACATCATTACGGTTCCAGCTTTAGCTTTCCCATCTAAGCAAGCATCTATAATGATTTCAGCCCTTTCCGGAACATGACATCCTCTGCCAAGATGGCTCGCAGCATTATGTCGTCCCTTCCATGAACACCACTTCTTCGTCATTCACTCTCAGAATCCATCTTTGAAGTTAAACTGAAATCCCTTGGAGCTCATGACATCCATTCCAATGATTACTTCGTCTTCGATGTCTGCCACTAATGCTCGATGTAGGAAGGTTGTGTTTCCCAAGGTCATTTCAATCACTATTTCACCATGGACTTTCGCTGCTTCTCCTGTCGCTGTTCGCAGTTGCCATTTTGTTGGTTTTATCATTGCCTTGTCTAAAACAATGTTGGGCCTTATAACTGTTTTTGTCGCACCTGTATCCAGCAGCATTGCACATTGCTTCTTATTAATAAGGCCATCTACGAAGACACTGTTAACGTTGTTGCGTAGCGAAGCGACATATGCGTTGGTGGTTGACACTTGTTTGCTACAGGTCGACGATGGTCCCTTTACATAGGCCTTCTTTAGTTTCCCCGGCGAGGAAGTCTGGGCTCCGTTGCTCTCCCTGCAACGACTCTGGACATGTCCTACCTTACGACACTTCCGACATCTCACTAGTCTTTTCTCGGTAAGGACTTTCTCTATTATCTTTCTTACAGAGCTTCATGTTTCCCCATCTTCGGATTCTTCGTCAACGATTCGGACTCTGGCTTGACCTCTGCAGGTATTTTCGCAGCCTCGAATTCTAAAGCTCGAGCCAGTGCATACTACATGAGTCGGTCGAGCTAGGGTCAATGCTTGTCTGGCTTCGTGTGGTCACGAAGTCACCAAAAATGCTTGCACTGCTAACCTTTCTATTACATTTTCTGGTGTGGCTGGATAGGCAAGGCGAACCAGACGGGCATGTCAGCTTCATACTCTTGTAGAGATCAGTTGATTTCTTGGTGGCGATTTTCAATGGGGAGTGGTAGACGTGCTCCAAATGTGTCTGACCATACCTCAGTTCTAAATGTTGACCAGTTGATCGTAGGTTCTTGCTCCGAAGTATTCAATGTTGTAAGATATCTGTAGCATCCCCTCTTAAGGCTAGGGTTAATGCGATTGCCTTCTCCTCTGCCGACCATCCGTTTAGCTTAGCTGCAGCCTCGAATTGGCGACGATAATTAGTCCATGATGATTTTCCATCAAATTGGGAGGTTTCATTTTCTGCCTTGTCCCTCGAGGCCAAATTTTGAATCCACTACTTCTAGACTGCTGTTGCTTTCGGTCTTTGATGGTATTTCTCCCCTTTGTTTGCCACTACAGTGTTCTTTTATTTGGTGATCTCGCCTTCCATTATCTGTTTTAACTCTTCTATGCGCCTTTCGTTTTTAACTGTCGTCTGACTCAGTTCTTCAACTATTGTTTGCTTTAGTTCTTCCATCGGGTTTCATATTTGACGTGGTCTGCTTCAGATCTTCAATTCGGGCTTCATTTTCGACTATTTTCTCTTCTAGCATTTCTGAACTTTGCTGTACCATGCTTTTCAAATTTTCTTCTAAAGATTGCGCATTTTCGTGTAATTTTTGTAGCTTATCTTCTAAAGACTTCGAATTTTCTAGCAGTTTGTCTTCTAGCGCTTTAGAATTTCTTGTAATCTTTCTACTAATTTTTCTTCTAGGGATCAGAATTTTCTAGCAATTTCTCTTCTATAGTTTTAGAATTTTTCTAGGCAATTTCTCTTCTATAGTTTAGAATTTTCTAGGAATTTATCTTCTAAAGTTTTAGAATTTTCTTGTAAGGTTTCTTTTAAATTTTCCATTTGCTTTAATATCATACTCATGTCACCATTGCCAGAAACTTCAACAAATAAGTATCGGGATCGTTACCTTCATTTATTAGGGCATCTCGTAGCCGTTGTAATAATTAATTTTCTTCCACTAATTTCTAAATCCCTTCTTCAAGTTCTTTTTTAAGTCAGTCACTTTCAATTGGTCCAAATTCACTGTTTTAAACATTGTCCGTCTATTTATTTTTCACTTCCAAAGTTCCACAAATACACCGCACACCTGTCACCCTGCAATGTTTTTATTTTCACACTCGGGTCAGTTCAGTTCTTGGATTTATTTAAAAACACAGTCTAACTCACTCTAATTTATTTCCACTACTTTTACACAAATTTATATTCACAGAAACTACTATTTACATTGTATCTTAACTGTACAACCGACCGACGAAAACTGAATTCCTATCGCCAGCTGCTTTATATTTATACATTTGTCTTGGAATTATCTGGTACGTCCACGAACCATCGGGAAATTCCATCACGTTCTGGAAGCTTTAAAGGAATTCCCAGTAACGGCAGCGGTCCGCCGGTTGAGAGACAAATATTTCGGGTTCCCAGAATTTATCGGAATAATGTCCCTTCCATGAACTTGTGATCCGCATACTGAGACGCAGTTCGTAGCCAATTGCGTCAGGAAACGTATGATTCACGAAAAAATAAATTTGATTTCAATTTTGTCTTTATATAATAGTATCTTTTGTATAACAGCACCCTATTTGATATCTTACCACTTCCTTTAAGGTCTTATCTTACCATTTTTCACACTTGACAATCTGTTAACACGCGCGACGCGAGAAACTGTGTCTCAACTACAGCGCGACGCGACTGCCAGTAGACGCGCGTCGTGCCTCGCGACACTTTGTTGCCAATTTGCGCTGTTGTATTCAATACTATAGGTTACAAAAGTTCACGCTGTGCTGCGTCATGTCACAAACGCTATACGCGTCTCAATTTGCAACTAAGGCCATAAAGCATTTTGGGAATGTAGACCGTTGAAAGAAACAGTATTAGTTAGTATGTCGACGTAAATTGTGAGAAAATTCATAAAGCTTGTGTAAGTAGAATTTTCTTGGAATACAAAAAAATGGCGTCAGTCGGCCATTGAAGTTTTTGAAAATTGTGTTGTTACAGACTCAATCACCATATTAATGGTATTGTTGGAAAAGTGTTATTGATGTACCCGCAATTACGAAGAGAATAAAACAGAAATTCCTCTGTGACTTCAAGGTAATTACAAACTACAAGGTAAATCCCCCTTGTATACATGGTCACGAACCGGATATACCTATTCCTAAACATGGTGCTCAGTCGAACCGGATTAGAATCAGCAAAAGGTGAAACTATCTCTTCATTGAACGATTTTTTCCACATCGGACACAAATTATTTCCCCCTGTAGATTTACTTAAGTGAGAGAGGGTGGGTCCCCTATAGGTTTGGAGACATTGTATTTTCAGGGCTCCTGCATTAAAAATGGTCGATCTGTGGTTAAACCCACTGACATTTACTTTTAAGTTCTTGGATATATTTCTTCGTTTTATACAATTTTGAACTCACTAACCTTGAGCCTCTGGGAGAAGGGCTACCTCTCTTCCTTTAGATCCACCACTGTTTTACAGTGAGAAAAGGATTTACCAATTTGAGTGTTAAAACTTTAATATGACAAGCAATAAGAATTAAATATGTGAATATTTTTTTTCTGAAGGACACTACGTGATATTTAGTAAGATTATATTGTTTTGAAAATTTTGAAGATCGACTCGATTGAGATATCTTTATGCGGGCGATATTGTAGAAAAGTTTTAGAATGAGATTTTATTTTGATATATTTTTGTAAATAAAGTAAATTTATTGTTCAAAGTGTAATTTTAACCGAAAATAAAATTCACGCACTTATCAACGGATTTTAGATTCGTGAGTCAATACTAATTCGAGATGTTTAATCAAGGCATGACAAAATAAAATTGGGAAAAAGTCTATGAATAGTTACTCATAAACTTAATAACTGTGAAGAGAGAATAGTAAACAGAAGGAAATTAAAATCAATCGCGTGAGGATAAGGCGCAAACTGAAATTCAAAAATGCCAAAAAAAATTCAGGTAGTCTCAGCTGAAATAACAAAAGAGTGGAAAGACATGATACCAGAAATTTGTAAACGTACAAAAAGTTCACCTGGCCCATACACAAAACACAATTTCAAGCAGTTAGTACAGCTAATGAATGGAATAATAAAGCTATTTCACTGCTGTAAACCTCTCCTTTAGAATTAATCCAAAGTAATCGGGAATAACGACAGAAATACTGTTATAATTTTTTTCGGTGTTAGACAAAATGAATTTTACCTATGTGCGTTGAAGATGTAAGTTGTGATGGATTTATCCAGACCAGGGGTCAGAACAGTTTCATTAGACCACGGAGACTCAAAGACATCCAATAAAATGGAAAGTTTGTTTAAGAGAAACTGCAGAGTTAGGCTGCCACAAAAATCGCCAACAAGGAGTAGCCAGTCCAGTGACAACAGGGGCGAGGACACAGAGACTATTTCACGCGAGACTGTCAAGCTAATGCCATGCTAACCATCAACCAGCGCTCATTGCAATAACCAGATAAGAATTCTGCGAAGATAGCGGCAGTTTAATAATCCAAGGTACCATTAAAGGTAAAGATAGCCACATTGTATATGCCACTAGTGTTGCTGTAGTCATTGTCAAAAACAGGTTTTGAGTCCATTCGGGATCTAGTCAGTTGCTATGTGACAGTGTAGGTTGAAAAGGAAGAATCGCGGTTAGGTGAAATCAGCCTCAGACATTAGGTTTTACTAGCAAATATAGAGGTTGAGTCTTACTAGATATGGATGTCATTGGATAACATGGCTTTGATCCGAGGTATACCACATAACGATTTTTGACTGAGGGAATTGTATTGTCCAGTAGTGCTGTAAAAGTAACGACATCTTGAATACGGTATGTATTCGTTACTCTTAGTCTGACTACCCGTTACAAAGTATTCGTTACTCGTTACTTTCGTTAGTCGTAATTTGAGTAGTGGCACGTAAATATAGGGTACTAATGAGTGCATATCTTTTATATAGTACGTTGCAATTAATTGAAAAAATAATTATGTGTGGAATATGAACGGATTTTATTAAGTAACATTTTTATTCAATTATAAATATGAAATAAAGAGAACAATAAATATACACTCAAGCAATGCAACTAAACACATATTTTTATTTTTTTATATCGGTCCCCTTAATAAGTAGAAAGTAATATAAACATAGATACTATTTTCAATAAAGAAATAGATATATTATTATATTCTTATACTAATTTCACAGTTCTCCTAAATTATTCATCACAATGAAAATTACCGCATTTTATTTTATGTCCAAAATATGTCACTCACATTTAAAAATCTATTTTTTATCCGTTTGGGTTTTTATGAGACACGTTTTTCCGACAATATTTACCCGATTTTGACAAAATTAGTTCTGCTGGCACTGACTTTACCAACATGCATAAGTTTTTTTTTTATAATTTCTACTTCATCATGAATATAACAAAGTTCGTGCCTGCCAAAATTTAAGTACTTTATCTTTTATATAAAGAAACTTTTCTTCCATAATATCTTTGCATAATAATACTCCCAGTTATTGGAGATGTTTTGTTATCACCCAGATCAAACTCCATATGGAATCTGCATTCAATAAATTCATTCAATCCCAAATAGAATATCCTGAGTAAATTTTTTATTTCATAGAGCTGTTTTCGAAATTATGTCTTATACTATAATATATTTTTTATAGATCTCAGTGGTTAATGAAATCTTTAAAGTAAAGAAAGACTAGTGAATAGTGTTTAAAATATAAAAACATTATTTAATCTAATAAATAATAAAACATTTTTTAAAAAAATATAACCGCCTTCCACCTATAACTAAAAAGCTGAAAATAATTATAACAAAATAAAACTCTAGCAAATAAATAACACATTCAATGTTGTTAGATACCTACCCAGGAAGTAAAAAATGTAAACATTAAAAGGTGCTCTTTCTGTACAAATTAATTACCTACCAATCTAGTATATTTTTGAAGTCGGTGCCAAGCAAATCTAAAATCCTGCATTGCGAATTTATCTACTCTTCATCAAACTTAATTGTTGCTTGGCACCAACTTCAAAAATATACTAGATTGGTAGGTAATTAATTTGTACAGAATGAGCACCTTTTAATGTTTACATTTTTTACTTACTGGACCTAACAACATTGAATGTGTTATTTATTTGTTAGAGTTGTATTTTGTTATAATTATTTTCAGCTTTTTAGTTATAGGTGGAAGTCAGTTATATATTTTTTAAATGTTTTATTTTCAACTTTTTAGTTTTTTTGAACTCAGATAGTTTTCAGTTTTTATTTTTTATTTTGTATGCATAACCTTAATAGATATGACCAGGTAACATCGAAAGCCTCAACATTATATAATGATACATTTTCATTTAAATTGACATATTACAACTATCGTATATAAATCCTTGTGGGCTATCCCATAAATTATTTCATTTTTAACATTTTATATTATCGCCCTGTGTAACATTAATTACTCTCCACACTTTATACTACTTCTTATGGACTATAAAATAAATAATTTTTTAATCACACTGTATAAATATAATTCATTTCCAGCATATATTTCAACCACCCTGTATATGATTTGTTTACGGCCACATCATATAACAGTTTTGTAATCACCCTATATAATTTTAATTCTACATTTTTATACCATCAAACGTCCACTCCACCCTATATGCCAACCATCCTGTATATACGGCTGCCTATGCACCACTATCAATCTATTCCGTCCTATATTTCAATAATCATATAAATACAACTCCTTCTATCACTTTACTTTTGTGATTTTGTTTGCTATAACTAAACACCCTGCGTATAAACGAACCAAATAGCAGTTTATAGTTTTTAGTTGTCACTGAATTTTCTATTAGGCCAGGAGAATGTGACAACCAAAAGCACCGTCTTCGCAAAATGGAAAAATTTTCATTTACATAGTTATTTGCCTATTTAACAAAACGAGCTTGGTACTCATTGATTTAAGGAGCCGAAAATACTATGCTTTACTACCTATATGCTTGAGATGTACATAGAAAATTTTCAAATTCGCAATTAAAACTTCCAGTGCCTACAATTCCCGCACTATTACGTTGGAATTAAGATATTTATGATTAAATGTCCGTTATGTCATTACGATGAAATTTTTAGTTGTTTCCTGAATGATATCTGTGGCATATTTTTCAATGTCTAAGTACTTCTTGGGAAATAACACCACAGTTAAGAAAATTGCTGTATATTCCAAACATTTCGGGGTCTAGGTCAGACCCCGTTGTCAATGGTTAAGAAACTAGGATAAAAAAGGCACAATTCTAAGATGTAAAATAAAATATGTATTATTTGATTTACGTTTTATTCAACTATGTATAAAAATGGAAATTCGTCTTTGTGCTCGTGCACTCTTTTCTAATCCACTATAGAAATGCAGATAGTCTCCTAGTTTCACACTTCCCTTCCCTTTGTTCTTTGTTTTAGTGAGAACGAAGATGTCAATATTTATTTATTTAGTCTTTTTAAAGAAGTCCTTGGATGTCCAAGTAGCCAGTCATAGTTCGTTTTCTAAGCGTTCGTCTTAATTTAGTGCTAATCTGGCCATGATATTTTATGTTAAGAGTTTTCTTCTAGAGCGGTTGTCTTTCCGGACTAATGGTACTACCTGAATGAGGTATGTTCCTCCGCTCTTTCGGCTAGTTTTCATCAACATAATATTATACTTTATTTTATTAGTTATCCATCCATTTATCTTTTACAATTCTATTAATATCAAACATTAATATTATTTGTTGCCATCACCAGTGGGAGTGACTTTTCTTTTAGTGCTGAGATTTTACAAAATGCATAGTTGAATATATACTTTCACAAAGGAAGGTATTGCTTCTTATAGTCGGTATTTTTAAACTAGAATTCGTTAATGAATTTAAAACACTCAATTCTAGAATATGTTTTGCCTTTGTAAAATGAGTTTAATTATTGGTCTCATAATTCCAACTATTAATCAATCTATACACTTTCAATGGCAATCGTTAATGGATGGAGGGAAAGAGATATCTAATTCCTTAAAATATGTGAATCAAATTCAACAATTATCTCGTTAAATACTTTAGGTAGTCCAAAAAGTTACATCCTTCAAAATGTTTCATTTCTATACGCGTGGGTTGGAACAAATTCATTTAAAATTTAAACGCCCGGTCACGTCGTTTTTTTTTTTGGACTGCAGTTTTTGTGATGATAAACTCATTTATACAGGGTGGGCCAGAAATAAATTGCGACCATCAACTTCATTTTTTCACATGGAAACACTTGTTTTTTATTTTATTTTTGAATTCTCCATTGAATTCTAAATATTTTTCATGTACAATGTCCTATACCAAAAACTAACAGTTATTAAAAAAATACACTTATTTCAAAATTGAAGAAGAAAACATTTACATATCAAATTAAATGTTCAAATTGTTGACTATTAACTTCCTGACAATACCTAAAACGGTTTTCAAATTCTCGTAACACTTCATTTAGCGTTTGTGGCAGGATTCCTTGTATTTCGACCCTAATTCTATTCTTTAATTCCTCGATATTTTCCGGCTTACTGAAGTAGACTTTCGATTTCACGTAACCCCAAATATAAATATCTAACGGGCTTAGATCTGGAGATCTAGCTGACCATTCGATATTACCTCTCCTTCCCATCCATCTATTTGGGAAAATATTGTTAAGATAATCTTGCACTGTTCGCGAATAGTGCGGGGGCGCTCCATCCTGTTGAATCCATACCGAATCTGCCAGTATATTGGGGTTTTCAAATAAAGTTCTGTTAAACAGGGTATTATGTCATTTTGTAATAGGTCTAAATACTTTTCCGAGTTAAGTGTTCCCTCAATAAAAAAGGACCCCCACAATTAAAGTACCCACAATTCCTGCCCATACGTTAACTTTCTTGGAAAACTGTGTATGACTTTCCATAAATCCAAGTGCGGGTTGCCATTGCATATATCCATCATTATTCCGTAAAGTTCTACTCTCCGGTCCAAATCATCTTCAGTAAATTCCTTAACTAAATGAACTTTGTATGGGTGCCATTTATCTATGCAAGCATTTTAGAACAGAAGATTTACTTATTGACTGTTCTGCGGCTATTTGTCTAGTGGAATTGTGAGGATTTTCTTGTAAATCGAGCAAAACATTTAATTGTGTATATTCTGGAAGATGTTTGGTTTTGTAACTGTCTCTTATTTAGCCAAATTCTAGAAACTTTTTTGCTATTCCACTAACTACCAATCGCTCCGGGTACTTCATATTAGTTCTGTCGCCATCATCAAAATTTCTATTCGTTGCTTTTCAATTAAACGCGCCATAATTTTAAACTTTGCAACTGCACTTGACAACTACTTATTTGAGGTAAAATTATAGTACAGTTTCTAGAAATAAACAAGTGTTAAAAACTCCAACATTAACTTAAAATTCAATTCATTCAAGTGTTTGTCATATCAGTTATAAATGCAGAATCAGCTAGAAACTGAGGAATTTGTATTTTATTTTGCAGTTTCGAAGTGCCAGATTTTATTTCAAAACCCAAGAATGAAAAATCAAAATAGTTATTTACCTCCTCAATCATGCAGAAACTATTTATTTAAGCTCAAGCATGACAAGCATCGGTTATTAGATCAATCACATGAAACGTTGGCACGGATGACGTCATATACCGTGTAATAAACATGGTGGAACGTACACAAATACACAGTTCGGGAATTCCCCTATTAATAGTGATTAGTAATTTTCACACCCGTTAGATAAAATATTCTGATTCATTTTTTTTGCACAATCTTATGGAAATGCTGTGGAACCTTGGGTGTGTCACTAATGTAAAAACACAGTTTTGCATCCTAACACCAAACCTTTATTTAAACACTCAACGCCGTTTCAACAACTCTAAGTTGTCATCATCAAGGAGTAAACCAAAACTGAGTTTAAATAAAGGTTTGGTGTTATGGTGCAAAACTATGTTTTTACACAATCTTATTGAAGAAATATGCATGTTGAGGCCCAAAAATTTATCAATGATTGTTTAAACTCTTTTCCACTCGGAGCTTGCAGATCTTGCTGGTGCTCATATTTAAAAGGTGAGAATCGTATAGTTTCATGAACATTTTGTAAAAAACATTTGCAAGAATTCCTCGTTATATTATTATAACCCAATTGATTTTACGCAGTATGGGTATTATAAACCTGTTGAAAATTGCATATTCCCGTAATGAACTGAGAGACGCCCCTAACAATCGCGGTGCTAACCTGTTCACCTTTCTTTGATTGTTTGTCAGTCACCTGAAGACGAGGGTAGAATCAAAGTTATTGAAACCTTATGGTATTAGATAAGTTCAAGATGACAGCAAGGAAATTTTGAACTTGTCTATCATCTTCAAACTAATAGGAAAGGTCTTATTCTTCTTGGTGCTCAAGTCCCACAATCAACGTTTTAAAAATTAAGCAAATTGAGTTATGAAACTTTAGAGTACATACATATTGGCCAAACCACCCCTCTACTCATTAGCATTATTAAACATCATAATAACTTTATCAATGAATTCCATCCAGGTTTGCTAGTTTGACAAATCTTTGCATGCCAAACAATGCATTGTTCTAAGTTGGATTACCTTTTGTTGATTATTTAAAAGCGAAATGAATGGTGACATTTAAGAGTTTCAGGGAAAAGAGGCCAACAAAGATGCTAAATAGAGAGTCGTGCTGTCACCCTTTGA
This sequence comes from Octodonta nipae, assembly GCA_034190945.1. NCBI lineage: Eukaryota > Metazoa > Arthropoda > Insecta > Coleoptera > Chrysomelidae > Octodonta > Octodonta nipae. The sequence goes on from CM067223.1 coordinate 59,238,558, forward strand.
TTACACATTTTGAAATTACACATTATTTGGTTGATTAACCAGTTATACTATTCATTTCAGGATAACCCCACTAAAAAGTACCTAATTAAGTAATTGTGTAACGAATTTTCCTAATAACAAAAACTAACAAGACCAATACTACTTAATTACAAGTTTATGTAAAAACTTACCACATAAAATTGATGCTAATTTACTAGTAAATGGTGATGCAATACTAGCATCACCCAACTTAACAATTTGTGGTTGATCAGCATCTTCTTCCATTTCTTTCCTAATTTTATCTACTTTAGCTTGCAGTCTATCTCTCTGTTCCATCATATTTTTTACGTGATTTGGTGCACCCCGTCTCATTACTTCCTTCGATTCCTTTTCTTTCTGCCTTCTATCCTTCTCCTTTTCCAATCTTTCTTTTCGTTCTTTTAGATCTATCACTCTTTCCGGAATACTAGATAATATCGCCACACCTACATCAGCATGCTTCAGAGCACCAACATCGTTTGTTCCGTCTCCGCACATCAAGGTAGTGAAACCCAGATGTTTAAGTTGAACGATGGCGTATTCTTTTTGTTTCGGAGCAAACCGTGCAAAAACGGTGATATAGGGTAATATCAAATTGAGAAATGTATTATAATTTTCACGCAAATAGGTGAGTCCATCACCTGTAATGCACAAGTCGTAATTTTTAATTAGCATTTTGTAATCAAATTCTAAAGGCAGTTTTTCTTTTTCGTCAATGGATTGCCAAACAAAGGAATCGTTGTTCTGGGTAAGAATCAATGTCAGTTTAGTTGTAAATTTAAGTTCCTTGGCTACGTAGCAAGCTGTGAGTGGGTTATCGCCTGTTATCATTACAGTCTTGTGTGATGAACAAAGAAGTTCTTTTATAACTGCCTTCGAATCATTTTTCAATGGGCAGGATATTATAGCAAAACCAGCAAATTTGAAATCTTTTTCCACATCTTCTCTGTTCAAATCTCTTAATTCTTGTGTGGACAATACACCAATGTCTTTGTAACCTAGAAAATAAAAAAAATTAAACAATTTCCTCACACAATACTACAAAATAATTCAATTTGTATCGGGTGTTTTTTTTAGAGGTATAGAACTTTGAAATGGAATAAAACAAGGATATATTTTTTAAATTGACATGAAATTTACTTTATTCGAAAGATAATCTTCTGGCATTATAATTTGAATATGACTTCTGGCATATGACCGCCACGGCTGGCTCGGACGTAGTCTAATCTGGAGGTCCAATTTTCGATGACTCTTTCCAACATTAACGCAGCGAATGTTGTCCTCCAAGTGGTCAATCGTTTCGGGCTTATCGGCGTAGGCTAGCGACTTCACGTATCCCCACAGAAAATAGTCAAGCGGAGTTAAATCGCAGGATCTTGGAGGCCAATTCACAGGTCCGAAACGTGAAACTATGCAGTTACCAAACGTTTCTTTCAATAAATCAATTGTGGCACGTGACATATTGCCTCGTCTTGTTGAAACCACAGCTCGTGTGCATCATTATTGTTCAATTGATGAACGAAAAAGTTAGTAATCATGGCTCTATAGCGATCACCATTGACTGTAACATTCTGGCCAGCATCGTTTTTAAAGAAGTACGGACCAATTATTCCACCAGCCCATAAAGCACACCAAGTTTTTCTGGATGTAACGGTATTTCAACATAAACTTGAGGATTATCATCACTCCAAATACGGCAGTTTTGTTTATTGACGTATCCATTCAACCAAAAGTGAGCTTCATCGCTAAACAAAATTCGCTTATAAAAATCTGGATCAACGGCAATCTTGTTTTGGGCCCATTCACCGAATGCAAGCCTTGCTAGGTGATAGTGTGGCTTCAATTCTTGCACGAGTTGAATTTTGTAAGCACGCAAACCAAGATCTTTCCGCAAAATCTTCCATAAAGTGGATGGACACATATCCAATTCCTGTCCACGATGGCGGATAGACTGATTCAGGTTTTCCACTACGCTACGCTCTACAGCAGCACTGGATGCGTATTATCATTTAGAGTAAACGATGGACGATTATATTGACCGTAAAATGGACGTAGTGCGCGATATGTATTTCGAACAGAACCATGTTTTTCAAAATAAATTTGGACAATTTGGAAGCGTTGTTCAGGCGTCAGTCTATTCATGATGAAATGCCAAACCAAACTAAACATAAATCACTTGACAGCTGACAAGATGGCTGCCGGTGAAAGGAGTGTTGCCAACTTAAAGTTCTATACCTAAAAAGCACCCTTTAGAACGCTAAGGGACGCTGGTGTCACTTTATTGTCATACATATGAGAGAGGGCTAATTGTATCTCTTATTTCATCATGATTTTTATACTAATTGTTTACTTGGTTTACTTTCAGTTAATAGAAAATGTAAGTTAGCTCTTTTACAATATTGAGTTGTTGGATAAAGTCTTATGTTATTTTTTTTTAACTTTTTTTCAGTTTAGTTTGCCACTGAAGTTTTTTTTTTGTAGTTATTTAAATAGAGACGTGTGACTAACTTACGAATTATTCGTATCGAATCGAGTATCCCATTTGAATAAATCGAAAAATTCGAAAATTCGTAGGTTTTCAAATAATTCACAATTTTAGAATTGCTTGTAATTATCAAATTACATATGAATATTTGAGTAGTTCGAATCTGTGGCTTATTAAGTAATTTATCAGAAATATCTGATTTACGAATATAAAATATTTTCAAGAAGCAAAAATTATTTGTTTTTGTTACTTTTTTAACGCCAAAATCTGTCAGGTTCTAGAAGTCGGTTCTGCTCAAGGAAAGTTTACAAAGGATTGCTTGATCAATGTAAAAAAATTTCGAACCACATTGTGACGTATTGGCCCCGTCTACTTGATGTTATTAATCTGTTGTCCGTTGACAGTTGATGTATTTTTGTTTTGCTTTATTTGTTTCTGTTATATTTTTAACAATTGTGTATTTAATTCAATGTAGAACTATTTGGTATTATAATTTGTGCAACCAGACCAGATTACTTTTATGTTTTTTTGGGCAATAACACCAATGTAGATTGCAAAATGAAAATTTGATTTGCAATCTAGATCAATAAATATAAAGCCATGTCGGTCTTACATCTCGCGTCTTCAAATATAAAGCCATTGACAACGAAGTCAGAATAGACTTTGAAACGTTTGGTATTCCTGCAATATACGTCGTTTTATTTCTATTGTGGTGTTATTGCCCAAAAAAACATAAAAGTAATCAAGAATATGCCACAAACAACGTTTAGAAGACAATTAGAAACCAGACCAGATATTTCAAAAATTGATATTGGGGGTTAATATGACATTTCAGGTGCGTACGAAAATATAATTTCAAACTGTATTCAGGAAAATAAAATATTACGTGAATACTTAGTGGAAAGTATTACACTAAATTTTACTATTCAATTTTATCACGTTTATATGGAGATAATTTGGAAAATAACGAGAAATTAAGTAATGGCGTAAATCTTGGCAACTGTTTATTACGCCGACCTTGAGCCACTTCCGTGACGTGTGATTTCGGAAAAAATCTATATCTATCAAACAATCCTTGGATTTTGCTTCCAAAACAATCTCTGAGATTTAAACTGAATAATTTCAGAACTAGCAAATTATTCAACACTTTCAACATATTCAATCAAAAATCGACGAATATTCGGAAAATCGAAATAATATTCGAAAAATCGGCGAAGTAATCGAAAAATAATTCAAAATCGAAAAGTACTACTCGACCATTCGATTCATGTAATATTTTAGGGTTTTAAGGAAGAATTGTTTTTTCTGGTAGAATATAGGCTTATGTTTTACTGGTAGGCCTTATGTCGTTGGAAGGGCCTTTATTTTTGACTATGGCCCCATAGTCAAAAATATATTTTTGGATTGGCCGTAATTATTTCACGATGGGACCAATTATTCTGCTGAGCCTTATATTCTCCCACGAGATATTTTTTTGTTGGCTTTGGAAATGGTCTGGGATACTTTTGTTTTCAATTTTTATGGCAGTAAAGTCTTGAAATAAGACTATAATTTCGATGGATCCAATGGCTTTGAGTTTCCTATGACGACATTTTTGCAAAGTACAAAACTAATTTTTCTGGTTTATATATGGTATAAAGATTTTCAATCTTCTGATGTACATGAGTTTTGAGGGAAAAACATACCCAGAGCTAAGACCCTTGCACCTCTTCTTGATAATTCCAAATAAACTTCATTATATTTCGGGGGGACTTCCGTAAACATTGGTTTTAATACTTCAGCTGCACCCTTTACAGTTGCTATATATACAGTTTCAGTCGATCCCACAGGGTTATAACCGGCAATGACAGACATTCTTTTAAGTGAGGAAGAGAAGTGAAATCTGGAATATAAAATAGTTAGGTTTCAATGTCAAGAGTTAATAAATCATATTATGACTTCGAAAAATAACATACCTTTGAAAAATTTTTAAACCTGGAGACTTCCCTTTTTTAGGAACAACGGCATCAGCTTTAGTTACATTCCACTCTATCGCTGTTAAAGTAGCTTTTTCTAAAGGGTCTCCTACCAGTCCATCGTCCATTTGTACTAAAGAATGACACGTTGCCAGTACATGAACAGTCTCCATAGGTAAGTCTACGATGGCAGTTACAGTAGAATCTTTTTCAGCCAAAGCTACGCCCTCCACGACTAAGTCGTCACTAGTCAAAGTTCCAGTTTTGTCGAAGCAACAAATATCTACTTTACCAGCAAAAGGTATACGGAATGGTTCCGTACAAAAAACACCTAAAAACAAATTGAAATATATATATATATATATATATATATATATATGTTATGCAAAAAATATCAGCACTTAGTTCACACAGTCGAGAAGTCAACGGAATTTAAAGCGTACGTGACTTCTCAGGGATATCAAATTTCATCTTGAATTATATGCAAACAACTTCCCGGAAACCTACACGAGTCCGTTTACCCAGTAAAAACGCTGACTTGCATCAGCACTTTTGTTAATGTTATAAAAGCAACTGGAAACGTTCTCGTGTTGTCATTCAAATATTATCACTTTTAGTATTAAGTCATTCAAATAATATCATTTATAGCATTAAGTTATTCAAGTACTTTAACTATTTTAATTGTTCACTTTTAATATTGTATGTTTCTAAATAAATAATTTTTTTAAAAAGTGAATTGAATCAAAGTGAATATAAAATTGGCGCAGTCAGTAGGATTGTCCAACACAGTTAGAACACGTGAATACTAACTAACTGTGGAGATTTGTAAATCATTGTGGACAAAACCTACTTGAAAAGGACAACAACTACCAAGTACTAGCAAGGGAACACGCAACCAGGCTAACCAGTGCTAAGTGACGCGGAGAACAGTCCGATGCGAGGAATAATAACGTAAGAATCACATAAAGTAACTATTTTTTTTTATTTTTTTTGAATGACCACCAGTTCTTTCATTTATATAATATTTTATTCTTCATAACATTACCTTCCTAAATAATTTTAAAACTATATATTTCACATAATCATATTATTTTATTTCCATTACTTCGACTCACATATTTCGAAGTATTTGAAACATTATTTCAAGTTTATTATTAATTTACCATTTATACATTCCTATTTCAAATTGTTATTACTCTATTAAACATTGCTCGATATTGGATTTTGATAAACTATATATTTACCATTTACATTTAAAACCTCAACATTTAATTTTTATTTATTGTGCGAATCTATACAATTATAAAAATGGCCACTACTAGACAAGCAGCTACACCAACCGTAGAACCATATAAGTTATCTGAAATATTTGCCATAATTCCCGAATATGATGGTAATCCGATATATTTGAATACTTTCATATGCTCCTGTAATACTGCTTACAGCATGGCAACGGATAATCAGCAAGTATTGCTAATTCTCCATATAAAAAATAAGTTACGCGGTAGAGCGGCTGAGTTAATTAATTCGCGAAACCCTAGTCAACTTGCCGAAATTCAAACCCTCCTAGAAAATCATTTTGGAGATCCTCGGGATCTCACGGCTCTCATACAGGACTTGCAACGAATGCGGCAAACTCCTAATGAATCCCCCCTCACTTTCTCTGCTAGACTCCAGACGCACCAAGCGAAAATACTAGCAGCTATAAACAAACAAAATTTAACCATCAAAGAAAAGCAAGCGCAGATTGACTTAATAGTCAATGGCTCTTAATAGCCTCCTCACGGGTTTAGAGCCCAAAATTGGTCAACTCGTTCGCGCTAGCGACCCATGCAGTATTCTCACTGCCATTTCCAGAATTAAACGAGAACTACAACTATCACATTTAGAAACCCAGAAATTTTCGGGTAATAGAAGTTTCCAACAACCCCCTCGTAAAACAAATAACGGTCCACCTCCAAAACAATGCTCTTTTTGTAAACGCATGGGCCATTTAAGCAACGAATGCTTATTGAGAATGAGACAATTTCAACACAACCCGAATTCTAATCAGAACTATTCGAATTACCGCCCTCATTTTTCCAATCAACCTGCTAATCAATCTACAAATGTTAATCCCAGTCAACAATTTTCACAGCAACAATTTCGTCCATCTACCAGTAGACAACCCCAAATGTCTGGCAATTACAGACCGAACCCGAGTTTCTTTAAACATCAACAACGCCAACAACCAAAGACTCATCACTTGAACAATCTGCAATTCGGACCATATCACAATGACTATAACTACTCTCAAAACGAAAATCATTACACCTCTTTACCCGATGAGTACGGAAACGTACAAGATTATCACCCTAATGATTTCGAACAAAACAATGAACCAGAATATTTTAATACCGAACAGTTATACGAATTTTATTCTGACGAACCTGATTCTTCTCAAGTAAATTTTCATTTGACCCCCACTCAGTCAGAACCCCCAGACCAAGAAATTTCAGAAATTCAAACCCAAATTCAGACAATGAATCTGAACGACTTCAGCCCCAATGTCAACTTCCCAGAACAGAACTTTCTGTAAGACCCCTTCTTTCCGTCAACTCAAAGAATCTTTATTATATTACTGACTCTTCAAACACCTATAAACTTCTTATCGATACGGGTGCAGGACTTTCAATTTTTAAACCTGAAACCTGCCAACGCTTCAAACAACGATTTCCCGAAAACGTAGTCATCCAAGGAATCACCGATCAGAAAATCTTAATCAACGAATCCACCCTTGTACCTTTCAATGTCGCCGACCCACACAAGGTATATATTTGCAACATCGACATTGAATTCGACGGATTACTGGGTTCAGATTTCCTTGAACACTATAACTGCGTTATAGACTTTAACAGCAAACAACTTGTCACTAATTTTAAAACTTTACCTCTCTACAAAGTTACGGACGATACTGTCATGCGTACTCAGAACCCTTCAACTTTCAATAACTGCATCCCGGTTAATACAATCTGTTTAGAACCTCGAACAGAACAAATATGTAAATTAAAATGTAACCTCACTAATACTGATGCTTTCCTATCATCTGCCGAAATAGAAAAAGTTTATCTTCCCCGTGCCCTTGTTAAAATTAATGAAAAAGGCGAATTCCTTACTTCAGTTTTAAATGCAAATGCTATCCCCAAGACTGTTAATTTCGACAATTTGGAACTCGAACCGATAAACAATTTTTCCGTAAACATTCTTTCTGAAAATTACTCTCAAAACTTGACCCAGCCTGATAGACAAACTACAATTATGGAACAACTTCGGTTAGAACATCTGAACGAGGAGGAAGCCGAACTTATTTCTCAACTTTGCCTCGAATATTCCGACATATTCTATTTAGAAGGTGACCAACTGACCTTTACAAACGAAATCAAACATTCGATAGACACGAATAACGCAAAACCCTCTTTCACAAAGTCATATCGGTACCCCCAAATACACAAACAAGAGGTAAAAAGTCAGATATCAAAGATGCTTGACCAAGGCATTATACGTCCGTCTAATTCGCCATGGTCATCCCCGGTTTGGGTAGTTCCCAAAAAACTAGTCGCATCTGGTACCCAAAAATGGCGTGTCGTCGTCGATTATCGTAAATTAAATGAACTTACTGTTGACGACAAATATCCCCTACCGAACATTTCGGATTTACTTGACCAACTTGGCAAATGCCAATACTTCACCACCCTCGACTTAGCTTCCGGGTTTCACCACATCGAAATCGATACTAAAGACATCCAAAAAACAGCATTCACAGTTGATAATGGCCATTTCGAATTTGTTAGAATGCCCTTCGGTCTTAAAAACGCTCCATCCACCTTCCAAAGGGTAATGGATAATATTCTTTTAGGTGTTCAAAACGAGAGATGTTTAGTCTATATGGACGACATTATCGTTTATTCTCCGACTATACATGAGCACATAGCCCGACTTTCTGAAGTTTTCAAACGATTGCGAAAAGCCAATCTAAAAATCCAACCCGACAAATGCGAGTTTCTTCGCAAAGAGGTCGCGTATCTTGGCCACCTTATAACTCCCGAAGGCGTGAAGCCTAACCCCTCAAAGGTAGATTGTATCTTAAATTTTCCCCAACCAAAAAACCCAAAAGATATCAAGTCCTTCTTAGGGTTAGCTGGTTATTACAGGCGATTCATCCCCAATTTCGCCAAGATTTCAAAACCTTTGACAAGATTACTTCAAAAAGACACACCTTTCCAGTTTGATTCAGAATGTGTCAAATCTTTTGAAGAATTAAAAAGAGCCCTTACTTCTACTCCCATACTCATATACCCTAATTTTGAAGAGCCATTTATTCTTACAACCGACGCCAGTTCATTTGCTATCGGCGCAGTGCTCTCTCAAGGCCCCGTAGGTAAAGATTTACCCGTAGCCTATGCCTCCAGAACTCTCTGCAAAGCTGAAACTAAGTATTCAACCATAGAACGAGAACTCCTTGCAATAGTGTGGGCGGTTAAACACTTTCGTCCGATAATTTTTGGCCGTAAGTTTTTACTTCTGACCGATCACCGCCCGTTAACTTGGCTGTTTTCTATAAAGGATCCTGGAAGTAGACTTGCAAGATGGCGCCTTAAGCTCGAGGAGTACGACTATCAAATAATTTACAAACCCGGCAAAGTAAATAAAAACGCCGACGCGCTCTCTCGCATTAAAGTTAACAACTTTAATGAATACATATCATTTCAAGCAAACAATCATCTAACACCATTTACAGTACTCCCAACAAACGAAACTGACGATGACTCACAAGAAGCCCAGACGAGAAGTCCCATTAATCTCCAACAAATCTCCGAAGAATTTAAAACTTTTGTCGAGCGATATCAAACCGTCTCTCTCATAGATTACGACAAAATTCAATTTTCTAATTGCCAACTCCTAGACCGAGGAAACAAAAACATCCTAGTATTTCCCCAAGGCTCTCTCATGAAAAATTTTCACCATGACATCATCGAAGACATTTTTGAGGAAAATGCTGATTTCCGTACCCCTAGAGTAAATGTCTTTGCAAGCAAAAGTGTCAGAAAAAGACGCTATGACATCGTCCCTCTCCCTTCTGACCCAGAAATAGTCAACGAGATTCTTTTCGCATCTCTGTATAATAGTAGAGATGTGTTTACTGAAAATGAAGTATTCTGTGTTGAGAATAACATTGAACTGCCCATTTTGGAAATGCTTTCGTTTATCTTTTCCGAAATCGATATCAAATGGAAAGTTTGCCAAAATATCGTCCAAACGGTTGAGAAAGACCAAATACCCATCATCCTCGACCAATTCCATAACGGCAAAAATAATATACACCGAGGTATCAATGAAACTATCCGCAGAATAAAAGAAAAATACAATTGGCAAGGACTGACTAAGGACGTTGACAATTTTATCAAAAACTGTCAATCTTGCCAGAGAGCAAAAGTTTACCGGAAAAATCTCGACAGCCCACTTGTCATTACTGAAACCCCACGGACACCCTTTGAACGCGTCAACATCGATATTCTAGAAGTCCCGACAAAAAACTACGCATTAACTATCCGGGACGAACTAACAAAATTCTCTCAGGCCTATCCCATAACCGACAAATCCGCAAAAACCGTTGTTAGTACCTTACTACTCTATTTCCAACACTTCGGTACTCCATTACGGATACATTGTGATTATGGTAGGGAATTCGACAACACACTAATGAGAGACTTGTGTAAGCTATTTGACATCAAACTATCTTATTCTAGTGTGGGACATCCCCAGTCAAATGGTTCATTAGAACGATTCCACTCGACCTTATTAGAGATGATTAGAATCCATAAACTAGAAAATCCTGACGAACACCCTTTTAACATCCTCCCTTATGCAATCATTGCATATAACAATTCAGTAAACAAAACTCATGGATTCACCCCTTACGAACTTGTTTATGGACATACTTCGAGTAGGACTCCAGAAACTCTCTACAACCAACAAGCCCTGATAACTAAGTACATCAGAGATCTCAATAATCGTATCTCTCACTATTATAAAATTGCTCGCGAAAGAACGGAAATCCAAAAACATAAAGCGAAAGTCAGATTTGATGAACACGTTTCTGAAAATCTCCCTAACTATCAAATAGGCGATAAAGTCTATTTTAAAGAATCCCAGATCAAGGACAAACTCCAAAATAAATTCAATGGTCCTTTCGAAATCCTGGAGATTCACAGAAACTCCGCAACAGTACTAAACCCTAAAACTAACGAAAAATCAAAAGTAAATTTCGACCGAATGAAACCGTTCTCAGAAAGTTAATTTCTGTTTCAGGTTTTGCCTGCTGTTCGGGTCAGCAGTACCCCAATTTCAAATACAACCAATAAACAATACTTTAGGTATCTACTTCCATAACGAAGCAGAAATAACCTGTATCCAATGATAAATGGACACTTTTAGTACACAGAAACATTTCTACACTAGAACAAGTATTTACAACAAATAACAGAATATTACAAACTCTTGTAAAAACTGTTAACTTCAATTCTTTTGGTATGAACTACTTTCGCGCAGACGTACAAACCCACATTAATCTTCTCAATCAAATTTCTAACTCAATCAAACAGAAATTTACTGACATTCACATGGACACTAAAAGACACAAACGAGGTATACTTGATGGGGCAGGTACCCTTTTTAAGGCAATCACCGGCAATTTAGACGCCGCCGACGGAAAATACTTTACCGAAAGCATAAACCGCTTAAATCAAGGCCAACTTCAAATTGAGAACTTACAAAAAAACCAAATAAGTGTCACCACATCCGTAATTAAAAACTTCAACGAAACTATCCAAAATCTTAGGATTGACGAGAAACTTTTTAACGATAACATGATAAAGCTGGAAAACACTATCGGAAAAATTAATGATAAGGTCGCCTACGTCGAATCAAAACTCGCACTACTTGAAATGTGTGAAAAACTTATGGAGAATTATCTCTACTTAGAAGATAATTTAAATGATGTTTTAAATTCTATCACATTCGCGCGTCTGAAAATAATTCACTCTTCAATTTTAACACCAGAACATCTTATTACCTCATTACAGGAAATATCGCAAGATTTAGTCAAAAGTAACCTTCCATTGGCTGTAAAGTACTCGAGCATCGCACAATATCTGGAAATTATTGAACTAGAGGCATTTCAAACATATACCGATCTTATATTTGTGTTAAGAATCCCTTTAGTCGCACATCCTTACACAGTCTTTCATTTATATCCTATCCCTATATACGATGAAAGAACAGGTTTACATCATATGCTATCCTTCACTCAAAAATATCTTGCAAAGAATGATGATTCTTTAATGTTCATTCCGATGAAAGACTTAAATGCGTGTAAACTGTTATTGTAAGAAACTGTGTTCTGAACTTTACGCGTATCCTATTGACACAAACGCGTTATGTGAAGCTCAACTTCTAAAGAATGTCCAGAAGGTACCCGACAACTGTAAAAGCTCACTAATATTCACTCAAGGATACAACGTTCAAAAACTAGAACCCAATACATGGCTCATAATTACTTCTGAACCCATAAGTGTTACAGTGAATTGCGCTCAAACAAACCCAAAAACTCTTACAATCTCCCTCAACTCCATATTGACTCTTCAATCAGAGTGTAGTGCGTTTATAGGAATTACAAAAGTTCAAGCTGAATCTGGTAAACAAACCGATGTTCTAGAAACCTTCCAACCAGTAACAGTGCCGTTCAACTGTTGCGACACAGTGCCAGAAAAAATTAAAATTCCTGAACTTCAGCCCCTGAAGCTGAACACGCTTAACGTAGAAGAATTAGACGTAGCAAATCACAAATTGGAACAATATTCCAGAGACCTCGATGGTCTCATAAACCAGCCGTTTGTAACCAAAAATATCTCTTGGTTTACCTATACAACCATAGCTGCTCTCATGATCATAGCAGCACTCATCACCTTCCAAACTGTCAAAAAGAGGATGGTAAAACCTCCAAAGGACTGCAATCCTGACCAGACTTCAGTGCCTCAGCCAAGACTCAAATTCTTCCCCAAGCTTAGGCCTGTTTTGAAAACAGAACAAAGCTTAGAGACGCAAGTTTAGGTATACCCTTTATGTTCTCTAAAAACACCATTTTTAATATTGATTTATATCATTAACCTTTTTGTTTTTCTACACATGATTTTTATTCACATTTGCTTTTACTTTATATTTTATTTTGATATGTTAGGTTAAGCATTTAATTATTACTCGTATTATTTTATTGCTCATATTTTGATTATATTTTACAAATATCAATTTGATTTTTACCTATTATTTTATTCATATTTTATACACTTATTACTTATTATTCTTCATACCATTCAAACATCATTTTATATTATTTTATGTTTCTGTTCCTAAAAGTTGATGTTATAGCATCAACTTTTGATATGTAAGGGGAGTTGTTATATGCAAAATATATCAGCACTTAGTTCACACAGTCGAGAAGTCAATGGAATTTAAAGCGTACGTGACTTCTCAGGGATATCAAATTTCATCTTGAATTATATGCAAACAACTTCCCGGAAACCTACACGAGTCCGTTTACCCAGTAAAAACGCTGACTTGCATCAGCACTTTTGTTAATGTTATAAAAGCAACTGGAAACGTTCTCGTGTTGTCATTCAAATATTATCACTTTTAGTATTAAGTCATTCAAATAATATCATTTATAGCATTAAGTTATTCAAGTACTTTAACTATTTTAATTGTTCACTTTTAATATTGTATGTTTCTAAATAAATAATTTTTTTTAAAAAGTGAATTGAATCAAAGTGAATATAAAATATATATAAAATATATATGTGTGCGTGCGTGCGTGTGTGTGCTGTGAGATGGTTTCCGGCAATTCACCCGCGTAGTTGATAACTGATCCCTGCTGGGATCGATGGTTAAATGACGACGTTTCGGCAGAATCAGATCTGCCCTCTTCAGGTCGGTTCGCATAATTCTCGTAGCACTCTGCTTACACTTACACTAGTTACTCGAATACTAAGATGTTCAGTAGCGTGCGCGCTGTTATAGTAGCGGTTCGGCGCCTATCTGTTGGTACCGTGAACGGCTGCGTGTAATTAGCCCTTGGCGCTCAGTGGCCACGCATTCCGCTTGTTGATTGAGAATATCAGAGTATTAGCAAATATAGAACACCCGAAATCGAGACTCGTAAGAGAGTCAATTGAAATCGCGAATAGACTTACCGAATTCTTGGAAATATCTATTAAACATCGTGCCGGCCCGGCCCAGCCCTATAATAACCTCAATCGGAAATAACCAATAAACAATTTTGGACATGTTCGATTTTTTTTCGTTATTTTTTTCTCAAATACAGTCTTGGTATACCCAAATAAGTTCCAACTGGTCTGATATGTCTTTTATTTTTTGTTTACAGTAATGAGGCCTTCAAAATTCACGTGTATTTTGAAAACAATTCGTTATTTAGGAGCCAACGTGGGGACCTATTTCTGACTCATTTAGATACTAATGGGCTCTAACGCTTTATTGCTATGTATAAATCAGAAAAAATAGATTAAAAAACTTCAATTCAAAATGTTGTTTAGTGGTTTGGAGGAGTTTATGTACCAAAGTTATGGTATTAAACGATAAATGGAAATACCAAAAACTATGATAGTCTCGTGTTCATGACAATTATTATTTTCCGGTTTCTTTTTATGTCGACAATCCATTTAAAACAAATACATTCTTAATTCTCTTTGTATCACGAAAATAGAAAAAGCAACTTTTCTTATCCAGATATTTTTTGGATAATTTAATTCATGTTTTGGTAAAATATGACATTTCTTATAACCTAATAGAGTGTTGGGTTCTTTATTATATTAATTATTAAGTACACTTACACCTTTTTGTTTGAAAATAAACATGTGTTCATATTTTTTCGATTGAACTGTAGTAGAGCAGACCTTAACCAACAATTAAAATTTGGGGCAATTGCTTTGGTTACAGGTAAACATGGTATGTTTTCTGGGTCTTAGCAAGGATTAATATTGCTTATAGATCGTCAGCTGGTGATAGATTTAGATTCACCTCATTCTTGCTACTTCCTCGAAGAGGATTGAAAATTGTGTTATTGTTAAATACAATGAAGCTAAATTTGCGAAGGAACAATGGAAAACAATACGTTTTGCTCCGATTTTGTCGCCTCTGATAAAGTCATGCATTAAAATTCTATAACATATGCCCCGATTTTCATTTCTTCTGCTTCTGCCAAGCGGAAGAAAAGTTGATGTCGAAAGTAGTCCACAAAAAATGGCCAAGCAACATTAACGACAGGAATCGTTCCTTAATTTTACTTGGGCATTCGTAAACCTTATCCCATTTTTTGTGGACTACTTTCGATATCAACTTTCATTCTTCCGCTTGGCAGAAGCTAGAAAATGTGGGGATATTGTTACGTTTCCTTACAGAGTGACGTGCTTATATCCACCCTTTGACCACGTTCGACATCTATTCTATTTTAATATTTAGCTGGAGCATAGAATTAATTTGGTCAACAGGGACGAACATGGCAGAGGCGACAAAGTCGAAGCTGAACATCTTGTTTTCGGGAAATTAAACTCGAGTTTTTTCATTGTTAGCCACGCAGATCTCTCGCAAATTTCGGTTCATTGTATTCATCAATAACCCAATTCTAACCCCCTTCGAGGAAGAAGCGAGAACAAGGTGGACCAAAATCTGTCACCAGCTGACGGTCTATAAGCATAAGAGACTAACAGACAATATTAATCCCTGCTAAGACCTGGAAAACATACCATGTTTACCTGTAACCATAGCGATTGTACCGCATTTGAATTTTAACACTTTCATAAAACTGGTAGGTTAAGGTCTGCTCTGCTACAGTTCAACAGAAAAAATATGAAAAATTGTTGTTTTTATTATCACATAAAAATGTAAAATGTACTTACGTGATAAAACATTTCATATTTTACCAGAAAATGAACAGATTATCCAAAAAATATCGAGATGAAAAGTTGCATTTTATTTTTGCGTTTATACAAAGAGAATTAAGAATGTTGTTGTTTTAGATGGACATAAGAAGAAAACCGAAATATAATAATTTTCATGAACACGAGACTATTATTGTTATTGGTACTTAAAGTTTCCGTTTAATATAAAAACTGTGGTGCCTAAACTCCTCCAAACCTCCACAATATCTTAAATTGAAAGCTTTTTTATTATATTTTACTGATCTTCCTGTAGCAAAAAAACGTTAGAGCATATTAGTATCTAAATGAGTCAGAATAAGCCCTTATGTTAGCTCCTAAAGGACGAATTATTTTCAAAATATACGCGAAGTTTGAAGCCCTCCTTATTGTAAACCAAAAATAAAAGACATATCGGACCAGTTGGAGTTTATTTTGGTATACATACAAAGACTATTATCTGAAAAAAATAGCGAAAAGAAATCGAACAAGTCCAAAAATGTATGGCAAAAATTACAAAGAGCAATTTTTGAAATTTAGCTGAAATTTAAAGCGCCGTATCTCCGGTGAATTTTAATCGACTTAAACTCTCAGAAGCAAAGATCTGTTTGCATAGTTTACAGAAAAAAAATTATGACAATTAAAATCATATTTTTTATCTACATTTATCCACTATAAAATCTTGGAAAAATGCGAGAAATATCAAAAAACAGGCTTCTAGTTAATACAACATAGAAACTCAGGTTATCAAAAAATATTTTAAAGGCTCAAACTTTCAGGAAGCTCTATTTCTACATCAACATATGCTTTAAAAAAAAAGTGAGGACCCACTGCGAACGATATGAGAAAAACGTAATATTTTGAGCCATATAGCCAGTTTCATGTAAGCGTCTATCACAACTGCATGGCGACGATAGGCGTGAGAATGAGAATAATTGTCTAAGACTTGTAGACATTAAATTTGAATAATATACACATTAACTTGTCAAGATATAGTAATTACTTTAAAAAATTTACCAGATATCTTGTTAGCCTGAATTAAAGTTGAATAAAATAACAAAAAAAAAACGGACAAATGCAAGTAGGTTTGTTAAAAATTTGTTGACAACTATTAATTAATCCTGTGATTATGAGCTTTAAGAGTAACAATAAATGCCGATTATAATATATTTACTTGATTATATTACACGAGATTTAGTGCAAAATTAGACATGAATTGTACTTTTCAAGTAGGAGGGTACAAGAAACATAATTTTCGGCACAAAAATGCTTGATATATAGATAATTTTCAGTATCTTTATATAAATCATTTAATTTGTGAATTTATTTGTGAGTAAGAACCATAATTAGTCCATCAAAATATTTATTTGTAAATAAAACCATGAATTAATTTAATGGTTTCATTACCATAATGTTTGTGACAATCTTATTAATTGTTCAGTTTTACAATACAATTAAACTATTTTAAATAAGAAAAATTTTAATAAAATCACGTCAGAAAATACTAAAACACATTGGGATAATCCTTTTGACAATAATTTTATAAAGCTGAAGTAGGGAAAAAAAGGAATTCTCAGAGATGCTAATAATGATAAATGTCCAATAAAAACTGAGTTACCTGAAGAGCTTTTTGATGATGACCGGCCTGAAAGCTCCAAGGTAGTAACAGATAATGGAGAAGAAGGACAGTTATTACAGAGAGTAAAGTCATTCATTTGATAAAAACTCAGAACCGCAGGAAAGCTACATGAGCAGACAATGTACATATAGATGTTCTTAAAACGATCGCTAACCCAGAAGGCACAGGACAGTATCTTATCGTAGAACTATTCAATACCATACAAACCCAGAAGGCACAGGGCAGGATCTTATCCTAGAACTATTCAATATCATACACAGAATTCTACCTGTGTAACGATTCTGAAGAAACCAAACGTATCTCAAGTTTTTCTGAGAATAATTCTTACACGGATATACAAGAAGTGTGAAAAGCAAATAGGTGATACCCAGTTTGGGTTTTAGAACGGGCTCGACACTGGGGAAGCCCTCTTTGCCTCAAACGTTTTGGCTCAGAGTTGCAGAGATATGAATTTATCTACGCTTGTTTTATTGACTTTTGTAAATCATTCGTCCGTATAAAAAAATCAGAAGATGGTAGAGATGTTATCTGCGAGTAGGATTGACAAGAGACATTATATTAATAGCGAATCCTACTGGAATCTGACGAGCAAACTAAGAATAAATGGAAGAACATAAGGTACTGTGTCAATCCAGAGAGGTGTACGACAAGGATGTTTACTATTACCACATAGGATGTGTCAAAATAACTGGAGAACACATCACTAACATTACATATACAGATTACATCTTAGCTCTCACAGATAATATATCTGAATTACAAAAAAAAGATGGAGCGGTTAGCGGAATACAGACATAGTTTAGACATAAATGTCTCTAAGACTAAATTGATGGTTTTCTCCAAAAGCCTTACAACCAAAACACTTTTGATTAACAGCATGTATATTGAACAACTCTCACGTTTCAAATATTTGGCATCATAATCAACACTGTGGTGTTATCCGAAGCGACAAATCTGTTCTAAAATCGAACAAGCTAGGAAAACATGAAGTCGTTTTTTATTAGCCCGGGTCTGAGATTGGAGCTCAGGGTTGGCATGATCAGGTGTTATGTCTTTAGTGTGCTGCTGTATGGATGTGTATGCGGGATCCTACACCCTGCAACTGAAAAAAGAAAATTGACACGAAGACGAAAGAACTAACGACATCCATTAAAGAACGAAAAACCAGATCATGAGAGGTGACAGGCTCGACTACTGAGATTGATAATAAAACGGTAATTTCAAGGGGCAAAGCTGTATTGCAGGACGTCACAACTCTTGGCTGAAAATGGTTTCGGTGCATTTCTTTCGAGTTATGTGTATCGCCAGGAAAAGGAGTCATAAGATGATTATTAATACAACCATATTTAATAAATGCCTAGCCCAATTGAATAAAATTCCGAAATATAACATGCATTTTAACAACTATTAGAAATTGTCACATAAATGTAATAGTGATATATTAAAATTAATATTAAAATTTGACTTACCTAGTTTTGTTAGAGCAATAAGAGAAGAATTCACAGCCAGTGAAAGTTCAATCGGCAATTCTGGTGGAATAACCGAGGTTAAAATTAAAACGCATTCCAAAAACAGCTTATATCTATTCCTATTTGGATTTTCAGAACCTTTGATCCATACATACGAAGCAGCGGCGATTGCAAACACTAATAAAAATAAAATAAATCCAAATGTCTCCTTGTTGTTCGCAGTGACACGTTTCACACCAAACAGAATTGTTCTTAATAATTTGCCTTGTGAGGTGTTGAAACCAGTTCTTAAAACAAAGGCTACACAACCATTGTCTTGTGGCCTTAAACCGGTAGTGGTTTTGGAAGGAGGTGTATGCTGTACCACCTTTGTGCCTAAAAATAATAATTTATTTCCTGTCGCATCAAACAAGTAAAAAATTTAGATGTTTATCAATATTTAGTAAAACCACAGGGGTTATGTTGTTAATTTCTATCGCTATCCTAAAAAAGAAAAGAGGATTTTCTTTGCTTCAATATCTAACAGTTTTGTCTATTATCACTCCCATTTAAATAAAAATAATTTTCTTTATGAACTGCAAATGTGCTTCCATTCTGTCCATCATCAGTACACATTGTTGCCTTCAATCAGAATTATCCTCATTTAACTCCTGAACCAACTGAACTTTATAAGGATTGTATTTTTTTATGTAAAGCTCTCAATATTGATGATTAACTTAAATCATTGTCGAGGGCAAGTTGTCTACTCTCATCCAATTTAACATTTTGACCATTTTCGGAATATTTTTTACATGTCCAGTTTCAAAAAATTTTGTTTCTATTTTGCTAACTGCTGACTGTGGACATATTGACAAGGGAATTTATTACTCAACATTTTACAAACTTCCTTTTCAGTTCTTGATTTATTATCGAATCAAATATAATTTAAATGTCTATTCTTTGAGTTTTGGGTAACTTAGCCAGAGTTAAATCAAATACACACACAAATAGTTTTCAATACACTGATGTGTGC
The DNA here is from genome assembly GCA_034190945.1 of Octodonta nipae. NCBI lineage: Eukaryota > Metazoa > Arthropoda > Insecta > Coleoptera > Chrysomelidae > Octodonta > Octodonta nipae. Next base: position 59,258,160 of record CM067223.1, read on the forward strand.
CAGCAACTTATAAACATCATAATAATACCAGTCTACTAGATTGACATCACGGATAAGAAAATACCTGACTACTCTTATGGGATAATTTAAAAATAGTAATATAAAAAAACAATAGACCAGGTACTATTGCAGATTTGAAAGTTATGATAATGATAGGAATTAACAACATAATCCTTGTGGTCCTACAGAATGTTGAACAAGAATCCCAAGATCGCTTTTAATTGTGAAATAAATTGAAAAATACTTCCTAAACCTTATGATATATTATTTTATTCATTCTACAAAAAGTATCAAAATTTTACATTTTCAAAACAAATTTTTCCTTATTGTTGCCCCAAAATTGTGAAACTTAATATTGCTGAACAGAGAAATCTCCTTCGAACAACTCCCTATCTCATTTAAAATTTTAGGAGGGTGCAAGAAGAACGTAATATTGTCGTACTTTTTTTAAGAGAAAAATAAATTATCACAATTACTATAAATGAATAGGAAAATAGTTCATCCAATAATACAATAAAATAAAGATAATATATAGTAACTGTAAATACAATTTATTTTTCATCCTTAATCAGCTAAACCCTGTTATCGAGACTAAGGTAATTCTAGATATGCATAAAAATAACATAATTACATATGATGACAAGTTAACCTTTATAAATATTTATGATTCATTCTACAACTAAACAGCAGCCTGTGGTATCACAGTCTAGGTACCAACAGACGGAATTCAAATGCACCAGAAGTAATTTTTAGTATCCAAGTAGTTTTTTAAAGCCTTAGTAAATAATCGACAATAGTAATAATTTCTGTCAGTTTTTTCCAAACAAATTCATAATAATGTTCAAATGAATTTATTCCATACACCGCATGGACCGCACTCTATATACATATATTACTGCTAACAATTAAGGGAACAAAACCAATCTAAATTTTTCAGAGATTATTGACGGGCTGTATCTCAGCGAAAGATGGTCATATCGAAGATTTAAAAAAGTGCTGTGTAGCTCCAAGATTGTAGTTTTGGAAAATTCAGGTCAAGGACGAGGGCATGATGGGTCCTGTCAGTAAGAATTAGCATTTCTGTAGCAAACTGTATTATTTATGTGGGATATTAATATTAGAAACAGTGACAAAAAAGTAAACATATCATAATCTTATGTTACGTTTTTTAATTTTATTTGTTATTTTTATACCTATCAATTAAAATATTGTGAATTTGTAGGCGATGCAATGAGGTTATCCAAGCTTTTGTTTTCAATTTGAACAAATTTAGTGAATTGATCGAGTTTATTGCATTTGGTAACAGATTATATATTTTTGGCCCCAGAAAATTAAAGGATATTTGCACGCTAAGGTTTTTTCCGTTCGAGTTATGTTTCCCTCTTGTATTGTACATATGATCGGTACATTGCAATAAGCTTTTAAATCTAAAATGTGTCAAAATAATATTATGACAAAATATTTGGTTTAAGTAAAATATGGGCGTTTCAAAAAATAAGTCATGGGATGGATAAATACTACACTATTTTGAGTATAGATTTTTCTAGCATTTAGAAGTTTTCTAAAACAGTATTTTTTATACAACCCCACGATTATGAGGTGAGGTTAAACCGTCGGATTTTGGCATCATTGATGTTTACGCACGAATACGTGTGTGAAGTTCTTTAAAAATGATACCTCATGGTTTAATTCCAGAGTATTTTGTGATTCCAAACTCATTTTTTAAAGATTGTGTGTGAGTATTAATGCCTCGTGGTTATCACTTCTCATTTAAATCACTTTAATTTTTAAGGCATAATCTAAATGCAATTCCGAATCATCGACTGTAGAAGTTGTCGCCAAATTTAACGAATCGCTCGCTTTAATACCGCTAGGTTCCGCAAACTAGGGTAATTTTGAGGCAATAGGCGCCACATGATATCCTATATGTGCTCGATGTGAACTCAGTGCCGGATGCCTTAACAACGTTATATGCTGTCTTTCAAAAAACGAAGAGTTGATGTTCACTGTGAGGGCGCGCACTGTCTTTAATAATAATGAATTAATTCCCTGGCGAAGCCAAATTTGGGGTCTTCGGTCATTTCTACAGGAACAAAACCCAAACTCATCAGAGAACGGAACATTATCCCATTGCCTTATAGCTCAGTAACGTGTTGGCGAGCTTTCGTACGTTCATTAATTTAGGCGATGTGCGGTAGGTTTGGAGCAGAGTTTCGCAGTTTACAGGAACTTCTTTCGTAATTGTCCACCAAAATTTGAACGCAAGGAGCTACGTTGATTAAATCTTGTGACCCGTGTGTTGCCTCTTGGGCATTCAGGAAATTCTTAATCTCAAAAAGCGAACATCACCTGTCGATTTTTTGAAAGCCACGATATAACGTTGTTGAGGCATCCAGCAATGAGTTCCGACCACTACCTTTTCGGGCACGTCTGGGATATCATGGAGAGTTGATTGCCTTCAAAATTACCCCAATTTAGGAAACTAGCTGTATTAGACAGAGTTTTACGTGGAACTTGGCAACGAATTCAAACAAAATATTAAATCACACAAACAATCTTTAAAAAATGAGTTTGGAGTAACAAAATATTGGGAAATTGATGAACCAGGGGGTCTCAGGTTTTAAAGAATCTCATACACACGACACATACGTGCGTAAGCGCGAAAGAAGCTTAAATCCGACCGTGCAAACTCAACGTGGTACGCTTTGCATAACGCAAATGGTGGCAGTTGACATCAAATTTTACAATTAGTATTTCATTATCTACAAAATCTAAAAAAACGTTTTTTTTTTTAATTTAGAAACTGACCGATGTACAAGTGTGAAAACGACGAAATGAATTTTGTCCACTTTTATGAAGATTACACAAAGTTTGAGAACTAAAATCTTGTTCTTTTAATATTTCAAAGCTTTGAATAATCGGCCCGCAAAAACCGCTAGATGGAAGGGTTTTCAAATTTACAGGGGTATTGAAGGTGCATTGAGGTACAAAAATTCCTAAAAATGGACCTCTCCTATCAATATTTGTTAAGATGCGGTCGATCAACCAAAACAACGAAAAAGCCACTTTTTGATTTTTTTTTAAGTTGAAATGGTGCAAATGTTTTGTCAGTTTTTTTAGAATGTTTACTTAAGTTTCCAAAATTCTCCTTAAGTTTCCTGTCCAATTAATGAGATGTCGATGGTTTAATTTCGGATATCTCCGCCACAAATGGCATAATAGAGAAATAAAAAAGGAAACTGAAGCTGAACAAACAAGTTATCTGGTCCATATTTGGTTTAACAGATAAAATTCAAGCCCGTGGACCGAATAAAAAAGACTAAAAATATAGTACTTATTAATAGTTAGTTTAGAGGTTACATTTGAAGTTCGATGCTCAATAAAGATCGTTTTTAGTTATTTGTCAATGTCAGTTTTAAAACACCAATAATATTTATATCAAAGTGACCCTCACAAATAAAAACATTTGAATACAGATACAATACTCTTTGCTTCCACATTTGTCATATTTTAGGATTTGTTGGCATAAAAATAAACAGTTGTTCAGGATTTCGTTTTAGCTGGGGTAAGTTTACTAGCACTGAGGTCACAAATACTACTGCTATTAATTACAGAACTTGCGCTTTGGCGCGTTTGTTTTAATTTAAGTGTGTGTAATCAAAAACAACAGATCTTCTAGAAATATGAAAATAGCATCCTTATAATAATAAACAATTTAAAATAATTTAGTCAAATATGGCCCGTGAAATATATTGATATTTCATTAATTATTATGAAAAAATAATTAATTACCTCCAAATAGCACATGAAGTTTGCTGTCACCTTCAGGATCTAATATCGTATTGGGTCTAAACGTTTCTATTCCTTCCTTCATTTGCGGAACACTTTCCCCCGTTAACATACTTTCATCAACAATACAAGTGCCTCTCAGAAGAACAACATCACAAGGTATTAGACTTTCTTTTTGAGATCTTGTAATTGAAATTATATCCCCTGGGATTAACTCACAACTCGGTATCATTCTCCATTTTCGATTGCGGTACACCATAATGTTATATGGTTTATTTCCCATTTTTCGAATTTCTTCCATATTCCTAAGCTGTTGTTGCACTAGTGTACATTCGAAAACAACAAGCATGACAAGCGTGAATATTGAGTAATACCAAAATTCATCTAGACACCATAGCCCTACGCAAAATACTTGAAAGACAAAAAATGGTGCAGTGGCTCGTTCAATAAAAAGTTCTTTAAATTCGGGTATGACCATAATGAGATCGTTTTTGCCATAAAGAAACTCTGTAGCGACGATTTCTTCCTCATCTTGGAATCCCTTAGATGACAGGTATTCTTCAAATGTTTGATGAACTGGAAACTCCAACCCTCGAAATGAATGTTTTTCTGAATCCCATATGTACTTTGTTTTTTGGAACACAAACCATATCATGGGCGTTTTACCCTTCTAAAATAAATAAACACTTAAAATTAATAACAAATTATATATCCTATACTGGGTCATACTTAAACCGGTTTTAAGTAATTTATTCAATGATCGAAATCGAAAGCATATAAATTTTATACATTTAAGCAGTGGATATATGCAAAAAAGATAAATATATACTGCAGACTGTTTCGGTTACGGTGTATTAAAGAGGTAGAACGACGGTCTCAGTTCAAGTACTTCGTATAGTACACTAAAAGTCTGTAAGAGGCCTCCTACGATCTGGTCCCTAAATATCCGAGCAATTATGATATTTTTTCATGTTGTATATGAATACAAGAAGTACATAACTCTCTACATAATAGATACATTTAATTAAGGTGTTTATATAAAAATAATTTTTCCTATAATATAATAAAATAAGAATATAATAAAATAAGAATATAATAGAAGTCGTCACAGGTCACTTGCCCAAATTTGACAGCATTATTTCTGAGATGTATGGATCATTCAGCTTGTACGTTTATATTTAATTTTGGAATAAAATACACACTAATTCATGGATATAAGTCTGATAATAGTGAAGTAAGTAGTTTCAAAGCCTTATGTTGAATATTTTCACAAAAATTGGACTTGAAAAACTATTTTAAATATGAATGTTCTTAATGAGTCCATATCAAAAAGCAGATCAGTTTAATGACCGATTTATTAATTAAGTGAAAATACTAATATGAAGATATTGTTTAAAGAAATTTCAGTCTGTAGACACTTATATAGTGCTCATATTTGTAATTATTATAATAAGTATATATGTCAACTTAAGTCTAGATCCTCAACGTTTTTATTATAGAAAATGTTAGGAATCTCCATTCAAATTGTCAGCTATTAAGTTAATTATAGAGTTTAGAAGATCATATTAAAAAAATTTATCTCAAAACACAAATATTTGTTTAATTATTCAATTATATGAATATATTTATGATATTGGCAGGAATCAGTTACGTTAAAATAAATTTCTATAATGATTGTAACAAAAAAAACTTAAATTTATAAAGAGTGCTGGTAGAGTGATTGGACACTCAGAGCCCCCTGCACTCTATTACTGAAAGTAGACGAACTTTTCGTCATAGCCGTAGCATTGTGATAGGAACAGCGTTGAACACGTAGTACACATTTCGAATACTAATATTTTAGATTTTACAAGTTGTAACTTGTAGAATAATTTTGTTGAAATACGTAACGATTCTAATTCTACAAGTTACAAAACTACAAGTTGCTAGTTGATTATGAAACAGGCCCCAGGTCAATAGTCGTAAGAGCATGTGAAATTCGGCCAATTCACAATACTATCCAGCAAGAACAGCCACAGGGGAGTCCTTGTCAATACAGGGCGAGATAGATGTACGGCAAATGAGAGGAATTATCAGTATCCGCCATACGGTACTAGTAACAGATATTCAGGATGATTTTATATTAGATATAACCTAATTAACCAAGATGGATTTTTAAGTGAGTAATTTGTATTGACACGACTTTGTCTACACCACACATCGACTGTCATAAAAATGTAGTGAAATCTACCACAAGAATTTCAGATCGAACTGAACAAATAATTCATTAGCAGCTAGCTAGAAACCCTGGGAGCTGCATTGGATTGGTGGCAGTTAGTTCATAATTACTTGGTTGAACGGGCTATAGTTCAAGCTGGAAGAGACATACCTATTCGAGACTGAATATGCCAAACCATGTGGCACCTGGTGAAGAAATAGCTTGTTTCGAACTCGTAAAGATCATCATCAACTGTGAATAATAATAATAACGAATTGATAAAACACTTTATGTACCAGATAAACAAGAAAATGTCAAACAATTTATTTTACCACCATGCAAATTTTTAATGGTTAAGACTACTGGGCGTACAAATGTCATTCAACATCGAATAGATACTGGCTCAACCCATCGGGGCAACAATAAAGTGTTATTAAGACATCTATCAGTTTATGGTCTCTAGCAGTCGTTTTAGTAAATTTAGTAAAAAAAGGATGGAACCAAAAGATTTTACGTGGATTATAGAAAATAGAACGACGTAACTAAGGAGGACAACTATCCACTTCCTCGAATTGATGATATTTTTACCAACCCAGACTTAAAGAAAATGAATGTGATATGGAAAAGGCAGCATTTTCCACTGGTAAAGATACTTCAACGACATTCTGGTCATGGGTAACACATTCAACGACCACTTGTACAACCTCTCAGTATTCTCCAGAATTAAGAATGCCAACTTGACCACAAGTTAATATTAAGTACAATAAGATTGAAAGTCAAAATACCCAACAGAACTGAACGACCAGAATATATTACAAAGATAAAGGTTGAGAGTTTGTAAGATGAATCCAGAAGAGATCTACAGTAGAATAGATGGCAGAAAAAAAAACATAAAATAATGGGATAACAGAAATCAATGGAATAGAGGAAGACTGGATAAAAATTAAATCCAGTGTTTTTAACTCAGCAAAATAATGCCTTGGGGAAAGAAAAATAAACAGAAACTGTGACCATACAAATAAATACCTTGGATTCGTAATGAAGTCAAAGAAAATATAAACTAAATAAAAAAGCATATTTAGAGTACCTATCAAATAAGACACAACAAGCATATGTTAACTAAAAGAAAGTCATATGCACTGGTGAGAAAAAAAAACGAGAATTGGTTGATTTTCGAAAGAAATGGAACAATACTTTTATGTAGAGCTGGACAAAACTGCTATTTCTAAATAATAGTTGATATTGTTATTGCCATTTGCATATAACAACTGAAAATAACAAATAACAGTTATATCTTTTACGGTCAAAATTGCTGTCGCCATCTCTTGCAAAGAAACTAAAATTTGCAAATTTTTATTTGTTGGCTACTAATAAGATAGAGATCTACCCATGTGGTAGACTCCTTATTCCTGCATTGTTGTATCTTTGAGATTAATATTAAACTGGAAGTTCAGGACCAATAATTGAAATACAGTAAACAATCTTTTGAGGTTTTATTTTTTATGTGTAATACATGGTTGTTATGGACATATTATATATCTATTTCTGGCGTTATTCTTAACTATATTAATTTCAAATCCAAGTTGATGAGATTTTCTGAAGAGATTATTAGGCAGTGTTGTTAAGTCTGTGTGTGTTGCGCCGGATCAACAGCGAGCGCTCACTCAAGCGGGACTGAAAAGACAGCGCATGAAATGGACTGGCGCCATGAATGAATTTATAATGCGCACGTTTTACAGAATTATGAACCTTGGCCAGGGCAAGACTGGATATCGCCAAATACACCATCAAGAGTTCTGTCGTGAGTACCCAGAACTCCAAGTTACTGAACAGAGAGTCGCAGATCAATATCGTGTTATCTTGAGAAATGGCCTTATTTCGCCTGAACAACTGGACAGAATAAAGAGCGAAGTGGAGCGCGAACTATTTGGTCGAAATACAATCGATCCAGAGCCTGAAACACCTTTGGCACAAAGAGCGGACGGGACTCAAGAACTACAAAAAGAACAGCCAACCAACGCTGACCTGCTTGAGAAGATCCAAGCAGAATTGGAAGGAGCTCTTATAGAGTATAGTGGAACAGATCCACTGACTAGACCAGCTCTTCCCAAACTAAGATCTTTTAAGAAACTGGCTATCATCTTGCAGGCTATGAACAAATTTATCTAGCCAAATTGTGTTTTAGGGGCTAATACGTTAGAGTCGCTATACACAATCATCTACTGTGCTGCAATTTCCATCTGCAGAACAATTGGGGTCGCAGTAAGACCAAAGCAAGACCCTCCCCAATTTAGACCTCGAATACCACCTTGGCAAAGAAGACTCGAAGGGAAAATCAATTCTCTTCGGAAAGACGTTGGGCGACTGACCGAGTACCAACCCTCAGGGGTCAGGAACAACAGAATAGAAAGGCTTGTCAAGACCATCATGGACAATAACCGAATACACTCCCAGTGGGATGGAGAAAACATCACATCTTAGCAGTGTCTGGACAGTCTACGACAAAAGCTCTTCGTCTACACAAGTCGATTGAGAAGGTACAAAACTAGTAACCAACAGAAACTAGACAACACACTTTTCCAACAATCAGAAAAAGGGTTTTATAGAAAACTCAACAATGAAGCCCTTAGCTATCCCAGTAAAACAGTCATCGAGCTATTCTGGAAAACACAGGTTTTCACAACAATTTCCCATAACCCTGAGCCAGCTGGATTAATGAGGAGGAGGCTGCATTTCAGAATTGTGATAAGATGCAACACCAACCATTTACCTTCATAACTGGAAAGCACCAACACCAGATGGTGTGCAGAATTACTGGATAAAGAAACTTTATGCCACCCACGAAACACTAACAGCCCTTATAAATGATTTAATTATTGATCCACACAAGATGCCTAGTTTCCTTACACATGGTGCTACATACCTCTTACCAAAGGACAGCCTATGTACAAAGGACCCAGCAAAGTACCGACTAATCACTTGCCTCCGAACCTTATACACACTTAAATAATTACTGAACAACAAATGAGATGCGCGAAAAATTCAGGGTGCAAAGAGCAACTAATAATTGATTTCGTTGTCTGTAATCATGCCCACGCCAAATGACGAAATCTCTACATGTCATATGTGGAGTACAAAAAGACCTTTGATTCAGTTCCACATCATTGGCTCAGTGAGGTACTGAAAGTCTATAAAGTAAATACTTGTATTGTGAACTTTTTAGAATATGCCATGTCCACCTGGCAAACCAAAATCTTTCTGAATGAAGTCGACTGTTCGATACAAACCGACCTCATCTGAATCAGAAAGGGTATATTCCAGGAAGAAAACATACAAGCATTAAAGATAAACCATTTGTTATACATGGACGACTTAAAGTTGATTACAGGTACGCAACAACAGCTGCATGATATGCTTAAAATAGTAGAAGGGTTTTCTAGAGTCATCTATAAGCAATTTGACCTAGACAAATGCCGAATTATTAATATAGTTCAAGGCAAAATATAGCATGGGCCCTAGGAAATGGGAGATGGCACCTTAATTGAATCCATGACAGAATATCATACTTATAAATACCTTGGAATAAAGCAGACTCAACATATTGGTCACTCCAGCTAACAACAAAGCTCTATAGAAGGGTAAGACAACTGTTGAAAACCAAAGTTAACAGTTCAGTGCTCAGTTACTCTTTAGGTATAGTTAATTGGTGCAATAAATCATCTATAAATTTCTAATTTGCATAGTCTTTTTCACAAATTCTCTGATCTACAAAGTCATATGCCAGGTTCAAGTTGAATTGCACCACCAGTCAACTTTATATTGGCAATCCAAGATCAAGTAATTCTAACTAAGAACTATCTAATGTACATTGTTAAAGACCCTTCTATAAACAACAACAGATGCAGATATGGCATCTGAATCTATACAGCATATCACAGGAGGTTGTCAAGAGTTTGCTGCAACTGAATACAAAGAACGACTCAATGTTGTGGTAAATATACAGCACCAGAAACTAGCACTGAAACTTAAACTATTGTAGTCAGTAAGAGTGCCATACTATGTATACAAACCACAATTTGTTTTAGAAAATAACAACTACAAGCTGTACAGGGACAGCACAATACTGACTGATCAGACTCTTGCTCACAATAGACCAGATATAGTTTTAGTAGGTAAACCCCTGGAAAACCAACCTTAATTGATATAGCAATCCCTAACAACAATAATATAACTATTAAGCAGGCTGAAAACATAGCCAAATACAGGGATTGGGAATTTCAAATAAAGACTCAGTGGGACATGAATAATACATAAAATGTACCAATTGTTGTCAACAACAGGAGTAGTCGAAAAAAACACCTACTAAATAATTTAAAATGCCTCTTTACCAAATAATGCAGAAAACCATCCTGGAACAGCCCAGATCATCAGAAAATTCACTGGAAATTGCAGCCAAGACACCAACCAAAGGCTTGATAACCTGATAAGGGTTGATAAAATACCCAAAAAGCAAACAAAGGAGAAGGATCTTTAAGCAGTGACTAGAAACAAAAATAACTTTCAAACTTTTTGGAGCTGTGTTCATATGACAGGTAGTTCATTGTAGAATTTGCTACAATTATAGAATCCCTACATCAGCAGAGCATACCACCTAAAAAGAGACCTTTCAGTGGACTAAATAATGTGAAACAGCATTCTCACAGCTAAAAGTGGCATTATGCTCCAATCTATTCTAACATTTCCTACACAGTATGACAAGTCATTGTAGCCTGAAGTCTAGTAACCCAGGCTTGTGAAAGAATTACTGGATCACCAAAAAGGAATCGTGGTAACAACTATTTAATCAAAACCAATCAGGCTGTCCCCAAGTGGCTGTTGGACATGAAGACACACAGATCAACAATGGGCAATGTGGATGAAGAAATTACAATGTTTCTAGATAGATGCAGAAATTATGCAATTATGACTCTGCCATCAATCCCAGAAGGGATTAGTTATCAACTATGCAGATGAATTCCCAGAAAACAACTGAGACATTTAGGATCCACAAAAACTTAAGAGCTAATGAACAAACTTGATGTTTCACCAAAAGGTTATTTGGCATTTTCAAAAGATGCTTTGTAACTGATGTGACACATTCTATAATTTAATTTATATTCTCAAGTCAGATAATTATTGTATCCAGGCAAGAAAAATATTAAATAAAATCATACAGTTTTGTAATTTTGTCAAGTGCCATCCATTATAGTATATCATTATAATTATATACATCTGCTTGCCCTCCTTACAACCTATAGATTAGAAAATGTATGTCCTATGTATTAACAATAATGCAGATTATTGGATTTTAAACTAAACTTTATTGTGATTGTTTAAAAAATCAATTTTGCAATTATATTGTTTTTCCATTTACTGACCCAATTATTTCCCTAATGTTAAAGACTTTGAACATGATTCGAAAAGGTTAATAACTCATATAGCATACCTTTGAATGTTGTAGCCACACTATTTCAGAGCTACCATTATTAGGAGTTGGAATAATTTTGGCTACTGTAGCCTTGTGAGGATCTCTCTCCTAAAATGGTAAGGTAATTTAAATTGATGGAACAATTAATTAGAAATATTACCTTTGTACATGTTAGAAAACAGTTAACATGAACTGACCAGTAACATGCTAAGCAGCACAGAATTTGAATAAATCCTATTGCAGCTAATCCTAAGAAACCTGCTTCGTAATGTTCAGAAAAACCATATAGGGCTAACCACAAATATAACCAAAAGAAATAAATAAGTATGAATGGTAAACTATATCCATGGAATAATGTCCGATTCCTTGTATACAATGTAACAGACTGTACCAGATAATCTAATTTAGGGGTTACACTCATTTTTAATTCATAATTTTTAACAACATAAACATTAAAAAATTATGGCTCAAATAAACATTTATTTTACATTGCCATTATTTGCCATATGCCCTATAAGCACGAAACGTTAACCTAAAATTCTAAAAACCACACATGAAACCATAAATACGTAAATGCCCAGAATGCACAGAACACGAATACAAATTCAAAGCCAGATACTGAATTTGTTTCTCTCGTTTATTCAGCGCGAGTCATAAACAGAGAGAGATAGAAAAAAAATGTAATGAAATTATTTATTAACTTTCCCAACGATTTTCAAATAAATACTAAACTATTTTTTAAACTAGATTAAAATAACTCCAAAATTATGAAAATTTGTATTGTTTCATTTCTTCCCTGTTAATGTGCTTTGTGGGAATGACACTTTCAAAGAACATAGACAACTTTGACATGTTGACTTCAATAAAGTGACAAAATTTAATGTTAAAAATGACACTCCAGTTAATGATTGGACAGAGAGATTAATAAATTAATTCATTAAAATTGAAAGCATATAAACTAATATACCTATTCACAATATTCGAGAATAGAGATTAATTTTTCTGATATTTTCATTGTACTTATTTTGCGTTGTGATGGGGCTTTTTGGGGGATCTAACGATGGTGCGATCCAGGACAAAGTAGGTAAGTACTGAGTGGTGACTCATAGTATTTAATGTTAAATTGTTGACACTGGTCTAAAACTACAGAGAAGATCTAGAGTAAAATATATTTTAGACAAAGCTACAAGCGAAAAAAATGTTGAAGAAGACTGGAATACTATTATGGAAATTTGTGATGAAGCAGGTAAAGTACAAGATCAAGCAAAACCCTATCTTAGAGTTATTTTGAAGAGATTGTCTAATGAAGATCCTCATATAGGACTTAAAGCAGTTACAGTAAGTTATTATTATCTTTTGTCTATTAAAATTAGTTGTCAAATTTAATGTGATGTTCAGCTTTTAGATGCTTGTGTCAAAAATTCTGGCAAATATTTCTTAGTTGAAGTTGCTTCAAGAGAATTTGAGGATGAATTTATGAAATTAATGACTAGAGCTCCATCAGTAGTTGCAAAAAAATTAAGAGAATCTTTAAAGAGGTGGGCAGAAAATGAATTTGCTAATGATCCACAGCTTAACCTAATACCATCATTATATGAAAAATTAAAAGGCTCTTATGATTTTTCAACTGTAGAACCAGTAAGTATGCAACAAATTTTACAATTTGATAAGTATTTACAGTGGTTTTGGTTAAAGATATTTTAAAGTGAACAAATATATTCCATAAAGTATGTAATTTTATTTAATTATTGTACTAATCTTATAGAATGTAGTGTACTGTATTTATTTAGGTTTATATTTATATCTGTATGATATATAAAGAGTGCGATTTTCATTAGATAACATGTGACATCTGTGCAGAGCCAGATGGAAAAAGCTGGGGCTTATGGGACTGGATTTTTTTCAATTAAATTGTCTATTCTTTGGGATTTTCACTCCTCACTTCTTTCCTGTAACATTAATTATTTGAAATTTTTAATGTTGCCAACTGTAACATTTCAATTTTAGATAATTTTTTACATAGGTCATAAATATTTTGAGAGAATAAAAATATCACCAACATGATCAACCAGTCTTTGTTATAGAAACAGGCAAGGGTATATCCAGCAATTTATTTACTAAAAATATTAGTATGCCAATAGGTTCAGAGTGCCTTCAAATATCAGTGAGTCACAAAAGAGAACCCTGTTTCAATAGACATTATCTTTTACATACTTTTTGTAACACTAAACTACCACTGAATATCTAAAATAGCATAAACATTTAAAGAAAACAATGGATTTACATTTTACTTTACACACATTTAGCGAATACTTACTAAAACTAAATAATATAACATAATAGGGTATTTGACTTGTATTAGGAAATTATTTTAAATTGTTTATTACTATATAACCTTAAGTATGTTCATAATTCAGTAGCTAGCCATGGTGCCGAGTGCACGTGTGTGCGCAATGCACAGATAACTTTATAGTCAGTACTAAATATATTGAGTGTAATGATTGTGAACAATACTATCATTTACATTGTGTAAAAGTGAAAGACTCTGTGTAAAATTAAACAGGAATGTAAAAATGTGTATTGGTTCTGTAATAGTTGTGAAAAAAATGTAAAACTGAAGTTGAAAAGTGGAGTAAATGTCGAAGAAAACAAAGCCCAAAAAGTTATTGAATGAGCTGAAAAACTGATTGAATTATTAGAAGACGCAAATGGTGAAAATGAAAAACCATTATTTTCTAGAGTTCTGAAAAAAGAATGTAAAACGGAACCACTAATAATTAAACCGAAAATTTTAAACCAAAGCAGTCAGACAGCAAAAACTGTTTTACAGCAAAAAGTGATACCAACAGTGTTGATAAACAAAATTCAACTGGCTGCTCAAGGCAGTGTCATGTTTCACTGTCCAGACAAAAAGGATTTAGAAACTTTGAAAACACAAGCAGTACATGAAATGGGTCAAGAATATGAAATCACAGTAGATAAATTCTCTAAACCTAAAATTAAAATCATAAATGTTAAGGAGGATGACTTGGCTGATGAAAATTATTTTCTAAGGAATTTAAATAAACAGAATATCCCAGAGTGTTTAAATGGAGAATTAAATATAATTAAAAGATCAAGTACGAGAAGAAACCAAAAACTGTTCAATATAATAGTGGAAGTTCCAAAAGATACATTCAGTTACCTTATTAAAAATAGAGAAAAAATCTATGTAGGATGGAACTCTAACCGATTTTTTGAATTTATCAGTGTGTTATGATGTTTTCGATGTTGGCGCTATGGACATCAAGCAGATAAATGTAAAGGTGCAGAACTGTGTCCTCTCTGTTGTGGAAATCACAAACAAACAGACTGTCAAAGTGAACTGTAAATATGCACATGAAGTACTAAAAATTGAGGGAATACAATTTAACCATAGTGTCTTCGATAAGTCCCAGCTATAAGAGGCAAATAAAAAATTTATGAGAGAGGATACAATATGATGTGTAGCAATTAAATCATAGCATACAATGTCTGAGAAATAAAACATTAAATGTGGAAGTCTACCTAGACGAACTTAGTGCAACACCCCATCTTATGTGTTTTACTGAACACTGGTTAAAAGAACCAGAATTTGATTATACAAAAATTTCTGGATATCAAATGGTATCAGCTTATGCAAGATCACATATTAAGCATGGAGGAGCCTGTATATATGAAAAGTGGTGCTGGATATGAAGTATTAAGTGATATTAACAATATTAGTGTAGAAGGTCACTTCAACAGTGCAGGTGTTATACACAAAAGCAAAAAAATCGTGGTGGTGTCCATCTATCGTCGTGGAATTGGTTCTTTTGATATTTTCTGTGAGAAATTGGAAGAAATTCTGACTCATATTCAAGGTAAATTTATTTCACATAAAACTATTATATGTGGAGATTTTAACATAAATTTACTAAAAAATGATATTGCTACAAATACCTTTATCGATATAATGAATTCTTACAATTTCTCTCAGACTATATTTGAGCCTACTAGATTAGAGAGTTTAATTGATAATATTTTTGTAAATTCTGAAAATTGTTTTAATAGCTCGATTGTACACTCCGCACTCTCGGATCATAAGGGTCAGAAAATAATTTTAAACCTAGAGGTTAGAGATGACAACGAAACAAAATGGATTAAAAAAACGATATTTTCAAAGTCTAAGCTTCAATATTTCAAAAACGAATTAAACAATTCAACTTGGGATGGGGTTATAAATTCAGGTGATGTAAATATTGCATACAACAATTTTATTATGGAATTAATTACTATTATGGACTCTGTTTTTGTTACAAAAAAAAATAAATTTAAGAAACACATCTTCTCCTTGGATTACCAAAGGCATAAAAATATCATGTAAAAATAAATACAAAAAAAAAATTAAAAAAACAAATTACAAATTTAGAATATAAAAAATACTGCCATATCCTAGAAAGGATAATAAAAGCTGCTAAAAGAATGTCAAGCCTTGAGTTTATTAAAAAATCAGAAAACAAAACTAAAGCAACCTGGACTCTTGTTAAACAAATTACAAAGCCGGAACAAAGAACCAATTCTATTTTGGATAATTTTAAAAATAAATATGAGGATTCTGCAGAAATTCTAAACAATGTGGACTATTTTTTTATAAATGTTTGCGCAGATACACTAGGAAATAATGATTTTGATTGTAGTTATATTACTCCTTGTGACAAATCCATATTTTTCGAACCAGTTAATGTATTAGAAGTTAAAGAAATTATAAAAAGTCTGAAAAATAAAAAATCAGTCGGAGAAGATCAGGTTTCTATAATCTTGTTAAAAGAAGTTGTTGATATAATAGCATATCCTCTCGCACATGTAACCAATTTAGTACTTAGTACTGGTGAAAAAAATCTTTGAAAAAGTAATCTACAACAGGTTAATAAATTTTTTAGAAAAGAATGCTGTTGTTTCTCCTATGCAAAATGGTTTTAGAAAGGGTAAGTCTACTACAATTAGAGCAATTTATCAGGCATTAGAACATGTATTGAACTCCTTAAACCATGATAAATACACTGTTGGCTTTTTATGGACTTGTCAAACGCATTTGACACAGTTGATCATTGGATTCTGGTTCAAAAATTAGAAATATATGGAATCAGGGGTGTAGCAAAGGAGCTGTTAACATCATATTTGTCTAACAGGAAACAAATTGTTGTCGAAAATAATAATGAAGGAAATCTACTACAATCGAAATTGCTTTATATAAAGAAAGGGATACCACAAGGATCAATATTAGGTCCTTTGTTGTATATTGTTTATACAAATGAAATTCCAAATTTAATTAATGGTCTAGTAATCATGTATGCTGACGACACAACTATTATTTATGAGGAACAAAATCATGAACAGCTTCTGGCAAAGATAACAAGTAATCTGGTCAAATTGTCTGACTGGTTTACAACTAACCGACTGCTTATAAATATTGAAAAAACCAAAATGATATGTTTTGGAAGGAAAACAGAAAATTATATTTCGGAAGTTAGGTTTGAGGACATAGCTGTCCAAAATTGTCAGCATGTAAAGTTTTTGGGTCTGAATATAGACAATCAGTTAAATTGGAAATTTCATGTAGAAAATTTATGTAAAAATATTGCAAAGTATAGTTATGGGTTAAAAGTGATTGCACAAAATGTATCAAGTGAGGCAGCATTAGTTTCATATAGTGTGTATATAGAATCAAGAATTCACTATGGGATAATATTCTGGGGATTTTCAGTTGATATTCCAAGAGTGCTGAAGCTACAAAAGAGGTGTATTCGAAATATCTATAACATGAAAAGAACAGATAGCTGTAGAGGTGTTTTTATTGATAAAAAAATATTGACATTAATTAATCTGTACATTTATGAAGCAATAATTTTTGTTACCCAACATAGAGAATTATTTAAAGATTGTGAACAAATACATGAACATGAAACCAGAAATAAATTCAAGTTAACAACAGAGACATGTAAATATACATATATTCAGAGAAATGTTAAATTTACTATCATTAGTATATATAACGAAATTCCAAAAATCATTAGAGAACAGCCAATGAAAAAATTAAAACTATTATTGAAAGAATATCTCTTGAAAATACCATACTATTCTCTGCGTGAATATTATGAAGACAAAAAAGAGCGATATATTTACCACCTACTTCACACTGAAATAAGTAAGTAAATAGGTAATTGTTTTTTGTTTCTTCTTTGACTTGATTAAATACTTGATTGAGTATATGTACTATATATAATAATCTTGATGGTTGTCTTAGTTTAGATTGTATTTGTTGTAAGTTTTCTTTTTTTTTTCTTTTCTTTTGTCTACACCCTGCGAGGGTTATTTTTTGTATATTATACAAAAATCAGAGCAAATAAAGATGTCTATCTATCTATCTCCTGGAAATATGAAAAGTTTTCAATTAAAATCACTTTTAAAATTCAAACTATAAAAAAATGCACCAAAGACAGAGTCATAATACATGGTTTGGTATTTGCAGTGTTCTGATATTGTCTTCTCTGCAAGTCTTTTTGTACTTTGTCTTCTTCATTTGTACTTTTTGATTATTCCTTGTACTTTGTTTTGAATAATCTTGATCTCCTTTTATTAGATATATATCCCGATTTTAGAACATTACAAAAGTTGGCTAATTATAGGAATAGAAATACATATTTATTCTCAATGTAATAGCTTTTAAATTTGACGTCCATTCTTCATGTAAAGACCGTATTTCGTTAGCAACTGTTCAACAATACGCGCATCATCGGTTTTGTTAGTTCATTTGTTATGTTGACTGGATCGTTAATAAATGATAAGACGTTACAGTGGACGGTTGTTGAGACGCGACGGTGCACAAATATCGTTCACGAGTCGACTACTTTATCTGTAGACTATAAACTAGTCGATCCATTGATACCAAATAAACAGTTTAAAAAAACTGTTCGTTTCTTCAACGCCCATCCCTAGTCGATACTGTACTCATGAGTAGTATTGAAAAAAAGTATCATACTCGTAAAAGTATTAAAACAAAAGTATCGAGTACTTTTTTTTAGAGACTAATACTCACACAACTAGAAATCATGATTCAGCCTTAGTAGTAGTTTACACAGGAACTTCGCAGTAAAATTATTCCGATTCTGTTTTTTGCTGATTCTTATGCAAAAAGGTCTCTTAGAAACAAATCCGAAGGGGGCGGTAACCTGGTCGAGAAATTGTTCTAAACAATTTTTTTATAACACAACTTTTTTTGTGTCGAAAAGTAATTTTTTAGGTTTTTTGGATCATTCTGAACAACAAAGGTCTCTTGTGATTTTCCTTCAAAGTTGATCGTTTTTGAGGTAGAAGCTAATTAATTTGTTGGAAAAACCCAAAGATGACCATTCTCCTGTATTCAAATTATCATTTTTGAACTCACAAAAGCCAAATGACAATTTTAACATTCCTCTACAACTGGGTTTCTCAACCTTTTTTTTTGTTGAGCCTCCCCAGATTATACATAATAATTTTATGCCTCACCCTAGATATTTTTTTATTACAAAAATCACACACTATTTATTTTAATGACTACTTTATTTTGATTATAAGGTATGCATAAAAGAAACGTCAACCGAATTTAACGTCAAACAAAATAATTAGATTACTAATGAGAAACTTGAGATTGCATGCTCTGTACCAATTGGTTGATTCTAGATTCAGTTTTTGCCAGAGCTATCATCAAGTTGGTATCGACAGCCAGACGGTTTTGCTGCTTAGTTTTAATTAAAACCAGAGAACCTCTCTCAGATAAATAAATTGAAGAGTAAGGAATAAGTATTCACAAAGTAAGAGAGGCAATTTTTGAATTAACAAGGAATCGTTTGATCCAAAATTTCTCCAATGTCAACAGACGGAAGTCATCTTTCTTGATAGAATCACGCTTCATTTCCAGAAATTCTTCCTGAACTTCTTCTGGTAATTTCAAGACATCAACTGCAAATAGGTTTCTGGTCATGTGCCATATTGGTGACTCTGAATTAATCTTTCGATAGTATTTACAGTAACTTGTCAATGCCTGTTAAAAACAATGACTGACAACATCGCGTTGATATTGTGATGTTTAATTTTCACATGATATTGTGATGTTTAATTTTCACATGAAATTTATTTTTCTTCCAAAAATGCAAAGGTCTTACGGCCCCCTTGTTATCCCTCCACGCCTCACCAGAGGTGCACGCCTCCCCCTAGTTGGGAACTCCTGCTCTACAACATTCCGGAAAGTTTTTTGGGATTACTTCATTGCAAGGCCTTTATTTTTATATGTTTACTAGCCGTTACCCGCGGTTTCACCCGCCTACGGGCTGTTGAAGCTTTCGCAAAAAGAAATATGAAACATATGGATTATCCTAAATAAAAATCTTCTAACTTGTTTAAACCACCCTACTTAACTATAAATCCACCAATCCCGAATATATTTCGCCCAAATTGCTTATGGGCGACCCTATATAACAATTTTGTTCGAAATTTTTTAATCACCTTGAATAACTAACCCTATATTACAACCATCCTGTATATGCTGCTGTTTATTTGTCACCCAATATAACTTTTTGAACACGTGACCATAACTCTTCTCTACCCTATATTTCAGCTATACAATTGCTTATGGTCTACGCTGTATAACAATTATTTCTGATATTTTTTGAACCACCTTTTAAAGTACAATTTCTCTTTACCCTATATTTTAATCACCCTTCATATGCAGCCTTTTCTAACATTGAGTTAAAAACACTCTAATACTATAATCTTGCTTCTCCCTATATTTCAGATATTCCTTATAGTAAAATACAACTGTTCACGGTCTACCCTATATAACAATTATTTTTTAACTTTTTTAGATACATCCTGATGGACATACCGGTTGAACCCTTGGGGTGTGTTTAAAAACACCTTTTTGCACCCTAACACCAAAATTTTATTTAAACATTCACCTAAACTGCAACTGCTTATTGACCACTCTATATAACAATTTTATTCAACATTTTTTCAACCGCCTTGTATAACTAAGTCTACTTCCATCTACATTAAAACCATCCTGTATACACTGCTGCCAATGTGTCAAACATTCCAACTTATTTTTGAACCACCCTGTATAACAATAATTTTACTCTACAAAATATTTCAACCACCCTGTTGTGTATCTGCTTAGGGGCCACCAAATATAACATTTTTTAAACTCTTAACTATTACTCTGGTCCACTCACTATCTTATATATGCAACTGCTTATGGACTACGCTATATAAAGATTTTTGAACCACCCTTGAAAGTATAATTTGTCTCCACCCTGTATTTCAACCATCCCTTATATGCAGCTTTTTCTAACATTGTTTCAATCACACCGTATGAATTATAATTTTACTTCGATCCATGTTTCAGATATTACATATATGCAACAGCTCATGTTCTATCCTACAAAAAATATATCCAACCTGTTTAACTATAATTCTACTCCACCCGCTATTTCAACGACCTTGTATATGCAACTACTTATCGGCCACCCAGCATAACATTTTTTGTACCACCCTGTATAACTATAAATCCATCAATGCCCAATATATTTTACCAAAACCACAACCGTATTTAACAATTTTTTTCAGCATGTTTCTGAATCACCTTGTATGTATTACAACAGTGATGTTTTTGTGTTAATTAACACTGTTTTTAAAAAATATTTATTTCACTTAAGCTTAATATTATAAATTCAAAAATATATCTGATTATAACATGTAAAATATTAAATTATGAAAATACGTCTAACTACTTGAACTGTTATGCCGATTCTAATTCAAGATCGGTTTGATATTCATCAGGCAGCCAAGTCGCTGAATCTGCGTCCTTGCACGTGCGGTTTTAATATTGTTGCATTTGCAGTTAAGGGTTACGTAAATCCTCCATCCCTTAGAAGGAACTCGAGGGTGGAACTATTTGAGTTTCGTACACTCTTCTTGGAGTGGCATCTTGTCCATTGGGTTGAAGTTTCTTCTTTATTGAAGCTTGAATTTGTTTTCTATTTCTAATAAGAAAACAGCAAATTATTAATAAAATCAAAATTGAAAATGTTCCAATGGACCAACTGTGATAATTTGAATGCAATTGAATTGTTTCTAAAGGTTCATTATTAATTTCTTCAAGTTGAATTTGATGCAATTTATCAAGTGAAACTTTTTCTAATTTAAGTTTTTGAACAGACATAACTGGTAATGAAATTTCTTCAATATCTTGAAGGGCTATTGGATGTCCTTGGGAGATTCCCTTTTCATTTTGGTAGGTGAACTTCGGGGTTGAAATTGAACATTTGGGTGGAACTTCAAAAAGGTAAGGTCCTTTGATGATGGCTAAATCGTTTTCTTCACAACTTGTTTGAATTTTCTGTGGCCTTGGAAAAATACCAATATAATGGGATTCATCGATTTCCTCAATAATGATATTGATTAGCTTGACAGGAACTTCTTGACATTTTTCTAAGTTTGTCTCCATCGATAGGATTGATGTGATGCAGTCTAAATTTTCGTGTGTAGGCACCAGGCTGTTTGTTTGGCACAGGAAGTTGGGGTTGATTTCTTGGCATGGATCTTCTTGGAATAACAGGAATTTTTGCTGTTTTGATAGTGAAGGGTTCTATTCTAGCAAAGAATAAAAGTTTTCCTTTTGTTTCATAGTGTGATAAAGGAATTTCTGCTGAAGGTGTTTTTATTTTATAATATTTAAGATCAAGTTGAACTTTAAGATCTTTCAAAGTGTCGTATCCTATTAGACCGTCGAAAAAATGGTGGAATTTGAAAAGATAAAACTTAATGGGTTGTTTGGTATTGAATTCTGAGAATGCTGGAATCTTTACACAAGGTTTCGAGTTGTTGTTTGGAAAATAGAAGAAATTGTGAAAGTTTCTTTTTGAATGTAATCAGAAAAATATTTCTCACCAATATCTGGGTTGAGAAAAGATTTCGTTGCTCCAGTATCAATCAATAATGTTAAGGGAGGATCAGCAATTTTAATATAAGGTAAATCTTTGCGATTGTAAATTGAATGCATTTCTATGAAATTTTCGAATTTTGGCTGGGATCGTGAAAATTTTGGTCATTGGGTTCATTAAGATTTTCAGAATTAGAAGTTTCATTTTGATGTGTTATATTGGAGTCATGAACTGTTGGTGATGAATTTAAGTAAAATTCACTTTCATCATAGTTTTCGTCATAGTTCGGTTCATTAAAACAATATTGATTATTATAATAAGATTGTTCAGGTATATTTGTTTCATTACTGTTATTATAAAAATATTGATTAGGATCATTGTAATCAAAATTATGCATTTCTCCAAATTTCTTCGGTTGGTAACGAGGATTTGGGATAACAGTGTTAGCAGTATGATTAGAAACATTTGATACACCTGACATTGGTACGGGTCGAGGTCTATTTTGAATATTAGTATGATTATTTGAATTATTATTTAGCTTCCAAACATTAATTGGTGGTCTGGGTCTTCCAAAAACTTGACTATTCGTTGGTAGTCTTTGATAGGGTACAGGACGTGGTTGAATATTTATTGGTGCGCGTGGAAATGGTGGTTGAATATTTATTGGTGCGCGTGGAAATGGTGGTTGAATAGGGTTTACGAACTGAGGTACATTTTGTTGAAATAATGGTACATGATGTTGTAAAGCAAAATTATTTTGAAAAGTTTTACATTTTCAATAGGTTTTTGCAAATGACGTATGTTAATTTCAGAAATTATATATTGTCTAGCTTCAGCCAACCCAGTAGGCTTCATCGCTCGAATTGTAGAGCCTAATGGTTCTCTGAGACCAGCTAAAAATATTTTGAGAGCATGTGTGTTGTAAATAGTTTTCTTTACCTGCTTGTTCGCGGCAATGGGTTCATGAGTGTCTAAATAATTGTGTAATGCACTGAGATTTGACATTACCCTAGTATAAAATTGTAATGCGGATTCATTAGTTTGTCTTAACTGATCTAAATCAAACAAAAATCCGTTTTCATCTCTTTGATCGCCAAAGTGTGCAATTAATGCGTTTGTGACGGAGTGCCAGTCTTTCGCAATGCATATAGTATAAACTTCGCGTGCTTTGCCTGTTAATTTAGCGTAAATGCCATAAATTATGCTAATGTTTTGAACACAACCGGCATTATTTGGGTTCGGATCCCAATATGTATTGATTATAGTATTTGTAGTTTCTAAAAATGAACTTAACTCTAAGGGATTTCCGTCAAATTGAGGAATTATTTGTAAAAGTTTTGTATCAAAAACTGGTATTTGAGCCATGTTTAAATTATTACTTGAATTATTATCTAAAGTCAAATTATTAATTAGTGAACTTAAATCTAAATCTGAATCAAAACTTATATTTAACTCGCTATCAATATTTTCCTGACGTGGAGATAAGAATTGCGAGGAGATCGGCATATACAGGAAAAAAATTAACAAAAGTTATTTGGAATTGAGTAACTTACAATATTTGTGTCTTCATGCCTGTAAAACTTTCCTTCGTGGAGGTTTTGGCAGATCCCTGGAACTTTCCTGGTCGTGGAGGTTCTTTGGAATTTTCTGGTTTCAGACGGGTTAATTTTGATAATATCCGGTTCCAAAATCCGTGTGTATTTTTTACATAATTAACCATAACACTTCTCCACCCTACATTTCAACTATCCTATCTTCGCGACTTTTTATGAACTACGCTATTTCACAATTTTTCCGGATATTTTTTCAACAACATTATAAAGTATAATTTCTCTCCACACTTCATTTAAACCATCCTTCATTTACAAGTTTTTCTAACCTTGTTTGAATGACACTATATAACTATAACTTTACTGCGCCCCATCTTTAGCAGCTACTATATAACAAAAAATTTCTAGCATTTTTTACCCACCGTGTACAATTATAACTTTACATCACCCTATATTTCAACAACCTTTTATATACAACTGCTTATTTGCCACCCTGTATCCTTAGAGTCCTACCCCACCATATATTTCAACCATCTGGTAAATGGAACAGCTTGTAGATCATTACATTATTTATTTTTTAAACCCACCTGTATAGCTGTAATTATACTCCGCGACATATTTCAACCATCCTATATATGCAAATGCTTGTGGATATAAAACAAATTTTTAACCACAACATAAACTATAATTCCACTCCATCTTATATTGCAAAAACCCTGAATAAACAGCTGCTTCTAACATTTATTGTGTACATATTTCAAAGATCCTAACTTCTTATATAACACATTTTTTATAATATTTTTTACTGCATAAATATTCTACCATTTTTCAACCGCTTAGTATGTGGAACTGTTTATGGCCCACTCAATATAACTTTTTTAGACCACCCCGTATAACTAATTCCACTCTCCCTTATTTCAACCACATTGTATCAATGCAGCTGCATATAGAACACCAAATATAACTTTTTTAAGATTTTTTAAATCCCTTTAATTCTACTCCGCTCTAAGTTTTCTATATACAGAACACCCAGTAAAATTACGCTCGTTATATCATTGATTTTTGTTAAATCGAAACATGTTACATTTTCACATTCTGAATTTAGAATAAAATCTAAGCTGATGCCAGTATCTAATATTTTGTACGTGCGGCGGAACCAATTGAGTAATTTCATTACCCAACATGGTAGAAGTTTTTTCGCTATATCTATCGTTTCAATTTAGGGAGATAAAATGCCTACCAGATTTTAAGTCAAACTATAGGTTTTGCAACGAAAAAAGATTCAGCAAAATCAGTTCAGTGGTTCTTACGAGATGCCCGAACAAACAAACAAACAAACAGACAAACTTACAATTTTATAATAGTATAAGTAGATAATACCGTTTTTAAATGTTTATAACACCCGTGCGCGCGCTATCGATACTTGCGTCTCTCTCGCAATTAAAATTAAAAGAATAAAATCATTAACAATACATCTATTGAGTACCCTAATATGGATTTATTTCATTGTCAAATATCATTCTGATATTGACTAATTTTTGATTTTAATGGATTGCAGAGCAGAATAGGAAGTGTGGCAAGTGAAATAACCTCTTGTCCATTCTATTGCCCTCTCTTTCTAGTCTTTTCACGGTATTTATGCATTGCAGGCTGCC
This sequence comes from Octodonta nipae, assembly GCA_034190945.1. Lineage (NCBI taxonomy): Eukaryota > Metazoa > Arthropoda > Insecta > Coleoptera > Chrysomelidae > Octodonta > Octodonta nipae. Next base: position 59,283,794 of record CM067223.1, read on the forward strand.
TCCAGGAAGTAGATCCTCTAAGTCGTAAACGTGAGCGATAAAAGTTTTTAAGAGTAAATTTTTAAGATTTATTATTAATAATAGATTCTCTAATCAGTGTTTTGAAAATGATAAAATTTGATTTTACTTTAAAATGATAAAATTTGATTTTATTATTTACTATACAATCAGTTTCAACTTATTCAAGAGGCTAGATGCATGATACTCTTCTTCCGGAATCAGAGAGTCAATTGATCAAGTTTCGACAAAATTAAAATTTTGGGGGGATGTGAATGCGAAGTCCAAAGTATATCTTTTTCAAGGATGAAAAGGATTATGTTGCTTAAAATTTAAGATAATAGGCCATTCGTGACTACTCTAGAAATTTCCTTTAACAGTTAAATAAGCAATCAAACACAGAGTAAGCAGATCATCTTCACCATTAGCCCAGCCCACATTATGATAATAACGGAAAAATATTTATTAAATCTCTTAAGATAGTATATCTGAAATAAAAAATATGTATTAAATTTTTCTTTAATATCTCTTAGAACAGACTAACAAATTTTCGTAACAATGTAAATAATTCATATTTTACTGTTACAAACAAAAAAGTCTAATAATATTAAGAATAATAACACCAATCGACTCCTACTTCGCCGCAGTATAGACATCTCACGTACTACTACTAAATGCTGGGGAATCCCCGACAGCTCTGGAGTTAAGTTTTGTAGTTCATTGAAAAATTGTAACGGATAGTTTACATAAAATATGTTCACATAAATGAGCGTCTACCGTTTAAATACGAAAAAAAAGCTATACAGTCTGTTTAGGCTCTGGTGCGCTACATATGTCTGATGACAACGCTCATGTTTATTTTAACATGTAAATCTTTATTATTAGGTGTTCATATTAAATAATTGTATGAATTTAATATTTAATATTATAATACAATATGAGTTGTCACTTACTGTGATTAATTTCAGATTAAATACTAACAAATGGTTTGTTCTGACAGAGTTCACACTTTACTTTGGAATTAGTTATTTGTTTTATAGTGTAAATAAAGTCAGTGACCTAAAATTACCAAATTAATAGCATCACCATGCCAATAATTGTGTATTTTTTTATAGATAATGTTTATGAACAGTGCCGGCCGGAAAATTATTTATTAAATAACACCACAATCGAAAGAAAACATAAAAATGACCAAGAATATGCTACAAATAACATTTAGAAGACAACGACCAAAGTGTTGTTATTGAAACTCAATTATTACCATTTGATGCCTGATTATTTACATTATCCACATTTCTATGATAAGGATATTTTTTTGTTAAATAGCATTGCACTGTTAAAGTTTTGTTAAAGAATAACGCATCAGTAATTCTGTCGCCAACCATCCCTGCACATACGGTGACGTTATATTAAGGACCATTACAGAAAGGTCCCTTATAATTGTCTATAACGTGAGATTTACGGTTTTCCAGAAAATCAGAAAAAAAAGTAAATAAGGGACTAGATTTCAGTGAATATCAATGCATTTTCACTGTTTTCTCTAAAACCGTTCAAGAAATTTGAATATTATAAATTGTATTCTACAAAGATACGTCCCAACTTGATTCCGTATATTTTTCTATAACGAAAATCGAAAAAATTTATGCAAAAAATGTAAATATCATGGTAAATGTCACATTTTCATGATAAATATCTAGTTTAAATGCCAAGATATGCCATGAAAGTATATCGTACAGGGTGTTTGTAATGATTTTCATTTTGATTCGTTTGAAGTAAGTTTCTTTTAGAGTCGAAGTTAAGTTAGGGGGTTTATAGTGGCGTGAAATGACAGAAAATATTCCGTTTGTTTATCGAAACGAAAATTAATGTCGGCGAACTCTTCTATATGGTATACGGTTGTAGATGTGTGCGTGCGTGCATAGGTATTAGGTGGTACATAACCAGTTGTATGTATACATAGGTTGGTTGAAATATAAGTTGGCAAAACTATAGTTAACCAGGGTGGATATTTGCGTTATAGGACAGAGAATAATTACAGTTATACAAAAGACTTTAAAAATTGTCAGAAGCAGTTGAATATACAAGATGGTTGAAATGTAAGGTGGAGTAGAATTACAATTATACAGGGCAGTTTAAAAAATATATATCATTTGGAACATAAGTAGTTGCTTATGCAAGGTGTTTGAAGTAAAGGTGGGGTAAAATTATTGTTATTCAGGGTGTATCAAAAATTTGTTATATAAGCATAAGCAGTTAGGATATTTGAAATGTAGGACGTAGGACGGGGTATAACTATAGACATGGGTTCATAAAATTTTAGAAGCAGTTGCATATACCAGATGGTATAGTGAAATTATAGTTATAAAATGTGGTTCAGAAAGGTGAATTTTGTTATATAGGCTAGACCATAGGCAGTTGCATAAATGGAAAACTAGATATATGGGGCGAAGTAAAATCATTGTTATACAGGAATAGTTTAAACAATAGAAAAATAGAAAGAGTCAATAGTGTGGAGAGGATTTATACTTATACAGGGAAGATTTAAAGATATCAGGACCGTTATAATATTGTGTTGAGTTGAATTATAGTTGTACAGGGTGATTCAGAAAATGATAGACCAATAAGTTATATAGGGCTGACCAATACACAGAAGCATATACAGTGTGGATTCAATATAGAGTGAGTTAGAGTTATATTTATAGAAAGTGGTCCAAATAATAAAACAAATAAAAAAGTTAAAATATATTTGGAAAATATAGACAAAGAATAAAAATTAGAGAGGGACAAAGAGAGAGGGAGAAAAAGGGAGAGAGATAAGAATACGCTAAAATTTTCACTTGAATTGTACCTTAAATCGGATAAAAAGAGGATATGTCTGAAAATAGTGATTGATTGCACACGGTTTCTAAACAGTTTTTATTTTAAGGCAGCTGTCGGTTCTTTTTTATATATACTGTCACTTTCATTTTTTCACTATCTGTACATAAGGATAGTTATTTGCTTTGTGAAGTACCTACACTGGATACTGAACATTCAGACAACTATCAGAAGTTCTATAAGAATTTTTCCCATACTTATCAAAACATTTATTTTACGTTTTTGTTCACCTTACGGTGTTCAGTATTTGTAATGCTCGGGTTCTCACTTCTCGATTTTACTAACAACAAATTTGCTGTTATATTTGCTTGGATACTTTGCGTAATTGCGATAAACACATTATGTACGTCTTGTTGATTCCCGTTTTATTTTCGCATCTAACACGAATTAAAATTCTTACGCGTTGAGTGTTGGGTTTCACTTATATGAGTCATTACTTATTATCAAGTAGTCAATGAGAATGAGCTTCATAATTGGATCTCGACCAGAACAAAATGTAATGCAAACTGACTGTTTTTAAGTTTAATTCATATCTATACAAAAACAAAAAATCGAGCTTTTCTCATTGCCTTTCGATTACAGAGAACCACTGAATTATATCTCTTTTATTATTAAATTATTATTAAAATAGAAAATAATCAAAAAGTTCAGTACATACCTTTGTTAAAGTTTTTATTAATGTTTTAAATGGTTTGGTGTCTTAGTTTTTAAATTTTTTCATTAATGTGTATACGCTTGAAAATGACTCGTGAGCGTCGAAACTAGTCACATAGTGTTAATGAATTAAGTCATAGAAAACAAAGAAATTAGTATTAGGAATATGGGTAGGAAAATCACACACAACAATATTACGATATTGTTTTATTTTAGTCCTCTCGATATGAAATCCACTATTCAACTGACTATTAAGAAAATATATAAAAACTTATAGGGATCGTTCCTTCAACGGAACTTTATATCAATGTTTATTTATGTTACACATAATGCATGTATCGAGTGAGAAGGGCTCAGACATCATAAAGCGATCACTGACTGTGTGTGTCATCATCAATGAAGGCTTTATTTTTGAATATTAATTACACTAACAAATGATAAACTCAACACTCCCCCTCAAAAATAAAATGTTCATTTTCATATTATCATAAATTTCCATTTTTTACTTTAAAAGGACAAAAACAATATCTCTATCTTTGTATCTATATTTGTATCTGGGGAGTAATTTTCAGCCCAACATTTGTTGCTAAAGTGGATCAGGGAAAAACCCCAATAAAAACCTGATCAGGCCGTTAATTTAATTAATCTTATTCTTAGGGCAATAGTCGATCATTCCAAGTTTCAACCGCATTTCCTGGAATTTGGGAGCAGGAATCTGTTTCGTGAAGATGTCTGCTAACTGTTGACCTGTGCAAATATATTTCAAATTAATGAAGTAATTCTCGATTTGATTTCTGGTAAAATGGTACTTTATGTCAATATGTTTTGAACGTTTGTGATCTACAGGATTGTTTGCTATTGAGATACAACTGTTGTTATCTTCATAAATTACTATTGGTTTTGTTATTACCAATTTAATACTTTGCAGTAAAGATTTTAACCACAGAGCTTCTTTCACGCCTTCAAAGAGCGCCATGTATTCTGCTTCTGTTGATGAAGTTGCAACAGAATTTTGCCTTTTTGTATTCCAGCAAATTAAATAACTTTCAAACAACTTAAACAAATATCCTGTAGAACTTTTCCGATCAATTTCATTACTACCCCAATCAGCGTCTACATAGCCAATTAATAGATCACTATAATTATTATTTCGTTTGTATATTAATTTAAGTTTAATGGTCCCTTTTATATATCGTAATACTCTTTTTAGGCTTTGCCATAATTCTTTATTATTTTTGTTTTGATAACGACTTAATAAATTTTTATATTGTAACATAAAGTAAAGAACCAATTAGATTACGACAAGGGGCTTCATAATATTCGTCAGAGTTCAATTCATTATAGTTTATTTTGACTGGAAGTGGTGTGTTTACAGATTTACATTCACTCATGTTGAATTTGTTGAGAACTGATTTTAAATACCGGCATTGATCCAAAGATATCTCATTGTCATTTCTTTCAATGTTCATACCTAAAAAGAATTTAATTTCTTGTAAATCAACCATACGAAACTGCTCTTTTAAAAAGTTTTTAAAACTTAACATTGTATCCATGTTACCAGAAATAATTACCAAATCATTAACGTATAATATTACGTATAATATTACGTATACATTTTCAGTCAAGTGACCTTTATCTAAGAAATATAAACATCGGTCCCCAGACGAACTCATAAAATTATATTTCTTTAACAGATCATCAAAATGCTGAAACCAGCATCTTGCCGACTGTTTTAAGCCATATATTGCCTTGTTTCATTTACATACTAAATTTTTGTTTTCAATTTCTATTCCTTCGGGAACTGACATGTATATTTCCTCTTTAATATTCCATTTAAAAATGCGGTTTTTACGTCCATTTGATGTATGAATAGTTTATACTGATTAGCTAGAGCCAAAAGTATTCTTAAAGTAGTTATGCGCGCCACTGGTGCGAATGTTTCAGTATAATCAAATAAATATTGTAGAGTAAAACCTTTTGCTACTAAACGGGCTTTATATTTTGATGGATTTCCATCTTTGTCACTTTTAATAGTAAAGACCCATTTACAATTGACAATGTTTTTATGCATGGGCTTGGGTACTAAAGTCCATGTATTATTTTCTATTAGAGAGTTAATTTCATCTTTCATGGCTTCCACCCATTTATTTTTATCATCCCTATTATTTAATTCTTGGTAACAAGACGGGGTTTTGAAAACTGATTGTTGAGCACATGTAAATAATTCGATATCATTTTCATTATATGGTATTTTAGGATTGTTTTTAATTCTATCACTACGTCTAAGTTCAGTCGTAGTTTGGACCTCATTATCGATTTTAGCATTCTTTCCGAGGTCAGTTGGCACTGGAGCCTCAGTTTGAATATCTGTGTTGTTAATTCTGAGTTCAGTAAAAACTGGAGTCTCAGATGAAAACTTGGTGTTTTTATTTCTGAGTTCAATCGAAATTGGAGTCTCAGATTTATGTTTTAATTGATTTATATCAATTTTATTGGTGGGTAATTTATATTCACCCACTTTTAATTCTTCATCATTACTTGAAGAATTTGACACCAATTTATTAGTTACTTTCAAATTTTGATTATCAAAATTTGATTTAACACTTTCGCCAAAATCGATTTTAGGTCTTGAGATATTAAAATTTATTTCGTCAAATATGACGTCACGTGCTATAAGGAATTTATTTGTGCAAACGTTTAATATTTTATAACCATTAGGTTCATACCCAACCATTATGCCTTTTATTGACTTTTGATCAAAATTGCCTTTTTTATTTTTATTATGAACATATGCGGTTGATCCGAAAACTTTTAAATGGTCTAATCTCGGCTTTTTATTGTGCCAGAGTTCAAAAGGCGTTTTGTCTTGTGAAAGTGCTTTAGTGGGAGTTAAATTTAAGAGATACGTAGCCGTCAAAATTGCTTCACCCCAAAAGCATGTACTTAAATTTGCACCGTGTACCATGGCTCTAGCTTTTTCTGTTAGGGTTCTGTTCATTCGCTCTGCTACTGAATTTTGTTGGGGAGTATATGGCACTGTTAAATGATACGATATTCCTTTTTCAACACAAAAAGCTTTCATTTCATTTGAAATATACTCACGACCATTATCGCAATAAAAATTTACAATTTTTGAATTAAAAAGAACTTCACTTTTAGTGACGAAATCTTTAAAAACTTTAAATACCTCATATTTATATGTTAATAGGTACGCTACCGTGTAGTGTGTAAACTCATCAATGAATGTTATGAAATAATTTTGATTGTTTATTGTTGGAGGAGTAATAGGACCACAAATATCTGAGTGTATTATGTATAATGGCCTGTTAATATGCGATTTATCCTTTCGTTTAGAAAATGCTAGACGTGCTTGTTTTCCATTTATACAAGCTTCACATAGATCATAACTTGGTTGAATATTATTCAATTTATCAATGTTTTGTGCCAATTTTTTAGATTTAATTTCTATGAATTTATTTTTGCTTTATAGTTTTCAGTAGCAGAATTAATGACAACATTTACTTGTTCATGCATGTTGTTTTTTAGTAGTTTAAATTTTACACATACTAAATTGTTCAGAGACTCACCCTTAATTACCGCCTTACCGTCCTTTTCAATTAGAACTTGCCCATTTTCTTTGAAGATAACTGTCATTCCAGCTTCTTGGATACGTCGTACGGACAACAAGTTGTAAGGTACGTCAGGAACGTACAGGACGTTTCTGAGGGTTCCTTGGATTCCTAGATTGGTTTTTACCTCTATATTGCCTCTGAGAGATGAAGTGATGAAGGTATTATTTTTAGCAACAGAAATCTTAACTGGTATCTTCAATTTTTCAGCAGTAGTGAAATGCAACTTTTCATTGACGATGTGATCAGTAGCTCCTGAATCCAATACAAATATTATTTCATTTTTTGTAAATAATATCTTGTTCTGGAGAATACTGCTGTTGATCATAAAAGCAAAACTCTGCTCTGGGTCTTGAGTGGTTTTAACAACTTGAAGAATTCTTTGTTCATTTTGAGATCTCTTATAAAAATAGCAATCTTTTTTAAGGTGATTTGTCCTACCACAATGGTCACATTTTCTGTAGTTTCCACTATTATTTTTGTTGAATTTAGACTGATAATTGTGGTTATTTTTAAATTGTTTTCGTTTTTGAAAACTACGGTTGCGATGCGTTGAAAAGTTTCTGTTTTTCTTCTGGGATTGAAAAAATGTTGATTGATTTTTCCGGGTTTCACTTTGAAGCACTTTAGTACTTGTGTCAATGATTTCATGTTTCAACTTTGTTTCGTGATCCAATAAACGTGTTTTGACAAAAGCAAGGGTTAGGTTATCTTCCGACAATGTTTGAATAGCTGTTATAATGCCATCATATGACGATGGTAATGTTAATAATAGATGAGCTACCTTACCCATTTCTGTCAAAACTGAGCCCGCCGCAGCTAACTCGATGATCATCTCATCGAATTTGATGAAGTGCTCTAATAGAGAAATGCGTTCCTCTAATTTGAAGCTTAATAATTTCTTTTGGACTGCCAGTTGCGTTGCTAAGCTTTTTCGTTCATAAATTTCATCCAGTTTCCTTAATATGTCTTTTGCAGTGTCTCCATCTTGAACCATTCCTATCATGGTGTCACTTAAATATTCAATAATGCACCCTTTTGCACATATTTCCATTTTTCTCCAATTGTCTGTTAGTTCTTCGGGGGCTGGTTCCTGTAAAACCTGAAGAGCATCCTGCTCTTCAATTAGGGCTTTTATGCGAAATTTCCAGATCGAATAATGATTTCCATTAAACTGCTTAATGTTGCGCTTCACTTGCTTAGCACCTTCCATTGTTCTTTTTTTTATTACCAACTTTGTCTTTTAATCACTTTATACGGAACACAATGAGTTAAATATTTATATCTTAGTTTATTTCACGTTAACTGGGACCCATAACCTATTAGGAATATGGGTAGGAAAATCACACACAACAATATTACGATATTGTTTTATTTTAGTCCTCTCGATATGAAATCCACTATTCAACTAACTATTAAGAAAATATATAAAAACTTATAGGGATCGTTCCTTCACGGAACTTTATATCAGTGTTTATTTATGTTACACATAATGCATGTCTCGAGTGAGAAGTGCTCAGACATCATAAAGCGATCACTGACTGTGTGTGTCATCATCAATGAAGGCTTTATTTTTGAATATTAATTACACTAACAAATGATAAACTCAACAATTAGTTTAATTTGATCATAAATCAAAAACCAATTACTGGAATAAAAAATTGCAGAAAAAAGAAAAAAAAAATAAAAAAATTCTTTGAAAAACGGTTGCACATAACATATAAATCCGCGGATCTATTTAAAATAAATAGCGAAAAGTCTTTATTATGTGACATTCATTACAAATATATTGGAGTCTCACAAAAGACGAGATTGTTAGGCCTAGATTATGCCTACCTAAATAACATGGAATGTCTAAATTTTATAATGCAATATTTTGTATAGCAAAATGAGTAATCTTAGACTTTTGAGTACCTACACTAAATATACAAAAAACGTAGCTGCTGAAATGTAGTTAACAAATTGTATTTTAGGGAATCAGTATGATCACTGATTTCGTATAGAGTACAGGAAAATGTTAATTATTTTACTAGTAAAATTTGTTAGGTGTATTTTTGTCTTCAAATTTCGTCCTTGGGACGAAATATGCAAGCTAGCAAATTTACTAGAGAACGATTTTTTATCTTTCGCTGATTATCATGTATAATTTACGGCCCCAGTCTTTATGCACTGAAAGCGTTTTTAGTATTTTGAATTAAGCATAAACAATCATCTTAATACCGTTTGCGGTATTATTTTATTTGCAACTATGTTACTACTTTTTTGATCAAGGAGTTTTATTAAATTTTCTTTATCAGTTCATTTCATTTGTAGCATTTTATAGCTTTTCCATAAATTGCAGTTTGTTATTTAATTTATTTATACATATAAAATTTATTGAATGAAAACAACTCTTAGGTACCAAATCAGGCAATTGATTTTTCAATGTAAGTAACTAAAACTTTGCACCCCAGTTTTGTTTAATCCTTATAGTTATATATTGAGTGACTCCTGTTAATTAATTTGCTGGGTATAAATAACAATTAATATTATATTTTCAGACAGTGAAAAAGTCGGCACCTTTGAGCAAAGATCCCAATTTTGTAGACAGTCAACAGGAAGAGGAACAAATCCTTAAAGCCATTGAACTTTCATTGAAGGATTCATCAGGTTCTCCTAGAAATAATACTTCGTCTTCAAGTACTAGTCAAAGTACATCATTGTATCCATCAATGAACATGGCTGGAGCTTCTAGTAATGCAAATGCAAATTCAGCTAAAGAACCACGTAAAGTTAGAGCCCTATATGATTTTGAAGCAGCTGAAGATAATGAATTGACTTTCACTGCTGGAGAAATAAGTAAGTTACGAATTGTAAATTGTTACTATGTTCCCTAAAATTACCATTATTTAGTTAAAAATTGCCTGCCATCATATCTTAAGAAAATAACTGTTTAACATAGTTTCTTATGGAAGGTATGTCACACTTTGTGACTGTTATTGTTATTAACGCCAACTTAATCAGAGAGTTTGAAAATTTTAAAGCGTCTTCATAGAAATCTTACAGATCCGATTTTTTATGAAATTTTATCTTCAACAATTTACATAGTAACATCTATATATTGCCTTAACTTTAAACCCAATTAACAGATACAACTATCACAGTGGACTGTGAAATAAATTTACATAAAAAAGATAGCCAAACTCACCTCACTCAAAACTACTAAATCATCTTGGTCATAATTGACATATTTAATTCATTTATACTTTTAGTATTGGTATTAGATGAATCTGATCCTAATTGGTGGAAAGGAACTAATCACAGAGGTGAAGGCCTCTTCCCAGCTAATTTTGTTACAGCAGATTTGACAGCAGAACCAGAAAGATTTTGTAAGTAATACCATATATTTTTTTCAAAATATTTTGTTCCAATTTTTAATAATGATTTTACATTGTTAGTGTCTGAAAAGGCCAAGAAAATGGTTCAGTTCAAAGAAAATGCAGATTTGAAAGATGATAAAGCTGAACCAGAAAATGTAGAAATAGATGAACAGAAGATTAATAGACTCTTATATTTATTGCATGAAGCAGATCCTACAAATCCAGAGAAAGATACTGAAGAAATGTTAAAATTAGAAAGTGAGTATCATAATGTTTTTACTTGAAATTGTTGCCTACTTTGATTATGACAGATGGTATTATGAAGTGTATAATTTCTTCATGCTCAATTTTAAATCATATTTATATATAGGAAGTATATTCTAAATTATGTAGAGTACTAAGGTTATAAATTTAACTTCTAATTTTGTTCATTAACCGGAAAAAAGTTGCAAATACATGCAAAAAATTACTTATGCTTTTAGCATGGTGTCTGCAAAATACTTACCTCCATTAAATTAACCTTTTAAAACAGGAACATTAGTGACTTGACTACCATAATAAGAGTAATAAGACATATTATACTGACTGATTTTAAAAATAAATTAAATAAATTAACATATAGCCAAGATATTTTTAATTATTTATATTAATTAGATACTTTTGTATCAACTATTAATCATTATTAAATGCTTGATGTGTTACTGGTACGTTTTACATTTAGAGATGTTTGTAAGTTCTTCATCTCAATACTATTGATTTCTGGACTTTTTATGTTAATTTACACATTACAACAGTATAAGTGAGTAGATTGTGAAAAATCAACAATCGGCCATTAATATAAATACTACCTAAAAACTGTTTATTGCATTTACGAACACCTTAGCTCGTGACATATTGCAATTGATCACTATCAATCCTAAAAATGTGGGTTGTTTTAAACGTGGGTTATCTATATATTATGTGTAAATATATAACTGAATGATACTATTATTACTGAGATTTTCGTGTGTTCAAAAGAATTTATTTACACAAATAAAAATATTTATTTTCGTACACAAAATCACAGCTAAATGTTTCATTATTATTAATATTCTTGTATTATAGATATACACTTCGCTATGAGTCACCCAATTCCAACGCTCAACTGCCTTGCCTGTCGTGTCGACTCGCTTTTACATATCCACTGCTATTAAGACATTGTTCTCCTGACATTTTTCCCTTTTTGAATATATTGATGATGTCTTTGAAGCCTGTAGAAAGCGATACATTTTTTTCGAGAGCCATTCTTTATAGTCGCGTAAAAAAATAAACATTGTAACTGCCGTCCTTGTATTGTCGGATTTCGGGGAATGCGATAGATAACATCGTTCAGCACCTCGAAGAGAGTATTCAATATCTGTGACAGGTGAAGTTAACCTGAAATTTTTCTCGTGACATTCTAACCTAGGAGTTACGGGATAACAGCAATTACATAGAACGGCTCCAGATTCGGAACCTCTGTGTACTAGTTTTCCCGAAAATCCTAGAGGTTGGTCTTTACATCTCGCGTCTACAAATATCGTTCAACATCGTTGATCCTCTGAATTACTTCGTAGGCTAGTTCGTGGATAGCCAGCATGCTTTGCCTAAGTTGATCGGCATAGTCAATAACTTCGTGTAAGGGGGTGCTTCTCGTGTTTCTTGGTGCCCAAGGTCGGACAGACCCCTGAAATTCTTCAGACTCAAAGTTCCTCCCTTGGTCTGAATTTAACTCTAATTTTACACCAAACCTGCTAAATCACTATTCCACCAGCACCGTCCACCCTTCCTTCCTGATGCGGTATGACGTATGCTTCAGGCTATTTAGTCAAATATAGCTATAGTGACCAGAATATATTTATTACCGCTCTCGGACTGGGGGTACGGCCAGGCCAAATCAATAGCAATTCTTTTTAAATGTGTTGGGTGTAAGCGGGTGGTTCTCGTTCTTTTTATGTCCAATATCGTACAGATTTTTGGAATCCGTTCGACTCAAAGTTCCACTCTTGGTCCGAATCCAATGGAAAACAGTACACCAAACCTGCTGAATAGCTGTTCGAACCACCAGCACCCTTGCCACCGTGGTTGCTTCTTGATTAGGTATGGCATTTGCTTCAGGTCATTTACTAAAATAATCTATAGAGGATGACCGGGAGATAATAGAAATTCTTTGAAATGGGTTATCTACAGTGTTTGCTGCATTTTGCCCTTTGTGTGGGTCTTCGGAACCAGCCTCTGATGCCTTCGAAGTTCTTTACCCAGTAAAATCGTTGAAGAATTTTATCCCAGACGACCTCCGGTAATCTCATCATGTACTTTGGCCAGGACGGTTGGTACCTTTGGGACTACTAGTTGCTCTGCCATCATTACTCAGATCCTTCTCAAAGTCCCATTCTCTACTTTTAGAGAGTCCCATTGGGTTCACAATGACTTAAGGATGTCCGTGCGACTAGCTCTCTCGGCCCATCGTCCCTATCTTGATTGTAAGGATTGGTTCAATTTCAGGGTCGGCCATTTTATCTTGTGTACATTGATCTGTTGTCCAGTTTTCATTCACCTGTACACGAATTTCTCGGAGAGGTAGTTTCCTGGGGGCTGATGGAGGATTAGCCCCTTATACTGACTGACTTCCTTGGGGTTGCATAGTTGCGTTGGTCATCTTTTACTGGTGATCTGTCTGGTAGCCTCACTCTACAGTCACGTTGGAATTGCCCCAGGTTCTTTGTTTATGTCTTTTCTCAATTATTTTGTTTTTTGCTGACAGCACTTCTAGAAGGAACTACTCAGACGCAGACCTTCTTTACTATTCTTTATACCAGATTTCGTTGAACCTTGTTGCATACCATTTACATCCTACACCCAGTATATATACATATCATCGGTACACAATTTATTTCTTGATTTTAAATCATGTTATCCTTATAACATCTTTATTCAATATATAACGTTTCGGGATAACAGCAACAAGTTAACCGATACGTAAGTTTTTCTAAAGTAATTCACTTTGTTCACTTAATAATGTATTAACTCCAAAAGCAATACCAACAACTATAACAGCAATAATTTTCGTACAGGTATTGGTACAAACTCACTCAGAAAATGGCAGTGAAAGTTTTGTTTGCTCTATTAAAGTCCCTTTTGTCGTTAAAATGCCATGCCCTTGGAGCGTCCCATTGATTTATTAGATCAAGATTTAGAATTCTCAGAAGTGGAGATTAGATCTTCTTCGAAGCTGCTTCTTCATTCGCATGCCACTTTTTGCATCATTTTCCCTGACTGGTACTGCAACCAGTGCCATTAAGGGCAGATAACAGAAATGGAAATGGGCACAGGGGTTTCTCAAGGTTCAGTACTGCTCGCTTTGTCACTTATTATGTGATGATCTGCTAAGTAAAGCTGCTGCCAACGATAGCGTACGCGGATGACTTGGCGCAGTACATAGAAGGCACATATCGGCAAAATGTCGCGAACAACTCAATAAGAAGAATAAAAGCTTGACAGAACAGTGCGAGATTTCACATGGGCCCTATCAAAAAGCGAAGCTTTACTACTTCAAAATACAAAAATTGCAAAATTAAAGGTGAATATGATACATGTACCTTACTCCTAAGATTAAGTACCAAGATCCAATGTGCACCCCCAGGGACCTTTGGATATCACAAACACAAAAGGTCCTAGTTACGCAATGGGGAAGACCTTATACCTATTCGTTCAATTGACGTTACTATACGGAGCACAGGCCTGACATGTTTTAAGAATTAATTGGTATAAGCACGAGCGAAAGTTCTTACTGAGAATGAATTATATCATACTAGCTGTTACCCGCGGTTTCACCCGCGTATGAAATGTAGAATTGTAGAACTGCAAGTGTTTATGGACGCAACATTATACAACAATTTTATTCAACATTTTTTGGAACCAATTTGTATAACTGTAACTCTGCTTCACCCTATAGTGCAACTATCTTGTATATGCTGCTGTATATTTCTCACCCAATATAACATTTTTTAGTTACCTGACTATAGTTCTACTCCACCCTATACGCTATATAACAATTATTTCTGATAAGTTTTGAGCCACTTCGTAAATTATAATTTTAACCGGCCTTTATATGTAACTTTTGCTAACATTGTGTTAAACACAATATATAAATATAATTTTGCTTCGCCCCGTGTTTCATGTATTCTATATAGCAGCAGGCAACTGTTCGTGGTTTACGTTTTGTAACAAAATGTTTTTAACATTCTTTAATCCACCCTGTAGAACTATAATGCTACTAAACCCCCAATCTCAACCACCTTATATATACAACTACTTATGGGCCACCCAATATAACATTTTTGTACCACTCTGTATAACTAAATTCACCAATCTCCAACATATTTCAACCAAACCGCAACTATTGATGGCCACCCTATATAACAATCTTTTAATCACACTGTATAACTATAATTTTACTTCGCCCCATGTTTCAGATATTGCATATATGCAACAGCTCATGTTCCACATTAACAAAAATTAACTATAATTCAACTCCACCGTCTATTTCAGCCACCTTGTATGTGCAACTTCTTATCGGCCACCCAGATTGACTTTTATTATAAAATTTTGTTATCCGCCCTGTATATATATATAATTCAACTCCCCCCGTTTTCAACCACCTGGTATAAACAACTCTTGATGGTCCACTCAATATATCTTTATCAACCACCCCGTATAACTTTCCCCTTATTTCAACCACATCGTATATAAGCAGCTACTTACGGGTCACCTAATATACCTTTTTTCAAGATTTTTTAAATCCATGTAATTCTACTCCGCTTACCTATCCTATATATGGAACATCTTGTAAAATTACACTTGATATGTGTTCGATTTTTTAAAAATCGAAACATGTTACATTGGCATATTCCAAATTTTGAATAAAAGCTATGCTGATGCAAGTATCTAATATTTGGTGTATGTGGTGGAACCAATTGACTAATTGTGTGTTACCGAACATGGTAGCAGTTTTTTCCCTATATCTATCGTTTTTGTCAATGTAAGGAGATAAAATGTATACCAGATTTTAAGTCAAACTATAAGCTTTGCAAGAAAAGAAAATTCAGCAAAAACAGTTGAGTAGTTATTACGTGATGAGGTAACAAACAAACAGACAACTACAATTTTATAATAATATATAGATTAAGCTGTGGTGGTAATTATAGGGGTAGCTTTTATCCATTTATTGACTCTCAAACGTGGAGAAACTTCGTAGCTAGATAAAATGGACAAAGAAAACAGAAGTGTCATGCTGGATAAATGGCAAGCCGAATGAGCTGTCTTGGAGGTAATAGCGAGAGATAAGAAAAAATCAATGAAAAACTTATTGAAATGGGTATATATCAGATTCAGATGACTAGGGATGGAAGATGTCACGCTTGCCGCGATTCTCTTCAATTCACGCTTGAAGTCTGCCATTAACTTACCAAGGTTAGTTTAAGTTCCGGAAAAACGCATTCCACATGTGACTGTCGGTATAACGTCGTTTTCGAAATGTCAGACTAACCATTGCCTTTTGTCACTCTGGTTTTCCATTGTCCTCGCACTTCTAGTGCTTGCCGGATCTTTCTTTTCGATTTGTTCGTTAACCTGAATAGTTCATTCCATTGTAGGATTTTGTTGCATTTGGAAGTTCATTTTCCCCACCGATATTAAATAAGGACGAAAAATACTCTGTGTTGCAATGACATATTATTCACCATTAAGAACAAACGTATCATACGCAAACCCGCATTTATTACGCACTGTTACATTATGACTAAAACGGTAGGTCACCCTACATCCAATCTCCGCAACCGAATCTCCTCACCACCACTTGGGACTGTGTCCCTAGCTAATCTGTTTAAAAAAAATATAATAAAAAATGAAATTTTTAAAACACCCACTGGTTGCTGTACATCTCTTTATGTAAACTGACGAACTCTTAGACCGTTTCTTCATATTTAATTATTTCTATAACTTTGGTATTATACAATATGTATTTAAATCTCGCACATTAAGAATTCATATTATCAATCAGTTTAAATTGTTGCCAAATTATTAATTTGAATCTTACAGGAGAAGTAAATCTTATGGGTCCTCTCATTGATGCTGAACTTGAAAGAGTAGACAGAAAACATGCCCAACTTACACAATTAAGTACGGATCTTGTAGATGCATTGAGCTTATATCATACCCTTATGAGAGAACCACCATTTAACCCAATGGACAAAATGGTTTATAACTTTCCCCCAACATCCACACCAATGGTAAGATAAGTTTTTTCTATATGTTATTTAAAATCAGAATTATTTTTAAAATATATCTTTGCTAAGATCTTTTCAGTAATTTAAATACTTGTTTTGTCACGATTCGAGAATTTGTCTTATTTTTCAACGATTTTCGTTATTGGGATAAAATCTGTTAAAAAATTCACACTATTTTTTTGTACTCCTACGTGGTTTTAAGTAAAAAAGTAAAAAACAGTATACAACTTCCGTCGGTTAGAAATACAGGGTACGTCACCGAAAACGAAACAGATCGAATATCTTCACGACAGATTTTGGTTGTAAAAAATGTAAAAACAAGTCGATTGTTATTCCAAGGAGGGGACATATTTCTATCAACTCCCCAAATGTCAAGCCTCTTCCCACCCCTTAATCACTAAAACCAGTTTAATTAAGGAAACGTACTAAGGAAATAAGGAAACTACTAAGATAATTTGTTAAGGAATTCAGCTGTGTGACTTTTCGTTATATTACTTTTCATTTTGGCTCCCCCTTTCGGGAACACAAAAGTGTTCAATATTCAACATTATGGTTTAATGTACCTTTAGTACAAAAATTGACCTGCTACGCCTATAATTATGTATAAATAAATACATTTTTTATTTGTATGTTAATGTCATTTATTTTATTGTCTTTAGTAGTTTAAATTTAATAACGAGTAAAACAAAAATTATTATCTATATATAAATAGGCAAAGAAAAAACGATTAGGTACCATTTTCTCTGTCTCTCAACTGATCTTCTTGATTTTTGTTTTGTTAAGTAGCTACTGACGACCTTCAGTGCAGAATGCTAATATTAATTTATAATATTGGTTCATTCATTAAATAAAATTTAATAAAAATTCCTTATTTACATCCATACTGTCAACGCCAAACAACTGAAACAACTGACAGTGCCGCCGCTGCCAGACGGTCAAAACTCAAAACATTGAGTAATTATATTTGGAGGGAGCGATCGTTAGATGCTGTTATATTCTTAGAGCATGTACTTCTGAAAGTGGCATACAAGCTTTGTTAGTGTTTAGTGGTAAAATAGTCAATATAGTAGATCAGTATTGATGTTTCGGATCGTTGCAGTAACTTTCATATTAAATATTCTGTTTTTTATGTGAATTTAATTATTTGATTAATATACCTATTACTATCACAACCTTCCCAAAGGTGTTGTCTAAAAAATTGCCAGACAGCGGACAATAGAAAATGTATTAAATATTTAAGTTCACCTAGGGTTGTTGGTTCTCTCTTTTCTTTAATATTCCTGAACTTGATTGAAACCGCAAATGACGAAAACTTTTAGGTTGCAAAGCACAATCTTCCAATTATTATATCGAATATTTTGCCCGGAGCGGTTCCAGCCAAAAATTTGGGGGGTCATTCATTTGTCAAAAATATTAAAAATATTAGGAATACCGATTTTTGATTACAATATTGCAATTATTTTATTTTCTTATTGCAATAGCTTTGTCAATATGAGTGAACAATTTTGCTCAATTACATATACTTCTCCGATTTCTCCACAACTCTGTGTCTTATAAAAATATACTTTATACAATTTCATGAAATGTGGTCGAATTTCGACCACTGGGCGACCACTAGTGTGATGAATTGCCCCTGACGCCGCAATTCGACTAGTAACATGTATTGTTTGTTTACATTTAGGCTCTGTAATTTAGAAGTACTCTTATTTGTACTTTTGACATTACAATCATGCAAAAGTTTTTAGGTTTATAATCTGTACATGTTTGCTATTTTTGTTATGAATTGTGCTTTGTTGAATTTAGTTTTGAAATGAGTGCGCCAATATGAAAGTAACAAAACGAACGGTCACTTGGCTGAAATCCTTATAGAATTACGTTTTCAGTTGTGTCACACCTAATACTTTCCCTATTTAAATTGTATTGGTGACTGAGTTTGAGGGATGAAAGTTGGGAAAATTATTAAAAAAAAAACAACACAAAAACCCTAAAAAGTTTTTAAAGAAAAAATGTCTTTCTTAGCTTTTTAGCTTTAGCTTGATGATCAGAGTCGTTGCTTTAGGCCTCTTTCACACGAGAATGTAAGAAGTGTCGCGTTAAAACCCGCCTTATCTTACCATTCGCAATATTTGTGTTCTTACGAAAGCTTAAAAATCTTTATGAATCGTACTTGCTGCTTTGTGGACGTGTAGTAAATTATGAATTCAAATCCAAAATTATTGGCAATAGCCATTAGTGTTGCGAGAAGCCGGAAAAGGAAAATAAAATCATATTTGGTACATCCCCTTAATGATCAACGATATGTAAAGAGACAGTTTGTTTCGCTTTATAAACAATTGCGGCTTTATCCTTATAAGTTTTTTAACTATTTTCGAATGTCTGCTAGCACATTCGATGAATTATTGGCACTCATGAGCCCTCGAACCGACATGAGATTTGCGATATGGCGATACCAGCTGTGCGGAGATTGATAGTGACAATGAGGTAAAGACTTTATAAAAAACATAATGTTTTTATTGATCAGTGTTAATTAATGGTGTTAATTATGTACTAATTACAGGACACTTTGCATTAATATTTATAATAATTTTCTGTAGGTAATTATTATTGTAGTGCAGTTCAGTAGGCGCATTTCGATTTAACGTCCAACGCTAATCGTCGAAAATCGAACAGTGCCCGATAAAAAAGCGCTGCGCTTTGAAATGCTTTCGTGTGAATAAATACATGGGTATACATTGGTTTGATTTAAAAGTTTTTTTAACCCCCGATAAATAAGCGCTCGTGCGAATGAGGCCTTAGGAGACAGCAAAGTAAATAAAATAAAATCAGAATACAAATTACATGAAACATAATAATGATAAAGAGTGAATTATACAAGTAACTACTCTATGTATGCAGCGAAGGTATGTAACAAAATAAATAATTTGGTCAAGTGCGCCTTGAACTCGCATACTGAGGGTTGGGTAGCTCCTTCAAGATTCAAATATTCCAGATTCAGACAAGCAGGGAATGAGTGCATTTTCTTATATTTACCCTAATGTCTTTTAAAGGACGCGTGAAATTTATATATATACTATATAGATATTTTATATATTCGCTTGATATAAAAATATATATTTTCTATTTGGCCCCCAAAATTATTATTTTATACTAATTTTAAGGGCAGCTTTTTATCTACTGTCTGAAAGTCTCTGTAATTGGAAGATTAGGTCAAGTTTTAAATAATAAATCATGTTAACGAATTATTTAAAAATACAAATATTTCTTGTAGATACTAAAGTCGGAATTAAGTCGATGTTTAATATTTTTGTTAATATCTTTTAAATAAATGCCATAATGAGCCTTTTATTTGATATATTACATGATACGTTTGAAATTGATTTTTATTTTCCATTTAATTCTATATTTTGTCCCTATGTATAATTTTTCTAATAAATTTCAAGCATGATGCGTAAGGAGGGAAATAAATTTTATATATATATATATATATATATATATTATTTTAATATCTTGTAAACAATTAATTTTAAAAATATGAAAAATAAAATTCCTCGTAATGAGCCAAATATATTGCATTTTAAAAAAATATTTTCCGTTTAATTCTGTAATTTGGCCCTCTACATATTAATATTAGGGATTTCCTCATATTTTTCCTGCAAACAAAAAAATTTAGGTCTTATAGTTAGGGGAATAACGGGGGAATGGGTATTTTTTTAAATATTTTTGTTAATATATTTTAAAATATTCATTTTAAAAATATAGAAAAAATATATTTGTATTCATCATAGTAAGCCCTTTGATTTGATATATTACATCATTGATGCGTTAGAAATAATTTTAATTTTATGTTTTCCATTTAATACTATAATTTGCCCCCTAAAATTTATATTAGGGGTTTCTCCTTATTTTTCCAGTAAAGTTCAGGTGAGGTCCTATATCCCTATTTTTTTTTTCAAAATTTTACGGCTTATAGTTTCGGAGATAAGGTAGGGGGAATGGGTAAATTTTTTTATATAAAAATGGGTATTTTTTTATATATTTTTAAAATAGTTTATTTTAAAAATATAAAAAAATGTATTTGTTTTCGCTAATGAGCCCTTTCATTTGATATATTATATGATGTGTTAGAAACAATTTTAATTTTATATTTTTCATTTAATTCTGTAATTTGCACCCCAAAATTAATATTCGAGGTTTCTCCTTATTTTTCCAGTAAAATTCAGGTGAGGTTCTACATCTCTAATTTTTTTCAAAGTTCTACGGCTTATAGTTTCGGAGATAAGGTAGGGGGAATGGGTAATTTTTTTTATATTTTTGTAAATATCTTTAAACTAATTTATTTTAAAAATATGAAAAAAATATATTTGTTTTCGCCATAATGAGCCCTTTCATTTGATATATTACATCATGTTAGAAACAATTTTATATTTTCCATTTAATTTTGTAATTTGCCCCCCAAAATTAATAGTAAAAAAATTTTGGTGACGCCCTATATCTCTATTTTTTTTCAAAATATTGCTTCTTAGAGTTTCGGTGATAGGGTCGATTTTTTAGCCATAAAATCAAAATTTCTTCATTTACGATATGTACTCCTGATCAGGTCACCAAACTATATACTGATACCAAATTTGAACCTTTTCCGTCCAGTTGTTTAGGATAAAATTGCTGAGATGTGAAAGAGGCAGAAATCTGTATATTGTCTATACAGAACTCTAACAATATCAAATCGTTTAGTATTCACTCTTAATTAATTTACTCTCAAAAATTCCCAAAATAAACACAATTGTCAACGACGTACTTTTTAGAATATTTTTTGTCGTCTTTTTTTAATTTCTATTTTTATTATGTTCTTTGTTCTAGGGTTACAACAGTCTTCCTCCAAATATGCCAATGCAAATGATCGGCCCACAGGGTCATGAAAGAGGACCACCTTTCATAAATACAACAGGAGGACCTCCTTCTTTAGTTCAGCAACATCCTAATAGTGCACCAGTGGTTCCATTTCAACAAATTCCAGGTGTTGGCCACATACCACATATGCATGAGCATTTTAGTAGACCCCCGTAAGTATTAAAATTATCTGGAAAAACTAGTTATGTTGCGTTTTTACAAAATACATTAGATATTTCAGCTCAATCAAATGTTTATTAGTAACATACTTCTTTAATTTCAGAATGCCTCCTAATTTTGGTCACCTTAGTATGGGGCAGGCTCCCTTTCCACAATCACCACCTATTTCACAGACAAATATATCCAATGGTGTTCCACAGCAAGGCCCTAATTTTGTAACTTCAAGTACCCATTTATCACACTGAATACATTTTTATTGGTATATGGGTAACCAGACTATGTGATGTTAATTAAAAATATAGTTCACTACTGAAATATGTATATTCTTCTGATAAAATATATTATGATATAACGAAACTATATATTAATTTTTGAACAGTACAAGATAAGATTAATCAGATGGATTATTTGTAGTCAGCTCTTTAAGCTTGAAAGCAATTATGAATTAATCACACAATTATTATGCACTATATATTTTTGAAAATTAATTGTTTTGTATAGACATTTCAAAATTTATCCCACAAAATCAGCTTGTTTTAATGGTACCATGGTTAGTTGTCATTATATTAAACTTATATAAATTGTGTATATACAAAAGAAAATAAAATTGTGATAAAATGCAGAGATTTTTTACTAAAGTAAATTGCAGCTAATATTCAACAATAGAATATTTTGAGCAACAATAACAAATTGATAATTGTTTTAATCTTCACTTAATGAAGATTCATTCTTAAGATCACTTAAAAACACCAAACACTTGGTTAAATTTTCACATTTATTTATTTTTATTTGACATGTTTCGCCAAGTCTGGCTTCGTCAGAAAAAATTTTCTGATCTTAATAACAAATTATCATATTGTTTTCTGAATGATAGTTGTGGCATCTCTAGTTTGTATTTTTAGAATTTCTTGGAGAAAACGCTACAGTCACGGGAAAGTATGAATATTTAAAATTTTCAAAACGTTTCAGGGTCTAAATCAAGCCCCGTTTTTAATGGTAATAAAAATTAACAAGGAAATTAAAGACCTTAAAAACTAAAAAGTTCGTAATTTGACATTGTGACGGTGGCGCAAACAAGTATACAGGGATACATATACAGGGTGAGGTATATGCAGCTGTATATGGGGTGTAAATGGGAAAATTTTAAGGTAGCGGGTAAAATTCGAGATACGAGCATAGGACATCGCCTTTTAATATTTTTTGTCAACAATGAGCACATATATCCTTTGCTTGCAGTGTTTGGGCCTGAATCAATATATAGGGTGTTAGTAAGCTCAGTGTAAGGATACTAGGTGTTAGTAAATAAAGTAGTAGAGGGGGTAAGTAAGCAGAGTGCAAGTATACAATGTACATATACTGCAGTAAAATTGTTGTTGTAAATGGGAAAATTTAAATTTCGTGGAAAAAACTCGGGATAACAGTGGACAACGCCCATTGGGTTTGTTGCCAAGCAGCATACAAGGTGTAAATATATTGAGTATAGTTTACGAAGGGTGTAAGTATACAGAATGCAAGTATATAGAGTGCAAGTTTGCAGAGTTATAGTAAACACAACGTAAATGTAGGGGGGGGGGGGTGTTGTATACAAGGTGAAGTGTGAAATTAATATACGTGTATAGAATGTAAGTACACAGAATCATTGTATAAACACTGTATGAATAGAGGATGTTTGTAATCAAGGTAAAGTTCTGTATGTTGATACAAGTATACATACATACAGGAAGTTAATATATGGAGTATACATATATTGGGTAAGGCATTTGTTGCAATATATACACAAAAAGTCTACAATATATTAGTATATAGGGATGCTGTAATTGCACTTCATTTCTCAAGTGCCATAAATATGAGGTGAGTTCTTATTTTAAATATATCTATATACCTATTTTACATGATAGGTGACGCCGCAGGTAACCGCTAGTTCATTTATAATTCATATGTCTCTATGAGATAAATGCAATTATGAAAGTATTACACCTTTCATCTGACACATGTTTTAAGACCATTTGCATTGTGTTTTTCCAGTTACTATTTCCTCAGCAATTGTCCACTCTAATCCATTATAGATGCTTATCAGGTATTCCCGGGTTCTGCATATATGTTCGAACTTAAGATGACTTACTGTGTTTTCATTTATTTTTTATTTGACCAACATTTTTTCTGCTCTGTAAATAAAATATTTCGTTTGTCTGTCACGGCTATTTTTTCTCAAACAACTCTGCAGAAAAGTTGGAGGTTTTATATATTATATAGTGCATTATGTAACGAAATACTAACATACTTTTAGATAATTTTAGAATATATAGTATGGATATTTAAAAAATATACACGAAAATTGAGTATTTCTGTTATCTCTGAAACCACTGAGTCTATTTAAAAACTAGGAAATACTCACTCAGCTTCGCTTATGGTTTACAGGATAACTTAACCAAAACTCCTAAGGTTTATTATTGGAGCAAATTAAAAAATCAAGTAGGTACCTACTCATGTGACATCTAATGAAAGGGCTTCTATAAGGATATACAAATACGTTTTTTTAAATTTTAATATGCATAGTTCAAGACATGTTTAAAGAAATATACTGTGTAAAATTTTGAAAATTTATACTACCTCCATTATCATGAGTGTGGACTGAAATTCAAATCATATAATTGCATATATATATATTAAAGGGAAATACTCTAAAGTACTACCTGATGGACGATACAAATGATTGGCCGGGCTGATATGGATCCGAGAGGCACAAGTTAGAGATAAGTGGCAAGTAATGAGGACCTGTGTTGAGAAATGACAAAGGAGCAGGTCATTATTAGACAGCGTGTGGAGAGGTTTATTATTTGGTTCAGGATCGCCATTAATATATTTTGAATGTCACAGGCAGGGCTTCGACCACTGGGTTACATTAAGTTAGTTCCGTCTATTCATTACAATAGTAATATTTGAACTGATCGACTGATGGTTTCGATTGAACATCAACCATCAAAGTGCTCCATCAGGTAGATTGTTACATAACATTAGTGTACGTGATAAAACTAAGGCGACGTGCTTTGTTTAATGAGGTTACTTAGAAATGGTTGATGATGCTTTGAGTACTCTCTTCGAGGTGTCATTCTTTTGTACGCAAGACAATACATATTATATAAATTGTTTCTGGTTAGGGAACCTTCATCAGTTGCGCTTCTCACAATTGAATGTCCTCTCGAACACTTCTTTATGTATTTGATACATTTCGTTAAATTTGAAGACCGACATCTAGGATTTTCGGGGAAACTAGCACATAGAGGTTCCGAATCTGGAGCCGTTCCATGTAATTGCTGAATTACGGGTAATTCCTAGGTTAGAATGTCACGATGAAATTTTCAGGCTAACAACACCTGCCAGAGATATTGAATACTCTCTCCGAGGTCTCATTCTTTTGTAAAGAAGTGTTTGAGAGGACATTCAATTGTGGGAAGCGCAACTGATGAAGGTTCCCTTACTAGAAACAATATATATTATATATATTGTCTTGCGTACATTTCATTTATCTCACATAGTTCAATCAGTATGATGTACTTTTGAATCCCTTCTTGTAATTTGCTTATAACGGGTTATTTCTGTGTTATAGAGCTATTCTGCCATCCTAAAACAATTCTGTTTCTTTTATGTATACTTTTAACAATTTTTATAATTCCTTCCGCGTTTCTATTATCTTTATCCATTTCATTGTCATTAATATTGCTACTTGCGACTCAGCTTTTTTCTCTTTTTGAACAACACTTTGCTTTATTGCTTTTTGTTCTCCATCTTTGCATATTCCAGGTACCGGAGATGAAATTTATTTCAAGTTTTTGTGGTCCCTTCAATACTTTGCTTGACAGACACTTAAGACTAGTTGTAGAACTGCTCGCCCCCTGCTTCCATTTACTTTGAGTTATTCCCCTTTTGGAGAACCAGTTAAGTTGCCACTCATGGTGAATTAGACGTTATTGATCATCGGCCATTCTGGTCGGTTCGGCCTGGTTAAAGCACTTCTTTTAACTTTCCTCATCGTTGCGATCTTCATTCTTTACCCTGGACAAAGTGACCCTTACAGGGTGCGTTCAGCCAGAGCCAACTGAACTTGGGTTCTTTAGCCTGGGGGTCTTACTATTTGTTTGGTGAGGCTCTAGGCTTGGGACTGACGTAACACAAATTTGAAGATGTCTATGTACATTACAAATTTTGTTTAAAAAATATTTTGCTAAAAATATTCCAAGATAATTATATTACAATCATTAATAACATTATATATATATATATATATAAACAATATGACTAGAATGTTGGTAATTTCATTGTCCTTAAACCTTGGTAAACATTTTTCTTAATATATTCTACGGTTTCTCTTCCAGTATTTGTACCACCAATATCAGGAGTACCAATTTTGTCCTCCACTAATGTTTTGTAAATGGCTTGGTTGATGAGTTCTGCATGTTTGTCTTTTTTCAGATACTGTAAGAGTCTCACTGATGCGTTTAACATTGCTACTGGATTTACATATTCTTTATCTGCAAAAAAATAATATAGACTAACATTTCACAACGGTATTTAAACCCACACAGCATGAAATATTTGAGAAATGTTCTATTGAAATATGTAATATTCCTATGTCTGTGACAAAATATCTACTGAAATATTGGAGAAACATTTCGTGAAATATTACACAAATATTTCATGAAGAGCAGATTTTCATTGGTGACCTAGAGAGAAATCATAGAAGCTGTATTGGCTTGGTAGAACCTTGGGCGAACCTTAGTAAAAGCCGGATATGAAATACCAATCAAATTGTTGCACTTGTCAAATATCTACTTTAGAATAACAATAGATAATAAATCGCCTATTTCATACAAAATTATGACAAGATGTGTTAGCGAAGGAAAAGGACGATATCACTCGAGTTTGTGTAGACTACAGGAACTTGAATGTATCACCAAGATAGGTATCCACTTCTCCTACTCTAGCAGGATCAAGTTGGTTTTCAACCGCCAACCTAAACCGTAGATATTGACAATCTAGACTCAGGAAGACGACAAAGAAAATACAATATTCTCTCCCAGCAAATGCATTACCCCTGTCACAAGTGAAAGCCATTATCATCTCACATGTATTTGTATTTGTTTATGAAAACAATATTTTATTTACAAGTCACACACTTGAAGATTAGTTTAAGAATCTACGGTAAGTATATGCAAGGATCAATAATGCTAACTTGGACCTCGCTTTATTAAAGACAAGGATAAGGGTCAAAGAGTATAAAGTAGTTCTAATTCCTTATTAGTCAGTGCAATGTGAAAAATGGTTGAGTAAAAAGTACTTCCTCAACAGTAATTTCGAACTTTCACATAAATTTATAACATTATGCCCAATTCTTACCTTCAAATGAAATATGCCGAGATGCACATTCAAATACAGCACATGTATCACTAAAATTTTGACCTGATATTAGCCCTGGACCTCCTATAAGTCCGCAAATTATGTTTGTTACGATGTTTCCATATAAATTGGGAGTAATAATAACATCAAATTGCTCCGGATGAGACACAATTTGCATACAGCAATTGTCAACAATCATATCATTGATTTCTATTTCGGGATAGTACCGAGCGACGTCTAGTACGGTTTTTAAAAATAATCCATCTGAGAGTTTCCTAAAATGTACATGTGAAATTTTTAAAACTAAAATCCAACTACTTACATAATGTTTGCTTTGTGAACAATAGTCACTTTTTTCCTATTTTCTGCTCTTGCATATTCCAATGCCCACCGAGCAAAACGTTCTGTATTTTCTCTTGTTATTATTTTCAGACTTTCAACTATACCGGGTTTTGATTCATGCTCCAACATAGCATATTCTCCTTCAGTATTTTGACGAAAAACTATTATATCCAGATTAGGAAATCTAAAATATAAATGTGATAGTGGCATCCAAGTAAATCATATAAAATTACTCAGCGTGACACATGTTATAAAAGTTAAATGTGTATAGCGACATATAAGAGTTTCATTCTCCTTTCCCTGAAACTGCTAGTTATTACTATTGTCGCGGACCTCGAACTGAAATCAAGGAGTACACTCATGGATAGAACAAAAGAAACAACAGATCTGGTCATACATCAAACTCAAGTGAGGAGTCATTGAAAATTCCTGTGTAGGTATTATCTTGAATTTGTTGCTTCTAAAAATCTCAGGAACATTCTTTATGTTCCTTATAATACGGGCTATATAGTAGAGGTAGGTAAATTCGGGATAGTTTAATGAAAGTTGCCGCTTTGACGTATGTATTGTAATGTTTTATTTACATTTCGGGTTCTTGGATTTATTTAAAAACACAGTCGAACTCACTATAATTTATTTACACTACTTTAACTTATATTCTCACAACTATATACAATTTATTTAGAACAACCAAATACTGAATTTAGATATATTGTTATAAATTTTATGGGTTCAATTAAACACTTTTACTTTCCTAGAACTTTTATTTACATCAAATTATACAGAACAGCTGATCACAATAACATTTCTACATAAGCTCTTCGTCGCACTAACTGACCGCCGCGATTATCGGTCGCTCCTTTATAAAACTTGCATCGAAAGTTCTCGTATAAACAATCATCAATTCTACTGCTGCCGAGCCATTTCGAGATAATTTTTTTTAAAGCTATCGGTGTCGTACTGGAATGAAACCAGGGCCGGCTTAAGGAAATTTCGTTACACCGCCCCCCACCCCCTTTTATTTTGATCGTCCGGGTCAGAAACATTCTCTCCATGGTAGGGAGCGAGTCGATCTAAATGGACCACCTTCAACTTAGCCCTGGGGTTTCAATGGATCCGGTAGACGACGTCATTAAGCCTCTTGACCACCTCGTATGGACCATCCCAGGCGGGTGTAAGCTTTGGGGATTTACCCCTGCTCCGTTGGGGGTTGTACAGCCAGACTTTGTCCCTCTCCTGGAACCCGACTGAATTGGCCTTGAGGTCGTATCGCGTCTTTATCCGGTCACTGGTGGCCAAGATCTGCGTTCGGGTTAATTTGTGTATTGCCAGCATGTTATGTCAAATCGCCAAATCGCAGGGTAATCGCAGCTCCTTTCCGAATAGGACCCTGGCTGGAGTCAGGCCTGTACTATTATGTACGGCAGAGCGATATGCCAGGAATAGGAATAGGGGAATATGCTCATCCCAATCACGCTGGTTATTGCTGACGACCTTGGATAGGTGTTGTTCCAAGGTCCTGTTGAATCTTTCCACCATTCCGCCCGACTGTGGGTGTAATGGTGTTGTTTTCGTTTTCCTTGGTCCCCAACATTGTGCATACCTTCGATTTGAAGTTACGCCCCTGGTCTAAATGTAGTTCCATCGGGACTCCAAACTTGCTGAATAGTTGTTCTACTAGCAGCGTCGCTATCGTGGTTGCCTCTTGGTTGGGTATCCATTGCGACCAGAATGTATTTATTCCCCTTCTCAGACTCGGGAAACGGACCGGCGACATCGATGGCAATTCTCTCAAATGGGACGCTCATATTGTAGTGCTGTATTCTGCCCTTGGTCCGGGTCTTCGGGCCCTTACTGGCTGCACAGGTGTCACATTTCCGGCACCAAGCTCTGACATCTTCAAAGTAATTTACCCAGTAGTATCGCTGGCGAACTTTGTCTAGGGTTTTGGTCATGCCCAGATGGTCCCCGGTAATCCCATCATGTACTTCGGTCAGGATGGCTGGTACCTTTTTCTTAGGAACTACCAGTTGGGACTTGGTTTCTCGGCCATCAGTGCTCTCCCAAACTCGCTTGAGCATTCCATTCTCTACTCTTAGAGAGCCCCATTGGGCCCATAACGATTTCAGCACGCCCGAGTATCTAGCTACCTCGTCCCATCGTGGCCTGGGTGCTCCTCTCGTTTTGAGTGACAAGATTGGTTCGATGTCTGGATCAGCCATTTGGTCCTGGATGCACTGTTCCGTTGTCCAGTCTTCATTGGCCTGCGCTCGGATCTGTCTGATGGAGATACCCTCTCGCTGTTCCGTCTTCAGACAATGTCCGCATTCTGCTCTACACGGACTTCTGGATAGGGCATCGGCATTATTGTGCAAACGGCCGGCACGGTTTTCCACCTTGAAATCATATTGCTCTAATTTCTCCATCCACCTGGCCAGTTGTCCTTCCGGTGTCTTCATGTCCAGCAGCCATTTGAGGGCGGCATGATCTGTTCGGATTAAGAAATGACGACCATAGACGTATTTGTGGAAATGGTCTACAGCCCTTATTATTGCAAGAAGTTCTTTCCTGGTGACGCAATAATTTCTTTCCGGTTTCGAGAATCCATGGCTGTAGTACTCGATGACCCTCTCTTCACCATCTTGCACCTGGGATAGGACGGTCCCCAAACCTATGTTGCTGGTGTCGATGTCTAAAATGAACTTACCGGACTGCGTAGAAATGGTTAGGATTGGGCTGGAACATAGTGCTGCCTTCAGTCGTCTGAATGATGTTTCGCAATCCTGATTCCAACGAAAGGTCTCTTTCTCAGTGGTCTGCCGATGTAGAGGCGCGGCAATGGTGGCAAATCCCTCAACAAATCGCCTGTAGTAGGAACAGAGGCCCAAGAAGCTTCGGAGTTCATGCTTGTCTCTTGGGACTGGTCAATCACGGATGGCTTCTATCTTGTCCTCGTTGGTGCGGATTCCTGACTCGGAAACGACGTGGCCCAAGAACTCTACTTCTTTTTGGAACAAGGAACACTTCTTCGGGTTGAGTCTGAGGTTGGCGTTATTAATTCTGGAGAATACTTCGCCCAGGTTCTTCAGGTCGTCGAATGTTTGACCCATAACTAGAATGTCGTCGAGGTATACTAAGCACGTCCTCCAGGTTAACCCGCTCAGGACATACTCCATTAGCCTCTCGAATGTTGCGGGAGCATTACATAACCCAAAGGGCACGAGCGTGAACTGAAACTGCCCTTTACTGGTGGAGAACGCTGTCTTCTCGCGTGCAGACCAACCTGCCAATATCCACTTTTTAGGTCTAGTGTGGAGAACCAAAGGGAGCCTGCTAGTGTGGTCAAAGTGTCATCGATTCGGGGTAGTGGATAGCTGTCTTTCTTCGTGACATCATTCAGCTTTCTGTAATCCACGCAAAATCGGGTGGTTCCATCTTTCTTTTTAACTAGCACGACGGGAGCAGACCATGGACTGATGGATGGCTCAATAACTCCATTTTGTAACATGGACTCGATGTTTTCCTTGACTGCCTGTTGTTGTCCCAATGGTAGTCGTCTAGGTGGTATTCTGATGGGTTGAGCCTTTCGGATATCTATTTCTTGCTGGATGATGTTGGTGCGACCAGTGGTTCCATCTTGACTGTTAAAAATTTGCCAGTGCTTAGTGATAAATTGCTTGGCTTTTTTCTGGTTCTCTGGTGTCAGGTGTGTCAATGGTCAGCAAACTGTTGTAGGAACTCTTTACTGGGCCCTGTCTCCTTCACCGACGTCTGGTACTCTTCTTCGCAATTGATGATGGTTTCTACTGGCTCGAAACAAGATATCTCTTGACCATTGGCAATTCTGATGTCGTTGTTGGACAAATTGAGGACTCTGATTGGTTTTGTTTTGTCCGGTTTTAACAATAGTCCGTCCAACTAAGTAATCATGAGCTGAGTGTACGGGCTCCACCATTCCAACGCAGCTCCCAGGATTGCTGTCTAGCTGACCATGAATAATCTGTTCCGTTCGACCGGGAATTCTGGCTGGAGATTTTGCTATAATTTTTATGGAGGTCGATGAGCTGTTAATGGGCCGTGTCAATACAAATACCTCCTTTAGGAATCGAAGAACATCATTTCTCGGGTCGAACATAAATCCATGCTGCTGATTAGGTCCATACCCAGAATAAAATCGTCCTCAATATTCGCTACCAGGACCCTATGCCGGATCATGTTGTCACCTATCTATAGCACGACATCTGCCTCACCCTGTATTGACATGGACTCTCCGGTGACTGTTCTGAATTGGATGTTACTGTTAACTGACCGGATTTCTGATGACCTCAAAACCCTGGACGTGGCAATGGACACAGCGGCGCCGGTATCGATGTTGATGGTAATTGCTCGGCCATTGACGGTGCCCCTGATGGCTAGGCTGCTGCTATCTCGGCAAAATCACCGGATGAATACTGTCCTGGAGGCTAGTGGAGAGTTAGTCAGCATTCGCCTCATATGCTGACTGATTGGAGTTTTCCTGGTTGGTGAGGTTGTTGTTTTGGCTACTTCTGGTTGGTGATGGTTCAGTTAGCCTCACTCTGCAGTCCCGTTGGAAATGTCCTGTCCGTCCACATGGGTAACATGCCCCCCTTATGCCAGTTCGTTGTGACTATTCTAGTAGTTTATTCATACCAGCCAACAGCGCTTGCAATGGTGACTCTAGATCTTCCTGGTTGAAGGAAATGGCTCTCACCCTCGGTTTTGACATGTTCATGACTGCCTCTACTTTCAAGGCCCGAAGTAAGGCTTCATTACTTTTCTTGACGCCACTCAGACTTAAATTTCTTTGTACTTCCACATCTTTGATGCCGTATATGAAACTCTGTGTGGCCAACTGGTCATTCGTTTCCTCTAGGTAGGACAAGTGAACTAACCGTGTAATTTCTGCTTCGAATTTTGGAGGCTTTCACCGGATTTTTGCGTTTTTCCACTCAGTTGGACTGATGGCGATGATCTTGTCGAAATTGCCTTGTTCATAGACTGAAATGCTTTGGAGGAGTTCTAGGGCCGGACCTCTTAACGAAATTACCAGAGAAGTAGATTTTTCTTGGTTATCCCATCCATTAGCTGTAGCCACTGCTTCAAATTGCCGTTTATACATGGGCCAAGATGAACTGCCATCAACTGTGGGTGGTTTACTATCGGAACCTTTTGGTACTCACGGTGTTCTGGTATTTTCCTCGCTGTAAGTCCTGTTGCATTTGATCTTGAGCTGTGTCTTGAATTGAACTGATATCAAATTTTACCTGGCTTGGGGTGGAATCGAGATCATCTACTTTTGTATCCACGGTATTTTTGATGGTCTTAATGTCATCATTTAGCTCTTTTATGTCTGACTCAACTATCTGCATTCTTTCATTAACTGTTTCATTAACTTGCGATACTATTTGCATTAATTGCTCAAATTGTAGTTGCCTTTTTTCTTCAGTTTCGCCTTGTTTTTCTGCACATTTCGAGAATAATCATTCCATTAAATTTTGTTGTTTTTCTTCCATGGCAGTGACAAGATTTTGTTGTTTTTGTTCCATGACAGTGACAAGATTTTCTAATTCTATTTTACGTTTTTCATCAAAAGATTTCACTAACCTTTGTTGAATTTCTTCCTGATGTTGTTTCTCTTTCTTGTCACGTTTTTCCAGAATCTGTGGTATTTTTTCGTCTAGTCCCTCCGTAACCTGCTTGACTATTTTTTTGGTAGTTTCGTCCATTTTTTCCATGCTACGGGTTTCTATAAATCAAATTACGATTCTAATCCTGCACTTCTGATCACCAAATTGTTATAAATTTCGTGGGTTCAATTAAAAACTAATATTCACTTTCACTTTTGTAGAACTTTTATTTACATCAAATTATACAGAACAGCTGATCACAATAACATTTCTACATAAGCTCTTCGTCGCACTAACTGACCGCCGCGATTATCGGTCGCTCCTTTATGAAACCTGCATCGAAAATTCTCGTACAAACAATCATCAGCAGCTGCCGAACCATTTCGAGAACAATTTTTTTCTTAAAAGCGATCGGTGTCGTACTTGAATGAAACCAGGGTAGGCTTAAGGAAATTTCGTTACAATATATTTCTTCACAGAAGGTCAAAGAGCCTCAGAGGTATATTCTTCATGGACTCACGAATTCTCCGAGAAGTTTAACAAGGCTAGCCGCCGGCCTCGAGGCACCAAACAAACAACCTCTTGGGTTCCACCAAATATCGGATGAATGTCGATTTCACGAAATATCCGATGAATTCCCATCACATTACTATAACAGCATTTATTTCCTTATCTTGCGAATAATGAATTGCGAATCTTCTCATTAATCTGTTATTACGTATCTATACTAGAGATGTGACAATAGAAATTAATTTTGTACTTCAGACTTACCTGCACTTTATACCAGGATAACTTTTACAGTGAACCATGTAGATAAACAAGTCCAAATGAGATCTCAAAGTTACATTTGATGAAGTATTTGCAAGGGATGGAATGTGTCCCTAGAAACATGGAGCTGATATATTAATTATAATGCTACATGTTTTCTAATATTTATTTAAACTCATCTTTGCATCTGTAAAACAGGTCCTAGGTTAAAAATTACTTAGGGTCCCTAACCAGAACAATCTACAGATTATATGGGACTTTTCATTTAATAAAGTAAAATTTGAAAACTGATGCAAAACTCTTCCTGTTAAGGTCGGACCAGAGCGACAGAAAACACACCAGCTCTTACAGAGTTGAATACTTTGAGATCTAGCATATCTGAGGTTTAGTGTATTTTTCTCACATAGACGCTATCCAAATTTTAGAGGGAGTGTGAGTGCCAGACATTGTATGCTCAAGTCGTTGGTAAATATTATTATATAATGATGAACCATTTATCAAGCTTAATAGCAAACAATTCTGTATTTATTTTTCTTTTCTTCTTCTATTTTACATTTTCAGTTTTTCCTTTCTCAATTTGAAGAGGCTCAAGAGCCCCCGGCAGTCTTGGGCCCCTAGGGGATAACCTACTTAAGGTCATGCATAGTACTCCGAGAAAATTAAAGTTTGGGCTGGTTTATTGGGATATGCTATTGTCGGACCTTTAGTTATATAGCGAAATTTAAATGGCAAATATATGGTGATAGGTGTAGGCAGAGGTTAAATGACCCCTATCTCAATCAGTGGATTGGAAGAAGAGAGTCAATCGAATAGACACCTAGATCCCCGGACCAAAAATCACTCGAGTTTTTCTATGGGGCACCCGAAATCCGTTTTTTTTAAACCGCCACCTTAGTCAATAGAGGAACTACAGGAACGGATGTTTCAATAATAATTGATAATAAAATAATTCATTGTTGTTAAACTTTCCTTAATTAACAATTTAAGGAATTCTTCATGTTTTTTCAGTCCTTAGATATAGCCATTGTAAGTTTTCAAAATTGTCGCCCTGTATAGTAGATGTGAGTGTAATGTATTCAAATAACATTGTATAATCGTAGAAGAAAATCAAGTGTACTATTGAAATAAACATTGTAATGTTTAAAAAAAAAAAACGTACTTCTATCAGTTTATTGTAGTATACAAAGAGAAGAAAATTATTTTGAATGTTCATCTGGGATTTTCTCTCCTCGCAATGGTTTCTGAAAAATACAGATAAGTTAAGTACTTGAATATCAAGGTGTAGTATCTAAGGGCAGTTTGTGGAAACTGTCCGGAACACTAGTTGCCCTCTTATAGAAAAAACTCTCCCACAGGATTAACTGTGAGAAAGTAGGTCTACAGATTTGTCAACTAGTATTCCAGTATAATATGTTGTGTATTTTGTGTTGTACTTATCTGTTTTTTTGTGACGTTTCGATTCCTTATCAGGAATCGTTGTCGAACAATGTTTGTTTGAATATTTTGCACTATATTCGCTTGACTTTTTTTGGTAATGTCAATTGACTGATTAATTGACTTTGAAGTTTCCTTATTGATGTTTATTCGTCAGAATTTGTTGCCATGCAACCGGTATCTCTACAGAAGGTGTCCAAATTTCTCCATTATTCAACAACATGCAGACACTTTCTTTGATTTTTCTTTTTTTGGTATGTTCTTCTTTAAGTAGTATTTTTGTCTTATTCCAGTCCATTTTGTGTGTACCATTATCCGTGAGTACATGATTTGCCAATCTTAATCTGTCTACATGTCTTCTTGAGACGTTGTATTGGTGCTCTTTTGTTCTAATTTGGAGAGGTCTTGATGTTTCACCGGTATATGTTTTTCCGCAGGCACAAGGTACACTGTACACACAATTTTTGGAACTTTGAGTACCGTTTTCCGGTTTTGTTTTTGTCAAATTTGATCTTAAAGTATTATTATTATCAAGACCTCTCCAAATTAGAACAAAAGAGCACCAATACAACGTCTCACGAAGACATATAGACAGATCAAGATTGGCAAATCATGTACTCACGGATAATGGTACACACAAAATGGACTGGAATAAGACAAAAATACTACTTAAAGAACAACATACCAGAAAAAGAAAAACCAAAGAAAGTGTTTGCATGTTGTAGAATAATGGAGAAATTGGGACACCCTCTGTATAGATACCGGTTGCATGGCAAAAACTTCTGACGAATGAACATCAAAAAGGAAACTTCAAAGTCAATTAATCAGTCAATTGACATTACCAAAAAAAGTCAAGCGAATATAGTGCAAAACATTCAAACAAACATTGTTCGATTGTTCGACAACGATTCCTGATGAGGAATCGAAACGTCACAAAAAACAGAAGTACAACACAAAATACACAACATATTATACTGGAATACTAGTTGACAAATCTGTAGACCTACTTTCTCACAGTTAATCCTGCGGGAGAGTTTTTTCTATAAGAGGGCAACTAGTGTTCCGGGCAGTTTCCACAAACTGCCCTTAGATACTACACCTTGATATTCAAGTACTTAACTTATCTGTATTTTTCAGAAACCATTGCGAGGAGAGAAAATCCCAGATGAACATTCAAAATAATCATTTACCTCCTTAATCATTTAGAAACTACTTGAGAAGTAAATTGCTAACAGGTTAATTTTAATGATTATAACTGAATTAAGTTTTGACAACTTACTTCTTTTATAATTTTTGCTGAAACTATAATACCAGTAGCTTTTCGGATAAGTTTAAAAATAGGGATGGCCGAGCGTTTTAAATATAATCGAGTTGACAGGGTTCAAATATTTAATACTTGAAGCATCAATTTTACTTTTATGGTCGGTGTCCATTTCGAAATCTGTATTCCAAGGATTTAAAAAAATGTTTTTTTGTAAGTGATAAGAAATCGGCCTGTCATTCTAGATTCTACGTGCATCATGATTTCAGATTATAGTTAAGCCTATATCAATTTGCTTTCACTATAATTAAGGCTTTCCTTCCATATCAACACTGGTGTTGCGCCTGAATTTAATTTCTCATCTACCCATCAAGTAGGTATACCTACCCTCTAAATTCACATGGACAAATTTTACTAAGTACATTAAAATTAACTGTTATAAATATGAAAAAAAAAAGATTATGAGAGCTAATACGCTTATATAACGTGAGATCATTTATTGAAAGACAACAGTTCAGAACATAACTACTTGAGTGACATCATTATAAAGGGAAAAAAATAGCTCAAGTGAGGCCCTTGTGGCACTCCACAAGAAACTTAAGTCTGCTTCAAAAATATGCCATTCAATCGAACACACTGAGTTCAGAGAAAACAAATCAAGTCCATCATTCAGACTATCCGAAAACTACTTTTTGCCATACAAAATTGCTTCATTTTTTCTACATACTTTTATTGCTACTCCATTTCTCTGGACAGAGCTCAAAACAGCATCTTCATTATCTTCGGCATGTACTATTATTTCAAAATCAATTGGTACATTAGCAGCATCGAAAATTTCTTCTACATATTGCATCATTTTTGGTCCAGAACCAATCCCTAAAAATTGATTGCATATGTAAATATAAAAATGTATTAATGACATTTAAACAGCTAAAATCTTGTGAATGCGTTCACCGAATTCTAAAAACAAATCAACATTATTTATGGAATAAAAAACTCCTTAGAAAATTTTGGGGAATGTAACCCTCTTAAGATACATATTTTGGGGTATAATTTTTGGATAAAAAAATGTCTCTCTGACAAAAAAACTTATTTCAAATTTTTTTCGTCTTTTTTCGGGCAGTTGGATTTAGAGGGGGTAAAACAAAACAAACAGTATATTGGTGGGCTATAGCCCAATGTTATAACATTGAAAATCGGAAAGGTGTAAAAATAATAAGAAAGCCCTAATTAATTTTGGAACTGACAAATGCTCGCATTAACAGAACGCAAAATTAAAATCACAGAAATAAAATGTAAATAAAATATATCACAAGTACTAAAAATAGTTATGAAAGAAATATAAATAGAATATACAAAACACAGATATAATGGAATAATAGTTGAATTCCTGAAATAAAGTAGTTGAGGAATAAGGAATATCCAAACAGTTGAGTATCACTGTTTTTATAACTAGTCAAGCTAGGATATAAAAAAAAACGAGAAAAAGTGAGTCTTAACCGGACCTAACAAAGTGTAATTTCCCTGTTTTGACTGGTAATTTGATGGAGAAATAGTAGCAACATTGTAGACCCTCCACTCTCCACAAAATGAAACCTCCACAATCTCATGGACAATCGCTATGAACTAATTATATTATCGGCGCTAATTCGGGGCTGCAGCAAAGCTAAACGGATGGTCGGCAGAGGGGATGCTACAGATATCGTTGAAACGTTGAATACCTCGGAGCAAGAAGACTACAAACAATTAGTCAAACATTTAGAACTGCCATCCAGCCACACCGGAAAATGTGATAGAAAGGTTAGCAGTGCAAGCGTTTTTGGATGGACTGAGGGTCCACAAGGCCAGAGAAGCATTGACACTAGCTCGACCGACTTAGTGGATGCACTAGCTCGAGCTCTGGAATTCGAGGTGGCGAAAAATACCTGTAGGGGTCAGGCTAGAGTTCGAATCATTGAAGGAGAATCAGAAGATGGCGGAAACGATGAAGCCTCTGTAAGAAAGATAATAGAAGAAGTCCTTACCAAAAAAGACAAGTGAGATGTAGGACACATACGGAGTCGTTGCAAGGAGAGCAACGGAGTCGTG
The DNA here is from genome assembly GCA_034190945.1 of Octodonta nipae. NCBI lineage: Eukaryota > Metazoa > Arthropoda > Insecta > Coleoptera > Chrysomelidae > Octodonta > Octodonta nipae. The sequence continues at coordinate 59,322,617 of CM067223.1, forward strand.
ACTTTCTCGTCGGAAAACTAAGGAGGGTCGATGTGAAGGGGTCATGGTTGAACAGTAGCCAAAAAGCCCCAACTATTAACGCATATGTTGCTTCGCTATGCCACCCTGTTAACAGTGTATTTGTACATGGCCTTATTAACAAGAAGCATCTGCTGGATACAGGTACGACGAAAACAGTTATAAGGCCCAACATTGTTTAGACCAAACGATGATAAAACCAACTGCGAACAGCGACAGGAGAAGCAGCTAAGGTTTATGGTGAAATAGAGGTTGAAATTGTCTTGGGAAACACAACATTTCAACATAGAGCATTAGTGGCAGACATCGAAGACGAAGGAAAAAAGGAACGGACTGGAACATAAAATTAATACCGGGGACGCACAGCCTATTCTACAGACGGCGAGAAGACCCTAGCCAAAAGAGAAGAAGCCGACAGGATAGTCCACGAAATAGAGAAAGAAGGTGTTCTTGAAGCATCCAATAAACCTTGGGCTTCTCCAGTCGCCTACAAGTACCTCTGATTTCCTACTTACTGTAGTCTTAGCAATTGAGGAACTAAGTGAAATTATTCACTTGTATATATCACAAACATTACGGGCGAATATTTTGCACAGGTGATTGAAAATATTTCACCCACCTTTAATTTGCTTAATTTTCGTAGTTTCGTAGTTTTTGTACGAAATTTGGTTTTGACGTAAGCCTTTTTTCCAAAAGGAGGAGGTTATCAATTCGTCTGCATCTTTTTTATGTATGCTCAGTGATTATTTAAAAACGGCTTCGGCAATTTTGATGATTTAAACGGCATTGTATTAAGGAATATTTCAGACGGTTTTTCAGAAAATTACGGTTTTTCAGAAAAAAAACAGTAATTAAGGGACTATATTTCAATTAATTTCAATGAATCTCCACTGTTCCCTTTTAAATGGCTGAATCAATTTGAATATTTTAAGTTGTATTCTACAAAAATATATTCCAGCTTGATTCCGTATATTTTCCTACAACGTAAAACATACACTTTTTCTGAAAAACGAAAAAATATGAGCAGAAAACGGTAAACATCAATGTAAATGTTTCTTTTTGAAACTTAGTTTTTTTTAAGGGGTTGACAGTCGAGTGAAAATATTCCATTAGTATATCGAACGAAAATTTGTTATGCCGGCGATCTTTTCTATATGGTATACGGTTGTAGGTGTGTGTGCGTGCATCGAAATTCGAGCAGTAAACAATGTCGGCGGTTGAAATACAGGGCGGAGTAAAATGACAGTTATACACTTGGAATAAAAATTTTAAAAATAAATGTGATATTGGGTGGAACATAGCAGTGCATATATAGGATGGTGGAAATATAAGGTGGAATAGAATTATAGTTATACAAGGCGGTTCAAAAATATTGTATTGGGTGGCACATAAGTAGTTGCGTATACAAGGTGTTTGAAATAAGAGTAGAGTATAACTATAGTTATACAGAGTGAATAAAAAAAACGTGAACAAAATTGTTAAATAAGCATATGCAGTAAGGATATTTGAGTTATAGGGCGGAGTATAATTACAGTTATATAAAAGGATTCTAAAAATGTTAGAAGCAGTTGAACATACAGGATGATTGAAATATAAAGTGAAGTAGAATTATAGTTATACTGGGTGGTTAAAAAATGTTATATAGTGTGGAACATAAGTAGTTGCTTATACAAGTTGGCTGAAGTATATTTGTTATATAAGCATAAGGAGTTAGGATATTTGAAATATAGGGCAGCGTATAATATAGTTATAGTGATAGGTTCAAAAAATATTAAAAGCAGTTGCATAAACCGGGTGGTTGAAATAAATGGTAGATTTCGCTGATATTTCCAAAACCAGCTGACCGATCGTAAACCTCAAGCAGGATATTGCAAGCACTAAGTTTCCTGCTGTAGGCATAATAGGAACCGAGGCCCCTGTATAGAGAAGCAAAACTGGGATACATTGTAAATAGTTCAAAGTTATCCAAACAATGTATATTTCATAAAAGAGTGGCAGGCATTTGGGATTGAACGTTGGAAGCAAAAGCTTCTTACGAAATATACTTCCCATCTCTCATTATCTCATTGCCTCTGTTTCTCTTTCTATATGTGGTGAAGTAAAATTATAGGCATAGGTGATTTAAACAATAGAAAAATATAAACAGTCAATAATGTGGAGAGGATTAATAAGTATAAAATCATCCTGTGTATGTATACAATATGCAATATAGTGTAAATTAGAGTTTCACTTATAGAAAGTGATCCAAATAATAAAACAAATAAAAAAGTTAAAAAAATATATGGAAAATATTGAGAAAAAAAATACAAATTAGAGTTTTATCACTTAGTCACTAATTACTTCTTTGTTAGTTTCTCTAATGCACCTATAATGGGGTAGAATGAAATTTTGCCATTGGGGGTTTGAGTTACTGTTTTTGCGCTAACAAAATGAACTATTTTAATTCTTTGTTTTCAAGCCCAGAACTACTACCAGATGTTATCTTTAGGATTAGTCCGTAATGAGCTATGAAATTAAAAATACCGTCTATTATTGAAATTCCAGTGAAAGTTTTTGAGAGGTACGCTTGATCATAGCAAGAAAATGCCTCAATTGTCACATTGTTGCCGAAACTACTAACGCATGCTTCGAACCGGCCAACCAAATGGTCAAATGCGACCCCAGACACGGCAAATACATGGCCTATTGTATGTTGTACAGAGGAGACGTCGCACCAAAGGACGTCATCACAGCTATCGCTGCCATCCAGCGTCTACTAGCTGGATTGGAATCAACTACAGTTGTACCAGGTGACAATTTGGCCAAATTACAAAATGCCGTCTGCATGTTGTCCAATACCACAGTCATCGTCGATGCTTGGGCACGTTTGGATCACAAGTTCGACCTGATGTATACAAAATGTGTTTTCGTCCACTGGTATGTATGTAATTGTCATAGAGAAAGGGACAAAACAGAATTTTGTTTTGGCTCAGGGTGGGGCAAAGCAGCAAATTTATGGAAATCTTTTAAGGCTCACAGCGGATTTTTCAGGTCCAGGGGGGCAGCTGCTCCGCATGCCCTCCCCACGGCACGCCCATTGAGGTGACTATTTATCAGAAAATATACATACATGCGTGTTTATTAATAGAATATGAAGTTTATTGAACTTGGCTTCAGATACTGTTGAATAAATAGCTTTATTAACATGACAACACAGCTAACTTTAATTATTTTGGGAAGTTTAAGTTCTAGAAATAACGGGATTAGACATAGAGGCGGAGCTTAAATGACAAGTGGGTAAACAAACAGAAAGTAATCTTGAAAGTAGCATTAAGTTTGGTGGAGTTGTTGTTAGCTATGAGTAGGTGGAAATCTTGACCCTAAGAGCTTATACCTCTGTAGGTAGCCTGCAATGCACAAATATCGTGACATGACTATAAAGAGAGGGCAATTGAGAGAGCAAGCGACTTTTTCACTCGATTGGGAACTGCTTCCAATGAACCACGTCTTCTATGTACTTTATTTATTGCTACTACCCACCAAGTGAGATAACATGATGCTCTCTTTATTACCCTCTCTTTCTAGTCTTATCATGAGATTTGTGCATCGCAGGCTAGAGAGGATACGTAGAAGGTAGGTACACGAGTTTATAGAGCACGACATATTATAAATTGCGGAATTATTGAACTTAATAGTACTTTCTGTTGTAAATTTGTTATTGTTTTTGTTCAATTTTAATTAAATAAATGCACTAAACTCTTTTCTTTCTTATGCAGCTATTTGTAAGCATACTATTTATAATAGTTGTGATAGTAGACACGAGAGGGGGTATCAAAAATGTCAAATCCCAATATGCTAACATTTAAATTTATAAAGAAAGGTTGTGCCAGTTCATTGACGTGTTAGTACAAGAGCTAGCAATGTCTGGAAAACAAGAATTTGAGGTAGGCCAGTTATTTGATATGTTATTTCTCTCACTGTCTCGGCTGGCGGTGGTGGTTGCGTTCATCACTGCGAATCGAACCTGTACAGGTAAAATATAAAATTTTCAAATAATTTTAAGAAGGTTTCTTTTTTTTATTATTATTTTAATTGAACTATTTGACACATGAATCTATTATTGCCGGATATTTCTATTGTTGTTTAAACTGCGCCAATCGCTAATTTTTGAATTAAAAATATATTTCTAAAAAGCCAAAATTAATTTACCAAGCACAATTATTGTTTGGCAAATTAATTTTGGCATTTTAGATGCTTATATAACATCAATTAAGAATTTCAGCCACACTACAATATTTTGAAAAAAATATTCTAAATTAGTTTAAATAACAATAAAAATAACTGGCAATAATAGATTAATGTGTTAAAAAGTTCAATTAAAATAATAATAATTATAGTTTAAAAAACTAAAATAACACGCTTTAATAGCAAAAGTAGAAAATAATTTTTAATTATGAACAATCAATCATGATTAATTACATCAAATTAAAAATATAATAAAATTTAAGTTAAGTTTAATAATTCGATTCAGAGTAAAAATTCATTTCACTATACTTCCATAATTCTCCTCTCATAAATAGTTGCCAATAGAATAATTGTAAAATTTAATAAATCAAGCACCCCACGCTTTTTACTCTGAATCGATTATTTTGTTAATAACTTAAATTTTATTATATTTTTATTTTGAGGTAATTAAGTAATCATTATTGATTGTTCGACTTTCTACTGCTGTAATATAAATTGTTCATAATTAAAAATTATTTTGTACTTTTTAGTTCGATTTGCTATTAAAGACTGCTTTTTTTAGTTTTAAATGTAAGTTTTTAGTCTTATATCGATATCTATAGTACTTACAATGAAAAGCTTTGATTTTAGAATATTTTTCGTTTATCACTAAATACAGGGCTTTTATTTCAAAACAGAAAATAACTGTTAAAATACCTTTAAAAGAAAAAGACAAAAAAAACCGTTAATTTATATTTAGGGGGGGGGGCACCTTTTACACGTATCGGTCACCCTGCAGTTTCAACTCCTAAGCGGGGGTGAATATCACTTCTATAAGTTTAAATAGAAAGGGGTATCATTTGATACCTCTTTTTAAAGGTCTCTTTTTTACCAATTTTTTGACACATCATTTTATTAAATCAGATTAATTTTTAACGAGTAATGACCTAGAATAAATTAAATTTTTAATAATAATTGCCAAATACACCAAAATTTGCAGATTTGCAAAATGGCGGATCCAAGATGGGAAATGAAATTTTTTAAAATCAACCGATTGACGCCAAAATTGGTATATAAGGGTTTTTGGGGTCTCTGAACATGATTCCGGAATTTACAAGTTCAAGATGGCGGACGAAATTTTCGTCTGGTGGGGTATTTTCATCGCCCATATTGGATCCCTCATCTTGAATTTGGCCTATTAGATTCGTGATCGGCAAACCCAAAAACTCACTTATAATAAGTTTGGTGCAAAACGGCTGATTTTTTAAATTTTCATTTGCCATCTTGGATCCGGTATTTTGGGTTTTGCAATTCACACCTCGAATTCGTGATCGAAGACCCTAAAAACCACCAAGGTCATTACTGACTAGAAAATAATCTGATTTAAAAAAATGATGTGTTAAAAAATTGGCAAAAAAGGGACCTTTAAGAAGAGGTTTCACATGATACTCCTTTGTATTTAAACTTTTAGAAGTAATATTCATCCTCGCTTAGGGGTTGAAACTGCAGGATGTCCGATATGTGTAAAATGTGTCCCCCTGTCTTTTTCTTTTAAATATATTTTAACAGTTATTTTGGGTGGCTAGTTTTGAAATGAAAGCCATGTATATATCAATATACCACTTATAAATGCGCTGGCGATTAAAGCTGCTTCTTCAATATTTCAATATATGTATAAGTTCAACCGATTACCGCAAGGTCTACTACTGCCAACTAGAAGGCAAATGCAGCGTGAATAGACGAACTTGAAATTTACATTTGGCATTCAGGCAAGAACAGTGACAAAAAGGCAACAAACGAAAAATTCAACTTAAAGAATTGTATTGTCATCGGCCCTAGACACGTGAGCGAATTTTCAAGTTAATCAGACTTCTTTAAGTTGTTGAAAATTACGTTGAAAGTAAAGTACATATAGATACATACATGTATATAGGTCAATCATTAAAAGCGTGTTAAAAATAGAAACCTTCTTAAAATTATTTGAAAAATGGATATTTTACCCGTACCGCCAGCCAGGTAGCCTGTATGACGTAGAGTGGGAGAGATAGCATATTTAAAAACTGGCCTACTTGAAATTTAGACCAATCACTAGAGATTTTTTCGTGCAAAAAATACTATCAGGATACTTCCTGTGCCATCACATTAAGAATGATTTGTAGTGATATTGTGCTACCTTTTCCATTCGCAACTATGATTTTTTACTTTATTATAAACAATTGAAACAAGAAAATTGCGTTTTTTTTCGTTGCATGTTTATAAAATGAAAAATAATAAACCAATCTCAATGATGTCAACAGGTGAATTGTAAAGCATGGAAATACCAATGAAATGAGCCCGGGATCGATCCGGTAAGATCTTTAGTAACAGGGAAAAACAAAAAATACTGGAAAATTTAGCGGTTTTCTTTATATTATCATAACTCCGTCACTATCGAAGTTGTAGAACTGGGCTTGTGGGAACTGATAGTAATTGATATCTACCTTATGCTTGACTAAACCAGGCGCTATCGGTTTATTAGTTTTTGAATAATTGCGATCTGAAGTTTTTAGTCCACTATTCTTGCAGTGTGTCTCCATGCGACATGGATCGTCAAATATCAATTCAGAATAGAGATGTTCAAAGTAGAGGTATTATTCTACAACGCCTCTATATTCATTTTTCATTAAATGTCTGTGAAATATACGAAAAATGTTAGCAAAAATGACCAAAATTTGGTGAGCGTATGAATGTGTTCGAGTAGTGGGGGGAATACGGTTGTTGAGGGGAACTGCTAACAATAATTATTATCGATAGTAACTGTCACTTTGACAGATGGTGAAAGAATCTAATCGCTAAAAAAACTTCTATACAGAGTGATTTGTTCGATTTTATTATATCAAATGAGAACTGTTTGTTTATTAATATATTTATATGTAAATGGTTTCTTGTTTTTGCTTTAATTTGTGGATTTTGGGTGTACGGAACATCGAAAGAGAGCGGTCATTAGAAAAATTCTTACTTGTGAGGATTTTAAATATTAAAACGATCTATGTATGTGCCTCTACTATATATTACTATACGCTTCCCCTCAACAACCGTGTTTCCCCCACTCCTTGGATACATTCATACACTCGCCCATTTTTTGTCATGTTTGCTAACATTTTTCAGATATTTCACAGACATTTAGTGAAAAATGAGAATAGAGGCTTTGTAGAATGACATCTCTACTTTCAACTTTTGTCAAATTCACGATTGTTCAAAAACTAATAAACCGGTAGCGTCTGGTTTTGGCATACATAAAATAGATGTAAATTACTATCAGTTCCTACAAGCCCAGTTCTACAGCTTCTAAAGTGACGAAGATACGATTTAAAAAAATGCTACAATTTTCAGTATTTTTTGTTTTTCCCTGTTACTAATGATCCAATCGGATCGAGCCTGGGCTCGTTTCATTGGAATTTTCATGCTTTACGATTGACCTGTTGACACCATTGAGATCAGTTTATTATTTTTCATTTTATAAACATGCAACGAAAAAAAAAAACGTAATTTTCTTGCTTCAATTGTTTATAACAAAGTAAAAAACCATAGTTGCGAGTGGAAAACATAGCAAAATATCGCTAGGAATCTTTGCTAATGTGATGGCACAGTCGGTATCCTGATAGTATTTTTTACACATTATCAGTTAATTTTTGCTCTATTGATTGGTCTAATTCTCTCTCGAAAACGTTGCTAGCTCTATATAGCTCTATATAGCTAGACTATATATTGTCATGAAAGAATCATAGAAATCTGTAACCAATTTCGGTTAAATTAGTGCACATGTAAATATGAAATATAGAACTTTCGTCTTTATAAAGTGTGGACAATAAAGTATATCTAGTAACGAATACTAAGGAAACAAATTACTATTCTAAAGAAATCAGAATAAGAATGGAAATGTCTAGAACTGCCGTTAACAATATGAAACTAGGCAATTATTATGCAGTAGAGATTTGAATTTAAGTTTGAGAGTGAGTCATTTTGTCCGACGTGGAAGCTTGGATATTAAACAGTGATGGGCAAATGTGTGGAACCAAGTAAATATTTATGGAATTATTAGAGATATCAAAATGAAATTTGGAAGGTGGATACTGCAGTAGATTGCCTATTTGTTTCCATTTTTTTTAGAATTTTGAACTTCCTGTTTTACCGGAAGTAATGTCGATTTTAAAATTTGCAATGAAACACCCTGTATAGTATTTTAGTTTCTGATGAAACATTTATTGCAAATACAAAAATATCGGGTTTGATATTGTTTACTTCAATACCTACCGAGATATCAACAGAAAAGTAACTAAGGAATGGAAAAATTCGATGGTAGCTAAACTCGGTTCAGATTCCATTTACGCCCGATATAAACAAACCGCTAGGTAAGGATTTGTTTTCTATTGACCAATCGGTGGCATTATACCGTCACAGTCAACAGCACTGCTTGTTCCATAGTCGAATACACATGCGTTTGTTTAAATCAGGCGCAAATTAAATCTGAATCAAGTTTAGTAGTCCATGAAACAGTAGTTGTCGAAATAAGTTATTAGTTTTTTTTTATTTGAACGCGTATCCGAGTGAAGTTATGATGATTGGGTATGGGGAGAGGAAAAGGACGCATCGAGAAGTTTGTGACCTTTTTAACATTGTTCATCCGAATACACAAATATCCCGTTCAGTAGTGACGAAAACTTTGGAAGGTACGACAGTTAGCAATTTACCAAAAAGTGGACGGTTAAAAAGTGCAAGTAATGAAGGTGTAGCTCAAAATGTTGCTATATCTTTGGAAGAAAATCCTCACTTATCCACTATCCGACCTCGCCAATATGCATGTAATTAGCCGTCGTTCAGTAGGAAGGATATTAAGGCGAGAAAAATATCATCCATACAAAATTCGCCTCGTTCAAGAACTCTCCGAAGACGATTTCGACAGACGTTTGCAATTTTGTGAAACGATGATGGATATTTGTAACCGTGATAATAATTTTATAAGAAATGTGGTGTTTTCAGACGAGGCTACATTTTGTTTAAATGGTACGGTTAATCGACATAAGTTTTGTTACTGGTCACAAAGTAATCCTAATTGGGTACAAGAGGCTCACACACAACATCCCCAAAAATTGAACGTTTTGAGCTCTTGGAGACACAAATTATTTCGGCATTGGAGGTAAATGGACAATTACCAAATAATATCTGGTTTCAACAGGATGGAGCACCACTTCATTACGAGATCATTTAGATAGGACATTTCATCACAGAAGGGGTACTTATGAATGGCCTGCACGAAGTCCCGACCTTAATCCACTAGACTATTTTCTGTGGGGTTACTTAAAGTCTAAGGTTTATGTTGATAGACCAAATAATTTGCAAGAATTAGCTGCAAGAATAACTCAATACATCCAGAGAATTACACCAGAAGTTATAGCTAATGTTACTAGAGAATTTAAAAACCGACTTGCTTATTGTCAAGAAGTAAACGGTTCTCAGTTTGAACATCTAATACATTAAGTTTAGTTAAGTTAAGTTTCAATGTTTTGAAAATCACTTTCATTTAGTTAATAATTATGATTATGTATTTCTTTAATGGATATTAGATTTTTCCTTTCCTTAATTACTTTTCTGTTAATATCTCGGTAGGTATTGAAGTAAACAATATCAAACTCGATATTTTTGTATTCGCAATAAAATGTTTCATCAGAAACTAAAATGCTATACAGGGTGTTTCATTATAAATTTAAAATCCACATTATTTCCGGTAAAACAGGAAGTTCAAAATTGTAAAAAAAATGGAAGCAAATAGGCAATCTACTGTAGTATCCACCTTCCAAATTTCATTTTGATATCTCTAATAATTCCAGAGATATTTGCTTGGTTCCACACATTTGCACATCACTGAATAAACAATGCTTGAATAGATTGGAAGCCTTTGAGATGTGGTCATACCGAAGAATTCTGGAAAGAAGGAGTGACAAACAAACAAGTGACAGAAATGATGAACAAGCAGTCAGAAATAATATATACAGTTAAAATAAGAAAATTGCAGTATCTGTGCAATTTTATACTAGCAAAAAACTAAAAATTGCTACAAATTTTTTCCTGTTGCCTCAAAGCTACGAATTGCATTCGCAAAGAAGATGGATAAGAAGAAGAAGAAATAAATTCAGTTACCTGGTAGCATTGATATAATATGTCTTCCTCCGTAACTCGGTGGGGGAAGTTTTGACCTATATGCAATGTCTTTTGCTTTAACAGTACCCGCAAATGTATCCGCCGCAGTGGCAAAAAACTTTGCAAATTGTTTAACATGTTTCACCTTCGAACTAATATTCATTGTAGAAAATTCACACACACACAATACTAAATAAATTGTTTCAATTTCCTAGTGTAAAATTGTAAATAAATCCGTTATCAGTTGATATATCGTTTCATTTAATTAAACATGTTGCTTCGAACTGATAAGAATTATTTAGTCTTATCTAGAATATAAGACTGTAGCTGTTACAAAAAAAAAGCCGTTGGAAAAAGGAATAACCGCAAAGACTAAATCTTTTGCTCATTGTAATTTTTTAACTATTGATCAGTTGGCGAGTTTGTTTGATATAATATTTATAGCCTTTACAGTATAAATCAATTTATTATCTTTAAAGTTCGTTGGTTTTTATTTCCCAACTAACGACGATAAGGATTTATCGAGTATATTTAATATGTTTATTTTGATTACAAATTACATTTGTTTATATATTATATACCCATATGCATCGAAAATGTTTCCACAACCCTAGCTGAAATTATTTATTACTAGCTAGCACGCCATTGAAGAAATGCCTAGACAAATGGTTATGAATGCATGTTTATCTCTAATTCATCGATGCAGGCCCTGCATTAATAATAATGGTGGAATATTCGAAAATTTATTTTAATTTGACTTAAATCAAGGCTTTTTCATCGGTTTTTAGTTTTTTATTTTGAGTTAAATCATAAGTATGTAATGTTTTAGTTGTTTACTTTCTGGGAAATAACACCACAAGTCACGTAATTTCTGTATATTTCCAAACGTTGCGGAGTCACAATTCTAAAATGTAAAATTAAAATGACGTAACAAAGAGAATTTAATTTAATAATATACAGGGTAGTACAGAAACTTCTAGAGATCACATAATAAAAAAGTCTCTTTCAAATTTGAAGAATTTGACAGGGGTGATCTTTAGAATTTTATGTGGCGCTCCTAGGTGCGACTTTCATTATAAGATAGTGCATTCGCCAAAAAATGCGATCAAAGAATTTTGTTGATTCAGTGACCCCATTAAAATCATAGGGGAAAACCTAGAAAAAACCTTATGAACTATCCCGATATTGGGTTGTTCATAAGGACATGACCATTAGAAATTTCTTTCTTAATTATCGGCAACCAGGAACGATTGAACTCCTAATATCCGGTTAGTTCATAAGGTTTGTCCTAGGTTTTCCCTTATGATTTTAATGGGGTGACTGAATCAACAATATGCTTTGATCGCAAAAGCACTACATGAAGAGTACCTAAAACGTTGTTTCAGCAGAAAGGTTCGGAAGTTAATGCTTATTTTTTTGGGAAATGATAATATTATTACAAGAAAATTATTAGAGAATTTAGAATTATTTCCAATCTGGGGAAATTTTCAACATTCTGAGATCGATTACGGGCGAATACCGCAAGTAGCGCCCCAGTTGAAAGTAGCTTCAATATAATTAAGCGAAACTCAATTGAACATATTAAGCATCTAGTAAAAATGAGACTTGTCATAGCTGATCTGGGGAATTCAACTAAAATTATTTCATTAAAAGATTAAAACATGGATAATACCTACATTGTTTGTGATAAGAGTACATGTAAATCAATATGTTCGATTATACATGAAGGTGTGTATGTAAAATAGATGTTGTTAAACTAAAGTGACTTTATCTGACATTGAAAATTGAAAGAATTTGGGACGTTCAAAGGAAAAATAAAAACAAAATAATTTAGTCAAGTGCGAGTTGGACTCTCATACTAAGGGTATTTGATACATTGTAGGTGAATCCTTCTGTTATTTTTCATTTTTAGACAAGCAGGGAATGAGTGCATTTTCTGACATTTACCCTAATATCTCTTAAAGAAAGCGTTATAAATTTATAAAAAACATACACTTTTATTTTCCACACATAGACTTTTTATTTTATCTGCTACATGATTTGCTTGATTTTTATAAAAATATGTAGGTATTTAATTTCTAATTTGTCCCCCAAAATTAACACTACAGTTTTTTTTACTAATAAACTTTCAGGGAAGCCTTTTATAATCTACTATTTGAATTGTAGGGCTCTGTAGATTGGAAGATAAAGGGGGAAATAGATCAAGTTTTAAATAATAAATTATTAAATCTTTTAGATAAATTATTTAAAAATACAAACAAAATATATTTTTCAAAATTTTAGTTAGTGTAGTTTCTAAAGTATTTGTCCCCAAAATTAATATTGGGGTTTTCCACTGATTTTTCTTATAAATTTCAAGTGAGCCCCAATACCCCTAATTATTTTCAGAATTTTAGGTAGTATGGTTTCAGAAATAAAGCAGGAAATGAGAGTTTTTTATACAGTTTTTGTTAATATCCTGTAAACAATTAATTTTAAAAATATGAAAAATATATATTTGCATTCCTCATAATGAGACTTTTCATTTGATGTATTGCATGATGCGTTTAAAATGTTATTTTTTTATTTTCCGTTTAATTCTATAATTTTTCCCTCAAAATTAACATTACGGGTATGTCCTTATTTTTCCTGTAAACTTCAAGTAAGCCCATATAAGCCAACTTTTTTCTTACAGATCGCAAATAAAACGGGGGAATGAGTAATTTTCTAATATTTTTGTTAATATCATTTAAATAATTTATTTTAAAATCTTTCAGTTGATGTATTGCATGATGCGTTAAAAAATATTTTTTTATTTTCCGTTTAAGTAATTCTACAATTTGGTTCCTAAAATTAATAATAGTTAGTATTTGGGGAATAAAGGGGGGAATGGGTATTTTTTCAATATTTTTGTTTATATATTTTAAAATATTCATTTTAAAAATATGAAAAAAACATATTTGTATTCGTCATAATGAGCCCTTTAATTTGATATATTACATGATGCGTTAGAAATAATTTTAATTGTTTATTTTCCATTTAATGCTGTAATTTGGCCCCTAAAATTAATATTAGTGGTTTATCTCTATTTTTCCAGTAAAGTTCAGATGAGGTCCTATATCCCCATTTGTTTTTCAAATTGCTACGTCTTATAGTTTCGGAGGTAAGGGGTGGAATGGGTAAATTTTTAAATATTTTTGTTATTATCTTTTAACTAATTTATTTTAAAAATATAAAAACATATATTTGTATTTGTTATAATGAGCCCTTTTATTTGATATATTACGTGATGCGTTAGAAATTCATTTAATTTTATATTTTCCATTTAATTCTGTAATTTGCCCCCCCAAATTAATAGAAGAGGTTTCTCCTTATTTTTCCGGTAAGGTTCAGGTGAGGGCCTATATCCGTAATTTTTTTCAGGATTTTACTTCTTATAGTTCTATTGATAAGGGGGGAGGACGGTCAATTTTTTAGTTCCCCCCCAGAAGTACCCCTAAAATCAAAATTTCTTGATGTACAATATGTAATCCTGATCGGGTCACTAAACTATACACTAATAGCAAATTTCAACCATCTCTGTCCAGTAGTTTAGGAGAAAATTGCTGTGATGTGAAACACGGAGAAATTCGGAGTGATATTATAAGGGTATCTGTATATTGTATTTACGGAACCCTAACCGCGAAGGCAGAAAATGGTACTCGTACTGCAGTTTCTGCGCTATAGATAAATTTAGCGGTAGGTTACCATAAATGTAAGTATCTCATACAACAAGAATTTTCACAATTTTTTTGTCGTTTGGTACCTGCAGCTCAGTCTTTACAAGGGTAAGATCAGAAGAGTATTTGTATGAGTGGTTAAACGACTGAGTCTGAACCATTAAATATAAATAAAATAACTGGAAATAGAGAAATTAATTCGGGAAGAAATAAAAGGCCAAAGTAGCCGACGCGACGGCCCGCAAAATATTTAGGCGAAAGACTTGCTTATATTGTCAATTCTTTGAGATGCGATCGTAACAAAGTAATACCAGTAATTAAAAATTATAATCATCCCGATTTACAGTTATCCAAATTACAGAACAAACACACGTGTGTATATTTGACAGTATCCAGTATCCTATACCTCACTATTTTTGAGGCGACAGATTTTGAATTTTTATTAAGAAAGGTAAGACTCATTTTTGACTCCATCTACTAATAACAATCGATTTTTAACTAAGGCAAAAATGCACAATAAATTATTTGTGAAGTTACACTTTCGGCATCTTATTTTCTAAAGCTTAATTCAGTATAACACAAACAATTCTAATTTAAGAAAAGTCCCAATAAAAATATTTAGAATGCATAAACAATTTTATCTGAAAATGCATTGGTTGTTATGAAAATTCCAGAAATTGGTATGATAAATGTGCAAAATTGATCTCACGATAGAGCACAAAATAACTGAAAAATGTATTTATGAGAATTTCTTTCCAAAATCGTACTTTATGTTTAAATATTTATATCATCTAAACAGAAGATATGTTTGGGCATTTGTAACTTAATGATAATAGGAATAAGTTAAATCAATCACAGAAAATCTCCTGTGGCAATTTTCTTTAACAGATCATTTTTTGATGTTTATCAATTCCTATTCTTTATTTATTAGAAATGGTAGAGAATGTTTATATGTTTTGTTCTGTTTTGAAAAATTTGTTGCTATTTTGCAAATAAATTGTTAAATACGCACTCAAGAGCTTACCTTAATTGACAATTGACAACTTTCAAGATTTTTTTCTCACAAACCATACATTTTTTGACATGTATCAAATAAGACATTTTTATTTATACTACCTACCGAAATATCTTGGCTGGTGGTGAAAAGGGTTGTTTTCAATATAAGCTACAAGCAACTAACTAGCAATAATATACGACACCTAGAACAACTTGAAATCTTTTTCAGTTAGTCAGATATAGCTATGAGACTGTTACTTGGGATGGGTTAGAGCAAAAAAATTCTCTTGGGTACAAAGTGAGCAATTGATTAGCAATAAAATTGGGTACCAAGAGCAATCTTGTATGTCCGATGTGGCTTATCCACATATTAGTTAGATTGGGTAAAAAGTGAGCAATATAACTTGATATCTCTATTATTTGCTGAGATATAACTATGTCTGATGTAGCTTAAGACTTATTAATAATGAGCAATAATTAGTAAAATTGGGTTCTTGTAATCCCTATTAGTTGTTGAGATATAACTATGTCAATAATTTATAATTATTAATAATAGCAATATTTTTTTTAGCAGCAAAAAAATAGCAATAAATTAGCAATAAAATATGCACATATTCCGAATTTGGTGGGAAGCTGAAGCTGGCGGCAAGAGCTTAGAACCAAGGACGTAACATGCGCGCCGCTCTTTAGAAATAATGATTGAATGTGATCGTTTTAAATAGAACGGCGAACAGTAAGCCATATTTTTACTAAAGAATTAGAAAATTCGAGATTATTAACCTGAATCATTTGCGAATTTATTAAATGTATAGAAATCTGATTTTACACTGTGTACTTTTTCGTTGTAATGATTCATTATATACCTATCTGCTGGGCAAATCAAATCGCTCATCATATTTCGCTTCATTGAAAACGTTGTATCTTTGGTCTGCAATTTATCTCAATATTATTTTTTTACACAACCTCGAATTAGTCAAAACTCTAAATCTGTTTGCCCATTATTTGCGAATTTAACAGATGCAAGTGAGTGCGATATCGTGAAAACCTTATATCTTCGATCTGCAAGATTTTTGCTTGTCCTAATTTTTTAGACACGGTTGGAATAGTCTTCGTAATGAACAAAATCAAATACCTAAGCTGTTTGCAAATTATTCGCGAATTTAGCAGATGAATGAAGAATTAAATTATTTTAAAAACGATATATTTTCGGTCTGCAAAATTTTTGATGTTCTCAATTTCTTACACATGTTCGGAATATTTTCCTACACAAGTTCTTTAAAGTCCCAGAGCCGTTCGCGAATTATACGCGAATTTATGAGTTGACGCGTGGCGGCCAGATCGAAATATAGCGAAAACGATATATATTCGGCCTGCAAAATTTCTGACGTTCTGAATTTCTTACACATATTTGGAATAGTGTTCTGAACAAGTACAATCAAATCCCAAAGCCGTTCCTAAGTAATACGCGAATTTATCAGACAAAGCGCGGCGGTCAGATCAAAATGTCGCAAAAACTATATATCTTCGGCCTGCAAAACTTTTGACGTTCTCAAATTCGTATATACATTCCGAATAGGTTTTTAAACGAGTACAATCAAATCCCAAACACGTTCGTGAATTATTCGCGAATTTATTAGGCGACGGCAGATCGAAATATCGCGAAAACGATATAACTTGGGCCTGCAAAATTTCTAACGTTCTGAATTTCTTACAAATATTTGGAATCGTGTTTTGAACGAGTACAATCAAGTCCCAAAGCCGTTCGCGAATTATTCGCGAATTTATTAGATGACGGCCAGAATAATTCGAGAACGGCTTTGGCCTTCATTTAACTTGTTCAGAAAATTATTCCGAACGTGTGTAAGAATTTGAAAACGTTAAAAAATTTGCAAACCGAAGATATATCATTTTTCCAATATTTTGTTCAGACCGTCATATGATAAATTCGCGAATAATTCGCGAACGGCTTTGAGACTAGACTGTACTCGTTTAAAAAGTTATTCCGAATTTCAAAACCGTAGATATATCGTTTTCACGATATTTCGATCTAGGTGTCGTCTAATATTTTCGTTTTTGCGATATTTCTATTTGGCCGCTGTGCGGCATCTCATAAGTTCTCGTATAATTCGCGAACGGCTTTGGGACTTGACTGAACTCCTTCAAAAAAATATTCCAAATATTTGTAAAAAATTGAGAACAACAAAAATTTTGCAGACTGAAGATACATATATCGTTTTCGAAATAATTTAATCCTGCATTCATCTGCTAAATTCGCGAATAATTTACAAACAGCTTAGGTATTTGATTTTATTCATAAAGAAGACTATTCCAACCGTGTCTAAAAAAATAGGACAAGCAGAATCTTGCAGGTTGAATATATAAAGTTTTCACGATATCGCAAACAGCTTAAGAGTTTTGACTAATTCGACGTTTTGTAAAAAAATAATATTCAGATAAATTGCAGACTGAAGATATAACGTTTTCAAAGAAGCGAAATAGTCCCCAATGGCTCTGAAGAGCGATTTGATTTGCCCAGTAGATAGGTATAATGAATCATTACAACGACAAAGTACACAGTGTAAAATCTTGCTTAAGAAAATTTTAATAGTTATTAAGCATATCAGATTTCTATGAATTTAATAAATTCGCAAATGATTCAGGTTCATAATCTCGAATTTTCTAATTCTTTGGGCATGGCTTAATGTTCGCCATTCTATTTAAAACTATCACATTCAATCATTATTTCTATAGAGCGGCGCGTATGTTACGTCCCTGGTTCTAAACGCTGGCCGCTGAGTGTGTTGGCCGCCAGCTTCAGCTTCCCATCTTAGGTACATACCTAGATAAACAAAAAATATTTATTTTAAGAAAATTTTATGTTGGAAGAGAGAAAGTAACGTACTTACACACTCACGGATGCTACAACAATATAAGACTTAATATTCAAAGTTAAATAACCTAATATTATATGATAAAAATAAAAGTTTATTGACATTTGGTCATGAAAATTACCTCTTCTGTCGTCATAAATTTGAACTGTAGCACTGAACAGTTGCTCACTAGAAACAATACTAAGTAGGAGGAGCTGATAAATATTTGGTTGCTACCTGCCTTAAAATATAAATATGGACTAGAAGCCCAATATTGACAAACTGACAGCAGTTCTCAGCAACAGGGGTTCTTTTCAGTATCAAACAAATTGTCAGAACATTGTTGTTCGAATCTTCCAGTTTGATCACTGTTGAAGGCATTTTTTCGTGGGTATCCCATAAATCGTCATTGGCGGATTCATTTTCGGGAGTAGGATTTGTTGTTGAAGAAGAAGATCCAAGTTCATTCACATCTACAGCCAAATGCGTTGTTAGATTTTTTTTATAATTGTGACGTCGAACAACCAAAATTTTAGTAGTTTTAATTTAAGTCAAATACTTTGCTTTAAATCGTGTATCGACTAGATTGGCAACAAACAACTATAAAGTATTTTTTGCGCAAGCAAACTGCACGTTTACAGAATTACACAAGTGACTTTTCAGGACTCTTATATTTTCAGACTAAAGGTTTTTCAGAGCTGGTTTTGAATATAACATTACAATCAATGGTATAATCAACGACACTGTTGAAGGATCACTAGAAATATTAATTGTTGCTTGATAAAAACATTTCAATACGGTTATACGGTTGCTTATATCTACCCATTCATCTACAGTTGGAGCTTCCATTCATCCGCGTTTTCCTATGTACACATTTACTGCAGTCTTCTGGACTGCTAGCCTCTCTATCAAGTAAGTGCTATTCCACCGTTTCGACGTATAGTATGAGGGCGTCTTTGGGTAAATCAGAGGTTTCTAGTATTTTATGTAAATATCGAGCTTGTTCACTTTTTGAAGTGTGAATTTTAGGTTCATTAGAACAGCATCTTTAAAACTTACATCCAATAGAAATAAAGTTTCCATAACGCATAAGCACATTTATGTTGTAAGCATTATCACGAATATTCATATATCTTTTTCTTCTATATTGTATTCGCTAATAATTTCTTTGATTTTTTCTGTATAATCGTGTTTCATCGTACTAGTTGCCACCATAACTTTATTCCTTTTTGAACCATTAATGAAATGGGCCGTGAAACTCAAAAGGAACCAAGTAAAACTTATCCACTCACTTTTTCTAATAGCAGTGTAACTTTTTCTTTCTTTATCATAAGCACGTTCTAAAATATTCTCCGACTTTTTTCGATATTTCGATGGAGTTTCAGGATTTGAAAAATTAAGACGGCAAAATACTTCTCCTTGAATGAGGTTATCAGGAAGCATGTCTACGACGATGACGTCCATGATACATTTCTCAATTCTCTCAGAAATCGGATGATCATCTGGCCATAGTAAAGCTATTTTTTACCGATTATGTATGGTAAAGTATATTGCTGTCTTTTTTATATATTGGTAAACACATATTTTCTCAGAGTTTCTTTTTCTCAAACTCTGGTATGTACCATGGGCTTCACAATAACCTTCCGATTCGGATTTATAAATTTTCGCTAAATGGTTCTTCATGTTTGTTAATGTTTTTTTTTGGTAGACCTAGGTACAATAATTTATTGTTAATAATACTAATAATAATTAAAATAAATTCTGCATATATTACCTACAACTTTATCATTATTTTTCATAAAATGGTCCCACATGGTATTTAATCTTATAGTTAACATTATACTTGTAACCATTTAAGAAAACGTTGATTTTATTGTAAACTGTAATTTAAATTTACAATATAGGATAGAACATTTTGGATAAACTTAGAGGTTATATTTTTTAATTAATGTAGTTTAATTTTCACAAAGATTTTTAGTATTTTTAATAGCTCAAGCTCTAGAAATATTAATTTTTAATTATTTGGTAGACAAAGCGTGTTTTTTCTGCAAATTTATTTTAAACCTTCTGTGAATTGAAGATGTTTGTCAATACAAATGTAGTGAACAGATGAGTTTACTATTTTAAATCCAATTACCCATTTAAAAATGCTTGCCCTCTAGGAGTTTTAATATCATTGGTGTTATCTTGAACAATTTTCTCATTTAAAATTTTTTATATTTCTTACACATACCTTCCTTTTGAGATTGATCCCATGACGATTGTTGTTGTTCATCCATAGTTTGTCACACAATTTAGAAGCTACTTTAGGTACTAAGAAGTCTGTTGTTGCAGTTATGTTAGATATAGAATTTCCTTAGTGTCGGAAGTACCAAATGTAAATTTAAAGAGAAGGAACATCAATTCTATCCAACAAAACCGAAATTCATTGAAAGCCGCCTGTGTAGTTCGAAACAAATAAGCAAACACCACCACCTTGCTAATGTTCTCTATCTTCTCTATACACAGTGCATTCCGGAATATTAATAATACTGTCACTTATTTCTGTCTTTAACCAAGTTTCACTTAAAATGATAATACCAGGTTTACAAAATTCACAGAACAGAAGTTCTTTGTTCGATATTAAATGTAAAAATATCTGTATTGAATCTGTTTTGATTTGAAATATGAAAGAATATGAGTTATTTTCCTGAATATTTCATCTTATTTGTTTTGTGTAATTTTTCTAGAATAATTAACATAACAAAAAAAAAATAATAAAAATCTGTATTACCAACGTTAATAACATATCATAAAAAATATATCTGATTAGAATGTTGGTATCCTCATTGTCCTTATACCTTGGTAAAGATTTTTCTTAATATTTTCTACTGTTTCTCTACCAGTATTTGTACCACCAATGTCAGGAGTTCCAATTTTATCATACACTAAGGTTTTGTAAATGGCTTGATGAATCAATTCTGCATGTTTGTCTTTTTTCAGATACTGTAACATTCTCCTTGACGCATTTAACATTGCTACTGGATTTACAAATTCATTATCTGCAAGAATATATAAAGTTGCAGTAAATAACGGCTAGAACGGTGTTATTAAATGGGGGTTGAGATTTTTGGAGTTATATCCCAGCCAATTCTAAATGAGTTAATTTGAATTCATTTCAAAGACATAGGTACTCAAGAAGTCGTAGAAATTATATCTTTATTTTAACTAAGAGCTCCTATGGACATATATTTTTTTAAGTTCTGAACAATCCGGAAATTTATCATGAAATTCGAATAATGAAGAAATCTTTTTTTCACTTCCTTGGGAAATAGGAGTAATGAGTATTTTCTGAACTTCTGTTAAAGTTTACATGGTCCTATTCGAAATCCACAAAGAACTGCACAGTGAGTGAAGTGAAGTCGCTGCCTTAATTATATGTTTTTATATCTCAATAGTGCCATTTATGTTCTATTAATAATAACATTTTATAATTTTTTTACACGCAAGAAAAATTGAATCATTGCTAAAATTTGCCAATGTAACTCCAGCTAAAACAAGCAGTGATTGATCCCACAACATAAGTATCATTTATTTATATACAGAAATAATGGGTGATTGTATTGTTCATTTTCCCTCAGAATAATCTTTAAGGAAGCATTTCTGCAGAGGCAAATCTCATTACTACACTTTGTTCTCCATTTACAAATGCCACATACTTACCTGTTACTCAAAAAACTAAAGAGAGAAAACCCTAATGTACATGAAAAATAACTACAAAAGAATTCATCGCAATATTGTTTTTCAAATATCAAAAAATGCTGTCTTTATGAGGTCTTTTATGAAATATTGGACGTATTAAAGAAATAATTTATTTTGACACTGATCTGGACATCTAAATCGTAAACACGAACTCTTTAAGAATCCATAATGACTAATGATGTTTTCATCACAACATTCTCGTGACGTTAAATAATTTTATTAACCGTTTAATTTACATATTCTGTTAAAACCCGAAGACCCGGACCAAGGGCAGAATGTAGCAATACAATGTGGGCGTCCCATTTGAGAGAACTGCCATCGATGTCGCCGGTCCGTTTCCCGAGTCTGAGAGGGGGAACAAATACATTCTGGTCGCAATGGATTACTTCAGCAAATGGCCAGAGGCATATACGATACCCAACCTAGAGGCAAACTCGATAGCGACGGTGCTAGTAGAACAACTATTCAGCAAGTTTGGCGTCCCGATGGAACTACATTCAAACCAGGGGCGTAACTTCGAATCGAATGTATTCCAGAAGATTTGCACGATGTTGGGGATCAGGAAAATGAGAACAACACCATTGCACCCACAGTCAGACGGAATGGTGGAAAGATTCAACAGGACCTTGGAACAACAACTATCCAAGGTCGTCAGCAATAACAAGCGTGATTGGGATGAGCCTTATCCCCTATTCCTGTTGGCATATCGCTCTGCCGTACATAATAGTACAGGCCTGACCCCAGCCAGGGTCCTATTCGGAAAGGAGCTGCGATTACCCTGCGATTTGGCTTTTGGCTCCCTCGAAGAACCTTCCCAAGACATCGACGATTATGCCGACCAGCTCCGACATAACATGCTGGCAATACACGAACGCAGATGTTGGCCACCAGTGACCGGATGAAGACGCGATTCGACCTCAAGCCCAATTCAGTCGGGTTCCAGAAGAGGGACAAAGTCTGTCTGTACAACCCCCAACGAAGCAAGGGTAAATCCTTAAAGCTTACACCCACCTTTGATGGTCCATACGAGGTGGTCAAGAGGCTTAATGACGTCGTCTACCGGATCCGTCGAAACCCCAAGGCTAAGTTGAAGGTGGTCCATTTAGATCAACTCGCTCCCTACCATGGAGAGGATGTTTCTGACCGGGACGATCAGAATTAAAAGGGGGGCAGTGTTACGAAATTTACCTAAGCCGACCCTGTTTCATTTCAGTACGACACCGATCGCTTTGAGGAAAAAACATTGTTCTCGAAATGGTTCGGCAACTGAAGAATTGATGATTGATTTTACGAGAATTTTCGATGCTGGTTTTAAAAGGAAGCAGCCCACGATCGCGAGTCAGTTAGCACAGCGAAGAGCTTATATGTAATGCTATTGTGATTTGAATCAGCTGCTCTGTATAATTTGATGTAATTAAAAGTTCTAGAAAAGTGAAAGTGAATATTACTTGTATAATTTTAAATTTAACCCACGAAGTTTATAACAATATTTCTCTTAGAATTATTCTGGCAAGTCTAACTATCGGGAAACTTCTTTCATGTGTTCTGGAAGCTTTAAGGGAATTCCCAGTAACGACAGCGGTCGGATTCCCAGAAGTATCGGAATAATGTCCCTTCCACGAATTGGTTGATGGCCGATTGCACCAGCTGTCCGAGAATTCTCGTAACAGTATAAACTCTTCAGTTTTCCAATGTTGGTTTATCAATAATGATTGGGTCATCTGGTGAAGGAATATGACCCTTTAAAAAAGGTCGTTCATGAGTTTAACTGTGATTTGTTGAAAATTATTTGAACAGTCTTTATTTTTAAAGCATTAGGCCAAAGAAAATCTTTTCAGTTAATAATATTGTTTTAATTACAAAATAAATATATAAATAATTATTTTTTTTTGTAATTTCGAGTTTCGATTCTATATTGTAAGGGCAAACTGACGAACCTGAGCGTGTCGTAGTTCAGTTGTGAACCTGACAAATGACCTTGGAATTTTGGATTGAAAATTTGTACCACCAGTAAATTTGTTTGTACCCTAATGGCTTTTTACATATGATCATTAAAATAGGGTAACAAAAGGCATTAATTATTCCCCAAAAATATATCGGCAGTGGATTGTTAAACGTTAGTATCCGAATGTATCACCAATTTTTCATTTGTCCCTAAAAAGCATTTTATTTAATGAGCCCTTGAAAGGGCGCTAAAAACGAGTGAATTTGGCAATGGACCTTGGCATTTGGGATTTTCGCCAATTGTACTCGTTTATACTACCCATATTTTTGTTTGTCTCAAAAGTTTTTCATAAATAAAGGGTCATACAAAAGAGGTGATATAATGAGACTATTTAATAAATAGGAACCTACTGTTCCAAGTTTGTACCATATTTTTTTTTCAATTTTACCCTAAAAGAGTTTAATAAAAGATTTAACAAACGGACCCTTAACATTTTTCTACTGGTTGTTTATCCGCACACGGTCCTGCGATCAATAGAAAACTTTTGTAGAATCGAAAAGTGAGGTCACTTTAGTTATGCCTTGTGACGACAAAATGACGTCTCTTTTCGATTCTACAATAGTTTTCTATTCATCAGAGTCCCACGGTAGGTGCCTTTTAACGACTGACTGTATACTAGCCCTTCTGTGGGGAACTATGATTAGCAATAAAAGCTTAATATTTTTAATTATTAATTAATTGCATTAGAGTTCGATTTACTTTTGTTTTACTTCCTATGCTGGATAGTTTTTTGAGATGTCATGTCAAATTCGTTTTAAAATGTGCCTTTCAGTGTCTATTTGTGATATTCTGAAGAAATGAACATATTTAATATATTTATGAGATGGTAAATTCTCATAAAGCAAATATTACCTTCAAATGAAAAATGCCGAGACGCACATTCAAATACAGCACATGTATCACTAAAATTTTGACCTGATATTAGCCCTGGACCTCCTACAAGTCCACAGATTATGTTTATTAGGATATTTCCATATAAATTCGGAGTAACAATAACGTCAAATTCTTCTGGATGAGAGACAATTTGCCTACAACAATCGCCAACAATCATATGTTCGACAATTATTTCAGGATAATACGCTGCTACATGAAGTACGGTTTTTAAAAATAGTCCATCTGACTGTTTCCTAAAATGTTGAGAAATACAATGTTGAAAACAAATATTGCACTACTTACATTATATTTGCCGTATGAAGAACAGTCACTTTTTTCCTCTTTTCTGCTCTTGCATATTCTAAAGCCCAACGAGCAAAACGTTCTGTATTTTCTCTTGTTATTATTTTCAGACTTTCAACTATACCGGGTTTAGATTCATGCTCCAACATAGCATACTCTCCTTCAGTATTTTGTCGAAATACTATTATATTCAGATTAGGAAATCTGAAAATATACATGTTTTAGAAAAAGCCATGCAAAACTCAGAATGGTGTCACGGTGAACAAAGCATTGCGAATGCCAAGTGAGACCTTGACGAAATGTCTGTAAGTTTTCGCGGACCCTGTGTTAGCTGGTTTCCGGGAATTCCTCCGCGTAGTTGATAACTGATCCCTGCCGGGATCGATGATAAAATGACGTTTCGGCAGATTCACATTTGCCCTCTTCACGTCGGTTCGCATAATTATTCGTAGCCTTCTGTTTACGTTTCTACTTACTGGAATACTAAGGTGTTCAGTAGCGCGCGTGCTGTTATATAGTCGCGCTTATCGGTTGGTACCAAGAACGGTTGCGTGTGATTGGCTCTTGGCGCTCAGTGGCCATGCCTCCCGCTTGTTGATTGGTTATTTTCTGTTGAGTTGTTATAAGACAGGGCCGGGCCGGTACGGTGTTTAGGAGAATGTTCCAACAATTGGATAAGACTGTGAGGCCTCTTCGCGATTTCAATTGCTTCTCTTACTAGTCTTGATTTCGGGTGTTCTATATTTGCCAGTACTCTCGTATTCTCAAAGTCTGTTGGGTGTGACGTCGTGGTGGCGTGTTCCGCAATAGATGTTGTTTTTTTCTTGCTTTCTTATGGCATTCTGGTGTTTATCAGGTCTAGTTTGAATTTGTAGTGAAACAATTATTTCCCGTTATTTTGATATCGTATTATTGAATTTCTTTGTTATGTTGTAGTTTATTTATTGTAAGAGTTCAGAATGTTAAAATTTAATACTAGCTAATAGCTATTTGAATTTCTAAACAAATCACTCTTTGAACATAAAAAGGAATCATTAAATCCTTATATGACACAGCAAAATCAATTTCACCAATAATATATTTTTTTTTTTGAGAAAGTTACGTTTATTAAAGGAAGTTTTAGAACAAAACGAATATCCAAGAAACTTTGTGAATAGAACAATTTATTAAATAGAGAAACCGAGAAATATCAACTCTGAAATTATAACCTGTATACCTTGTTTCAGGACTATCCAATACAACTAAATGTGTTGTAAAAAATTAAACTTGACAAAAACAAAACAGGAAAATGCTACTCAAAGTTCCAAACATTGTAGCAAGGGAATCCTCTGAAGGACCCGAAAGTGGTGAACTTAGCAGTTTATCTCAGCTCCAGACGTCCGGGCAGGGGGTTAGAGAGATTAGCAAGGAATATGTTCCCGGAATTGACGGAGAGTGCTGAAGCTTTTGAGTGTGGCGAGTTCCAATACTTGTATATAGTAAATAGGGTGTTTATGTTTACAAGGGAGGGTTCAGTCACTAAGACTACCATTATGGTGGTAATGGGTGAACCGGATGAGAACAGGGGTGTTTCGGAGAAGCATCTAGACGTCCTCAAGAAACTGCGGGCTGACATTGTGAGGAAAAAGCCATCGGGAGTGGTGATAGCTGTGGGTGACGGGTGCGATGTGAATATGGTGAGAAAGGAGTTGGAGATGGTGTTCTCGGATACA
Organism: Octodonta nipae; assembly: GCA_034190945.1. Lineage (NCBI taxonomy): Eukaryota > Metazoa > Arthropoda > Insecta > Coleoptera > Chrysomelidae > Octodonta > Octodonta nipae. The sequence goes on from CM067223.1 coordinate 59,349,213, forward strand.
GATAAGGATCTGATCCTCCAGCAATCGGCGAGGACAGTGGGTGAGAGACTAGGCAATCGATGGCAGGGAGAAAGAGCGCCAAAGAAGATGCCGTGATAATCATTAGCTGAGACTGTCAGACACTAAATGTGGATCAGATGGGCGTTAGGGTGAAAACGGTAAGGCAAACTAAAGCTGGGGACCTAATAATGGTAACTGAGAAGGGTCAAGTTAATCCCCGAGCTGGAGGTTGCAATAGGGAAAGATAACTTCACGGTCAGGGACCGAGGGAGTAAGCAGGTTGTCATTAAGGGGCTCGATGCGGCGGAAGAGAGGGAGTTTTTAAGAGAGATAGAAGGTGTAAGGGAGAAGGAGATTGACAACATCACTCTGAGTCTGAGTTACGTGGGGAGACAGATGCCCACGGCCAGTGTGAGTGAAGAGGGGGGAAAGAAAACTGCTGAATGAGGGCAGAGTGAAAGTGGCCTCTCTAGTGAGTAAAAGGGGGAAATGCTTCTGGTGTTGGGTTTTCGGACACCTGGCATCAGAATGTAAGGGTGAAGACAGGAAGGACTGCTGCTACAATTGTGGTAGCAGTGGTCATAAGGCCAATGGGTGCCAGAGAGCACCGAAATGTCATCTGTGTAACGAAGGGGGTCACAGATGGGACACTGTTTGTAGGGAGTATAGGAGAGCTATGAGCCTGGAAGAGAGGGGTGAAAGAGAAGAAGGTAAGAGAAAGACGTAGGCATGAGTGATGGTTAAGTTCCTCTAAGTGAATGTGGGAAGTGCGAGAGCGGCGCATGCGTTGGCGATCCAGGCAGGATTAAGTAAAAAGGTGGATGTGGCGGTGATTGGTGAGCCCAATATTAAGTCGACGGCGGGTAGGAATAATATGTTGAAGAACGAAAGGGTGGATGTAGCGGTCTGGTTCTCAAATAAGAAAGTGCGGGTGAGAGGGCACAAGAGTGCTATCGGGTACTTGGGGTAGAGTTTGATGACTTCTGTGTCATGGCGTGTTACATCTCGCCAAACATAAGAACGGCGAAATAGATGATATGAGGAGAGTGGACGAAATGATGGGGGAAAAGGAGAGGAAAGGAGGTGAATGGGTAATACAGGGTGACTTCAACGACAATTCCGCGTTGTGGGGGTCACCAGTTACGAAAGGAATGGGCATTCACTGGGAAGAGTGGATTGCAATTAAGGACATGCTGATGGGGAATGTAGGAGACAAACCTACCTTTGAAACAGGGGTCTCCAGGTCCTTTACGATCTATTTTAGGGGTTTAAGTGGAAGGATGAAAGATTGGGAGGTGATGGGAGCCTCCATAAATACATATATGGGAGTCTACAACTTTTTGAGGTACTGTTGTTCCTGTTGTACTGGATAGCAATCATACTTAGAGCATTAAGGGTATCTATAAGGAATTGGAAAGGGTCTTGAAATGTGTCCAAAACATCGGCAAGTCAGAGAGAGGAAATACAAGAGATTCACTCTTCTATTTCCTATGTGTGTATTGGTGGAATGATGAGTTGGGGAATGTGAGAAAGGAGTGTATGACTGCTAACTAGGAGTAAAACGAGACTGAATGCATAACTCATAGAGTTGAAGGGAAGGGAGTACGAAAAGGCTCTGAGTATGCGGATTAAAAGATCGTGCCCGAATATGACTCGAAAATGATGGTGAGGGTGTACAACGAGCTCCTGAGAAAGCAGGTCTTGCCGGCGGAATGGAAGATTGGGAGAACGATCCTTATCCCAAAGGGTGGACCAAATGACAAGGGAGAGTTAAAATACAGACCTCTAAGATTGCTAAATACTACTGGTTAACTGTAGAACATCTGATAAGAGGGAGGTTATTTAAGGAGATGGAGGAAAAAGGAGGAAGGAATATCGCAGCAACAATACGGTTTTACCTCAGGGAGATTGACGTTGGAGGCTCTACAGGAGACCATTCGATTGGTGGGAGAAAGGGAGTATAAATGGGTCGGCTTAATAAATCTAGACATTAAGAATGCCTTTAACACAGCAGGATGGAGCATCATACTTGGGAAATTACGAGAAATAGGGGTTAGCCGATATCTCCAGAACATTATAACGGACTACTACTAAAAAATATATAGCAGACAGTTTCTCTGCAATTTTTATTGATATACCTACATGCAATTCTGACATTCCCTAGACTTAATGTATTATTAAGAAAAATTCAAAATCGTGGTTAAAACGTTTCCAATTACAGGGATGGCAGCTTGCAAACTAGATTCTACTCTTATTATTTCAGCTGGAGTGTCTGATGGCTGAATTTAGTTTTCATAACAATAAACTGAACAATGTGAAGATGATGTTGTTTTATGCACGAAATCAAATTCACACCTTAAAACATTTATATTTTTAAGAGTTAAGTGTAGGTTTTTTTTCTCAAAATGTGATGTTGTTTTCCCAAAGAACCGTTAAAAAATAATATAAATACTATGAAGTATTTAGTAGGTGTGAGTCGATTTATAAATGGTGTGGAAGTAATAGGTCACCAAAACACAAACAATCTTTTAAAAATACAATTTAATTTAAAAAAAATGTTGATAAACTGACTGGTTTAGGAGTTAAAAAATATAACCATCGTCAGAGTAAAAGATATACACAATATTTAACTACATACCAATTATTAAAAACTTATTTTAACTAGGGATTGAATATACAAATTTGAATAAGAAGTTAAATCCTAGAATATTTAGTGCAAATAAGGCGATCCTTTGACTGTTTCTGTTTAAAACATGATACATTTCAATCCATAATTCGAATAATTTTTTGATACTTGATAGGTAGTAAAATATTGTATATATATATATATATATACTCTGAGGATGGGGTACATTTTTTAACTCCTATACTAGTCAGTTTGTCGACAATTTTTTGTTTGACAATTAAATTGTATTTTAAAAGTTTGTGAGTTTTTGGGACCTATATTACTTCCACACCATCTGTAAATGGAAATAGTGTAAATGAGTAACAGACTTACCTGCATTTTATACCAGGATAACTTATACAGTGAACCATGTAGATAAACAAATCCAATTGAGATCTCAGTGTGACATCTGCAATGGATGGCATGTGTCCCTAGAAATGTGGAACTGGTATGTTAATTAAAATATTAAATAAATCGAACTTTTTTGGAAAAAAATATCAAAATACTAATTAAAATCTCTTTTATTTTCGATAGCCATTTTTATCTTGTACATATTTCTTCAGTTAGTTTTAAAGCTGTGGACTGTGGTCTAGAATTCTGTTTTCGGTTTGTGATATCATCATGTAGGGAGGAATTCACAAAGGACCAGGCACCTTTCTTATGGAAAAATGGACTTGCGTCAAATTGTTTGAAATTTTGGAATGTTGTAGATATTGATGTTCAGACAAAAAGAGTCTATGGGCTCAAACCGATTCTATGACTAGTTTTCGAGATATTGGGTGTTAAAAATCGAAAATGCCGCATTTTTAATATCAGATTTCTCATGATAGATCTGTTTTATTTCCGGTTAGTGGAGAAATTGTGATTTGCACATTATTGGACATAAATATTTCACAAAATAATTGCCATAAATTTTGCTGGATTACAGGGTATTTAAAAAATACGTAACATGTGTTTTTGGAAAAAATCATTTTTTTTATTACAACGTTGGAAACACAAGAATATGTTTTTGCACAATTAATATCTCATTAAATTAAGAATTTCTTGGATATGCTTCATATAATATACAGTGTGAGTCATAAATATAACTAGAGAAGGCATATATTGTTTTTTCCTATTAATGAGTCACCCTGTACGAATCATTCCTATTACAATTTTAATAAGACAATAAACAGATATATGATTCGTCTCTTGATACTCAACAGGATATTAAACTCTATCATTGCAAAAACTGTACATATTGAAAAAAGGTATTTTTCTATACTACCCTGTTCAGTGTTTAACTAGTTTTCGAGAAATAGGGTGTTAAACATGGGAAATGTCTCCTTTTTCTTATCAGATTTCTCATAACAGACGTGTATTTTTCCGTATATTGCAGGAAAGGTAATTTTTACATTATTGGACACAATTATTGAATAAAACAATTACCATTAATTATCTTTGATTACAGTGTGTTTCTAATATATGTAACATGTTTTTTAAGAAAACTCATTTTTTTATTACAACGATGAATACATAAGATGTAATCGCACAATTAATAAGAAATGAGTTCTTGGACGTGTTCATATATTATACAGTGTAAGTCGTAAATATAGCTTTAGTGGGCATATACCATTTTTTACCATTAATGAGTAACCCTGTATCAACTACAATACTTTAATTTGTACAATTTTTGCAAACCTGTAGAATTTGGTGTGATGAGTCGTAGATTTGTATAATTTTATATAAAAATTCTAGGACGCATGGTTTATGCATTGTTACTCACTAATGGAAAAAATAATAGATGCCCACTTTAGCAATATTTACAACTCACACTGTATAATGTATGAACACGTCCAAAAATTAATTTCTTTAACATTGTATTAACTGAGCAATTAGATTTTCATATGTATTCAACGTTATAATAAAAAATGAGTTTTCTAAAAAAACATGTTACGTATATGGGAAAAACCTTTTAATAAAAAATAATTAATAGTAATTTTTTGTGCAATATTTATGTCAAACAATGTGCAAACCACGTTTTTTGCAATAAACGAAGAAAAAAAACACATTTGTTATGAGAAATCTGATACGATAAAGGTGACAAGTTTAACACCTTATATGTCGAAAACTAGTCATACAATTTTAATAATATTCTGCTCAGTAAAACACTGAACATTTGTTAACGTAAAAATGTAATAACATACAAAGTTGACGGAGAGAATTTAAAACTAGTAGTAGTATTAAAAAATACATTTTTTCCATATATATATAGTTTTTGCAATCAGTTTAACATCCCGTTGAGTATAACGAGACGGATAATATACAGGGTGTAAATAGTTTGAGTGCATATATTTTAGGTGGAGGTAGTATACACCAAATTAAACAAAAAACTCTTATACCACTATGGTCAGTAGGCCTTAATAACCAAGAAAATCCCTAAAACATATTAAGTAAATTATTGTCAATCCGGCAACGTCGCTCGCGTTCGAAGCAGATTCACTCTTAGCGCGAATAATAAAGGAATGACTACGCCGACAAAAAAATAAACACCTGTGTTTTTGTATTGACTGATGACATTGACCTTAGAATTAAATAAAAGTGTATGAAATATTTTGTTGAAAATATTTACGTTTTTAATACAAGGTATTGCAATTAGAATTTGTATTTGGCGGTTCCTTTATGCAATTATACAAAGTTGGGTAAATATGATATGCAACTCAAGAGATCTGTATATGTAGTTTTTTACCAGTTAAATTATTCGAAGGGTCATTATTACTGATTTAATTAATATTATTTATATTAGACAAGTAAATATGTAATCCTACTTACCGAATTTATTATAATGATAGAACTGAGTTGAAACAACGGATTATTCACAGCAAATGTTCAAAATGCCCACCATTACTGTCGACACAAGCACGACACCGTTTAATCCAATTTTCACGTATGCGAGAAAAAATTCCTGGAATATTTTGGATTTCGTCAGCAGCGTCAAAAATGCGTTGTCTAAGGTCATTCTCGTCAATAACTGGAGTCGTGTAAACCTTACTTCTCATGTGTCCCCATAAGTAGAAATCTAAAGGATTCAGATCAGGAGATCTTGCTGGCCAACGTATATGTCCGTTTCGACCAATCCAACGACGGGGAAATGTTCTATTTAAGAAGTCGACAACTAGATGACTTGCGTGGGCAGGTGCTCCGTCATGTAAGTACCACATATTGGAACGTGTTTGTAGGTTCACTTCATCTAACAAATCTGGTAGCGTGTTGTTCAAAAAATAAAGGTAATTCTCACCTGTCAAACGTGCAGGCAGTATAAATGGCCCAACCAAGTATTCACCAACTATTCCAGCCCACACGTTAACTGAGAATTGGTGTTGAAATACTGACTGGCGTATTTCGTGCGGATTTACCTCAGACCACGAATGCGTATTATGAAAATTTATTATACCATTCCTATTAAAACTTGCTTCATCTGTTGTTAAAATATTGTTCACAAAATTAGGAAATTGTCTATGTTTTCTGAGGAACCAACGACAGAAATTGAGTCTTGGTTGAAAATCATCAATTGAAAGCCCTTGAACCCGCTGCATGTGATATGGATAGAGCAATTGTTCCCGTAATGTTCTATGAACAACAGTGTGAGAAATTTGCAGCTCACTTCCAATACTCCGTGTGCTACGATATGGGTTGATGTCGATAACGTCTAGTATTTGATCCTCAGCAGCTAAGATACGATTATGTCGCTGTGGTCCGCGATTGTTTATTTGTGGTATTACACTACCTGTTTCCAGAAGCCTCTGCGAAACAGCTACGAATGTCCTAGCATTGGGCAGGCGTCTGTTTGGAAACCTTTCCCTGTATAACATTCTTGCTATTCTGCAATTACGTCTGCTTTCCCCATAAATTAAGAGCATGTCATGTCTTTCCCTAATTGTATAATCGGCCATTATTTGTCACAAATAAATACTGTCGCACTATTCTTAATTTTCGACCTTACACACTAATCACAACCGATTTTATTTATTTAAAAAATATATTAAATGGAAAGCAAAACACGAAGTCTACATCAAATAGATATCATTCAAATCACTTTACCGTTTATCTATTCTTATTTACAAGAATCGAAATCGCAAAAAACAATCGTAACTCTCAGTCGTCGTTAAAGTAAAAAATGTAGTAAATAAGTTGGTCTGTATGCCACGTTGCCATATCTATTCGGAGAAACTTACACTAAAATATAAAAGCATATTTCGAGTTTAAATAATCAATTTTCATTTTTAATGTGGCTATTAAAGATGTATAAGCTATTGAGTATTTACATATTTAGATTTACTGACATTTTGAAATCGAAATTATTGTATTATTCACTGTAGCAAGGGCTACATAAAATCTAACTTTATGTGTTCTTTTTGGCAAAACTATAGTTTATTTTAGAAAATGTTATAAAGCTTTTTGATTTGTTTTTGCCTGAAGTATTGTTCTTCAAAATCATTGCACTCAAACCGTTTACACCCTGTATATGTTTAATGTCTTATTAAAATTGCAGCACGAATGGTTCGTACAGGGCTCATACTGTATATTATATGAAGCACATCCAAGATATTATTACTTTAACGAGATATTAATTGTGCAATAACATCTTCTGATGTTTTCAACGTTGTAATAAAAAAAAAGATTTTTTTCAAAATCACATGTTACGTATATTTTAAATACCTTGTAATCCACCAAAACGTATGGCAATTGTTTTGTGAAATATTTATGTCCAATAATGTACAAATCACAATTTCTCCAATAACCGGAAATAAAGCACGTCTATCATTGGAAACCTGATATCAAAAATGCGGCATTTTCGATGTTTAACACTCTGTATCTCGAAAACTAGTCATAGAATCTGTTTGAGCCCATGGACTCTTTTTGTCAGAGCGTCAACTTCTATAACATACCAAAATTTCAAACAATTTGAGGGAAGTCCATTTTTCTATAAGAAAGATGCCTGGTCCTTTAGTTTGCTATGGTTTTCCTGAAGAGTACATCAGAAACGACAAATTCTTAAACAAAACGTCTACAGTAATCTAAATATAGCTCTGAAGCAAAATTAGGTAAAGAAGAAACATTTTTACGAAAGTATTTGTAAAGCACCAGCAGAGAGTCTATATAAAAAACATGTAAACAGAAACACGAGAGAATACGAAACACTATGATATGACCTAAGTGAATTTATTTGCAGATAATTTGGTCAAGTGCGAGTTGGACTCGCATACTTAGGGTTCCGTACCACCTTCAAGATTCGAATATTCCAGTTTCAGACAAGCAGGGAATGAGTGCATTTTCTTATATTTACCCTTATATCTTTTAAAGGAAGCGTTTTAAATTTATAAAAAATATACACTTTGATTTTCCACACATAGACTTTTTATTTTATCTGCTTTAGGATTCGCTTGATTTTTATCACAATACATATGTATTTAATTTTCTAATTTGGCCCCCAAAAAGTAACATTAGAGTTTTATTTTACTAATAAACTTTCAGAGATGCCTTTTATAATCTACTGTCTGAGTTTTGAGGCTCTGTAGATTGGAAGAAAAAGGGCAAAATAGGTCAAAGTTTAAATTATAAATTAATAAATCTGTTATTAAAATTATTTAAAAATATAAATAAAATATATTTTTCAAAATTTAAATAGTGTAGTTTCTAAAGTGGGAATTAAGTCGATGTTTAATATTTTTGTTAATATCTTCTATACAAATGATTTAAAAATATGATATATTTGTAATTCACATAATGAGCCTTTTATCTGATATATTACATGATGCGTTTGAAAATGGAATATTTATTTTCCATTTAATTGTATAATTTGTCCCTAAAATTACTATGGGGGTTTTCTAATAATTTATTTTCCGTTTAATTCAATTATTTGGGGGCCAAATAATAGAATTAGGGATTTTTTTCATATTTTTCCTATAAACAAAAAAAAACGAGGTCTTAGAGTTTGGGGAATAACGGGGAGAATGGGTAATTTTTTTTAAATATTTTTTTAATATATTTTAAAATATTCATTTAAAAAAAATTAAAACAAATATATTTTTTATTAGTCATAATGAGCCCTGGGATTTGATATATTACATGACCCGTTAGAAACAATTATAATTTTTTATTTCCCATTTAATTCTATAATTTGCCCCCCAAAATGAATTTTCTTCTTATTTTTCCAGTAAAGTTCAGGTGAGGGGCTATACTTCCAGATTTTCAAAATTTTTCAGCTTATGGTTTCGGAGATAAGGGGAGAATGGGTAAAATTTTTTATATTTTTAATATCTTTTAATTAATTTATTTTATAAATATGGAAAAAATATATTTGTTTTCTTCATTATGAGCCCTTTTATTTGATATATAACATGCTGGGTTAGAAACAATTTTAATTTTATATTTCCATTTAATTCTATAATTTGACCCCCAGGAAAAATATTAGGGGGTTTTCCTTATTTTTCCAGTAAAGTTCAGGTAAGGGGCTATGCCTCCAATGTTTTTTCAAAAATTTCCAGCTGATGGTTTCGGAGATAGGGGGGGAATGGGTAAATTTTTTAATATTTTTGTTAATATCTTTTAATTAATTTATTTTAAAAATATCAAAAAAATATATTTGTTTTCGTCATAATGAGCCCTTTCATTTGATATATAACATAACGGGTTAGAAACAATTTTAATTTTAATTTTCCATTTCATTCTATAATTTGTCCCCCAAAATAAATATTAGGGGTTTCTCCTTATTTTTCCAGTAAAGTTTAGGTGAGGGGCTATACCTCCATTTTTTTTCAAAATTTTCCAGCTTATGGTTTCGGAGATAAGGGGGGGGGAATGGGTAAAGTTTTTTATGTTTTTGTTAATATCTTTTAATTAATTTATTTTAAAAATATGAAAAAAATATATTTGTTTCGTCGTAATGAGCCCTTTCATTTGATATATAACATGATGGGTTAGAAACAATTTTAATTTTATATTTTCCATTTAATTCTGTAATTTGCCCCCCCAAAATTAATAGTAGAGGTTTCTCCTTATTTTTCCAGTAAACTTCAGGTCAGAACCTATAAATCTATTTTTTTAAACTTTACGTTTTATAGTTTCGGAGATAAGGGGGTGATGGGTAAATTTTGGAATATTTTCGTTAATATCTTTTTAAATAATTTTTTTAAATATGAAAAAAATTTATTTGTGTTCCTCAGAATGAGACCTTTCATTTGATATATTACATGATGCGTTTGAAATTTGCCCCCCAAAATTAATATTAATGGTTTCTTCTTATTTTTCCTGTAAAGTTCGGGCAGCGTTCTATATTTCCTATTTTTTTCAAAATTTTAGGCTCAGTAGTTTTGGAGATCAGGGGGGGGAACGGTCGATTTTTTAGTTCCCCCCAGAAGTACCCCTAAAATCAAATTTTTTTCTTTTACGATATGTACTCCTGATCGCGTCACCAAACTATACATTGATACCAAATTTCAACCTCTTCCGTCCAGTAGTTTAGGAGAAAATGGCTGTGATGTGACACAGGCAGAAATCCGGAGTGATATTATAAGGGTATCCGTATATTGTATAATTGTATATACGGAACCCTAATGAGTGTTTGTCACAGTTCCGGTAAAGATGGTATGACAGCTAAACTTATAAGGTCAGTAAAGTTAGCACCGCCATTTTACAGAAACTCAAATTAAAACATATGGGAATTACGAGCTATTTAGGAGCTCTTGATTTTTACCTAAATTGATTTTTGAGCTCAATATTTACTATGGAAAAAGTGCAAAAAACTATTGGCGGTGCTAACTTTACGTAAAGTTAGCACCGCCATCTCAGAAAAACAAACAAAAAAATTTTGTGAGGCGTCTTAAATTAGGAGCTATTTTCGAGCTTTTAATTGGCGTATTGAACGTCAACCCCTAAATTTGTCTAAGGGGTAAAAACCACCCCGAAAAAAAAAAATTGAATTTTAATTTAAATTTAAAATCTATTAAAATTATCTACGATTTACGAGCTCTTTCCTGGTGTAATGCACATAAACATCTAAAAATGTCTAAGGGGTGAAAACAAACCCCAAGTATGCAGTTTTTTCGAATTTTATGATTATTAAATTTTGAAAAATACCAGCATGATCTACGATTTACGAGCTTTCCAACGGTATATTACACGACTGCATTCAAATTACTGGAAGGGGTGCAAACCACCCTCCAATTATGCAGTTTTTTTCAAATTTTATGATTTATAAATTTTAAAAAATACCAGCATGATCTACGATTTACGAGCTTTTCAACGGTATATTACACGACAACATTCAAGTTACTGGAAGAGATGCAAACCACCCTCCAATTATGCAGTTTTTTCAAATTTTATGATTTATAAATTTTGAAAAATACCAGCATGATCTACGATTTACGAGCTTTCCAACGATATATTACACAACAACATTCAAATTACTGGAAGGGGTGCAAACCACCCCCCAATTATGCAGTTTTTTTGAAATTTTATGATTTATAAATTTTAAAAAATACCAGCATGATTTACGAGCTTTCCAACGGTATGTTACACGACAACATTCAAATTACTGAAAGGGATGCAAACCACCCCCCAATTATGCAGTTTTTTCAAATTTTATGATTATTAAATTTTGAAAAATACCAGCATGATCTACGATTTACGAGCTTTCCAACGGTATATTACACAACAACATTCAAATCAATGGAAGTGGTGCAAACCACCCCCCAATTATGCAGTTTTTTTAAATTTTATGATTTATAATTTTTGAAAAATACCAACATGATCTACGATTTACGAGCTTTCCAACGATATATTACACAACAACATTCAAATTACTGGAAGGGGTGCAAACCACCCCCTAATTATGCAGTTTTTTTGAAATTTTATGATTTATAAATTTTAAAAAATACCAGCATGATCTACGATTTACGAGCTTTCCAACGGTATGTTACCCGACAACATTCAAATTACTGGAAGGGATGCAAACCACCCCCCAATTATGCAGTTTTTTCAAATTTTATGATTTATAAATTTTGAAAAATACCAGCATGATCTATGATTTACGAGCTTTCCAACGGTATATTACACGACTACATTCAAATTACTGGAACGGGTGCAAACCACCCCCCAATTGTGCGGTTTTTTTTTCAAATTATAATAGGATTGTAAGTTCCTATACTTAAGAAAAAACAAGAACTTGAGGGAACTAAATTTTTCAGTGCTGGATTAACTCACAAAATATTTTTCTCAATTAATTCATTCATTATGCGGTTTGTACACTAGTAATGTAGTTTTGCCAATAAGGATACTCAGTAATGAAAACGATATTACCATCTTATTAGTCCATCCACAATATTTTTGCATAATTATTTTAGTCCATTTTCAAATATCTAAATTAGAACGTTATTTTTGGCCTATTAAAGAATTTCATTTTAGATTTTGATGAAACATTCGAAAAAGCCTTCTTGCCGCTGTTTGTAATGGCCTCTTCTGTAGAATGAAAAAATAAATTTGAATACACTGTTTATGTGAATATATTGAAAACGTTCTCTGATAATTGTTATCTAATATTTGATTGGTGTCACTGGTTCTAGTCGAGGCAATATATTTTATAAAAGCAGTAAAAAATTTGTAATGTGGTATTTCTGATTGTCTTCTAAACGTTGTTTGTGGCATATTCTTGATTACTTTTTCATTTTGCAATCACATCAATAAATATAAAGCCATTGACAACGAAGTCAGAATAGACTTTGAAACGTTTGGTATTCCTGCAATATACGTAGTTTTATTTCTATTGTGGTGTTATTCCCCAAAAAACATAAAAGTAATCAAGTGGTATTTTCTATTGCAGGGGTTACTTAAATTCTTGAATCACATAAGTAATATACGCCACTCTGTACTCATCCTTTACGTTCAAACTCATATATAATATACTTCATTATACAATTAATCGCTATCATTTGATTTAAGAACATTTCTTTTTGAAATTCAAGTACGTTGAATTTCTCTCAATAAGTAGGTATATTGAAGTAGTTATTTATATATTTATTATCAATAAACATTTTAACAAAAAAATCTAATATATTTTATGGCATTAACCAGTAATTTCAAATGTGAAATCGTCCATCTATGGAAATTTTACTAAGTTATTAGTTACAGGTAGGAATATTGGCACCTAGATGGCGAGACAACACATTTGTTTAATTCATTGAAGTACCTTTGATCTTTTATGTCTTCCTATTTGTATTTTTGGTTTGCTATGAATAATCTGATTATTGTGGGTACAAAAATAATAGTTGAAAGAATAAGAACGAAATACATTGCCCTCTCAGATACCAAACTCCTGTTTTATATTTCTTGTATAGATTATAGATTCAGCCCATTTTCAAATGGTAAAGGTTAGACAAAAATAAGAATATTATTTGACTTATATTTTCTGAAGGTTAGTTGAAAAATGCCGACTCGAATTAATCTGTGCATTTCGTAATACATAAATATTGCTATTTCTATTTGAAACAACTGTTTTAATATGCTAATTAGAAACAAAAAACTTTGAGGTAAATATTAAAACTTTAAGCAACAGATTTTGAAGAAGAAGCGAGTTGAATACAAAACCAGAAGAAACGGTAACACGTGGTCCATAAAGATGGTTACAGTTTTTCGTTAGATTCAATACTTAATTAAAAGATCATAATTCATAATACAATTATTTATCCGAACAATGACTACCACAGTAGTCGTTTTTTAACATATTGTTGGAAAGCTTGTACATGGTAGATAATTACACCTTACACCATTTTCAAAATTTGTAAAATCTAGATTTCTAAACCTTTGCCGTAGTAAGGATAATATTTAATATTTTCATCCATTTCAAAACTCTGACGGTTTGAAATAATTAGTCATTTAGGTAGTTACTTGCACCTTTTAGGTGATTTTGAAGTGGTCCTGCAATGTATCATTGAAGAGGTACTAAATCATAATTTATGTTGCTAGTTTTCTAAATTTAAGAACTACAAATTTGGAAAAAATTGCATAATTTGGGGGTTGTTTGCATTCGTTACAATAATTTGAAAGTGTTATATATCCTTGAAGAGCTGTCAGTTTTGAAAATGAACAAAATCACATAATATAGACAAACTGGGAAATTAAGGGGGTTGTTTGCACCCTTTCCAAAAATTTGAATGTAGTATTTTAAAGCTCGTAAATCATGCTGAAATTTTTCAAAATTTATAAATCATAAAATTTGAAAAAACTGCATAATTGGGGGGAGGGGCGGCTTGCATCCTTTCCAAAATCTTAAATGCAAACGTATAATATCCCGTTGAAAAGCTCGTAAATCGTAGCTGAGGCCGACAGTTTTTGAAATGAAAAAAATACATAATTTGGAATAACTGGTAAATTTAGTGCGTTGTTTGAACCTCTCCCAGTAATTTGAATGTGGTCGTGTAACATACCGCTGGAAAGCTCGTAAATCGTAGATTATGCTGGTATTTTTTTAAATTTATAAATCATAAAATTTGAAAAAACTGCATAATTGGAGGGTGGTTTGCACCCCTTCCAGTAATTTGAATGTAGTCGTTTAATATACCGTTGGAAAGCTCGTAAATCGTAGATCATGCTGGTATTTTTCAAAATTTATAAATCACAAAATTTGAAAAAACTGCATAATGGGGGGGGGTTTGCACCCCTTCCAGTAATTTGAATGTAGTCGTGTAATATACCGTTGGAAAGCTCGTAAATCGTAGATCATGCTGGTATTTTTGAAAATTGATAAATAATAAAATTTGAAAAAACTGCATAATTTGGGGGTGGTTTGCACCACTTCCAGTAATTTGAATGTTGTTGTGTAATATACCGTTGAAAAGCTCGTAAATCGTAGATCATGCTGGTATTTTTCAAAATTTAATAATCATAAATTTGAAAAAACTGCATAATTGGGTGTGGTTTGCATCCCTTCCAGTAATTTGAATGTTGTTGTGTAACATACCGTTAGAAAGCTCGTAAATCGTAGATCATGCTGGTATTTTCTAAAATTTATAAATCATAAAATTTGAAAAAACTGCATAATTGGAGGGTGGTTTGCATCCCTTCCAGTAACTTCAATGTTGTCGTGTAATATACCGTTGGAAAGCTCGTAAATCGTAGATCATGCTGGTATTTTTTAAAATTTATAAATCATAAAATTTGAAAAAACTGCATAATTGGAGGGTGGTTTGCACCCCTTCCAGTAATTTAAATGTAGTCGTGTAATATACCGTTGGAAAGCTCGTAAATCGTAGATCATGCTGGTATTTTTGAAAATTTATAAATCATAAAATTTGAAAAAACTGCATATTGGGGGGTGGTTTGCATCCCTTCCAGTAACTTGAATGTTGTCGTGTAATATACCGTTGGAAAGCTCGTAAATCGTAGATCATGCTGGTATTTTTTAAAATTTATAAATCATAAAATTTGAAAAAACTGCATAATTGGAGGGTGGTTTGCACCCCTTCCAGTAATTTGAATGCAGTCGTGTAATATACCGTTGGAAAGCTCGTAAATCGTAGATCATGCTGGTATTTTTCAAAATTTAATAATCATAAAATTCGAAAAAACTGCATACTTGGGGGGTTGTTTTCACCCCTTAGACATTTTTAGATGTTTATGTGCATTACACGAGGAAAGAGCTCGTAAATCGTAGATAATTTTAATATATTTTAAATTTAAAATTAAAATTCAATATTTTTTCGGGTGGTTTTTACCCCTTAGACAAATTTAGGGTTGACTTTCAATACGTCAATTAAAAGCTCGTAAATAGCTCCTAATTTGAGACGCCTCATAAAATTTTTTTGTTTGTTTTGTTTAACGTAAAGTTAGCACCGCCAATAGTTTTTTGCACTTTTTCCATAGTAAATATTGAGCTCAAAAATCAATTTAGGTAAAAATCAAGAGCTCCTAAATAGCTCGTAATTCCCATATGTTTTAATTTGTCACAGTTCCGGTAAAGATGGTATGACAGCTAAACTTATAATTAGTTGGCTAATGATTGGTGATTAGTGGGGTAGTATTGGACTCTCTGGAAGTGAAAATTATTGATAGTTTATGAGAAGTGATGCAATTTTTGAAGTTCTCCTTTTTATCAGAAGATCTGTTCTGCCTTAAAGACGCTCTAAGAAGTGAAAGAAATAGAAATAGTGACCAGTGATAGTGCCATTTAAATCAGATACGGAAAACAATTAAATTCAAATAATTAGAGATTATTAGTGGGGATATAACACAGAATACCTGAAGTTTTCTTTGAGAAGTACTTAAAAAATGAAATAAATAAGTCTTAAAACCGTACATTTTATTATTAAATAATTTTGGTTATATGCCAATGAAGCGTGCCTTGTTGACTTTGAACTCCGACTGTGATTATCAAATTTGTGGTTAAGAAATATCTGCTTGTTGTGCCGGTTAGAACGTTCTCACCGGTAACAAAGAGGCACGGCCGGGCACAGACTTACCGTTTCTGTTCTGTTCTTATCGAACAGAACAGAAAAGAATTGTAAACGCAAGGCTAGAATGCAATGCAAAATATATCACTCGTCACATACCTACCGGCCCGGAACTTTAAGAACGCCCGGTCAGAAAGTAACCGGCCAGCGTCGCCGGTCAGAACGTTCTCACCGGTAAGAAAGAGGCATAGGTTCCATACTAACTCCATCTATCGGCAAACACAGCCCGGTTACAACCCGGCGCCGGCGATTTTACCATAGTTCTCCTACAACTGTGCTTTTGATCAGTTCGTCATCTTCCATTACGAATTATGATATATTCGATGTGTCTACCACAAGCACTAGATAACGACTGAGGGCAAACCAAGAAAGCCCGGCGACCGCCAAATGTGTGGCGATGAACCCGTATTCTCTTCTGTTCTTATAGAACAGAACACAATCGGTAGGCCTGTGCCCGGCCTTACCTACTAGCACCATATATCGGCACACACAGCCCGGTTACAACCCGGCGCCGGCGATTTTACCCAAATTCTCCTACAACTGTGCGTTTGATCAGTTGGTTATCGTCCATTACGACTTATCATATATTCGATTTATCTACCATCTATATTACCATTAGATACCATCTATCTCTAAATATAATGGTTATTTTACTAAAAAATCAAGTTTAAGAGGTTACACAGCGAGACACATCTTATTCCTCTCAGTTTTTCGTAGGTCCTGCTGGTTCTGAAAGTCTCCGACAGCGGAGGGGGAGGAGCCAATTACAACCAATCAGCGTCCCTACAACCTCCGACAAAGGCATATAAATACTGAGGGCGGACACAGCAACTCTCAGTCTATTACCTGACAACACATTTATAATGCCAAGTGAGATATTGGAGAAACGTCTGCAAGATGGTAAAATGACATGACGAACTGATAAATTCCCGGAAACCACCTAACACATTTAGTGCCCGCGAAAACTTAAAACTATATATATATATATATATATATATATATATATATATATATATATATATATATATATATATATATATAGATTTACAGCGACTTCTTTTGTGCATAGGCATTTATCTTTGAAAAGTTCTTCACGTTTTGTATTGAAACGTTGTTGTACTTATTTGCTAAATATATTACCCACTTTCAATGCTACTCCATTTCTCTGGACAGAGCTTAAAACTATTTCTTCATTATCTTCGGTATGCTCTATTAATTCAAAATCTATTGGTACATTTGCGGCATATAAAATTTCCTCTACATATTGCATCATTTTTGGTCCAGAACCAATACCTAAAAATATTGATATATTTATTATAGCATAAGTAGAAACTAGTGTTGTTAATATAATGGGTATATTTGTGGAATTATAGTTACAAGAATTATAGTTACAAAATTTAAAAAATTTAAAAAAATGCTTATTAGCACAGTTTATGGTTTGATACAGATCGAGTATGTCCGTATCTAAATATAAACATGTTCTGTCATTGTCATTCTAGAATGTAACAGCTAATATTTTAAGAAAGGTAGTTCTTCAATTACTAGAGAGGAATGTGGGTGCATCCGAGTTTATTGCAACGAGGAGGGAGAATACTTCACTCTCTATGTTCATTTAATTAAAGAAGGAGAAAAATTTTACAATACTGTCGAATGCATGTGGGTACATTCGAAATTATTTTAAAGAAAATTACGTTAAAAATACAAAAAACACAACATTTCATTTTAGTTTATATCATATACAACATGTATTTTGAATTTATATTTTTATCACGAATGTGAAGCCACCTTTTACACAAAGAATAATTTAGTTATGTTAAATATATACAATAACTATCAACTAGGGATTTCAAGTATCTGATTTACTTGTCAATTTCACTGATCAAAATGCTAAAGCTGTAGACCTCTTCACTAATATCTGTATATTTCTACCAAAATCCATATGAACGAAAAATTATTCTTCTATTGACAATTCACAGGGGGGGGGTGTACCAAATCACAAAACAGAATTTTAGTTATGGGCGTTAACAAAATAATTACTGAAACAGTTATATTCAAATATTTAGACAAATGGAAAATTGAAGGGAAATATTCGAAAAAGGTTTAACTTGGAATTCCCAGCTAATACAATTTTGCCATAATTACAGGTACCAAAAAAGGGGCGACGAATGCTCAGCGTTATGCTTAATATACGTCATAGAACGGGAATTTCCAGAACTTTGTGCATTCAATATCTTCACAAATGACATCTGTTTAAACCCTAAAGAGATTATCATGGATAAATCCAAAAGGCTTTTATATTACAGATTTCAATTTTACTGGTAGTAGACAATATTTAGGTATACCCTTATTTAGGATTGCGTATATATCACAGCAATTTTCTCCGAAACTACTTGAGAGGAAGTTGAAATTTGGTATCAATGTAGAATTTGATGACCTGACCAGGAGTAAATATCGTAAACGAAGAAATTTTGATTTAGGGGATAATTTTAAAAAAATCATCACTTCCCCCTTATCCCCGAAACTATTGAGCCTAACATTTTGAAAAAAAGGAAGGTAGGACGTTGCTCAAAGTTTACAGGAAAATAAGGAGACACCCCTAATTTTAATTTTAGGGGGCAAATTCTAGAATTTAATGAAAAATTAAAAATTAAAAAAGTTTCAAACCATCATGTAATGCATCAAATAAAAGGGCTCATTCTGAGGGAAACAAATAAATATTTTTTATATTTTAAAAATAAGTAGTTTAAAAGATATTAATAAAAATATTTAAATAATTACCCATGCCTCCTAAAAAATAGAGATTTTGGACCTCACCTGAACTTTACAGAAAAAAAAGGAGAAAAATCCTAAACTTAATTTTTTTGAAGGGCACATTACAGAATTAAATGGAAAATATAAAATTATTTTTTCAACCCACCTTTATAGCTCTAATTATACTCTACTACATATTTCAGCCATCCTATATAAGCTACTTGTGACTGCTTGTGAATTAAAAAAAAAAAATTAACCACCCTATAAAATTTTAACCACTCTATTTTATAGTTCAAGCACCATGTATAAATAACTGTTTCCAACATTTTTGCAACCAATTTCATAGCTCTAATAATAGCTCAAGTAAATAATTCAAATATCCTCACTGCTTTCATAACATATTTTTTATCCACCCTGTATAAATATAATTCTATTCTACCCTTATTTCAACTAGATTGTATATGAAACTACCTGTGAGCCTAACAAGATAACATTTTGTTATCTACCCTATATCCTGTATAAATATATTACAACTCCACCCGTTTTTCAACCAACTGTTATAGGTATGCAGCTATTTACGGTCCACTCAATATACCTTTTTTAAACCACCCCGTATAACTTCCCCCTTATTTCAACCACATTATATATACGCAGCTGCTTACGGGCCACCTAATTTACTTTTTTTTTTCAAGATTTTTTAAACACTTCTCCTGAAATGACTACAACTGAATTTAATCACTTAGCGATCATCACGTAGCTGATAAATGTAACGTAGAGTATTTATTCATTGCTAGATTGATTCTGTTCTTTAAATGAATAAAGACACTATTCTTTATTTTGCCAATACTGAGGGGATGGGGTTTGCAAAATGTCGCCTATCTGATTTATCGCATGTGAAATATCCAAAAATTAGAAAATATTAGAAATGTGAAGTGATAAAGTTTATAAAATAAAAATAATTCCCAAAAAAATAAAATAAATATTATAAACCTCAAAATTAAAAATATTAAATACGTCAAACATCACAACAATATAAAATTTGTCAAAATTATCAAATTTATTGTGTCAAAAACCTAAAATGAGAAAAATCTAAAAATTAACAGATATAACTGAAAATTCCATGAAATCGAATGGAATAATGCGCACGTTTTACAGAATTACGAACCTTGGCTAGGACAAAACTGGATATCGCCAAATACTTCACTAGGAGTTCTGTCGTAAGTACCCAGAGCTACAAGTTACCGAACATAGACTCGCGGATCAATATCGCGTCATCTTGAAAAATAGCCTTATTTCGGCTGAACAACTGGACCCAATAAAAAGCGAAGTTAAGCGCGAAATATTTGGACAAAATACAACAAATTCAGAACCTTTGGCACAAAGAGCGGACAGACCCAAGATCTTCAACAAGAACAGCCGACCAACGCTGATATGCTGGAGAAGATCCAGGCAGAAATGGAAGGAGTTTTCAAAGAGTACAGTGGAATTGATCCACTGAATAGACCAACTCTTCCCAAAATTAAAACCTCAAAGAAGTTGTGTATTGTATTGCCTGCAATGAACAAATTTATCTTGCCAAACTATGTTTTAGATGCTAATACGTTAGAGTTGCTTCACACAACCATCTACTGTGCTGAAATAGCCAAAGCAGGACCCTCACCAATTAAGACAAATGCCTCGAATACCACCTTGACAAAGAAGGCTTGACGGGAAAATCAATTCTCTTCGAAAAGACATTGGAAGACTGACCGAGTACCAACGAGGGGTCAGAGACAACAGATTATAAACACATGGACAATAACCGAATATACTCTCAGTGGGATGGAGAAAATATCACATCTCAGCAGTGTACGGACAGTCTACGACAAAAGCTTTCCGTCTACACAAGTATCTTGAGGTACAAAACCAGTAACCAGCAGAAACTAGACAACATACTATTCCGGCAATCAGAAAAGGGGTTTATAGAAAAGTTACCAACATCAATAATAATGAAGTAAAACGGACAGCTTTCCAGAACAATTTTCTATAACTCCAGCGCCAGCTGGATTAATGAGGAAGAAGCTGCATTTCAGAACTGTAATACGATTCAACACCAACCATTTACAACGGAAGACACATCCGACACAATGAAGCATCCACGAAACACTAACAGCCCTGATAAATGACACAATTACCCATCCACACAAGATGCCTAGTTTTCTTACTCATGGTGCTACATACCTCTTACCAAAGGACAACCTATGTACACAGGACCCACATAACCCAATCACTTGCCTCCCAACCTTGTACAAACTTATAACATCGTGCATTAATCATCGCATTTTCAAACATTGTGAGCTCAACAATATAATTACTCAACAGCAAAAGGGATGCACGAAAAATTCGATGGGGTACAAGGAACAACTGATAATTGATTTCGTTGTCTGCAATCAAGCCCATGCCAAACGACGAAATCTCTACATGACATATGTGGACTACAAAAGCGCCTTTGATTCAGTTCCACATGATTGGCTTTAATGACTAGTAGTGAAACTTGAAATATCGCAGACGGTAAGAATACTCTACTATATATACAAACAAGAATCTGTTTTAGAAAATAACAACTACAAACTCTACTGGGACCGCACGATACTGACCGATCGGACTGTCGCTCACAATAAACTAGATATAGTTTTAGTAGATAAAGTCTCTAGAAATATACCCCTAATTGACATAGCAATCCCTAACAACAATAATATAAATATTAAGCAGGTTGAAAAAATAGCCAAATACAGGGATTTGTAATTTCAAAGACACAGTGGGACATGAATAACACAAGAACTGTAGCAATTGTTATGTCAACAACAGGAGTAGTTCCAAAACTTCTACTAAAAAATTAAAATACCTCGGTCTGGACGAACATTTATATCAACTAATGCAAACCATTTTTACAAAAAAATTCCACAGGTGTTTGAATGGTTTTTCTTGAAGAAGGTACACCGCATAACTCAAAAAAAAGTTTTGTTAACACATTTTTACTTCTTAGTTAATTATACTAGGTGTTTAAAATAGCAAAAACCCTAGTTTTGGCAATTTTTGTGACTTCTCAGCAACAGAATAAAAATTTTAAGTATCAAAGTTAAGTGTGTTGTATGCGCATTTTTAGAACCTACTAAATGAGGTGCTGATCGATAGGATTGGTTAATTAAATGAGTTATTCGCGAAAAATGTGAAAAAGGCGCATTTTTTAATCACTCATAACTCTTATCCAAAAAGAAATAGAGAGATAAAAATTGGCAACAAGTTTCATTTGCCTATCGAAAATAACGGTTCAAAATTTCAACTTCATGGCTTTGAAGGTTTTCTCTCAAATGTAATTTTTTATCGAGTGCTCTTTATTTTTGGTGTTGTTTACAATGTTCCCATGCTGCATCAAATTACTTTTTTATAAATCTGAATGGAACATGGTAATTATCAAATCGTTTGGTACAACTCATTATCTATTAATATTCTTTTGGGTTTGTTCTATTGTCTGTAAATTTAATTTGAAATTTTGCATTTTGGTATAGGCCAAATATTAGTAGAGGGGGATCCTGATTTCCCCTCACGGTAGAATAAAAATAGCATGACATCGAATTGACATTAGGTTTAAAATGCTTTTTTAAGCAAATTACATTATATACGAGAGTAAATCAAATATAAACGGTAATTTTGCTATTTTGCTTAGAATGCAGTTTCGAGCTAGATTATGTTTGAAGACACGAGATGTAAAGACCGACATCCAGGATTTTCGGGGAAACTAGCACATAGAGGTTCCGAATCTGGAGCCGTTCTATGTACTAGATTATGTTGTTTAGAGTAGATGGGCACTGGGAAAACTAGCCGGGTGCACGCATATGCTTGGCTTTGTCGTCAATACCGATTTTAACCAGTAAAAGTGTTAAAGCCTCAGAAAATCTAACTCATTTGAAGGCGCAGTTTGGGGATAGTACATTGTCTCAAAATCGTGTGTAAATGTGGGTGAGAAAATTTAAGGGTATACGAGAATGACGCACAATAACAAGCCTTGCAGCTGACAATGCTAACAGTGTTCGACAGCTTATTGAACGTGACCGCCAATTAACCGTGGAATTAGGTGTCAGCTATGGAAAGGTTCAATCAATTATCATTGATCAACTTGGTTTCAGAAAAATGAGTGCTCCATCCATCGGTTCCGAGGTTGTTGACTGTAAACCAAAGATCGAAAAATGAATAAAATTCAAAAGTCGCCTCTCATCTGGAAAAGTCCTTTCCAATATTTTTTTGTCTCTAAAGAAATTTACTGATCGATTTTCTACATGCCCAACGTACAGTGAATGTGGAATAATACTGCCAGTTGTTACGGTTGGCAAAAACAAAAAACAAGGAATACACTGCAAGAAATGGGCTGAGAAGCCCTCGACCACCCACCTTATAGCCCTGACTTACCTCTGAAAGAATCACCGGGAGGAAAACGATTTGGAATAAATGAAGAAGTCCAGGAGCACATCCGCAGTTGGCTTGCAACTCGCCCTCAAACATTCTATGAACAGAGAATACTGAAACTCCCAACTTTCGTTGAAAAAAGTGTGTAGATCTAATAGAAAATCAAAGTCAACAATATAATTATGGCAAATTATTAGTATTAATGCATAGTTACGAATACTGAAAAATATTATTCATTTCGCAGCGTTGTAAAACCTTAACTTAAAACACCATGCATAAAAATGGTCTGATGTCATTTTGTTGTAAAATGATTAGGAAAAAAGTTATATCGACAAACAGAATTTTTTTTCTCAAATTGTTATTGACTTTCGCTTATATGTTATTTATGGTTGGCCGACTAAAACTTACTTCACAAAAGTTGTAGACAATTTTATTTGCAAAAAAAAAGTTTAATATTTCTTTAGTGAGACCTATAGTTTGTCAGATAAACCATAGAAATCATTTGGACGACTTTTTTCAAGATGGCGGCCGTGGGGTTGTAACCCCACAAACTTGAATTCAACTTAACACTAACCCCCCCCCCCCCGTGAAAATATAAAAAATAAAATTGAGTCCTTTGACCAATGCAGGCTAAGCCCAAAAATATGTAACATTTCAATGGACTAATTATGATTTGTCACCGTTTCTCGTCCCTGTGATATCAGCAGATAGTTTGACAGTTGGCATGGCATTTGTATTAGGGAAATAATCAAACCGATTTGAAATGAATGTCAGTTCGAACGCAGTAGTAGAATGAGGGGAAGGTATTTCTCCCACCAGTACATTTTATTTAATTCCGAATACCAAAATGCAGGCTTTCAAACTGATTTTACATACAATAAAACAAAACCAAAAGAAAATTAATTTATGAGGGATTGTATTGAAAGATCTAATAAATCTAATAATTAATATGCCTTTCAGATGGTTAAAATATAAATTTAGCTCAAAATTGGAGCATTGTAAACTTCATGTAAAATTAAAAGCCCTGAAAAAAAATCACATTTACAAGAAAACCTTCTGAGCTGTAAATTTGAGATTCTTACCAGTTATTTACTTCGTAGAAATGAAAGAATCTGCTGAGTTTTAAAATTTCAGTGTATCTTATGCAATAACTATGGACGATTGAAAATTGCGTATTTTTTACAGTTTTTTCCAAATAACTCAATAACTAATTATCCAATCGGCTATATGAAAGTATCACTTAGTCGCTATTGAAATTACGTATAAAACAAACTTACTTTCGACACTAGAACTTTTTATTCAGTTACTGAAAAGTTAAAAAACTGCTAAAATTTTAAACAATCCGTATAATTAATTAAGGAATAAAAATTTGGTAACAACTGTTTTCATGTGTTATGCTATATACATTCTGTGGAATTTTTTTGCAACTGAAAATACTAACTTCCCTAGAGTATCATGAGTAGTACCGAAAAAAGTATCGTACTCGTAAAAGCATCGAAACAAAAGTATGACTACTTCATAGTATCGAGTACGTTTTTTAAAGCCTAATGCCCACACAACTAGACATCATCACTAAATGTCAGTCAGTAACGTCAGTTCAGCTTTAGCAGTGGTTTCAGCAGAAGGTTTGCTCCCGCTAGCAAAATTATTATTTTTATGCTCATTCTTATGCAAAAAGGTCTCCTAAAAATAAATTCGAATGTTGCCGGACCGAGAAATTATTTAGACAATTTTTTTAACACATAAAAAAATCAACTCTTTTTGCAATGCACAAATGTCGTTCCAAGTATAAAAAGAGAGGTCAATAGAGAGAGAAAGAGGTTATTTCACTCGATTGGTAGGTACAGCCCAGAGTGCGTAAAAGAAGAGTTTTGCCAAGGCACAGGCTAAGTGCTGATTGGTTCAGCCATTTTTTGCACTAATTTCCGGTTTACTATAGCAACGGGAGAATAGATGTTTAGTGTTTGTTGCTGTGTTGCCAGATCTGATGATTTAAAGTAAGTCTCACGATATCTGTATAATTTTAGCGTTTTGGTGTTCTTAGTTAAATTTTATTAAATTTAAGCCGTAAAAAATACAAACCACCTAAATGATAAAATGTTGACAATATTCAATAGTTATCAGATGATCAACCTGATTTTAGTAGACAAATTGCATATTACAAAGTATTGAGAGTTGCTGTTTGTGTACTTACGATAGTCGGGGAAGTTAAAAATGAAACTAACTGCCCCAATTAGTTTTCAGAAAATTTTTAATAATTCTATTATGATATTTCTTAAGACTTTGTAGGTAATTAATTTTAATATCAACTTTTAATATCAATGGCTAATCTCTTGAATGATATTTTTTGATAAGTCGAATTCGTAAAATATATCGATTTTTTAGGAATTTTCTCTTTAAGCAATCTAACAATAATCCATGATTTTTAAAAATGTGGACGGGTCTGTACAGTTGCATAATATACAGGGCGTCGTGTTATCGATTGATTTTAATGTTGATTCTTATTTGTGGAAAATGAGCGGAAAATGGCCATGGCTTCCGGGCTTGTCACCACTCTCCACTCTGGTACAGCCAATGAGCTCATTGGATGCAGTTCCCAATTGAGTGAAATAGTCTCTTACCCTCTCTATTGCCCTTTCTTTCTAGCCTTGGCACGATATTTATGCAATGCAGCCAATCCAAGCTATCTCTACGAACTAGATGCTAGCCGGAAACATGAGCCATAAAGTTTTTAAGAGTCAATTTCTAAGATAAATGTACTCAATGAGTGTAATATCGAATACAAAGTATCAAGTTCAAAAGTATCGGTATCGAAAAAAAGTACTCGATACCACAAAGTATCCTTATGTAAATTGGGTTTCGGTCAAATGGTTTGAAACCAAGTGGGTTTGTAGCTTTAGATTTCATTACTTGTATGGTATAGTAGTAATAAAATACATACGTTATACACATGGCAGGTGCAACTGTTGTCGTTCAAGTCCGAATTGAGGTAGAAAATCTTGTGAGAAGTAATTGTCAATGGAGAAGGTTAAATCGTTATCATATCCCTGATTTTCCTGTTCTTATTTATATTATTTAAATGAACGGGTCTTTATAAGAATTAGGGTTTATGCCAGGTATCGAAGAACTGTTAAGCACCATATATTTATAGCTGTCAATAATGATGATAAAGACGGAATTTGTCATGCTGACGATGCTGACGGCATTATAACATATTATTGCCCCTGTCAATGAGAACGAAAACAATACTGAAGTATTAGGTTAAGACATTAGATTCCCGCTAGACAGGATCTTTCAACACTGAAAACCAGAACTTTTAGGGCTACACGATGTGCTAGGTCCGTTCTAACATCCTTCCCGTGGTTTCCGACGGGTGAGGCTAATGCAGACGACAATAGTTATGATTTTTATTGTACGATAATGATGTGAAAAATCTATTGTATTTATCGTGAACAGACGGCTCATCTCAATATCGTTTTCTCTTTCAGGTCTGGAAATATCGGCCACAGTTTATTGGGTTATTTTACTAAACTACCCAGGTAGTGAAATCTAAAGTATTGTAGCTTCAATGAACTATAACTTTGAACCACGCCCATTGATACATTTAATCTACTACTAAAAAGCTACAAAACCCATTTGGTTTTAAACCGTTTGACCGTAACCCAATTTGCCTAAGGATTCCGGCGGTGTCCTTTTTCAATTTTGTAACGACGAGCTGTTAGTACTACCAATAGTATCAACTTTCCGCTTAATAGAAAATTCAGAGAGAAGTGACAACACATGTCAGGCTCTAAATTACTATTCAGTGTGATTATACATAGGGTGTTTAACATAGGAAACGAAATTATAAAGTAATAGTAATAATAATTTAATCATTTAAACACATTTTGGGCTTTTGGAACGAACACTTAATTCATTTTATTCGTATAACTCTTAAATGTCGATTTAAATGAAAATCTATCATTTTGTGATGAAAAGGCTTTTGGGGTTACCTGCTACTGGCTATTAAAGTTATACAAACAAAATAAGAAATAATGGATAAAATCTACCTGAGTTCAGAATAGAACAGCTGAGAATAAACCATTTTAAAAATTAACCTTCAAACTTCAATAAACAACTAAAAAATGTCAAATAAAATATTGTAATGTTTTTATTTTCACACTCGGGTTCAGTTCAGTTCTTGGATTTATTTAAAACACAGTCCAACTCACTCTAATTTATTTCCACTACTTTAACACAATTTATATTCACAAGAAACTATTTACATTTTATCTTAACTATACAATACGACCGTCGAAAACTGAGTGCCTCCAATCGCCAGCTATCCATATTTATATATTTCTCTTCGAATTGTCTGGTAAGTCCACGAACCATCGGGAAACTCTTTCATGTTCTGGAAGCTTTAAGGGAATTCCGAGTAACGGCAGCGGTCGGCCTATTGAGAAACGAAACATTTCGGATTCCAGGAAGTATCGGAATAATGGCCCTTCCACGAATTGGTTGATGGCCGATTGCACCAGCCATTTCGTCCCGGAATGTCCCAGAATCCTTCCTGGTGTGACGATATTTACAGGACTTCGTCTTCGAATCTGGCCTGCGAATATTGAGACAGCATACCAAAATGTCGATGCCACTGAATCGAAAGATTGTTTGTTTCCATCATACTTCTAACCACCGTCCAATTCAGTCCATCCAACCCGCAGGCTATTTTTGGGACCGCCAATTTCATCAGATTCTTCTCCATCATCACATTCCTCAATTATACCAGAGTCTTCCAACATGGCTTGTCCTGCGAGAATGTTTTCGTTACCAAATAAAAGATGTCTCTGGTACCCACTGGATGTTAATTTTCGAGATGAAGGACCTTACCTACCGCTGGATCTTGCTCCCGTAGCCACCGGAAC
Source organism: Octodonta nipae (assembly GCA_034190945.1). Lineage (NCBI taxonomy): Eukaryota > Metazoa > Arthropoda > Insecta > Coleoptera > Chrysomelidae > Octodonta > Octodonta nipae. The sequence goes on from CM067223.1 coordinate 59,377,460, forward strand.
TGGCCGTACTTTTTGGCAAACACCTTGGCTATTCCTCTGGACATCCGGAGATCTCGAGCCACACAATGAGCCAGGGCATATTCTATGGGCACCTCAAACAGGTCTCGGGGTTCCTCTGTGGTCACGTCGTGCTACACTTTCTGCCCATTAGAGTACAGTGCCATAAACTGCTTGAAGGTCATCTCGTCATTCGGGTGGGTGGCTGCTGCGGACTTGGGCTTGGTCAACTTCGCTGTCATGACTTCCGGCATAAGGGGCTAACCTGTTGAAATGTACGACCTTTGGTCGTAGATGAACGATATGCCATTAGAAATAAGTGCATATACTGGTCCCAGTCTCTTTGGTGGTCAGAGACTACCTTTGACAAATGGCGGTTAATGGTTCTATTCATCTCTACCATTCTATCGGATTGCGGGTGTAATGCTGTCGTCCGTGTTTTATTGATCTTCAGAAGTTTGCAGACATCTTGGGTAGATTCTGCCTTGGTCTGAGTGCAACTCCAAGGGAACACCAAAACGACTGATCCATTCCCTGAAAGGACATCAGCAACGGTCACGGCTTCTTGATTCGGCAAGGAATATGCTTCGGCCCATTTACTAAAATAGTCCATCACCACCACAATGTATTTATTTCCAGAGTCGGATTCAGGAACTGGACCGGCAACATCAATGGCTACTCTTTCGAATAGACTGCCCACGTTATATTGCTTCATGGGAGCTTTTGGTCGCGCCCATTATATGCTGCACAAACCGTACGTTTCCGGCACCACTCCTTAACATCTACTTGGCAGTTTACCCAATAGAAGCGTTCTCTTAACTTCCCCAGGGTTTTGGTTACTCCCAGATGTCCTCCAGTTGTAGCATCATGTAGTTCTCGTAAAACTTCTGGTCTCCTATTTCTGGGAACTACAATCTGTTTTCTGTCGCTTCCCTCCTCTGGAGTTTCCAGGACGCGCTTGAGAAGTCCATTTTCCAGAATGAGGGAGTTCCACTGAGCCCAGTACGACTTTATGGTTGGTGAGTATTGGGAAATCTCTTGCCACGTAGGTTTGCGGTCTCCTTCCTTCCACCGGATAATTCCTTTTAGTTCTGCATCTAATTTTTGGTCTTTCTGGATCTCCTCAGGTTGCCAATGGTCATCGACAGCGGTAGCTCTATAGAGAACAGCCCCTTTTTCTTCAGCTCGCTGACAATGTTTACAATCATCAGGGCATGGTCTTCTCGATAAGGCATCAGCATTCTTATGGCTTGTTCCTGCGCGATGTTCAGTCTCGAAATCGAATTCTTGCAACCGCTCAATCCACCTGGTCACTTGTCCTTTGGGGTTTTTAAACTGCAAGAGCCACTTCAATGCTGCATGATCAGTCCTCACGAGGAATCTTTTACCATAGAGGTACTTATAGAAATGTTCTACCACCTTTAACACAGCCAAAGTTCCCTGCGAGTAACGCAATAATTCCGTTCAGGCTTGCTCAAGGTTTTGCTGAAATAATCGATGACTTCCTCCTGACCGTCTAGGATCTGCGAAAGCATCCGCACCAATTCCGACACTGCTTGCGTCGGTATCCAAAATGAAGTTTCCGTCTGGCAAAGGATAACTTAAGACGGGGGCACTCGTCAATGCTCTTTTCAATGTATCGAATGATCGCTGACATTCCTCGTCCCATTGGTACTGTACCTTCCCCTCTGTGAGTCTACTAAGTGGCTTGGCGATGTTGGCAAATCCGGCTACGTACCGACGATAGTACGTGCATAACCCCAGGAAACTTCTTAACTGGTGGATATCTTTAGGTATCGGCAATTCCTGGACGGTTTTGATTTTCTGTTTGTCAACAGCTACTCCCTGTGCGGAAACTACATGTCCAAGAAATTGCACCTCTTCGGGCTTAATTTTAGTCCGGAACTTCGAAGTTGTTCTTCATGTGGTCTTCAAATGATCTTCCAACCACGATAATGTCGTCAAGATACACCAGGCATGTTTTCCATGAAAGCCCTTTTAACAATGTTTCCATCAATCTTTCAAGCGTCGCTGGAGCATTACACAGTCCAAACGGCATCACCGTGAATTGATAAAGTTCTGAGCCGATGGTAAAAGCAGTCTTTTCTCGGTCTTCTTTAGCAAGTTCCACCTGCCAATAACCGCTCTTCAAGTCCAGTGTGGAAAACATCTTCGATCCAGCCAACGTATCTAGGGTATCGTCTATTCTTGGAAGGGGATAGCTGTCTTTCTTTGTAGCATGGTTTAATTGCCGATAGTCCACGCAAAATCGGTTCGAACCATCTTTCTCTTTAACCAAGACAACTGGAGAAGCCCAAGGGCTATTGGATGCTTCAATAACACCTTCTTCCTCCATCTCGCGGACTATCCTGTCGGCTTCTTCTCTTTTAGCTAGGGGTAGTCTTCTCGCCGACTGTCGAATAGGCTGAGCGTCCCCGGTATTAATTTTATGTTTCACCAGATCAGTTCGTCCTCTTTTGCCGTTCCCTACATCGAAGATATCCTGGTAGTTTTTAACGATGTCCCTCAATGCTGATAGTTTTTAACGATGTCCCTCAATTTTGCTTTCTGACTTAGGTTTCAAACTCTTAGATGAATCGGTGATGAGAATTTCCAATTCCTCCGATAGTTTACTTGGTGGTATTTCTGCATGCTGTTTGCTTCTGACTACGGAGGAAACTGTAGAACAATGGCCCAAAGTTGTTCATTTCTTTAGCACAACCGAGTAATGATTCAGGTTCATTACTCTTACTGGCACAATCTCTCTGGCACGAAACAGAGTCTTCACCAGTGCGACTCCTCTGCCTACATTTCCGTCGTTAAGTTCGGGATGCTTTCCCATCTAAGCAAGCATCTATAATGATTTCAGCTCTTTCCGGAACATTGACATCCTCTGCTAAGATGGTTCGAAGAAATATGTCATCTTTTCCATGAAGCACCACTTCTTCGTCATTTACTCGCAGAATTCCATCTTTGAAGTTTAACTGGAATCCCTTGGAGCTCATGACATCCATTCCAATGATTACTTCGTCTTCGATGTCTGCCACTAATGCCCGATGTAGGAAGGTTGTTCCCAAGGTCATTTCAACCTCTATTTCACCATGGACTTTCGCTACTTCTCCTGTCGCTTCTTTAGCTTCCCCGACGAGGAAGTCTGTACTCCCTTGCTCTCCTTGCAACGACTCTGAACATGTCCTACCTTACGACACTTCCGATATCTCACTCGAAGCTCGCAGCCATCGTGTCCACCATCGTCATTCTAATTCGACTCGAGCTCGAGCCAGTGCATCCACTAATTGAGTCGGTCGAGCTAGGGTCAATGCTTGTTGGCTTCATGGTCCCGCAGTCCGTCCAAAAACGCTTGCACTGCTAACCTTTCTATCACATTTTCCGGCGTGGTAGTATAGGCAAGGCGAACAAGACGGGCAATATAAGCTTCAAATTCTTGTAGGGATTCATTCGATTTTTGGTGACGATTTTTCAATTGGGAATGATAAATGTGTTTCAAATGGGTCTGCCCGTACCTCAGTTCTAAATGTTTGACCAGTTGTTCGTAATCTTCTTGCTCCGAGGTATTCAATTTTTGTAGTAGCTAGTGTTAATGCGATTGCCTTCTCCTCGACCGACCATTCGGTTAGCTTAGCTGCAGCCTCGAATTGGCGACGATAATTAGTCCATGATGATTTTCCATCAAATTGTGGAGGTTTCATTTTATGTCTGGTTTCCTCGAGGCCAATTTTTGAATCCACTACTTCCAGACTGTTGCTGCTTTTGGTCCTTGGTGCAGTTTCTCCCCTTTGCATTGTGACTACCTGTTCTTTTATCTTGCTAATCTCAACATCCAGCATTTCTGTATTTTTCTCTACCATGCATTTCAAATTTTTTTCTAGGGATTTAGAATCATCCAGTAATTGGGCCTCTAAGGATTCTCTCAAGGTTTTAGAATTTTCTAGTAGTTTGTCTTCTAGCGTCTTAGCATTTTTTACTAATTTTTCTTCTAAGGACCTAGAATTTTCTTGTAGTGTTTGTAGCTTATCCTCTACAGTCTTAGAATTTTCTTGTAAGGTCTCTCATAAATTTTCCATTTGTTTTAATAGCATACTCATGTCTCCATTACCAGAAACTTCAAACAAATAAGTATTGGGATCGCTACCTTCATTTATAAGGGCATCTCGCAGCCGTTGTATCCATATTTATATATTTCTCTGTGAATTGTCTGGTAAGTCCACGAACCATCGAGAAACTCTTTCATGTTTTGGAAGTCCACGAACCATTCTTTCATAAGCGGAATTCCCAGCGGCAGCGGTCGATCTGTTGAGAGACAAAACATTTCGGATTCCCAGAAGTATCGGAATAATGGCCCTTCCACGAATTGGTTGATGGCCGATTGCACCTGCTGTGGGATGAATTCTCGTAACAATATATTAACCAATTTCAAGGTAGAACTAAAAAGTTGAAAATAATAAACAAAACATAACACTATACATCAATAGTGTAAATAAGTAAAAATGTAAACAATAAAAGGTGCTCATTCTGTACACATTAATTACCTCCTACCTATATTTTTAAAGTCGGTGCCAAGTAAATCTAAAATCATGGTTTGCTTACTATCTACATCTTCATCAAACATACTTGGTGCTTGGTACCGACTTTAAAAATAACATATTAAATAGGTAGGTAATTCATTTGTATCGAATGTGCTATTTATTGTATAGTGATGTGTTTTGTTAATTATTTTCTAAAATTGCATCTTTTTTGAAATCGGTTTTAGTTTCAATATTTACATTTTGGATTCGGGTAGTTTTTTTTATTCTATATTTCTTATTTTGTTTGTATAACATTAATAGACCGGGAGCCGGTAATACCGAAAGCTCCAACAGAGAACGTTACATTGTTTAAATTGGCAGTTAACAGTGATGCGAATAAAATAGGTGTTGACTTAATAAACCAATAACATCTTTAATTAAATTAATTATTATTAACATTGCTATTATCAAATTACTTTATGATTTCCTTTGCTATCCAATATCTAAAACTAAAATTCAATCCCTTTACTAATAGGATTCTTTTCTCAAATTTTAAATTTAAACAGTTTCAATAATACTCGATTAAACAAAAAATAATTACTCCAATCGGTTCACAATCAGAGAAGAAATCAGGTAACATGTATACAAAAAAATCACGCCAAATTGATAACCTCCTCCTCTTTGGAAGTCGGTTAAAAATAACTAATCTAAAATGTCGAATATTGTAAAACTCTATTGGTTATAGATATTAACCATAAGACCATTAATTAGATAAAATACAACAATCGTACACACAGAGAACAAGTTTGCCTTTGTAGGTTTTATACTTTTTATTTTACTAGAATATACATTCTAAGTTTGTATTACTGGATTTAAATAAAAATTCCATATTTATATAATGAGGTAGGTACAGTCAAGACGTCATAATTAGGTTAGATAAGCAGTTAAATATACGAAATATTCAAAGCAGAATGGTCCCAAAGTCTGGTTACGTAGTACTTTAACGCCTCCTGTTCCTACTTGAAAAGTGGAAAATGTCTCTAGATGATGATTCTGTATGATACGAGAGACAATATTGGGCCAAAAATTGTTTAAACATTTTTCTCAAACAATTTTTCACAATTGGTTGTTTTAGGTATTTTGGGCCACTGCAAATAAAAATGTTTCTGTGCAAATATTCTCTATAGTTAATAGTTTTCGGAACAAAAATTATTTATGGTTTGAAAAAGTGTTTAAATGTCTCTTGTCAACTGTGGACAATTATAAGAAAATCTATGCATTTTAACATTGCCAGTGTCGTTAAACTTCCATTAGCAAAATTCTGCAGTATAATTTGATTTTTAACTATTAATTAAGCGCCCGTACCGCTATTTAGGATCTGTATTCCATCCTTCTCCCACTCACTCTTGACATACATACTATTCCAGCCTGTATACTTATCTAGTATCCCCTTATTAGTTTTTATTCTGCTAAAAAAATATGTAACCAATAATTTGATTTTTGAGCAAAATAAGATATATGCAATTGTAAATTCTTTTAGTCTATACTACTTTATACAGGGTGTCCCGTAGGGCGACGTCAAACCAGAACCGGTGATAGGCTAAGTCACAGTAGTTATCAGAAAAATGAATAACGGGTTATAAGCATAAAAAAAAATTAAAAAATCTACACCCTGGAAAGGTCTCTTCACTCCTATTGAAGCTAATTTTTACTTTTCTTATCATGTAATAGTGAATAAAAGCTTCTGTAAACTGCTGTTAAGAATTCATAGCAGACTGCTACTGCTTTTAAGAAAATGACATTTTTGACCAGACCAAGTATACGAAATCAATACTTTGTACAATTTTAAGTGTTTGTATTGGGAAAAAAGTATTACGTAAAGTTGGCAAGTAACTTGAAAAGTGGTCGAATTCAATAAAGATTTCAAAATAGTATGACACTTGCTATATTATTTCTTAAATTGTGGTCAATATGTATTTTCTGTAATAAAACCCAGTTTTGACTTTTTTCATTTACTTAAAAATAAATTAGTGTACCAAAGGCTTTCCTTAACACCCTACCTTCAAGATTCTACTTTGAGTAAAAAGGAGGAGTCATTTTCCGAACTGTGAGCTAGACATATAACGCTAAAGTGACAGGAACGGACAGTGATTATACGAAGTGTGAGTGAGACAGAGAGTGACGCCTGTTATTCCCTACTTGCACACACAATATTAGAAGAGTCCTTAGGTTTCGCTGTAGTAGTTCTAAATAATTTCCACCTTTTAGTGCACCTTCAGTACAAAATAGACCTATAGCTGCAGTGCCGACAAACCCTGCCCATACGTTCCATCATCCATTGTTTGAGTTTTCAGAGCCCAATATCTACAGTTCTGCCTATTGATAGAACTATTTAATCAAAAAGTTGCTTCGTCTGAGAAAATTATACACTAAAAAATTGCAGATAGTTATGGCATCGCCACATCATTGTTACGCAGAATTCATGCTTCGATCAAAATCATCTCCATAAGATTCGACCGAGTTATTCCTTGTGGTATTGGGATCTGATGAAAGGATTTTCTTCAACTGTTAAAGAAACATCCTATTGTTTTTCATCGGATATTGCTGGAGGACTTTATTTAGACTGATCTCTTCCATAAGCCAAGTTCCTAAATTTGGCTTGTACCTTGTAATAAGCCTATCAGGGTACTTATTGTTAAATAATTCACATACTTGTTCTTCTGTGCGAGTCCTATCTCTATAACCGGTCATAATTAAAATTTCAATGCGTTTCATTTAAACTCACCATTTTTTACTTTTAATACAATCAAAATTACAATTCAAGACTATTAACTATCAAATTTCACATTTAATATGATAGGAACGCAGAATCAACTTATTTATTCATTGTTGGGGAAAAAATCGAAATACAAACGAGCAAAACATCGATCTTTAACAAAACATTAAAGGTAGAGAAAAAACAGCACTTCTGCAGTGTTAACCAACGAATTTGATACTAGCATTTCTCATTGTCAGCTAGTAAATGGTGGCAAATTTGTATTTGATTTGATTTTTTCTTATTTTTTGTTATATTTATACTTTTCAGTTGATTTTTTGGTTTACGTGAATAGAAGAGAATTTATTTTTCTAGAAAAACTTAAATTGGTACATCAAATTATTGGAGTTGCCTTTTAAAAAAGTTGTGTATGACGGCATACAGACCACACTAATGACTTCCTATTTATGTAAAAATTTGCGCATTATTAAAGGTTGACGTGTTCCAGGGTTTTTTCCATACTTCACGTGCACATTGTATGCTTATATAATAGAATTTAATCCTGCCAGTTAATTTCATTTACCAGTAGTTATTTAAAACTTTACTGGAAGGTAAACTGGCCCAACAGTAATTTTTAATTCATTAACATATAGTTTATTGAACAAATTTTGTTACCTGGTAACATAGATATGATATGTCTTCCTCCATAACTGGGCGGAGGCAGTTTTGATCTATACGCAATCTCCTTGGATTTAACAGTTCCCTCAAACGTATCGGCAGCGGTTGAAAAAAACCTTGCACATAGTTTAACATGTTTCACCTTAGACATGAGATTCATGGCAGAAAATTCACACATGCAAAACACATGCAAAACCAAATATTTTTTTTCAATTTCCAATAAATCTAAAATTGTAGACAAGTGTTATTTATCACTTTGACAAATCGTTTCATTCTAATCAATTTGAAAAAAGCAGGACCTCTTTTCGTCTATGTTTTTTTCTAGAAAACGGCATAACCGATGTGGAGAATATGAAATCGTATTTCATTAAGGTGAATCTGGAGGTGTGTTCATATACTATTCTATGTTCTTGGAAATTCTGAAAAATAACAAATTATACACGTCACATAAACCTTCTTCATAAATACCCAAATTTACATGTCAGTATATGCCAAGGTATATGCCAAACAATAATTATTGACTGGTAACGTTTCTATAGCTATATACATAAGACGTTTGTAAATAAATTTAAAAATGAACGTACCTACTTCGAGTACATACAAAAGAAACTTAATTAAAAGCGAAGAATTATATAGGGCTTTCATTTTAAAACTAGCCACCCAAAATAATTTTTAAATATCTTTAAAAGAAAAAGACAAAAAAGCACGTTAATTTATATTTACGGGGGGGGGGGGGGCACAATTTACATGTATTGGTAACCCTGCAGTCCAACTCTTAAGCGGGGGTGAATATCACTTCTAAAAGTTTAAATTCAAAGGGGTATCATGTGATACCGCTTTTCATACATCATTTTTTTAAATCAGATTATTTTTTACAGAGTAATGAATGACCTACAAACCGTAAAAAATTAAAATTTTGAATTGTAAAAGCAGGAGTATCTATAAATACCGAGATAAACAAGTCAGAAAAAAACCTTAAATATTTTTGCCAAAGATATTTGCACAGGTTCAGATTTTAGGTCATTTTGCCATGGATCCTCAAACATCAATACCAAAAGCCTCTAGGTTAATAAATATTTCCGTTCTCTATACATAAAATATTACGCCTAAATATATTATTTCCCTAGAAAATACAGCTTTTACAACAGGTTGATGAGGATGATTATGACAGAAGGTTACAACTCTGCGAATTAATGACTCAAAGGGTAAATGCAGATCTATTCTATTAAAAATATTCGTTTTTCTCACGAAGAACGTTTTGTTTTAAATGGATTTGTCAATAAACATAATTGTAGATACTGGGACACTACCAATCCCCAAGTTTTTCGGGACGAGCGCAACCGACATCCTCGAGAAAACAACATATGGGCCGGAATTCTCGGAAATAAAATTATTAGTCCTTTATTCGTGGAAGAAAATTTAAGTGGAGAATTGTATTTTTCGAAAACTAGAAGATTCTGCCCTAATTCTTTTGAATGAAGACGATTGTATTGCTTCCACTTCTGAATTCAATCGTATCTGGTTACCGACAATTAAGGAATAAATTATTAATGGTCATCTACTTTTTCAAAGTCCAAATTCCAAAACAAATGAAATTAAAATATGACCGACCACCTTGGATACTGAACACAACGCAACGGGATCATTAAAATCGTTTCATAATCAAAACCAAAAAGTTAAACCCGATCATACATAAAATAAAACATTAAATATATATATATATATATATATATATATATATATATATACCGACTTCTACCTATAACTAAAAAGCTAAAAATAATTATAACAAAATACAACTTTAGCAAATAAATAACACTTCAAAAATATACTAGATTGGTAGGTAATTAATTTGTACAGAATGAGCACCTTTTAATGTTTACATTTTTTACTTCCTGGGTAGGTACCTTACAACATTGAATGTGTTATTTATTTGCTAAAGTTGTATTTTGTTATAATTATTTTTAGCTTTTTAGTTATAGGTAGAAGTCGGTTATATTTTTTTAAAAATGTTTTATTTTCAACTTTTTTTTTTAATTCAGGTAGTTTTCATTCTTTATTTTTTATTTTGTATGTACAACCTTAATAGACAGAACCAGGTAACATCGAAAGCCTCAACATTACACAATGATACTTTATCATTTAAATTGACAGGTAAATCTTTACGAACAAATGTACTAGTACGCGTTGACTTAATAAGCCCAAAATATATTTATGCCTTATGGACTACGCCATGTAACCTTTTTTCAACTTTTTTTGACAACCCTGTATAACTAGATATTTCCACTCCAACCTATGTACCAACCAGCCTGTACATACGACTGCCCACGGCAAGCATAAATTTGTTTGCTGCCTTCTGTAAACTATAGGACGGAGTAGAATCCATTCTATATTTACGGAGTCAAATCCGTCCTATATTTCAACCATAGTATATAACTCCTTGTGGGCTACCCCATAAATTATTTCCTTTTTAACGTTTTATGTTATCGCCCTGTGTAACATTAATTCCTATCCACACTTTATGCAACTTCTTATGGGCTATAAAATAAATAATTTTTTAATCACACCGTATAAATATAATGCAACTCCAGCATATATTTCAACCATCCTGTATATGATTTGCTTATGTCCACATTATATAACAGTTTTTTAATAACCCTATATAATTTTAATTTCACATTTTTTTTAACATTTTTATACCACCAAACGTCCAGTCCACCCTATATTCCAACCATCCTGTATATACGGCTGCCTACAGACCACTATCATTCTAATTCGTCCTATATTTCAATCTTCATATAAATGCAACTCCTTCAACCACTTTACTTTGTGATTTTGTTTGCTATACTAAACACCCTGTCTATAGGCCACCAAGTACCAGTTTAAAGTTTGACATGTGTTGTCACTGAATTTTCTATTAGGCCGGGAGAATGTGACAACCAAAAGTACCGTCTTTGTAAAATGGAAAAAATTGCATTTAAATAGGTATTTACCTGGTATACAAACAAAACGAGCTTGGTACTCATTGATTTAAGGAGCCGAAAATACTATGCTATACCTATATGCTTGAGATGTACATAGAAAATTTTCAAATTCGCAATTAAAACTTCCAGTGCCTAAAATTATCGCACTATTACGTGGGAATTAAAATATTTATGAGGAAATGTCTATTATGTCATTTCGATGAAATTTTTGATAAGAATTTTGGAATTTTCGGCGATTTTCTGCAAAACTGCAAGTTGCACGTCGCAGAAAACTATATGAGATCACCTAAGGATCTTCCTTAATAGATTAAACGTTAAAAAACTATACACAGGCATAAGGAGTTATCGGAAAATCGACCAATATGTTAGGGATATTGGTCGATTTTCATGCACGCATGTGTTCATTCACAAATTTTATCACTTTACCAATAGAATTCTTTTCCAAAATTTGAAGTTTCACCAATCCGGGTATATACTCTATTAAACAAGACCATATTCGTTCAAAACGGTGCACCACAGGAGAAGAAATCAGGTAACATACATACAAAAAAAAGCGAAAAAATACGCGACGAATTGATAACCTCCTCCTTTTTGGAAGTCGGTTAAAAATATATGGTGTATTTACCTAGTTGAAATAATGTGAAATACTTTTGTTATTAGTTTTGCAATCTTATTAAGCCCTGACGCTCTGTTACTTCACTCAAGCATTACATACGTTCAAGACAAACAGTAAATTTAAATTTTACTTTCTTCATATTTATCCTAATAATGCCATATTGACAAATTGTATAACCTGGGTATGTTTGGTTAGAATTCATTTCAGACTCAAAGTTGAACAATCGAAAATTGAGCCTATCGACTTGACTGACCAGCTAGGTCATATGTCATATCGGTGCCAAAACAAATTTTAGTGTTTAGCATAGAAACGACTGCTTAATATTGAGCAAAAATTTAATCGATCTTCGTTGAGATTTCTTGTCCCAAAATTGGTGTTTACGTACTGTTACAAATATTTTTAAATTTTGAACTTGCAAATTTATGAACTTGCATATTTAGAACTTGGTAACCAAAACGCCAAAAAATAACATCAGATTACAAGTTCAGCAATTGAGATGAGTATAATAACATAATTTGATGCAGTTTTTAATTTCAATCAGTACAAACATTAACCTCACAACCGTAGAGGGAGCGTTACATAACCAAAAGGGCATGACCGTGAATTGAAACTGCCATTTACTTATGAAAAACCACTTTATATTGAGCAATAAATGCAATTGTCGGATTTCCCATAACCTCAAAACTCTGGACATGGCAACAGGACACAGCAGAGCCGGTGTCAAAGCTGATGGTGATTGTTCGGCCATTGATGATGCCCTTGATGACTAGGCTGCTGCTAAATTGGCAGAATCCTCGAATGGACACTCTCCTGGGGGCTGATGGAGGATTACACTGCATTTTAACACTGGCTGAGTGTTCCTCGTGCTGGTATAGTTGCGTTGGCGAACTCTGATGGGTAATTACTCTGGTAACCTCACTATGCAGTGACGTTGGAGATGCCCTGTACGGTTAACAAGTTAACTTCCAAAGCACACCGCTTAACTTCATTACTATCCCTTATGCCACTAAGTCTCAGATTTCGTTGAACCTCGAGATCTCTAATACCATTTATAAAACTTTGGGTAGCTAAGTAGTCTTGAACATCCGTTCGTAGTTCTGGATACCCTAAGTGTCGACTTCAAAGACTTGTAACCTTTCTCCAGACTATTGTGTTTTCCTTCTTAGTTGCACTTGGTGTACTTGACTCAATGATTGCTTGTAATATTTTTTATCTGATATTCAAATCATCTTTTCGAAGTTACCCGGTTCAACCACAGGAATGCACTGAAGAACTTACTAAAAACGTAGAGTTTATACACATATATAACATTATTCACAAACACCTACTGTACATAAATATGCCTATAGTCAGGGGTGGTACGGACTGTTCTTAAAGTATTTATTATATTATTTACATTGGACTAAACATTTACTCTTATTCCAAACTAATTAGAAAATATTTTGATTTGTTTAAAAGTATCTGGTGATGAACCGTACAAAATGCATTAGAGAAATCAAGAAATGCTATTATTAGTATCGGATTTCTAATAGCAAGATTTTCATATACGAACTTACTAACCAATGCTAGGGCATCAGTTGTCCCTGTTCTCTTTATAAATCCATATTAATTAGATGTTAGAATTGAAAAATACAGCTCCTGATAAATTACAATTTCAAAAACTTTAGTGGGATTCGATAAAAGAGAGATTGGTCTATAGTTACGTTTTTTTCTTATCACTATTTTTGTATATGGGTACTACTTCCGCAGACTTGAACATGGACAGCAGCTAGATATAATAACTAACTTTATTATGTGTGCTAGTGGTTATATATATATATATATATATATATATATATATATATATATATATATATATATATACTAGTTTGAGGATGTGCATGCAGCCCATCATATCCTTAAACTTTTTTTAAATCCACTTATAATATTTGTAATTTATATTTATTGTGTTTAAATATAATGAATATTGGTTGATAATTGGTTAGGGTATGATGATTATTTTTGTAGGAAATTATTTGTTTTCTTTGTTGTTGAAACGGGATTTAGTGTAAAAATAAAAGTCTGGTTTTAGAGTTCAAAAATTTATGATTATACACCTATGACACACCACAGATTTAAATTAGTACTTAGATTACCGATCTTCTCACTTCTTCTTCTGATCTCCAAGGGTGATCGGTTCTATTCAACTACTTTTCCCAAAAATCGTAACCTATATATCTCACATACTTTATTATTACTAGCTGATTAGTTTCTATTTCTTATAGTAATCTACTTGCATTAATATAGTTGTTATAGTGACGTACATTCTCCTTGCATTTTGAGCTATCATGTTCACTTGCACTTTTATTATACGCTCTTCCTGAGCACTTTTTATAGCTGTGCCCATTTTCACAGCAGTTTTGCTGTGCGGTTTTAATGTCCTACAAAAATTGATTCAAACTTCAATGACTTAGCATACACTTGAGCCATTACTTGTGCAATTATTGTCTGTTGTTTGTTTTTTGTGTAAATATATGAACTATATTGAAACTGTTAATTTCTAGTTCATCCCTCACAAAAATATTTTGTTCCAGCTTATATTTAATTCTGTGTTGATCGATATTCATGATTTTGCTTTTGTTGCTTATTTTTAGTTCTAGGTGCTGCTGTAACTTTATCTCAGTTATTACTTTCCATTGTGTTCATTACAACTTTTGAGTCTTCATTACTTTGACACTTAACTATTACTCCTTCATCTTTAAATTTTATTTTTTATGTTTACTACATTTTCACGTGGCGATTTGATCCATTTATTCTGCATTAATACTCAGGTCATTGCCTTTGTAGTTCTCCATTAGCTGTACTATTAGCTCAATATAATTGAATTTCAGAAATTCTTTGTTATAACATTAGCATTAGTGTTAACCTCTGTACCTGACTTCGATATAATAAGAACTTATTCATTTTTTTGTATCAATGACCTGAGAGAAACATTATTTTCTCTCAACTCATCATTCTGTTTAGTTAATTCATAATTCATTTCGTTTATTAAAATATTCGGAGCATTCTTCACAATCATTGATAATTTCCATACCAGACTCTTTCTTACGTATTTTATTTGCATTTTTATTTTCAATCATTTCAGTTAATGTACAATCTTTATTTTCAGATACGTTATGCAGTACGGTAACAATGCCAATGTTGTTAATATGCTCTTAAATAAATACTATTTTTAGCACGCTTTTATTAGGTTGATCTTTATGTATGTACGAATGTAAAAAAAACTTTCAACTTTTTTTTCACCAACTTTGCACACGTGTCAAGGGTTGATGACACTTCAATTATTACATAACTTCGTTATAATATTCTGACTAGGATCATCAGGATACAAAAAGAAAATATCTGTATGAATGAAATGGAATTTTTTTTTCACCACCTTAAAGAAGTCTGTTTAACTTGAAATTTTGCACACGTGTCAAGAATCGATAACATTTCAAATATTATATAACTTTGTTACAATATCCCGACTAGGTTCATCAGGATAAACAAAAGAAAATTTCTATATGAATGTAACGGAAACTTCTTCACCAACTTAAAGAACTTGAAATTTTGCATACGTGTCAGTGGTCGATGACACTACAATTATTACATAACTTCGTTGTAATATCCTGACTAGAATCATTAGGATAAAAAAAGAAAATATCTGTATTAATGTAACGGAAACTTTCAACTTTTTTTTTCATCAACTTTTAGACGTTCGATTAGGCTGAAATTTTGTATACGTGTCTAGGGTAGATGAAACTTTAGTTATTACATAACTTTGTTATAATATCCTGACTAACTAGAATGATCACGATAAAAAGAAAAATTTGAATTATTAAGACAAATGAATGGTTTTTATGTTTGATTTAAAAAATTGAAATTTTAAGAAAAAAATCTTAAGAATTAAAAAAAAAACGAAAAATAAGGCACAAGATTAATTTATTGATGCTACACGAAATATAGGTGATAAAAATCTATACCTGTTTATACCCTATGATATTGTTACGAAATATACCAAAGCCGACTCTGTTTCATTTCAATACGACAACGACCGCTGGGATATAAAAAAAGCTAGAATGTTCGGACGCCAGAAAAACTTATCTCGATCATAACTCGACAACTGTAAAATTGACACTGGTTTATACTAGAGAATTCGACGCTGATTTTAAAAGAAGGACCTATCCCGGCAGCAGTTAGTTGGTGAAGCGAAGAACTTATATGTAAAATTGTTGTGATATTTGAATCAGCTGTTGTATATTCGATGTAAATAAAAGTTCTAGAAAAGTGAAAGTGAATATTAGTTTTATAATTTTAAATTGAACCCACGGACTTTACAACAAATTTGGTGATCAGAAGTAATGGATTTAGTGCAGTTAAAATCATAATTTGATTTATGGAAACCCGTAGCATGGAGAAGATGGACGAAACTACCAAAAAAATAGTCAAGCAGGTTAAGGAGAGACTGGACGAGAAAATAGCACAGATTCTAGAAAAACGTGACAAGAAGGAAAAACAACATCAAGAAGAAATTCAACAAAGGTTATTAAAATCTTTTGATGAAAAACGTAAAATACAATTAGAAAATCTTGTCACTTCGATCAAAAGTGAACAACAAAATCTAGTTTCCACGATGAAAAGCGAACAACAAAATTTATTAGAAGGATTGTTCGCGAAATCTGAAGAAAAAAGACAAATGCAATTTGAACAAGTAATGCAAATAGTATTACAAGTTAATGAAACAGTTAATGAAAGAATGCAAATAGTATGCAACAGGACTTACAGCGAGGAAAATACCAGCACACCGTGAGTACAAAAGGTTCCTTTAGTAAACCATCCACATTCGACGGCAGTTCATCTTGGCCCATGTATAAAGGGCAATTTGAAGCCGTGGCTACAGCTAATGGATGGGATAATCAAGAAAAATCTACCTCTCTGGTAATTTCGTTAAGAGGTCCGGCCCTAGAACTCCTCCAAAGCATTCCAGTCGATAAACAAGGCAATTTCGACAAGATCATCGCCATTCTGGACAAGAGATACGACAATCAGTCCTTGAGCCAGGTATACCAAGTCCAACTCAGTGGGAAAACGCAAAAATCCGGTGAAAGCCTTCAAGAACTCGAAGCAGAGATTAGACGGTTAGTTCACTTGTCCTATCTAGACCTGCCAGAGAAAACGAAAGACCAGTTGGCCACACAGAGTTTCATAAACGGCATCAGAGATATGGAAGTACAACGAAATCTAAGACTAAGAGGCGTCAAGGAAAGTAATGAAGCTCTACTTCGGGCTTTGGAAGTAGAGGCCGTCACGAACATTTCCAAGCCGAGGGTCCGAGCAGTTTCATTTAACCAGGAAGAGTCAGAGTCACCATTTCAAGAGCTGCTGGCTGGTCTGAACAAAATATTAGAACGGTCACAAAGAACTGGCACCAGAGGCATGTTACCGCTGCGGACGGACAGGACACTTCCAACGTGACTGCTGAGTAAGGCTACCGGCACGATCGCCAACCAGGTGTAGCCAACAAACCGACCTTACCAACCAGGGAAACTCCAACCAGTCAGCATAAGGGGGCGAATGCTGACTCACCCTCCACCAGCCCCCAGGACAGTATCCATCCGGGGATTTTGCAGAGATAGCAGCAGCCTAGTCGTCAGGGGCACCATCAATGGCCGAGCAATTACCATCACCATCGATACCGGCGCTGCTGTGTCCATTGCCAAGTCCAGGGTTTTGAGAGCATCAGAAATTCGGCCAGTTACCAACAACATCCAGCTCAGAACAGTCACCGGCGAGCCCATGTCAATACAGGGTGAGGCAGATGTCGTGCTACAGATAGAGGACAACATGATCCGGCATAGGGTCCTGGTAGCGAATATTGAGGACGCTTTTATACTGGGTATGGACCTAATTAGCCAGCATGGATTTAAGTTCAACCCGAGATATGATGTTCTTTGGTTCCTAAATGAGGAATTTGTATTCAGTTCAGTCACCTCCATAAAAATTATGGCAAAGTCTTCAGCTAGAATTCCCGGTTGAACGGAACAGATTATTCATGGGCAGTTAGACAGCAATCATGGGAGCTGCGTTGGAATGGTGGAGCCCGTACACTCAACTCATGACTACTTAGTTGGCCGGGCTATAGTTAAAACCGGACGAGATATACCAATCAGAGTCCTGAAATTGTCCAACAACGACATCAGAATTGCCAAAGGTCAAGAGATAGCTATCTTGTTTCGAGCCAGTAGACACCATCATCAATTGCGAAGAAAAGTACCAGACGTCGGTGAAGGTGACAGGGCCCAGTAAAGAGTTCCTACAACAGTTTCCTGGCCATTTGACACACCTGACACCAGAGAACCAGAAGAAAGCCAAGCAATTTATCACAAAGCACTGGCAAATTTGTAACAGTCAAGATGGAACCACCGGCCGCACCAACACCATCGAGCATCGAATAGATACCGCAAAGGCTCAACCCATCAGAATACTACCTGGACGACTACCATTGTGGCAACAACAGGCAGTCGAGGAAAACATCGAGTCCATGTTACAGAGTGTAGTTATTGAGCCATCCATCAGCCCATGGTCTGCTCCCGTCGTGCTAGTTAAAAAGAAGGATGGAACCATCCGATTTTGTGTGGATTACAGAAAGCTGAATGACGTCACGAAGAAAGACAGCTATCCACTACCCCGAATCGATGACTCTTTGACAACACTAGCAGGCTCCAGTTGGTTCTCCACACTAGACCTAAAAAGTGGATATCGGCAGGTTGGTCTACACGCAAACGACAGAGAGAAGACAGCGTTCTCCACCAGTAAAGGGCTGTTTCAGTTCATGGTCATGCCCTTTGGGTTATGTAATGCACCCGCTACATTTGAGAGGCTAATGGAGTATGTACTGAGCGGGTTAACATGGAGGACGTGTTTAGAATACCTCGACGACATTCTAGTCATGGGTCAGACATTCGACGACCATCTGAAGAACCTGGGCGAAGTATTCTCCAGAATTAATAACGCCAGCCTGAGACTCAACTCGAAGAAGTGTTCTTTGTTCCAAAAAGAAGTAGAGCTTTTGGGCCACGTCGTTTCCGCACCAACGAAGACAAGATAGAAGCAATCCGTGATTGGCCAGTCCCGAGAGACAAGCATGAACTGCGAAGCTTCTTGCGCCTCTGTTCCTACTACAGGGGATTTGTTGAGGGATTTGCCACCATCGCAGCCCCTCTACATCGGCAGACCACTGCGAAAGAGACCTTCCGTTGGAATCAGGATTGCGAAACATCATTCAGACGACTGAAGGCAGCACTATGTTCCACTCCAATCCTAGCCTTTCCTACACAGTCCGGCAAGTTCATTTTAGACACCGACGTCAGCAACACAGGTTTGGGGGCCGTCCTATCCCAGGTGCAGGATGGTGAAGAGAGGGTGATCGAGTACTACAGTCGTGAATTCTCGAAACCGGAAAGAAATTATTATGTGTCACCAGAAAAGAACTTCTTGCAATAATAAGGGCTGTAGACCATTTCCACAAATACCTCTATGGTCGTCATTTCTTAATCCGAACAGATCATGCCGCACTCAAATGGCTGCTGGACATGAAGACACCGGTAGGACAACTGGCCAGGTGGATGGAGAAATTACAGCAATACGATTTCAATGTGGAACACTGGGCCGGCTGTTTGCACAATAATGCCGATGCCCTATCCAGAAGACCCTGTAGAGCAGAATGCGGACATTGTCTGAAGACGGAACAGCGAGAGGGTATCTCCATCAGGCAGATTCGAGTGCAGGTCAATGAAGACTGGACAACGGAACAGTGCATCCAGGACCAAATAGCTGATCCAGACATCGAACCAATCTTGTCACTCAAAGCGAGAGGGGCACCCAGGCCACGCTGGGACGAGGTAGCTAGATATTCCGGCCTGCTGAAATCGTTATGGGCTCAGTGGGACTCCATAAGAGTAGTCAATGGAATGCTTAAGCGAGTTTGGGAAAGCGCTGATGGACGAGAAACCAAGTTCCAACTGGTAGTTCCGAAGTAAAAGGTACCAGCCATCCTGACCGAAGTACATGATGGAATTACCGGAGGCCACCTGGGCATGAATAAAACCCTAGACAAAGTTCGCCAGCGGTACTACTGGGTGAATTACTTCGAAGACGTCAGAGCTTGGTGCCGCAAATTTGCCACCTGTGCAGCCAGTAAGGGCCCGAAGACCCGGACCAATGGCAGAATGTCGATGTCGCCGGTCCGTTTCCCGAGTCTGAGAGGGGGAACAAATACATTATGGTCGCAATGGATTACTTCAGCAAATGGCCTGAGGCATATGCGATACCCAACCAAAAGGCAACCACGATAGCGACGATGCTAGTAGAACAACTATTCAGCAAGTTTGGCGTCCCGATGGAACTACATTCAGACCAGGGGCGTAACTTCGAATCGAATGTATTCCAGAAGGTTTGCACGATTTTGGGATCAGGAAAACAAGAACAACACCATTGCACCCACAGTCAGACGGAATGGTGGAAAGATTCTACAGGACCTTGGAACAACACCTATCCAAGGTCGTCAGCAATAACCAGCGTGATTGGGATGAACATATTCCCCTATTCCTGTTGGCATATCGCTCTGCCGTACATAATAGTACAGGCCTGACCCCAGCCAGGGTCCTATTCGGAAAGGAGCTGCGATTACCCTGCGATTTGGCATTTGGCGCCCCCGAAGAACCTTCCCAAGATATCGACGATTATGTCGACCAGCTCCGACATAACATGCTGGCAATACACGAATTAGCCCGAACGCAGATGTTGGCCACCATTGACCGGATGAAGACGCGATACGACCTCAAGGCCAATTCAGTCGGGTTCCAGGAGAGGGACAAAGTCTGGCTGTACAACCCCCAACGGAGCAAGGGTAAATCCTCAAAGTTTACACCCGCCTGGGATGGTCCATACGAGGTGGTCAAGAGGCTTAATGACGTCGTCTACCGGATCCGTCGAAACCTCAAGGCTAAGTTGAAGGTGGACCTTTTAGATCGACTTGCTCCCTACCACGGAAAGGATGTTTCTGATCGGGACGATCAGAATTAAAGGGGAGGCAGTGTTACGAAATTTACCAAAGCCGACCCTGTTTCAGTTCAATACGACCGCTGGGATATAAAAAAGCTAGAATGTTCGGACGCGAGAAAAACTTATCTCGATGATAACTCGACAACTGTAAAATTGACACTGGATTATACTAGAGAATTCGACGCTGATTTTAAAACCAGGGCCCATCCTGGAAGCAGTTAGTTGGTGGAGCGAAGAGCTCATATGTAAAATTGTTGTTGTGATATTTGAATCAGTGAATATTCGATGTAAATAAAAGTTCTAGAAAAGTGAAAGTGAATATTAGCTTTATAATTTTAAATTGAACCCACGGACTTTACAACAATATCAATGAGACGGGACGTTTTCCTAAGGTATTGCTCGTATTAGCAAATTGCAATATGGGTATTATCACTGAAATTATCTAGCCGCATTTCCGTCATGATCAAGTATATGATTCAGACCAATAATCCCCTTTTGATTTTGTTAAGGTGGTATACATGTAATTAAACCAATATCGATACAGTTTCCAGTATATATGATTAATTATATGACATTTATAAAATATAAGACATTTAAAATTTAAAGAGATCAAAATAACAATGTTGATTTCATTGTATAAATAAATCAAATTTCATATACGGGACTTTTTTCGTCAATTTCAAGAAGATTAGAATAGATATTATTCAAATTTTGAATATATTTTTTTATTGATATTATTAGGGTAATAGTTAATACATACCATCTCCAAAAAATACCTTTAAAATTATTAAAATTTGTTATTAAAATTGATGTGAGAATTTTGAATGCAATGTGAAGCAATGGTACAAAGTTTGTCCCATATAAGTTGGGTTACAATCATTACAATCTAATTTGTATATAACATTGGACTTTAGTTTATTGGGAATGGAGTTGATTTATAAATAATTTTAATGTAAGATTCTTTTTGTAAAATTTTACTAATTTTTGATGATATATTAATAATATATGCTATAGAAATATAATGAAAATTAA
Source organism: Octodonta nipae (assembly GCA_034190945.1). Classification (NCBI taxonomy): domain Eukaryota; kingdom Metazoa; phylum Arthropoda; class Insecta; order Coleoptera; family Chrysomelidae; genus Octodonta; species Octodonta nipae. The sequence goes on from CM067223.1 coordinate 59,399,129, forward strand.
TGTTATTATCAGAATTGTTTATAGACGTATTTCTTATAATGGGATATTCTCTCTCTTGGTAATTTATATTATCGCAAAGAATTTTATTAATTAACTGAGAAGGATAGGAATTATTTAAAAAGTAGTCGTATAACAATTTAAGGTTCTTTTGTATGAAATAAAAATACTATAGAAACAATTTTAATTTTATATTTTCCATTTAATTCTGTAATTTGCCCCTCAAAATTAAAAGTAGAGGTTTCTCCTTATTTTTCCAGTAAACTTCAGGTCAGACCCTATACCCCTAATTTTTTTCAAAACTTTACTTTTTATAGTTTCGGAGTTAAGAGGGGGGGAGGATGGGTAAATTTTGGTATATTTTCGTTAATATAATTTTTTTTAATATGAAAAAAATATATTTGTGTTCCTCAGAATGGGAACTTTCATTTGATATATTACATGATGCGTTTGATTTTTTTATTTTTAAATTTTCATTTAATTCTATAATTTGCCCCCCAAAATTAATATTAATGGTTTCTCCTTATTTTTCCTGTAAAGTTCGGGCAACGTTCTATATTTCCTATTTTTTTCAAAATTTTAGGCTCAGTAGTTTCGGAGATCAGGGGGGGGGAACGGTCGATTTTTTTAGTTTTTCCTCCCAGAAGTACCCCTAAAATCAAAATTTCTTCTTTTACGATATGTACTCCTGATCGGGTCACCAAACTATACATGGATACCAAATTTCAACCTCTTCCGTCCAGTAGTTTAGGAGAAAATTGCTGTGATGTGACAGAGGCAGAAATCCGGAGTGATAGTATAAGGGTATCCGTATATTGTATATACGGAACCTTAAAATAACAATAAAGAGTGAAATGTACATGAACAACTGTACCAACTATTTGCAACACGAAAATAATGAGTTGTAATAAATTAATTTGTATGGAGTTTAATAAAATTTCAAAAGTTGTAAACCTGAAATGGAATACGAAATTTTAATATTATATAAAAATTACTGGATATCGATAAAGAAATTATTCATTCTTATCAGTCATGTCGACTATTTTTCAAATTATCATAAGAGCTGATTAAAAGTAATTCTTTTCGTTTACTTCATATAAATAACTTCAACGAATGCACATATTAACATAAAAATGCATAATGTTTGTATTAATAAATAGAAGAAATACTAAGCATTTCTAGTAGCTAGTATAAAAAGCGTCAAATACTAAAATTGGACCAGTCCAGAGCCACAATGAAGACTCAACAAGTCACTTCAATACTTCTGTGCCTCTTGTTGAGTAGTACTTTTGCCCACGGTAAGTTTTAATCTATTATTATTTCCATTTCTTCATACTCTTATAGGTAAGCTTTTGCAACGAACTACAAGACAGAATATATCACAACATACAATTGAGAATATTTTGAACAATTGTCATTATAGCAGTTTTACTTTTCAAGTATTAATGTTTTCTCGACTCAAAAGCTTTGAAAGATAGTCATTTTTTAAATACTGATTCAGTTGACTTCAAAGAAGTAATGTTAGATATACCCATATTGTCTATATTCTGAAATTGAAGAAATATTACTCTCACTAGTGACATATTTAAGAACAAAAGAAGAAGAAATTACATTGCTTCAACAGATTTTTTATCCAATTTTGATGCACGCTACGTTATTCTAGCTTACTAATCAGTGGAAGATCGAGTACTGCGATTCATGATATGTCTCATCTCCATGGGAAAATCTGACAGAATTCTCTGACTTCATCCAGAATATTTTTTAATACTAATGACTTCTTTTCAAAATATTAGTTAATAAACCTCTTAATAATAAAATATTTGCTTTAAAAAGCCTCTACCCTTGTTAACCACCAAGGTCTAACAAAAGATCTAACTAGCTTCTGTTGTTTTTTCCAGTTGTAAACTGTTTTGTTTGTTTGAATTTCTTTTGAAAATTTATTTTTCCAGTTTATTGGAGTAATGTAAAATTTTAAAAGTCTTAAAAACTCGCAACAGGTCTTTAGAATGTATCTATTATTTTGAGGGAGTAAAGACAATTTCAAAACTGAAATGTTTGTACCTGTTAAAAATTAAGGAGAAAGAAAGACGGAGTTCTAGTGAAATTGATCTAGAGAATTTAAAGTTTAAAGACGTTTACTTTAGGTTGGGTTCACACGTAGCGCGTGTCGGCTCGTCAAGCCATCCAAGTTGATTATGTAACCTTTACCGAGATAAGAAGGAATGTATATTTTTCCTGAACTACCTTTATGGTTACCGACTTAGTAAGCATCTTTCAAGTTACCTCTGTAAAGTTGTTTGAACACTTGCCCCACGTCTGCTTTGCTATAAATTGTCGTTTTTTAATTAATATAATGAGAGCACAAAACAGCCTGAGGCGCCTTTGATCCGGTCCACTGTTCTTCGAAACCCTATAAAAATAAATTCACCATTATCATCTGCATAAATTAAATATTTTTGTGATATAAATTGGTAAATGATATTGTCGATATCGGAAAAGGATATACGCAATAATAAATAAACATCTGGAAGAAAGGGTACCAAGTCAACTTGGGTGGCCTTAGAGTTAAGTACATTTAAGCCACACTTCAATAGGGTTTACTCTCCTCAGTTTTTTCTCGCAATAGATAAGTATTGTAATAATAAGTTGTAGTTTGTAACAACAAAGTGTATCAAGCCAATTCCGAAAAAACATGGACGTACCGAAGGGGGAAGCAGCCCCCTCCCCCTGGAGGGGAGCAGCTGCCCCCCCCTCCGGACCTGAAAAACTTGCCAGTGAATTTTTGATCTCTTGACTTGGCTATTTAAAATATTTATTTTCTATTGCCTGTATTACAAAATTAATTGGTATTTCTTAAGAAAATTTACATGAAATGATCATAAATATTAATTATCTTCTAGGAATTCACCAGCCCACTCCATATTTTTAATACAGTCAAATCCCTAATTATGAATGTAAATGGAAAATTTTTATATATGAAACTACACTGTTTGAATAAAATTATTCACCTGCCCTCTTCAACCCCCAGGGAGTAATAACTACCCGTAAAAAAATTAGTGATATTGCATTTAAATGGGTTTTCAATTCTGTGTTTGCAATGTAGAACTTTTTGATATTTGCACTTTGGTAATAAAAAAAATCAACTTACAATTGTTTCATTTTTTTTAATAATTAATTATGCCATAGAAAGAAATAAAGTTTAACAAAATATACAATAATTATAGTTTAAGTCTAAATAGGCTGTGTTGAAACTCTTCGACAACGATTTGAAATATCTCAGCGCTGATTTGATTAATTTCTTCCAAAATTCAGTGTTTTAAATCATCAATATTAGCCCGTTTACTCTTCCAGATTTTTTATTTTAAATAGCCCTACAAAAAATAATACAGTGCAGTCAGATCGCAAGATTTGGCCCGATTGGGGTGGCCCTTCAATTTCCCCAATTCTGCTGATCCACAGATGCGGAACACCTGATTGAGATAAGCTGGTACAGCAACTGTATAATATGCTGTAGGTCTAACTTGTTGAATCCACATGTTTCTATTAAAGTCTGCGAGATTAACAGTATCAGAAAGTCTTAGTTCAGGTATTAAAACATTTTGCAAAATATCCAAGTAACTGGCAGTAGTTAATGCCCCCTAAAAAATATCGTCCAATTATTCTGTTATTTATTAAACATGCACTTTAACAGGATACTGAATGTGACCTTCCCTCATCCAGTAAGGATTTTGTCTAGTCCAATTTTGCCAATTTTGCTTGTTAACTGTTCGGATCCGAGAAAAGAATATTTTTGGGGAAATTTCTTGGCATCTATTCGTTCACAAAATTCCAGAATCAGTTTGATTTTATATGATACTTCTCTTGTAGGTTTCTATTCTATTTTGATCTTCTAGGTTTTGGAAGGTTTTGGACGGATTTTTTGTTCTATTCTGCTCACCGTCGACTGGAGTTGGAGTTAAAATTCATTTTAAGCTTCAATTGTGTGAGTCAATACTTTTTGAAGTAGTACCAGTTGCAGCTCTACTTCTCAAAAACGGCTGTTGTGATGAAATTATATATATATATATATATATATATATATATATATATATATATATATATATATCCTAATTCAGTTTACAGGCAAATTTTCCCGTTTAAATGCTGGAAACATGATTGAAAAACAGTTATGTTCAATATAAAGATATTAGAATTTCAAAACCTAACTTAAACTCAATACTTTGATAATTTACAGACTTCCGAACAAGGCACGATATATCATCATTAGTTGTCCTACCCTTAAAAGCCCGAAACCTGCAAAAGTTATTTTCGTATTTGAAAAATGTAATTATAAATTTATATCTGAAGTAAATAGTGACATGACTTTTGGTTTGTAATAAATTGTCACTTTTGGCTAAATATTACAGTCTTCTACACAAATACAATCTATATAATCTTGTTTAAAAACTGTTTCCTATAAGTGTTACATAAAGTTGAAGATGTTCCTGTAAATGCAGTTGTAGTTACGATGAAGTCCATTTGGATCTTGTAAACTCATATTATTTTGCTGTTGTCTTATTATATTATATGTGTACTAGTAAGCCAAAAAATCTGATAATGATGATGATGATGATGAAGCTTTGTAGAGATATAATGCCTAATTATATGATTACAAAATATTCCAATCTTGGTGGACATTTTGTATTTTTGACAGGCTGTATGCTTATAATCTACGATATTACTTGCTGTAATAATCTCGAATTTTACATGAAATTTTCGATATATGGAAGGGTATTAATAGGATTGTCGTTAATGACGTCATAAACTTGGTGAATCATCACTCAAACTTAAATTTTGAAAAAAAAAATAATAAAAACCTATACAGATGCGATAAATTCCGCACAAATTTTATGAATCTACTAGATTTTAACCACTGCTTCACTCGCCTTAGTGATGCTTTTATCAACCAATTCTGGTTATTAGTCGATACAGGTAGAGGTTAAATAGTTCATAAAAGCGAAAATATTAACTAGAGATATACAGGTTGTGCATCACCGAGAACTGAAGATTCCCATCATCTTAAATTTAATCTTCAGTTAATTAACGTCTATGCTTGTCCTTGGCAGTTACAACAATGGGCACAAAATAAAGCATTATATCAGGAGTTTAATAAGCTAAATTTAATCATTTTAGGATAGATTTTTAGAGTACACTTTTTTTATATAAACTTTGCTACCTCCAATTCATTTCCTTTAAGGAGTAGTTAAGAAGTCAATTAATTAATACACAATTGCACCAAAAATTCAAGCTAATCAATTTTCTTATGCTGGTATCTCACACGTCTTTACACGTCTGTCGTCCGCAAAAGATGACCACCGACGTTGGGTTCGTACCCTTTTTTAAAATGTGTTTTTTTTATAAATGGATATATTCGTTCTATTCCTTCAACTACCGAAGCTGTTTGTGAGGATGAAAGATATTATCGACCAATTTGTCCTTTTTCGGTTTCGTTAGGTATTAATATTATTCATTCAGGTGTTTTTCGTTCGATCAGTCCTATCCGCCAAAGGTCGGTAACTCCAAAAGCGCGACTCGATGGTTTCGTGTCGTTTTCTAGTAGAAAATTTCAGTAACTGCGAGGGCAAAAGGAATAACGGTGCAATAAAACGTAATAAAATAAAAAATTGGACATGCCCAAAGAAAGAAAGCTTACCCAATAGTTCATTCATTGGAGGTTTTTAAGTGATATAACACCTAACAACTGTTCAAATTTGTGTTGAAATGCCCGCAAATTTGCTCTTTTCATTGGTAGATTGAATCCTTGAATAGTTTTCAATGTTGGTGGTCGTCTTCGCGGGCCATGGACGTGTACGGACGTGTGTGAAGTCTTAGAGTCCGACCGAAGGTCAGATTTTGGCGGAAGCTGAAGCCGACTGTTCGGGCTTTGCTTCAAAAAGGTTCTACAAGAAAAATAATACTGACTAAAAAACAGAACAGTATCGGTGTAAATTGCATGGTAAGATATAGTATCAGCAAAGAAAAAAGAAATATCATTAAAAATATGTGTATTTGAATGGAAATAAAATAACAGTACTAAACACAATAACAATATAACTGTGTAAGGAAAGCAATGTAGAATTGATATTTTCAGTTACAATAAAAACTGTGTTTTACTTGTTCTTCTTGACGAATGTACATCACATGACACATAAGGTGTTGTTAAGAAATTTTTATTGCATAATAACTTAAAGGAAGTGTTTAAATTTGCTAAAGTCGTAATTTTGAGAGTTTCGGTAATTTGGTAGCATAGAAAAAAAATTAGTATCAAATGTAAGTTTGCTTTATGCGAATTTTTACAATCTACAAAATGAGATATTGATCGCTCCAGTTGACTAATTGGCGAGTTATTATTGTAAAAAACTAAAAAATCTATGTCCACAGCTGTTGTGTTAGCGCTTTGATACCTGCTAGGTAGTTTCTTTTTTTAAAATACAAATAATTAACCGAAATTTGAACTTTATGGTTTTCCTTCCCAATGTGATTTTTTTGTGATCAATTTGTTTTACGTGAATCCACAAAAACATTTTAAAAGAAAAATAGTAATTATCAAATATTTCAATACAATGCGTCATAGTTTAAAATCTTTTTGAGTTTACTTAAAAATTAAACTTTTTGCGAAGTTTCAAATATCTAACATTTTTTATACAATAGCTGTGGACGATTGAAATAATATAAAACAAACTAACTCCAGATACTATATTTTTATTCAGTAGCTGAAGAATCACAAATTTTGTAAAATTTAAAATATTGGAACTTGAAACACTTCTCAATTGAGTAATACAATTTTATTGGCAACACTTACGTTAGTCGATGTTCCTTACTGAAGAAAAAACAGTCAATCAAAAAAGTTATATAATATTACCACATCGGAACACAAATCGCGTTCATTCGTTCAAATTCGTCCTTTTTCGGGCACTTCAGCTTCGGCCAACGCTTCGGCTGATTATATGCTATTTTCGACCGAAGGTGGCCGAAGCCGAATGTTCGGTCGGACCTTAAATATTCAGTAAATTACTTTAAAAAACATTGTTCGCGAACGATTCAAGTTATTGAAATATTTGAGTAACTCGAACCGGGAGCAGGCGGATACGAGAATTATGCGAACCGACCTAATGAGGGGAGATGTGACTCTGCCGAAACATGGCCATTTTACCATCGATCTCGATCCCGAAAAGGATCAGTTATAAACTACGCGGATGAATTCCCAGAAGCCATCTGATACATACACTCAGTAGTCGGGAGGAGACCCTTGGTGCCCCTTTGGGGCCGCATTTGGTGGATGCTTTAGTTCAGTAACGGCTTCCCCAAATGTTGCTGTTTTGTTTGCTGAATGATTTGGGGCTTCATCCAGTAGTTGTGTCTTCATACAATTTGGTTAATTGCAAGTTTTTGAAGATACTTATTCAACTCTCATATACATAATCATATGAAACAAGGATATAAAATATATCACTCGATCTTTTAATAGAATTGTATATGATAATAATAGAGAAAAATTTAATAAAATAAAATCTTAATACTCTAAAAACTAGTATTTCAGTACATGTACATAAAAAATGCTGTCGCAATTCAAGGATATAAAGTATTGCTGTATATAAAGGATTGCTGGATCAATGATAAAAAAATCTAATTCGAACCTCTTTGTGGAGTATTTACCCCGTCTACTTAATGTTATTAACCGCTTGTCCGTTCACAGTTAATGTGTTTTTTGTTTTGTTTCATTTGTTTCTGTTATATTTTTAACTATTGTGTATTTAGTTCAGTGAAGAACTATTTAGTATTTATTATACTTTGTGTAAGTAGACTTCAGATATTTCATAAATTAATTAGAAGTGATATTGGAGGTCATGATGACATTTCAGGTGCGAATCAAAATATGATTTCAAATTGTTTTCAGGGAAAAGCAAAATTATATATGAAAAGTGTATTATTAGTAACAGTTTTAATAAATAATGGAAAATGTGAAAAAAAATAATAATGAAACAAACCCTGATTTATGATTGACAACTGTTTATTACGCCGGCCCTTAGCCACATCCGTGACGTGTACCTTCCGAAAAATTCTATATGTATCCACCAATCCTTTGTGAACTGTCCTTAGTCGTAAGTAACGAAGTAACGTGGTTGATGTTTCTTGTCAAGGTCTGTATTCTAGTATTCTTTTTGCCCAACTGTTGTTTCACAATCTAGTCACATGGTCTGCACAGTTCTTTCCAGCATAATATTTTGATAACTGTTTAGTCTTTGTCTATCTTTGTCATGGTTGATTGCGTAGTGTTTATTTCAATTTTATGTATGATTTTCTTGAAAGACAGATGTTCATCAATACTTGTTAAAGTAAATTAAAAACAAATTTTACAAAAAAATAAAACAATTATGTGGCCCTTCCAAAGAAAGTCTTGTAGGAGTGAGATTAAACTGGTAAATATTTCTTTGCTGGTTCAGACATTATGCTCAAAATTACACTAGTGCCTAAATTATTTTTTACTCAATTTTTTATTAGCTTAAGTACTAAGAACCAAATTAAATTATTAAACAATAACCTGTTCGGTTCACCTGATGTATAATAATGACTTAGGCATTGTGAACCTTTGTTTATTAGTATAACATCACTATCTATATGCTACTATCATCTCTTTATGTCACCTTAGAAATTTTTGATATTTTTGTCCATTTCTAGTACGTTTCAAAGTGTACTTAAACATTTGAGAATACTTATTTGTTTTGTTACTTCCGAAAAAAAGAACCAAATGTTATGAATGATATTAAGTGTCTCGCAAACACAACAGATTTTAATTTTTTTTAAATTCTTTAATGAATAAATGAAAATCCCTTATAGCTGAAAAATTTAATTATAGTATCCTTAGCAAGCAATTTTTGAAACTATCGATTTTTCACCTCATGTAACCGAGATTACAAGAAGTACCAATAATTTAATGACGAAAAATCCTGATATATGAATTAAAAATCATATGTAAATCTGTAACCAAAACCTAATCAAGTATTATATATATGTCAATTTCTGTCGGTATTTATTCATAATATTTTTAATATATATGGAACTTAAAAATTACCTTAAAAACTACCTACAGCGTTTAAATTTAGAAAAAAATAAATAATTTAACAACAATCAGCTTGTGGTCTTTAACTGATGCTTTTGGTTTTGAGAGATATATTCAATGTAAAAAAATTTTACATTGAATATATGTCTTACTTTTCTGGCTTACTTTTTTTAATCTTCACTTTGTGTTGCGAATATGGAAGAGCTTTCAAAACTAACAAAGAAATTAGTTGTGATAAATCGTAGAAAGTAGGCGCAAGAAGATATTTATTACAGAGTTCATGGTACATACTATTAGGATTAACTGAACTGATTTTTTTTGGTGAATAAATAATTTATGTGCCTAGATGTGATCACGAGTCTTCTTCAAAATGTTTTTCTGTCATGAATACATTATTTTACTTTGAATAATAAGTATAATGAGACTTGGACAGCAGTCAAATTTAAATGGAATACTTTAAAGTTGAAATTTGTTTTCCATTTTTTGATTTTTTGTGAATACACAGATTCTAATAAGGATTATAAATTGCACAGATGTGAGAAACTGTTATTATTTTTGTGCAGAAACTCAAGGGGATTACATAAGGAATGAAAAGTCTGTTATGTTTTTAATAATATTGTGATTTAAGAATAGAGCAATTCCATGATTTTATTTGAAATATTTTTGAAAGCCTCAATATTTTTTGTTTTATTTCAGATTATCTCAGGGCAAGAGAATATGCACCATCAAATAAACAATTAGCTGGAAAATCCTCGAAAGAAATATCTCCTTTCCAAGACAGAGCCTCAGTTTCTCAGCAATGTACCTTAACCTGTAACGTGACTGGTTCAATCGGAGGAGGCTTGGAAATTATTATCAACCAAACCACTGGATTGATTGGAGTAGTTAACATCACAGCTAATGTTGCGCTTATAATCGACATAAACGCAAACCTAGTAGGACTCTTTAACGGCAGTTCCGGTGCTGTGGTCGTCGTAAATATTACAAGCCAAACTGGTATTTACATCGCTGGCGGGCTTACAAGCGCAAGCTGGATCAGTGCTAATGTTTCTTTCGCTACTTATTTTAGCTCGTTGACATCTTTGTCGATATTCTTCAGTTTAAACGTTGGGGTATCGTTTACACTCAAAAATGTAACTCAAGCAATATTGCAAGTGATTGCAAGTTTACTCATAAGCTTGTCAGTAGACATAGGAGTTAAACTTAACGGCAGCATTTCGGCAGCTCTAACAATTTTAATTCAAATTGGATCGTCAATTGTTATTTCGTTTCGAGGAGCACTTAAAGGACTCCTACAATTTGCCGGCAATGGTCTGATTACATTCGGTGGTGGTGGCATTCTCGCGCTAGTTGGTGTTTTTGAGGGGTTAGCTGTTTTCTTCGGATATATTAGTGGTGGTTTGACTGCTCTAATCTCAAAAGGTGTTAAGTTTAATCTTACTGTACTACTTGAGTCTTCTAGTGGCATTCAACTGCTCATCAATATCTTGCTAGCTATCGTTGTTGTGGTTGACTTATCTATCCTCGCCAGTGTTCTAAACAACTTCCAACTTCTTGTCAAACTCATTGTTGCCTTAGGTGGAAATGCTACTACGGGAGTAAACGGAGTATTCAAAGTAGTAGGTGGGGTCCTTGGATTAATTAACGGGTCAGTCAGTATCGAGGTGTTTGTCGGATATTTGTTTGAATTTGCTGCTAGTTCTAACGGGGAAATTGATATTTCCGTTTATTTCGAGGCTTTGGTAGAAGTAATTGCTCAACAAAATGCTACACATGGCAGCTCAACTGGCTTATCTGGATTCGTGACCATCGTTACTGAATTGAGTAATGGAACTCTTGTTGTTGCGGGGTTGAGTATATCAGCACTGATCAAAATTCTTACAGCTGCAGCAATAAGTGCTATTTACCTTATTGTTGTGGTACTACTTTTTATTTCAACAGTTGTTAATATTGCGATTTCTATCGCAGCACTAATACTATTTATTTTGAACGCATTAACCACTGTTGCTGGCAGTCTTCTTGTTCAAGCTGTGTTTCCCAGCGTGAACATCACTATTAGTTCGTCGGGAGGTGGTGCAATTACCATCATTGTGAAATCCATCAGCATAGGAACTGTTCTACAACTTCTTACCAAAGGCATTGTTTATGTTCTTGAGCATTTGCCGATTATCGGTGACATCTATAAAGCAATTTCCGCCGCTCTCAGTAGTGCAAGTAAGGGAAATGTTACTTTGAGCGCATGTCTTACTAGTTCAACGTCAGCATCGATTACAACGGAAATCATTGCATTCATAAAATCAATTTTCAAGATTTCATTTGGATAAACAATTAAAGAGGTGAGTAGAGTAGTATTAAAAATAATATCACCATGCATATATATATATATATATATATATATATATATATATATATATATATATGTATATTGATTTGGTTTCACTAAATTCACTTTTTAAAAAATTATTTATTTCACAAAAAAATCATATATTTAAGTTAAAAAGACAATATTATACATATGAAGTTAAATGAAGATAATGAACACTGAGAATAGTTTGCGGTTACATTTATAACATAAAAATGCTGACGCTACGTCATCAGTTCTCATGTGAACAAAGAGTCTAACGTGATTTCTAAGAGTTCTAGGAAGTTGTAATATGATACTTGTGCGAACTGTGCGAAGTCAATTACGGTTCAAGCACCTATGGTAACTTTAACGTGTGAATTGTAAGTTAGTATACTTCTCATATAACAACTCCCCTTATACATGAAAAGTTGATGCTTTACATCAACTTTTTAATAAAAATGAAACATCTGTAAATAGCAGAATATCGCTAGAAATATCAAATCGTAGTATTAACATTAAAAAGGTAATTCGAATATAAAATTAAAATTGTTAGGATAAAATATGTTAGTGTAAATAATAAATCAAAAATCAAACTTATATAATTTAACAACGATAAATGGTTAGTAAATAAGATAAAAAGGGCAATACATAAAATATGGGTAAACATATAAAAAATACATTATTATACATGAAATGTTTATACAGTTGTCTCTGTGATAGGATTTGGTTTTAATACTGGCCTTAGTTTCGGCAGCATTCTTAGAGACGAAGAAGGTGTCGTCGGTTGGTCGGTATTTTCTTGGGCTTTTGAGCTCTCTTCAATTTTCTTTTTGATGATGTTGAAAATCATGATCGCTGAAATGATCATGACGACAGCTATTGTCGTATACGTAAACCAAGAGATGTTCTTGGTTAAGAAAGACTGATTTATAAGACCATCTAGGTCTCTGGAGTACTGTTCTAACTTATGGTTTGCAACATCCAGTTCCTCTACGTTCATGCTGATTATGTCGAAGGGTTTCAGCTCGGGAATTTGTACCTATTCTGGAACCGTATCGCAACAGTTGTAAGGTACTGTAACTGTGTGATAGACTTCGGAAAGGGCTGTTTCTTTTCCAGATTCAGCCTGGACCTTAGTAACACACAAAGGCACTACACTCCGATTGAAGTTTTAGAATGGAGTTGCGCACTAGAGTTAAAGTAGTTGAGTTCTTTTGATTGAACTCACCACAACACGTAAAGGTTCGGAGGTCACAACAAGCCACATATTTTGTTCAAGTTTTTGGACACTGTTACCCTGACTAAAAATTACTGCACTTCAGTAATTGTCCGGCACATTTTGAATACTTTTCAGAAGTTGCACCTCGCACGGTGCGTTAGAGTCTATAGGATAGGCGTATAGGTCAGGACACAATTTTCTTTCGATAGCAAGCGGTTTACACGCGCTCAAGTCCTTGATTAAAATAAACATTAAAGAGTCTTCGTTTTTCGCGAGGTACTTTTGAGTGAAAGACAAAAGGTGATGTAACCTAGTTCTGTCATAGTAAATTGGTATAGGGCATAACCGGAAAAGGGCATATGGTTGTTGTTCTACTAATGGAATTCTTAAGACAAAAATAAGATCTGAGTTTGTTTGGAAAGTTTGTAAATCGATAATTTCCAAGTATTGACCAATGCTTGAGTATTTTATTGGCAGTGGAAGATTGTTTTTTATTAGGTTTTGTGATATTTCTTGCAATGCCGTAATAAGATGTTCGGGCGTTAAAATAGATGTATGTATGATTTTAAGACGCGCGAAAGTAACTGAATTTAGCACATCATTCAGGCTATCTTCCAAGTAAAGGTAATTCTCCATTAGTTTCTCGCATAATTCGAGCAGCATAAGTTTTATTTCGATGTAACCGATTTTATCGTTAATTTTTCCGATTGTGATTTTTTCATATTGCTGTTAAAGAGTTTTTCGTCAATTTGAAGTTTTTGGACGGTCTCCTTGAAATTTTTAATGACAGAGGTAGTTATACTGATTTGGTTTTTGAGTAAATTTTCTATAATTATAATTGAACTTGATTGAGCCTATTTATACTATCAGTGAAATATTTACCGTCATCCACGTCTAAGTTTCCGGTAATTGCTTTTAAAAAAAGTACCTGCGCTATCAAGTATGCCGCGATTTGGTCTTTTGGTGTCCATATTTATTTCCAAAAATTTGTCCTTAATTGTGGTGGATATTTGGTTTCGAAGATTTATAAGTAATTCATTGCGAAAGATTTATAGTTAACAGTGTCGATAAGTATTTGTAAAAGTCTATTATTTGTCGTGAAAACGTGTTCGAGGGCCGAAATATTTTTGTGGACCAAGAGTGTCCATTTATTGTTAGAAACGTTATTTGGGCTTCGTTGTGGTAGTATATACCTAATGTGTTATTTATAGGTTCGACTTGATATTGGGCTACTGCTGATCTGAACAGCAGGCACAACCTGAAACAGAAATTACCTTTCTGAGAACGGTTTCATTCTGTCGAAATTTACTTTAGTTTTTTGTTTGGTTTTTGGATTTAGTAATGTCGCGGAATTTTTGTGAATCTCTAGGATTTCGAAAGGACCATTGAATTTATTTTGTCCTTGATTTGGGATTCCTTAATATAGACTTTATCGCCTATTTGATAATTCGGGAGATTTTAGGAAACATTTTATATAAAGATGCGAAAAGAATCTCGTTTACTACTTCTGGGTCAGAAGGGAGAGGGACGATGTAATAGCGTCTTTTTCTGACACTTTTGCTTGCAAAGACATTGACTCTAGGGGTACGGAAATTTGCATTTTCCTCAAAAATGTCTTCGATGATGTCATGGTGAAAATTTTTCATGAGAGAGCCTTGGGGAAATACTAAAATGTTTTTGTTTTCTCGGTCTAAGAGTTGGCAATTAGCGAATTGAATTTTGTCGTAATCTATGAGTGAAACGGTTTGATATCGCTCGTCAAAAGTTCTAACTTCTTCAGAGATTTGTTGGAAATTACTGGGTTAAAAATTATTGGTCTAAAGTGTTTAAACGCCCACACTATTGCAAGGAGTTCTCGTTCTATGGTTGAATACTTAGTTTCAGCATTGCAGAGAGTTCTGGAGGCATAGGCTACGGGCAAATCTTTACCTACGGGAGTCATAAGGTGGCTAAGATACGCAACCTCTTTGCGAAGAAACTCGCATTTTCGGATTGGATCTTTAGATTAGCTTTTCGCAATCGTTTGAAAATTTCAGAAAGTCGGGCTATGTGCTCATGTATAGTCGGAGAATAAACGATAATGTCGTCCATATAGACTAGACATCTCTCAATTTGAACACCTAAAAGAATATTATGCATTACCCTTTGGAAGGTGGATGGAGCGTTTTTAACACCGAAGGGCATTCTAACTTCTAATTCTAACATTCTAATTCAAAATGACCATTATCAACTGTGAATGCTGTTTTTTGGATGTCTTTAGTATCGATTTCGATTTGGTGAAACCCTGAACCTAAACCGAGAGTGGTGAAGTATTGGCATTTGCCAATTTGGTCAAGTAAATCCGAAATGTTCAGTAGGGGGTATTTGTCGTCAACAGTAAGTTCATTTAGTTTACTATAATCGACGACGACACCAGATGCGTCTAGTTTTTTGGGAACTACTCAAACCGGGGATGACCATGGTGAATTAGACGGACGTATAATGCCTTGGTCAAGCATCTTTGATATCTGACCTTTTACCTCTTGTTTGTGTATTTGGGGGTACCGATATGACTTTGTTAAAGAGGGTTTCGCGTTATTAGTGTCTATTGAATGTTTGATTTCGTTTGTAAAGGTCAGTTGGTCACCTTCTAAATAGAATATATCGGAATATTCGAGGCAAAGTTGAGAAATAAGTTCGGCTTCCTCATCGTTCAGATGTTCTAACCGAAGTTGTTCCATGATTGTAATTTGTCTATCAAGCTGGGTTAAGTTTTGTGAGTAATTTTCGGAAAGAATGTTTACGGAAAAATTGCTTATCGCTTCGAGTTCCAAATTGTCGAAATTAACAGTTTTGGGGATAGCATTTGCATTTAAAATTGAAGTAAGAAATTCGCCTTTTTCATTAATTTTAACAAGGGCACGGGGAAGGTAAACTTTTTCTATTTCGGCAGATGATAGGAAAGCCTCAGTATTAGTGAGATTACATTTTACTTTACAGATTTGTTCTGTTCGGGGTTCTAAAGAAATTGTATTTACTGGGATGCAGTTATTGAATGCTGAAGGATTCTGGATACGCATGACAGTATCATCCGTAACTTTGTAGAGAGGTAAAGTTTTGAAAATTGGTGACAAGTTGTTTGCTGTTGAAGTCTATAACGCAGTTATAATGTTCAAGGAAATCTGAACCCAGTAATCCGTCGAATTCAATGTCGATGTAGCAAATATACACTTTGTGTGGGTCGGCGGCATTGAAAGGTACAAGGGTGTATTCGTTGATTAAGATTTTCTGATCTGTGATTCATTGGATGACTACGTTTTCGGGAAATCGTTGTTTAAATCGTTGGCAAGTTTCGGGCTTAAATATTGACAATCCTGCTCCGGTGTCAATAAGGAGTTTGTATGTATTTGAAGAGTCAGTAATATAGTACAGGTTTTTCGAATTGACCGAAAGAAGTGGTCTGTTCGGGAAAGTTTAGGTTTGGATTGAAATCATCCAAGCTCATCGTTTGAATTTGTGTTTAAAGATAGGAGATCTCGTGATCGGGAGATTTTGTTTCTGCAGGGATAGTCTGAAAATTTTTTTTGGGAAGGAAACTGTTCGCTGTCGTAATACTCATCATATTGTTGGTTATAATTACCATTACATGCGTTTTCGTTTGGATGATAATCAAATCTGTGGTGTTTGTGTGTGCCCGGGTAATAATTTTCTGATACGGTTTCGTATTCAGTTTGTGGTTGAACATTTTGTGGTTCATCGTATGAAAAATTGTAGGTGTGATCATATTGATCAAATTGTTGGTTATTTAGGTGGTGAGTTTTCTGTTGTTGTTGTTTGAAAAAACTCGGATTTGGCCTATAATTACTAGAAGTTGGAGTTGGTCTACTTGTTGAGGGTTGTTGTTGTTGGTGAGAAAATTGAGGTCTATTATTAAAATTCGTAGGTTGATTTGCAGACTGATTCGCATAATATGGGCGATGGCCCGAGTAATCTGGGTTAGAATTTTGGTTAGTCTGGGATTGTCCCATTCTGATGAGACGCTTGTGAAATGTGCAATTTTTTTGGTGGTCCATTATTTGGTTTACGAGGCGGTTGGTGCATTTCGGTTGACTGAGAATTTTTGAGTTTCTAGATTAAACAACTGTAATTCTCTTTTAATACGGGAAATAGCGGTCAGGATATTTCTGGGATCACTGGCTCGCACAATTTGACCAATTTTGACTCGATTAAGTCAATTTGGGCCTGTTTCTCCTTGACAGTGAGATTTTGTTTATTAACAGCTGCTAACATTTTAGCTTGGTGCGTTTGAAGCCTAGCTGAAAATATCAATGGAGACTCGTTTGGTGATTGCCTCATTCTTTGCAGGTCCTGAATGAGGGAGGATAGATCCCTTGGATCACCAAAATGGTTTTCTAATAGACTTTGAATGTAAGCTAAATGACTGACTGGGGTGACGTGAATTAACTAGTTCAGCGGCCCGTCCACGGAGATTGTTTTTAATGTGGAGAATTAACAGAACTTGCTGATTATCAGATGCCATATTATATGCGGTATTGCAAGAACAGATAAATGTTTTGGGTTCTCATCGTATTCGGGAATAATGGCGAAAATTTCTAGGAAATCCCCAACCAAAAGTAAAACGTGAAAACTAAGGGGTATATAGTATAACTTGCGGAATCTGCCATAAGGTATACGTCGGACAAACGAACAGGAGAATTTCAGCCCGTTTAGAGGAACACAAATTAGCTGTCAAAAATAAACAAACGACATAGGCCCTGTTCCAACACCAGCAACAATCGGGCCATAAAATCATTTTCGATAGTTGTAAACAGATCTCACAAACTCCTCACTACAAAACCAGACTAATACGAGAAGCTATTGAAATTGAGAAAACTGGACAACTAAACAACAGAGACGACACCCTGCACCTCTCTAACCCATGGAAGACAATTATTAAACATCAAAATAAAACACAATTACCTACGCAAAATACAAACCCGGTAACAAGCAACATACCCGACACGACAGCGAAGGGGGCGAAGTCAACACCGACGACTCAGGCGCGATACGACCTTCGACGGAGACATATAAAATAAACAACTCAGGCAGATCACCTCTCAGTTCACCGTAACAATGCATTGATAATGCCAAGTGAGACCTTGGCGAAACGTCTGCAGGATTCAAACATGAATCAATAATAACGAATGGATGTATTCCCGGATAAATATTTCTTTATGTTGTTCCATCTGTGAAAGCCTCGACTAGACATATATATATATATATATATATATATATATATATATATATATATATATATATATATATATATATATATATATATATATATATATTGTAATGAAATAAACCCTCAGCAATAAAAGTAGTGAGTAAATTAGAACAATTTTTGGAGATATAATGAGAAAAAGTTAAAGACAGGTAGAGCAAATCAAACTTATTAATAAATATTTGAACAGTAACCAAAATAATCAAATCAATGGGGTTGACAAGGATCAAAGACTTAGGGATTAAACTAAGCGAGCTTCCCTCATGGAAAAACTTGTATCTTTGTATTCAGATTTAGTAATATCAATTTAGTTAAGTCATGCAAAATAAAAGTGGAAACGCAAATTAGAGTAAAGACTTACCAATATTTAGTTAAACAAACATGTCTTAAGGTCCTAGTAAATGTAGTAGGCCCATATCAAAACCAAGCATCAAATTGGTATCAAAACCATAATGTGTAATTTTGTTAATATGCATGTGCAAACCCTATAACCAACTTAAAAAGTAAAAACAATGTTAATAGAGCATAAAAAGTCAATTATATGTGTTGCAAATTAAATTTAATAGATATTAGAGAGAAATTTATGAAGGTAGTGACAACTAGAAAAAAAAATCACTTCAGGAAGTGGAATCATAATAAGATAGAAAATAAATATGTAAATAGTTAAGTTAAATAAATAAACAATACAAAGACACTAAAATAAGTAGCGAAAGCGGAAGAAGAAAACAATAAAAGATAAGTGAAAATGAACTGTTATTAAACGAACCATGCCAGAAATATGTAGTGTCAAAACTTTATTAAAAACACTGTGCAAGTTAAAACTTCATATGTTTAGAATATAAGAATGTTTAGAGTTTAGAAAATAAGATTTAGTTAAGAGGTTTAAGCTATATTTATTTAACTGTAAAATTGACACTGTTCAGTGTCAAAATATTCATGGTCCAAAAACAATGGGAAACAATGTATTTAAAAACAAATGAGCGTTCCAGTAACATATAATTCCTAGCATTTTATTAAAATTAATAATTTAACAAAAAAGTTTCAAAAATTTATGAAATAGTACCTGATTTGATTGATTTGACTAAAAATTTGGGGCCCGCCGTGTTGCCCTTGAAGAAGCTCAACAAGACACCACAAATAATATAAAACCATAGCAAATTTGGCTCCCAACGTGGGGCAGAAGAAGGACAGGGTTAGAAAGAAGACCGACAGTAAAAAGTCAAAAATTCAAAAGTAAACGAGTTTTAAAAACAAAAACAAAGAAAATGGCTGCCAAAGACACCAAAGAAAAAAACAGAAGGGAATCAAGAATAAAGCACTCAGCAAAACGAGGAATTGGAAATTTATGCTGAACAAGTTATTGAGCAGATTGAACTATCAACAATGGAGTAGGGAGAAATAGAAATACAGCAAGAAGATGAAGAAAATATCCTGGACCAAGAGGAGATAATGGAGGATAATGAAGTGCAGGAAACTGAAAAAGGATCAGTTGAGGAAGGAACAAAACCAGAAGAGCATGTCGATATAAAAATAATAATGTCTTGTATCATAAACATAAACAAAGAAATGCAAGAGAATAATAAAAATAAGAGTCTGTATACTGGATCAGCCATCTTGATTTTTGAAAATCTGACTTCAGATTTATATTTAACTACTCAAAAACTCCTGTGTTTACGTGACTTAGTCAAAATTAATTGGGTATTATATTTTCATGAGCAATTTTCGTTCTGGTTTATTTGTGATATCCTTTGTTTGCGTTAGATTTTGGATCATAGGAAATCCTTTTTGCACAAAATACCAAACGGGACATTAAAGTGAAAATTTTGACACCTAAACTGACATCCATATCGCGAAAAAACGTGGGCAGGGGTGATATGTCAAAGAATGTCCCGTATATATAAGACTAGGCTAAAAAATGAACTTTTTTGAATGGGAGACTGAAAATATTATTTAGAATGGCAAAAAAGTTAAGTTGTTTTCTGAATGATATTTGTGGCACATTTTTTCAATGTTCAAGTACTTTTTGGAAAATAACACCACAAATCCCGAAAATTGCTGTATATTCCAACCGCTTCGAGGTTCAGGTCAGACTCCATTGTCAATAGTTACGAAACTATGAAATAATTTGGTCAAGTGCGAGTTGGACTCGCATACTTAGGGTTCCGTACCACCTTCAAGATTGTAATATTCCAGTTTCAGACAAGCAGGGAATGAGTGCATTTTCTTATATTTACCCTAATATCTTTTAAAGGAATCGTTTTAAATTTATAAAAAATATACACTTTGATTTTCCACACATAGACGTTTTATTTTATCTGGATTCACTTGATTTTTATCAGAATACATATGTATTTAATTTTCTAATTTGGCCCCCAAAAATTAACATAAGAGTTTTATTTTACTAATAAACTTTCAGAGAAATCTTTTATAATCTACTGTCTGTTTTGAGGCTCTGTGGATTGGAAGATAAAGGGCAAAATAGGTCAAGTTTTAAATTATAAATTATTAAATCTGTTATTCAAATTATTAAAAAATACATAAAAAATATATTTTTGAAAATTTAAATAGTGTTTCTAAAGTGGGAATTAAGTCGATGTTTAATATTTTTGTTAATATCTTTTCAACAAATGATTTAAAAATATGATATATTTGTAATTCACATAATGAGCCTTTTATCTGATATATTACATGATGCTTTTGAAAACTGAATCTTTATTTTCCATTTAACTGTATAATCTGTCCCTTAAATTACTATGGGGGTTTTCTAATAATTTATTTTCCGTTCAATTTTATTATTTGGGGCCAAATAATAGAATTAGGGATTTTTTCATATTTTTCAAATAAACAAAAAAATTTAGGTCTTGTAGTTTGGGGAATAACGGGGGGAATGGGTAATTTTTTTAAAATATTATTTTAATATATTTTAAAATATTCAATTAAAAAAAACTTAAAAAGAAATTTGTATTCGT
The DNA here is from genome assembly GCA_034190945.1 of Octodonta nipae. Classification (NCBI taxonomy): domain Eukaryota; kingdom Metazoa; phylum Arthropoda; class Insecta; order Coleoptera; family Chrysomelidae; genus Octodonta; species Octodonta nipae. The sequence goes on from CM067223.1 coordinate 59,420,021, forward strand.
CATAATGAGCCCTGTGATTTGATATATTACATGACCCGTTAGAAACAATTTTAATTTTATATTTTCCATTTAATTCTATAATTTGCCCCCCAAAATGAATATTAGGGGTTTTTCCTTATTTTTCCAGTAAAGGTCAGGTGAGGGGCTATACCTTCATTTTTTTTCAAAATTTTCCAGCTTATGGTTTCGGAGATGGGTAAATTTTTTTATATTTTTGTTAAGATCTTTTAATTAATTTATTTTAAAAATATGAAAAAAAATATATTTGTTTTCGTTATAATGAGCCCTTTCATTTGATATATAACATGATGGGTTAGAAACAATTTTAATTTTATATTTTCCATTTAATTTTATAATTTGCCCCCGAAAATAAATATTAGGGGTTTCTCCTTATTTTTTCAGTAAAGTTCAGGTGAGGGGCTATATCTCCATTTTTTTTCAAAATTTTCCAGCTTATGGTTTCGAGATAAGAGGGGGAATAGGTAAATTTTTTATATTTTTGTTAATATCTTTTATTTAATTTATTTTAAAAATATGAAAAAAATATATTTGTTTTCGTCGTAATGAGCCCTTTCATTTGATATATAGCATGATGGGTAAGAAACAATTTTAATTTTATATTTTCGATTTAATTCTGTAATTTCCCCCCCAAAATTAAAACTAGAGGTTTCCCCTTATTTTTCCAGTAAACTTCAGGTCAGAACCTATACCTCTAATTTTTTTCAAAACTTTACGTTTTATAGTTTCGGAGATAAGGGGGGGGAATGGGTAAATTTTGGTATATTTTCCTTAATATCTTTTTAAATATATTTTTTAAAATATGAAAAAAATATATTTGTGTTCCTCAGAATAAGACCTTTCATTTGATATATTACATGATGTGTTTGAAATTTTTTTATTTTTAAATTTTTATTTAATTGCTGTGATGTGACAGAGGCAGAAATCCGGAGTGATATTATAAGGGTATCCGTATATTGTATATACGGAACCCTAAAAAGGCACAATTCTAAAATGTAAAATTAAAATATTTGAAAATATCTATTATTTGACTTCTGACATCACTAAGAATTTTATTTGTAATATACAGGGTAGCGCAGAAACTTCTAAAGGTCATTTAATAATAAAGGTCCTTTCAAATAAGAAGAATTTGACAGGGTGATCTTCTGAATTTTATGTGGCACTCCTAGGTGATCCCATTAAAATCATAAGGGAAAACCTAGGAAAAAACCTTATGAACTATCCCGATATTTTAGAATCGTGACTTTTTTATCCATAATTTCTTCACCATTGACAGCGGGGTCTGTAATAGACCCCGAAACGTTTGGAATATACAGCTATTTTCGTGACTTGGTGGTGTTATTTCCTAAAAAGTACTTACACATTAGAAAAGTTTAGGTTAAAATTTTTTTATATTTTTCATATATATTTTGGTTCAAATAGTTGATGATGGAAGCCATTACTTTGTGGTATACTATCATAATGATTGTAGAAAAACGAATTACTTTGTTTTAATCACTAATTTATTTATTTAGTTAATAAATAAACATAAAAAACCGTGACTAGTTTCGACAATACTCTGTCATTTTCAGACGGAAACAAATTCATGAATGACGACAAAACATTTTGAAACAGACAGTAGGTATGTATTAAATTCTCGGGAGGATTACATAAATATGGCATTTTTGTGTATAATAATATTGAAATAGAAACAAAGTGGTAAACTGCTCAACAAAATTTAAATATATCATTTTTGATTATTAGTTACTTAAAAATTTCAAATAGGAACTCTACCTGCTCGTTAAGTAGTAAATAACAAGAAACGGAATTATTATGACTTTTGTAAATTTAATTGGAAATGTAAATTTACAAAAGCCATAATAATTTGTTATTGCTTGAAGAAGTTATATTTAGAAAAAAATGTTAATGCTAATACAACTAAGTGTGGGTAGATAGGTAATGTAGGGCATTAACTTGTAGGTCTTCTCATATTATGCCCTATTGAATAAGGAGAAGAGTGTCTCAGTTTTTGAGAAAACAGCTTAATCGACCTTCTAAATGATTTTTCATTGCAGTAAGTAACTCAAAAACGTGTGGTTGATGTACGTTTCTTTGGTTCGACATGTTTCCATAAGCTGCATTTATTGGGGTCAAAATTTAAAAACTGCGTGGCCACAGCACTCACCTGATCTTAATCTTTGCAATGTACACCTCTAGAATAACCTTAAAATAGTTTATTCTATCCCCGTTCTACTTCTCCGATTTATCGCAGGATTTGAATAAATTGAACATAAGTGGATGCGTGCGTTAATAAGTACTTGATAGCAATGGAGTGAAATATAATATGTTTTAAATCAGTTTATCAGGTAACATTTCCAATTGCTTTTCAACCTCTAAACCACGTATCCTAGAAATGTGGTTCGTTTTCTTGATCAAATCGGGAATTATTAAAAACAACACCAAAAGTTAATGTAATTATTTTTGAATAGGTCATTTATACAGAGAACTTTTCGCAAAATTATTAAAGTTTTTGTAGTATTTGGAAACAACATCTTCATTAATGCGTTAAAACCGAAGCTATTTTGGATCTGGTTTTAGGTATATTAAAGAATTATTAAAGATTTTTATTTTGTTGCAGATTTATGACCCCCAACTACACAACAATGGAAAAATGGCAATGAAACATGTAAAATCTTTAGAGTAATTTGTAATAAATGGTATGCAATTTCACAATTTTTTTTATTTATTTTGACTGCATTAAATAAATACCTTGTTTGAGAGCCAAGTGTGAAAGGCCACGGACAAACAACAAATAAATGGGAAAAAACGATAGTGCCGTGTTTTGTTATTATTAAAAAGTATAGTTTTCACCGTTGATTGAAACCTCGTAATACTCTGATTAGGGAGTCGAGCTTTATCAAATGATGTGCCTCCCAAGTAAAAATCCCGATCATAAATTTTTCCTTTAGAATCTTCTAGATGTCGCTTGATAACATATTATTATTCGTGTTTAATCACACATATGTGCACAAATATTTTCTCAAAGTTTCGATCCTCGTAACTAAAGACAGGGTCCAGCCTTGAAGATTTCTAGACTCTAGGCGACAGGCAAAGTAATTACTTTGAAGTTTTGGTTAAACTATGAAGTTTTTCAGTGTGACTTCTTCAGCGCAATTCAGGGGGAGTCACGTAAACGGATTTCTGAGAGGGAAATTAACGATTTGTTCAGTTTAAACTAGAGTATAGTAATAAAAAAATAGGTCTTCATGGCACCTACATCAAGAAGATACTCAATGGGTAGGTAATTAAATTACACATAAGAACTACTTGTTACTGATCGTGAGTATCTAACAACTGTGAATCTGTCATTATTAACTGTAATTATTTTGTGCATATGTAAAGAGTACATACTTCCCCACATTCGTGCTTATTGTGTAGCATTATTTAGCACATGGCATCGTTTCAAATCACATACAGATCAGGAAAAAAGTGAAGTTGCAGACAAGTAAAATAAAATAATTGTAAAAAATAAGAAATGATTCATACTATAAACTAACATCTAGATGACAAGCGTAATCAATGCCATTGTCGTTCGCCCTAGGGAAATCATTGAACTGTGCAGGATTACTCTCTCGAAGGGGAATTATTCGTCGCTTTAAGTCACAGCCACACTCCGAGGATGGATCGACATTCCATTTGTGTTATAATTCTGTCTAGGTGAGTCCAAGTTCGTCTCGAGAGATCAAAAGTTGATGGTTTCCTCCCTCTCTTCTAGTGCTGTGATGTTAAATTAATTTTGGACTATATTTCTAGCTATTGATTTTCTAGGGTGAAGTCTGTTAATATCCAGTAGATCAGATCAAGAAATCTTAGTAGAAGATCTGGTACTATTTTTTTTGAGGCAAGCTGAAAACTTGTCACATACCTCTTCCATTATCCCCAACACGGAGCTCCATAAAACTGGCACTGCCAAATCGGCAAAACTTAAATATATATATATATATATATATATATATATATATATATATATATATATATTTACGTAACCCTTAACTGTAAATGCAACAAGATTAAAACCGCACGTGCAAGGACGCAGATTCAGCGACTTGGTTGCCTGATGAATATCAAAACGATCATGAATTAGAATCGGCATAACAGTTGAAGTAGTTAGACGTATTTACATAATTTAATATTTTACGTGTTATAATCACATATATTTTTGAATTTATAATTTTAAGTTTAAGTGAAATAAATATTTTTTAAAAACAGTGTTAATTAACACAAAAACATCACTGGCGCAGTCACACACGGATTTTGGAACGGGAAATTATCAAAATTAACCCGTCTGAAACCAGAAAATTCCAAAGAACCTCCACGACCAGGAAAGTTCCAGGGATCTGTCAAAACCTCCACGAAGGAAAGTTTTACAGGCATGAAGACACAAATATTGTAAGTTACTCAATTCCAAATAACTTTTGTTAATTTTTTCCCTGTATATGCCGATCTCCTCGCAATTCTTACCTCCACGTCAGGAAAGTATTGATAGCGAGTTAAATATAAGTTCAGATTTAGATTTAAGTTCACTATTTAATAATTTGATTTTAGATAATAATTCAAGTAATAATTTAAACATGGCTCAAATACCAGTTTTTGATACAAAACTTCTTCAAATAATTCCTCAATTTGACGGAAATCCCTTAGAGTTAAGTTCATTTTTAGAAACTGCAAATACTATAATCAATACATATTGGGATCCGAACCCAAATAATGCCGGTTGTGTTTAAAACATTAGCATAATTTATGGCATTTACGCTAAATTAACAGGCAAAGCACGCGAAGTTTATACTATATGCATTGCGAAAGACTGGCACTCCGTCAGAAACGCATTAATTGCACACTTTGGCGATCAAAGAGATGAAAACGGACTTTTGTTTGATTTAGATCAGTTAAGACAAACTAATGAATCCGCATTACAATTTTATACTAGGGTAATGTCAAATCTCAGTGCATTACACAATTATTTAGACACTCATGAACCCATTGCCGCGAACAAGCAGGTAAAGAAAACTTTTTACAACACACATGCTCTCAAAATATTTTTAGCTGGTCTCAGAGAACCATTAGGCTCTACAATTCGAGCGATGAAGCCTACTGGGTTGGCTGAAGCTAGACAATTTATAATTTCTGAAATTAACATACGTCACTTGCAAAAACCTATTGAAAATGTAAAACCAAAACCACAAAATTTTCAAAATCAACCACAAAACTTTAAACCTTTTTGCTTTACAACATCATGTACCATTATTTCAACAAAATGTACCTCAGTTCATAAACCCTATTCAGCCACCATTTCCACGCGGACCAATAAATATTCAACCACGTCCTGTACTCTATCAAAGACTACCAACGAATAGTCAAGTTTTTGGAAGACCCAGACCACCAATTAATGTTTGGAAGCCAAATAATAATTCAAATAATCATACTAATATTCAAAATAGACCTCGACCCGTACCAATGTCAGGTGTATCAAATTTTTCTAATCATACTGCTAACACTGTTATCCCAAATCCTCGTTACCAACCGAAAAAATTTGGAGAAATGCATAATTTTGATTAGAATGATCCTAATCAATATTTTTATAATAACATTAATGAAACAAATATACCTGAACAATCTTATTATAACAATCAATATTGTTTTAATGAACCGAACTATGACGAAAACTATGATGAAAGTGAATTTTACTTAAATTCATCACCAACAGTTCATGACTCCAACATAACACATCAAAATGAAACTTCTAATTCTGAAAATGTTAATGAACTCAATGACCAAAATTTTCACGATCCCAGCCAAAATTCGAAAATCTCATAGAAATGCATTCAATTTACGATCGCAAAGATTTACCTTATATTAAAATTGCTGATCCTCCCTTAAAATTATTGATTGATACTGGAGCAACGAAATCTTTTCTCAACCCAGATATTGGTGAGAAATATTTTTCTGATTACATTCAAAAAGAAACTTTCACAATTTTTTCTATTTTCCAAACAACAACTCGAAACCTTTGTGTAAAGATTCCAGCATTCTCAGAATTCAATACCAAACAACCCATTAAGTTTTATCTTTTCAAATTCCACCATTTTTTCGACGGTCTAATAGGCTACGACAATTTGAAAGATCTTAAAGTTCAACTTGATCTTAAAAATTATAAAATAAAAACACCTTCAGCAGAAATTCCTTTATCACACTATGAAGCAAAAGGAAAACTTTTATTCTTTGCTAGAATAGAACCCTTCACTATCGAAACAGCAAAAATTCCTGTTAACATAACAAACGGACAAATTCTTATTCCCCAAACCAAACTATTCAATTGTGTAATTCGAGAAGGATTAACAATTTCAACAAATGGTTGATGATGTCGATATTCAAAATTCCACACCACATGTCCAATAAATTTGTTTATATAAACCCATAAATGCAAATTCTTTTACCGAAAATGACTTTGAACTTTATCATGTTCAAATCGAACCCTCATTTATTGACTATCAAAACAACGTCACAAATTTACTTCGAACGGACCATCTCAACCCTGAAGAAAAATTTCACCTTAAAAAACTTTGTAAAAACTACTCTGACATATTTCACCAAGACAATACTAAACTTACTTTTACGAACCAAGTTAAGCACAGGATAAAAACCAAAGACGAAATTCCAATTTACACCAGATCTTATAGATACCCGTTTATTCATAAAGAAGAAGTCCAAAAATAAATAGATGAAATGCTAAATCAAGAAATAATTAGGCCAAGCGATTCACCATGGTCTTCACCTATTTGGGTAGTGCCCAAGAAAGCTGACGCTTCTGGAAAGAAAAAATGGAGAATAGTAGTTGACTATAGGAAGATTAACGAAAAAACGATCGATGATCGATACCCTATTCCCAATATATCGGACACATTAGATAAATTAGGAAGAAGTCAATATTTCACCACCCTTGACCTAGCAAGTGGTTTTCATCAAGTAGAAATGCATCCAGATGATATACAAAAAACAGCATTTAACGTAGAGAATGGACACTATGAATACTTAAGAATGCCTTTCGGATTGAAAAACGCCCCCGCGACTTTTCAGCGTGTGATGGACAATGTATTAAAAGAATACCTAAATAAAATTTGCTTAGTTTACATTGACGACGTAATTATATTTTCAACTTCTCTTCAAGAACATTTAGTTAACTTAAAGAAAATTTTTCAAAAATTTCGAGAACATAATCTCAAGGTACAATTAGATAAATCTGAATTTCTCAAAAAAGAAGTAGCATTTCTAGGCCACATAATAACGCCAGAAGGTATCAAACCGAATCCAGATAAAATAAAAGCAATCCTAAACTATCCAATACCTAAAACAACTAGAGAAATAAAAAGTTTCCTCGGACTCCTAGGTTATTACAGAAAATTTATTAACAACTTCGCAAAAATAACTAAACCATTTACCAGTTGTTTAAAGAAAGGAGCAAAAATTGACATCAATGACCCTATTTACATAAAAACTTTTGAGGACTGTAAAAAACTTTTAACTAATGACCCAATACTTATACGACCAGATTTTACTAAAGAATTTATATTAACCACCGACGCTAGCAACGTAGCAATTGGAGCTATACTATCGCAAGGACCCATTGGTCAGGATAAACCCATTGCATACGCATCCAGGACTTTAAATGATGCAGAACAAAATTACTCAACAATTGAGAAGGAGCTACTAGCTATAGTTTATGCGACTTCTTACTTCAAATGTTACATAGTAGAAAGAAAAATAAAATTAGTCACCGATCACAATCCCTTACAGTGGATAATGAATGTTAAACAACCAAATTCAAGACTAGTAAGATGGCGATTGAAATTAGAAGAGTTTGACTATGAAGTCATTTATAAAAAAGGCAAGTTAAACACCAACGCAGACGCATTATCAAGAGCAGAAATTTATCCAACAGACACGTCATCAAATGTTTTACCAATTTTTGAATACATGGACGAATTTAATAGAAATATAATGGAAAATCCCGAAGCAACTTCCCAAAATTCAGACGAAAGTGAAGAAAATCAAGAAAGACTCTCACTTGTCCCGGAAGTAGATCCAGAAGAACAAGACGGAAGTCAAACTGTCCACACTAGTAATGAAGATCCAATCTTAACAATTGACATCACGGAAAAACCTCTAAATTATTTCCAAAATCAGATTATGATAATAAAAACTGACCATAATTGCAGAACAGTAAGAAAGAAAATTTTCGAAAATCCAGTACTACGAACAAGATGGCAAATTTACGTTTCCCCGGAAAATTTCCAACAAGCCTGTATTAAATTTCTAAAAGAATATGGTGTGCCTAAACGTCAATACGTATTTTATTTCCAAAATGACGATAATGACGATCTTTATAAAAATATGTGCAGATTAGTACCGCTCATTTTCAAAAACTCTGCTTTTAAACTATTAAAATCAAACAAACTATTTTCCGACATAACTAAAGTAACTAGACAACAAAAATTAATTAAATCACAACATGAAGGAATCACTAACCATAGAGGAATTCATGAAACCATCAATGAACTGAAATTAAAACATTACTGGCCAAAATTAATTGACGATGTAAAAAACTTCATAAATAACTGCCATATTTGCCAGCAGGTAAAATATGAAAGACACCCACCACTTATTAAATTGCAACTAACACCTTCACCGAAAAAACCTTTCGAAACCCTACATGTAGACACATTTAAATTCGATAATGTCAGTGCATTGACAATATGTGTTTTTCAAAATTCGGACAAGCCTACATTTTGCCAAGTTTATCAGCTATTCATATTTATCAATCCTTGTTACAATTTATTTCTTCTTATAAAATTCCTGAAAATATAATTTCAGACAACGGAACAGAATTCACGCAACATTTAATAAAAGAATTTTCAAAACTTTATAAAATTAATTGGCATTATACTTTAGCCTTAAACCCAAACAGTAATTCTATTGTTGAAAGATTTCACTCCACACTCTTAGAACATTTAAGAACTCTTTCACTTTTGAAACCACAACTAACTTCTTTCGAAAAATTAATCTACGCTATAACAGGCTACAACAACTCAATACATTCAACTACAAATCAAAAACCAATTGATCTTTTATTTGGACATCTTGAATTAAAAGACCCTATCGAAATAGATAATTCGATACAACCGATCAATCATCAAATAAATGAACATAAAGAAACCATGTTAGAAGTTTATAAAAATATTAACCAAAAATGCTCTGACAAAAAACAAAAGGTAATTACTAAATTCAACGAAAAAATAAACGATCCACCCGATATCCAACCAGGAATCAGCGGTTATAAAAAACTAACGGAACGACAATCCAAAACAAAACCCCTTTACAATCGAGAACATATTTTAAGATCTAACGAATTGACATTAACAACCCCTCACGGTACTTACCACAAACAAATTTTTAAACCTCAAAGAAAATTCACCAAACAATTTTTGCAGGATAATCCTGATGACAATCCTGATGACCAACAATCTGATAACGTCACGGAAAGTTCAGATTCAGAACCTGAACAATAACCCCGGAATTTTAATTTTCAAACAAGGAACCGCAAGAATTAAAATTGGTTCTCACTCTTTCCTTCATTATATTCCCATCAATTCAATCAAAACCCAAATTTTTAATATAACTCGTGAATATGAACACATTGGTAATTTAATAAACCAAACTACCCTTAATTATAAAATGGAACTTTATACTAGTTACCAACATTTGAAATTTGAAATTGATAATGTAAATAAAAAACTAATTTCAATTTTCCCCAATCAAAGATACAAAAGAGGCTTATTGAATCCTCTAGGTAGCATTATCAAATCTATAACTGGAAACATGGATCAAGAAGACGCTAAGGAAATCTATAATAGCATTTCACAATTAGAAAATAATTAAAACCAGATTATTAGAAAGGTAAATAAGTAACTAAGTACTAAATTGGTCAATGGTATAAATGAAACAATTACGTCAGTTACGACAAATCAAAAATTAATTTCTAATAAGGTTGAAGAATTACGAATTGCTCTAAATGAAACAAAATTCGGTTATGAACATTATTTTGAAATTCGAGAAATCTTAAATCATGTAAAACTTAATTTAGACTCAATACTTAATTTTCTGACCGAAATCGAAAATGCTATAAGTTTCGCTAATCTAAACACTTTGCATCACAGCATTATTTCACCAGAACAACTTAAACATTTAATAAACATTCTTTCTGAAATTCACAGCCATTCACAAATATTATTTGATAAGAACAATTATTTTGAATATTACAAAATTGTCAAAACAAATATTCTTTACACTGAAGATTTAATATTTTCTTTAGAATTTCCACTAGTTCATTCTGAAGTTTTTAATCATTATCACTTATATTCGATTCCGAATATCAATAATACCATAATTATTCCTCCTCAACCTTTCCTTATATTGAGTAATGACCAATATCAATACCAAGAAGATCCATGCCAAGAAATCAACCCCAACTACTTGTGCCAAACAAACAGCCTGGTGCCTACACACGAAAATTTAGACTGCATCACATCAATCCTATCGATGGAGACAAACTTAGAAAAATGTCAACAAGTTCCTGTCAAATTAATCAATACCATTATTGAGGAAATCGATGAATCCCATTATATTGGTATTTTTCCAAGGCCACAGAAAATTCAAACAAGTTGTGAAGAAAACGATGTAGCCATCATCAAAGGACCTTACCTTTTTGAAGTTCCACCCAAATGTTCAATTTCAACCCCGAAGTTCACCTACCAAAATGAAAAGGGAATCTCCCAAGGACATCCAATAGCCCTTCAAGATATTGAAGAAATTTCATTACCAGTTATGTCGGTTCAAAAACTTAAATTAGAAAAAGTTTCACTTGATAAATTGCATCAAATTCAACTTGAAGAAATTAATAATGAACCTTTTGAAACAATTCAATTGCATTCAAATTATCACAGTTGGTCCATTGGAACATTATTAGAAATAGAAAACAAATTCAAGCTTCAATAAAGAAGAAACTTCAACCCAATGGACAAGATGCCACTCCAAGAAGAGTTGACGAAACTCGAATAGTTCCACCCTCGAGTTCCTTCTAAGGGATGGAGGATTTACGTAACCCTTAACTGCAAATGCAACAAGATTAAAACCGCACGTGCAAGGACGCAGATTCAGCGACTTGGCTGCCTGATGAATATCAAACCGATCTTGAATTAGAATCGGCATAACAGTTGAAGTAGTTAGACGTATTTACATAATTTAATATTTTACATGTTATAATCACATATATTTTTGAATTTATAATTTTAAGTTTAAGTGAAATAAATATTTTTTAAAAACAGTGTTAATTAACACAAAAACATCACTATATATATATATATATATATATATATATATATATATGTATATATATATATACAGGGTGTAAACGGTTTGAGTGCAAAGATTTTGAGGATCAATACTTCAGGTCAAAACAAATCAAAAAGCTTTATAACATTTCAGAAATAAACTTTAGTTTTGCCAAAAAAAAAGAAAAAGTTAGAAGTTCTGTACCCTTTATTACAGTGAATAACAGATTATTTCCGGCTTCAAAATGATTGTAAAGCTAAATATGTAAATACTCAATAGCGTATACACCTTTAATAACTGTATTAACAAAGAAAATTATTATTTAAACTCTAAATATTCTGTTATAATTTGCCCTACGTTTCTCCGATCAGATGTGGCAACATAGCATATACTCAGTACTACAGCTGACCGCTGCCATGAATGCTTTTTTGCTGCCCGGTTCTTTTAAGAAAGTGAACGTGATTTTTGCGTGACATTCGACATAGCGAAAGTTATTTGATTTTCATTTTAAATATAAATTGGAAAAATAAATAAAATCTGTTGTGAATTGTGAGTTCGAGTGTATTATTTTGTGACAAAGAGTGACAATCATACAATTAGGTAAAGACCTGACATGCTATTACTTTGTGGGGAAAGCAAATGTAATAACAAGAATTTTGAAATTTGAATATTTACCATAAATAATCCGTTTGCTCGCCAGAGCTCTATCATAATGACATCCTGCAGGTCAAAGGTTTTTATTTGTCTAAGTAATATTAATTTCTTAGTAACAATTTCTCGAAGAATTTAACACATAAAAGAAATACATATAAGAAATGTTTTGTTTAATATACTTTGTATGGCATTATTTTTATATCATAATGTAAACAACTTTGTATCCTCCCTTCTTCAACTTGATGCATAAAATAAATCGCCAAATATTAAAAGGGTACATTTTTGAAAATAATATTTCCTAAAATTTTATGTACCTAAATAAATCTAACGGCACTCGAAACTATGAAATTATTTAATACAAAAAAATAACAGGTGTTCATTTTTTTGTGGTGACTCATTCCTTTATTATTCACGCTACAAGCAAATCTGGTTTTTAGCCCGACGTTGCCACATTGTCAATAATTTATTTAACATGTATTTCAAATTTTCTTGCTTATTAAAGCCTTTAGACCATAGTGCTATAAGAGTTTTTTGTTTTGTTTGGTGGGTACTACCTGCACCTAAAATATATGCAGTCAAACTATTTACACCCTATATATATATATATATATATATATATATATACAGAGATGTGAAAAATAGTTTAGTAAAAGTATGTTAAATCACACTTTCAAATGCAAATGCATCGTTGTTAAAAAAGCATTATTTCAAATAGAAATACAACTTTTAATAGAAACTTGAATTAAATAAAAGTAATAATAATAAATACAAAATGACAAAATACGTATGTGTTCAAACTAACTAGACAGACTTTGTAAGTAATAATGAATACCTTGTTACAATGAAAAAGCATAATTTATTTAACTGATTTCAAAACTAGTATTTGTTCAAAGAGTTCATCTTTCATGTTCCGCCTATGGGGCCTCATAATCATTCCACCAAAAGAAAATAGTCGTTCAACAGGGGAAGAACTCGGTAAGCAGGTATTATATTTAAGGAAGAGTTGTTTTACATTTGGATACCTGTTCAAGGATTCTAAGGTATTGTCTTCATCTTTTAAATATTGTAATGTTTCCAAATCTATTGTAGTAGTATTAACATTATCACTGACTGCTGAAGAATCAGAGTCTTCCACAAACATATAATAAGATTCTTTCCTTTTCTTCTTTTTATCAGAGTCAGTATGTTGGACTTGGGAACTCTTTTTGTCTTCTTGTTTTATCTTTCTCACTTCTGAAACAAATACTTCTTTGATGTATTCTCTGTTGGCTTTTGGCACCCATTTCATTTTGAAAAAGGGATAAGATACTGATGCTAATATGCCATCTTTTGCTTTTGGCTCTTCTAATTGATAAAATCTCTCAAAACGCCTATTAAGACTTTCTTTAATAACATCTATGAATACATCACAATATGTAAGGTTATCCATTTTCAAACTGCTTAGAATTCTTTGCATTCTCATCAGTTCTGGTATAAGACATCCATAGTAAGTATCTTTGTCCCCTTCTAAACTTCTGATGCCATCAGCAATAGGCTTTGAACAGCTTACATATTCAAGAAGAAATTGAATTTCAATTTCTTTAAAAATGGCCAATCCTAGTTTTTTTAAAGTTTCATTTAGGGTTCTCTTTACTGCCAATAGATCTTGAATGCAATTATAGTATGAATTCCATCTTGTTGGACATGGATAATTAGGGGATTTTCCAGTTGATTCAAGATATATTTCACAGGCTTTAGGAGATCTCGAATATAGATTCCAAATTGCTCGACATTTTGCCATAGCTGCATCATAAATTTTTTTGTATGAATTACTTTCATGATTAGGCAGTTGCAACTGTTCAAATTCTTCAAATGACTCCGGAAATGGTCTTAAATTTAACACATTATCCTCATCTCCATCGTCAATATTATCATGCATTACATCAATATTTTGAATAAGAGTTCCTTCACTTATTCCTGTATCTGAATCTTGTCCATATATTCTAAAAGCTTTGACCATATTCAATCCATTGTCCTAATAGTCTTTACTATTTTTGACAGTTTCAAATCAAATTCAGAATGAATCTCTGCAATCAGCTCAGCTACTTTATCATAACTATGTGTTCTTTTAAATCCTCTGCAAGCCAAATTTATCATTATCACAATGAATCCAATGAGCAGTTATGCCCAGATAGCTTCTCTTAGATGATGACCATATATCAGCTGTGGTGCATATAAAATCAACCTTTCTCAATTGTTCTTTTGTATTTTCTATATATTCTGTGTATTGTTCTGCAATTTCTTTATTACATGTTTGCCTGCACATTATTTTCGGTGGAACACTTAATTGCTGTGCAACTTCAATTAAAGTCTTAAAGGATTTATTTTCTACAATTGATATAGGCGACATGGTATCCACTAAAAAATTCACAAGTAACTTGTAGAAATTAACTGACTTTGGTAAGATGGCTGGAAGAGTGAATTGTTTCAATACTTTAGATGAACTGCATCCCTCACTAGCATCACCATCACCAACATCTTTTCTCTTCCTGTTATGTTGGATTTTGAGTTTCTCATACTCTGCTAATATATCAGCATGTCCTTTTCTCTGCAAAAGAATAATTAATAGTTTAAAGCATAGAATATCTGTGATTATATTATTTCATATTAAATAAAATCCTATTTATTAGCTAATCAGGTTTGAAATCGAAATAATTTGTTTAACAAAATAAAATACAATTAAAAATTTTAATTTTACTTACTTTTAAATGATTCAAAAAGTTGGATGTAGAATTTAAACTTCCTTTTAGTGTTTTCGAACACTTTTTGCAAGTTCCAGACATATTTACGTCACTTCCAGGATTAGTTGTAATGTCTTTGAAGAAGTGTTTTAATATGAATGGAATGTTCTTGTCCCTGAAAAAATTAGAGGTATTATATCACTTACTTCTGTACTGTACCTACCTACAATATACATATAAAAATGAATCCCTTGGACACGGTATCATCACTCGTAACGTAAACGGCTGGCACAGACGTACACAGCCTGACAGACAGACGAACAATGTGATCCTGATCCTATAAGGGTTCAGTTTTTATTTTCTTTTGAGGTACGGTAAAATTAAGAACGGTGTTTGATAAAATAAAGAAATTGAGTAAACTCAACTTTTTTTACGACAGAACAACGTCTGTCGTAAGAAGCTAGTGTACGAGTATAATAAATAATAGCTTAACGCGCAGATTAAGGGTTAGTAAATAAACGTGTTATAAAACGTGAAATCCATGAATTAAATAATAACATCGAATGGGCACGAATAATGCGATATTGTGATCATTGTGATCAACTAACGTTGGTCTATATCGGTTAAATTATATTTTAGGTTATGTTAGTAAAAATTGCAATAACTAAGTACTTAACTACTTCTAAAAGTAATGTATTACTTACATTTTATTTATTTATATCCATCAAGCGAAGAAAACTGATAAAAATCACAAAGAAAACTAATAATCAACACACGAACACGCCTTTGACCTCAAGTTTGTTTGACGATGGTTTGGTGTGACAGTTGACTGACGCGCAATGTTTTTTTTTCTGGCTCGTACGGTACGGGCCGCAATGTTGGCATTATTGTTCTAGTTGACAAATTTGACAATGACAACACTACCATCACGATCAGTGCGTTCATAAATAAGATAATCTTGGATTTAAGAATGAAAAATTGGAAAATGAATTATAAATGTAACAAAACTATTTTGTACTTTATAAATACTAAATATTTATATAAAGTATTTCAAATAAAATACAAAATACATTTAGAAAAAAAGTATTTCAAATATAAAATAAAAATAGGTATTTTGTATTTGCATTTCAAATATATGTATTTCAAATAATTCACATCTCTGTATATATATATATATATATATATATATATATATATATATATATATCAGTTTTTGTTGCTAATTTGTTGCTAATTAGTTGCTAACAAATCGATTTTGTTGCTCGAACCGATCTCGAGAAATTGACGACATTGCCAGCTTTACATAAAGGTAGCATGAAAAATAACTAAATATGAGATAATAAAAAAAAACAAATAGACCAAAATTTGTTGCTAATTTGTTGCTGTAAGACCCCACTAAAAGAAAAAAACTAAAAAATTAAACGATTCTGTTGCTTGAACCGCTCTCGAGAAATCGACTTTACGTGAAGGTAGCGTGAAAAATACCTAAATATGAGATAATCAAAAAAATAAATAGAACAAAATTTGTTGCTAATTTGTTGCTGTAAGATCCCACTACAAAAAAAAAAAAAATAAAAAATTAAACGATTTTGTTGCTTGAACCGATCTCGAGAAATCGACTTTACGTGAAGGTAGCGTGAAAAATACCTAAATATGAGATAATCAAAAAAATAAATAGAACAAAATTTGTTGCTAATTTGTTGCTGTAAGATCCCACTACAAAAAAAATAAAAAATTAAACGATTTTGTTGCTTGAACCGATCTCGAGAAATCGACTTTACGTGAAGGTAGCGTGAAAAATACCTAAATATGAGATAATCAAAAAAATAAATAGAACAAAATTTGTTGCTAATTTGTTGCTGTAAGATCCCACTACAAAAAAAAATAAAAAATTAAATGATTTTGTTGCTTGAACCGATCTCGAGAAATCGACTTTACGTGAAGGTAGCGTGAAAAATACCTAAATATGAGATAATCAAAAAAATAAATAGAACAAAATTTGTTGCTAATTTGTTGCTGTAAGATCCCACTACAAAAAAAAAATAAAAAATTAAACGATTTTGTTGCTTGAACCGATCTCGAGAAATCGACTTTACGTGAAGGTAGCGTGAAAAATACCTAAATATGAGATAATCAAAAAAATAAATAGAACAAAATTTGTTGCTAATTTGTTGCTGTAAGATCCCACTACAAAAAAAAATAAAAAATTAAATGATTTTGTTGCTTGAACCGATCTCGAGAAATCGACGGTAACGCTAGGATTTACGTAAAGGCAGCGTAAAAATATCTAAATATGAGATAATCAAAAAAAATAAATAGACCAAAATTTGTTGCTGTAAGACCCCACTAAAAGAAAATAACTAAAAAATTAAAGGATTTTGTTGCTTGAACCGATCTCGAGAAATCGACGGCAGTGCTAGCTTTACGTAAAGGTAGCGTGAAACAAACCTAAATATGAGATAACCAAAAAAACAAATAGACCAAAATTTGATGCTGCAAGACCCCTCTAAAAAAAACTAAAAAAATTAATTTTGTTGCTTGAGCCGATCCCGAGAAATCGACGCCAGTGCAGGAAAAATACCTAAATATGAGATAATCAAAAAACAAATAGACTAAAATTTGTTGCTAATTTGTTGCTGTCAGACCCCACTAAAATTAAAACAAACAAATAAAAATCGATTTTATTGCTCGAACCGAACTCAAGAAATCGACAACCTTTACGTAAAGGTAGTAGTGAAAATACTTAAATATAAGAAAATCTAAAAACAAATAGACCAAAATTTGTGACTAATTTGTTGCTCTAAAACCCTACCAAAAAATATATATATATTTTAAATAATAAGGGTCCAGAATAAATGAAAGAGATAATTTTGTTCCACATGGTAGCAATGATTTGTGATACATCGAGAGTCAACAACGAAACATATAAGCGGAAATTGAATAATTTGCTGACTGGTATCCTCTTAAACCCGCCTTGCTAAATTAACTCTCGATGTTTACAGAATAATGAAACAAATAATTTTGTTGCTTCTGGTAGCAAACTCATAATATGACTAAGGATAACCGCGATAACCTAGGGTTGCGCTCGAAGAGTGTACACGAATCTGGTGCTGTGAAGAGAAATTTTGACTAATCGGCTGTAGAAGTGAGCTTCAACGGTTGTTAGTGAATAAACTGTGAATAAGGTAGACTTATTTTTATATTTTTATATCTGCTTGGCTTTTGTGAATAGATAATTGTGCTTAAGCACGTGCTTGTGCATATAGGTTAAGTCTTTAGGAAAAAATGGACAATCTCAGGGGGGGCGAGACCCCCCCTCCTAAAATTAGTTACGAAATTGTAAGGCATGATTCACAGCCAGAACAGACTCAAAAGGTCCCGCAAGTTGATACAGAAATTGATGATATAGAATTTAAGGAAGTTTCAGAGAAAATAATTAAAAAAAGAGAACAAATTCTATATAGTTATTCCTGTGCGGGTCCTTTCGAGGTCTGCATGGAATCAAAAGATACAAACCAGAATGTAGGTAATGTACATTGCCTTAAATTAGCTAGAATAATTCATGATATGAAAGTAAATGATGTATGCAAGATTAACCGAAAAGGTAGTAGTCGTGTAGGTATAGTTTTTAGTAATTATAAAGCTGCTAATAACTTTTATATCGAAAATCAGAATAATGTTCAATATAATTTCTTTATCCCCTACAACAAAACAAGTTGTAAGGGTATTATTCGAAATGTAGACCTTGATTTCAGTGAAGAGGATATTATTATACTGTAGCAAGAGAGATGGGGAAGTTAGAATTATAGAAGCTAGACGCTTTAAGCGAAAAGTTAATTCCTCGGACGGGAATTATACTTTGGAACCCACTAGTACTGTTTGCCTGACTTTCACTGGGACATTGATTCCAAGAGACATCTCTATTCTGGGGTTGCATTTTGAGGTGTTTCCTTACATGTTACCTATTATCCAATGCTATAAATGTTTAAGATATGGCCATACAAAGAAGATGTGCAGGGGGGAAAACAAATGTGCTAATTGCGGCGATAAGTTACATGGAGAAACCGTATGTAGCACGAGATGCTGGCACTGTGATAGTGTAGAACATAACAGTATCTCCAAAGTATGCCCGGAATTCATGCGACAGAAGCAGATCAAGGAAATCATGTCCTTTGAGAACAAGTCATACTTCGAGGCTAGAGAAAGAGTTCCACCACTACCCAATAAGGTTAGGAGAGCAAAAGGATTTAACCAAAGAAGCTACGACTTTCCAGCAGTGAGAGGGGAACCAGAAGAGGAAGTTTTTATCCAAGTAGGAGAAAGAAGAAAGGTATATAATTATGCCAAACCGCGGCCCAGCTATAGTATGGTTACCGCTTCGCCAAAGAAAAGGAGGGCGATGGATTTGGAGTCACCAAGATCAGGATACTCAAAGGAACATGAAGAGTGTTTAGTGGCCCCTAATGGAAGAATGGAGGAGCCTAGCACTTCAAGGGTGGACTACAAAGGGCTTAGAGAAAAGGAAAAGGGTAAGTCAGACACACAATCTAGGCATGTGGACATGAATATCAAAATCCTGGAGGATATATACAAGGTGGCCAGTCTATTATCATTTCAGGAAAGGACAAGAGTATTAAATTACATGACGAAGCTAGATAGTATTAATATTAAGTGGGCATCAAGTGGGGATGACGACGAGCTATAACAAGAAAGAATTAAGATTTATACAATGGAACATTCACGGAATTTTAGCAACTTAGAAAACTTGAGATTCTTACTGGACAGTATAAGACCGGTTGCATTCTGTATTAGTGAAACGTGGCTTAAAAACACAGACCAATTCCACCACAACGGATATAGCACAATCAGAAAGGATGGGGGGAATGGGTACGGAGGAGTTATTATGTTCATCAGGGAGGACTATATAAATCAAAACTTAGAAGAGGGTAGATGGACGCTGCCGGAGAATTGTTACATCCAGGGGGTACTTTTAAAAGAGGCAGGAATACACCTCTATCATTGTTACTTACATCCAAGTGCCAGGATAAATGATAACAACTGGGAAGTGCTTATGGAGGAGCTGCTCACTCCGTTCATTATAATAGGCGATTTCAATGCGCATCATGTTTCGTGGGGTAGCGAACACAATAATTTTAGGGGTGGGGTTATTGCAAGATCAGTAGAGGGACACGAGCTGGTGATATTAAACAATGGAGAGCCAACTAGACTGACAAGGCCAACAATAAGGAAATCGGTTCTAGACCTTACGATCGTATCGCAAAGCTTGGCAGCCAGATGCTCATGGCAGATTATACCAGACTGTGGTAACAGCGATCACTTTCCTTCGCTATGCACTCTGTTTGGCACAGAGGGCAGGGTTACACATAAGACATCTAGGGGGAGGAAATTTTTTAAAAGGGCTGATTGGGAACTTTATAGCGACAAGGTAGGAAGGATATTTGAACATATTCAAAAAGTAGGAGGGTATGAGGAGTTTTTAGAGATACTGGAAGAGGCGGCAGAGGGAAGCATACCATCAACATCATATCACAAAGAATTCAGAAGCTCTCCTATTTGGTGGGATAAGGAATGTTCAAAATGGATAGCCTATAGAAGAGCAGCATTACGCAAATACCGAGTAGATAGTAGCTGGAACAATTACTTGGAAGTAAAAAATATTATAGCCTTCACCAGGAAAAAAATGAAGTCCAAAAGGAAGAACCACTTTAAAACTTTTTGTAAGTCGATAAATCGAAATACGCCACTCGAGTCTATTTGGAGAACCATTAACAAGATGAGTAACAGACGGGCTAGGATCAACAATGCTGCCAGACTTCCGACGGAGGAGATCGCTGAAGAGATCCTCTACAACATGACAGTACCAGGAATACCGGGCATGGGTGCAGCAGCTCTCAGCCATAATGATAAGGATTTTGAAATGGAAGAACTGCTTATGGTACTACAGGATAAAAAGGACTCTGCTCCAGGAATGGACGGAGTACCATACTCTATGTTAAGAAACTTACCAGGGGAAGGTAAAGTATGGCTGATTAACTTCATTAACCAAATAGTACGGGAAAATCGATATCCTAAACAATGGAACGAGATTATCGTACATCCCATTCTGAAAAAAGGAGGAAGAGGGAATTCACCCAACGAATTTAGACCTATTGCATTGATATGTTGCATCCGGAAAGTAGTGGAATATCTAATCAAGAACAGGATCGAGTGGTGGGTGGAGAATCGGAATTAATTGCCTACATATCAGTGCGGTTTCAGAAAGGGGAGGGGGGTAGTTGATGGAGTAGCTACCCTAGTGCCATCAATCATGAACGCCTTTAGCCAAAACCAGCTAGTACTAGCAATCTTCCTAGATATCAGGGCAGCATATGACTGCGTTGACATTGATAAGTTGGCATCTTACTTAGCAGAGTACCAAATACCAAGTAATTATATAAATGTAATGGTGAGTTTGCTTAAACAGAAGAGCATTTCGGTAAGATGTAACTCTGGCAGGCTGGTAGGCCCGCAATCTGTGACACAAGGTTTAGCCCAAGGCTCCCCACTCAGTCCATTATTGTTCAACATATATACAGCTTCTGTGCATAAGATTTTCACTCAGGAGGTCAGATGCATACAATATGCTGATGACTTGGCAATCTATTTTATAGGAAAAGATGTGGGTAAGCTGGTGGCGCAAGCCAACAGTCAACTGACAGCATTAGAGAACTGGTTTGATCAGCATAACTTTCAGTTATCTATCAACAAATGTAGAAGCATGGTATTTCAAAAGGGCAAAGGATTGTGGAATAGAAGTACACATAGAGTGATTTATAAAGGAAATGAACTGGAATGGACCCAACAATATAAGTACTTAGGGTTTAATCTTAGCTACAATATTAATTGGAAAGGATGGATTGGGGAGATACAGGCTAGAGTGCAGAAAGGCCTAAACATATTGAGAGCGGTCTGTGGCACATGGTGGGGGGCGGATCCGGTAACCTTGCTGACCCTTTATAAAGGGCTTGTTAGATCACACCTGGAACATGGGAGCTTATTATTGCAACCGACAGCAAAACAACATTTAGCAAATCTAGATAAATTGCAATATAAAGCCTTGAGAATTGTAACAGGCTGTATGAGGTCAACACCGATAGCAGCTCTGTTAGCGGAATGTGGAGAGTGGTCATTGGAAGCGCGTAGGCAAAAACAGTCGACCAAATTTGTGTGTAAGATTATGGCAGATCTGGGAAATCCATTTCGAGAAGTTATGTTCGAAACGTTTAACCTGTGTAAAACCGGAAGTTTTTGGAAAAGGGGGAGCGAACCTGTATGGGTTAAGGCCATGGAGGAGATCGGTGTTTTTAAAAACAGAATCCGAACAAGCGAAAAACCTCCTTACTATGAATTAGAATGGGAATATTTAGTTAATCCAATAAAAGTGGATGAGATAAACGCAAACATAGCAGAGGTAAATCGAGAGTTACAAAAGAAACGCAATGTGGACTTTGAAGGGTACACAACAGTATTCACAGATGGTTCCCGAGACCCAGACACAGGGAGGACGGGTTTTGGTATATATATATATATATACCGGAAGAGGATATTAAATATATGTCTAGAAGTCACGATTGGCTAAATATTAGTACTGTGGAAACTATTGCAATATATGAAGGCATATTGCAAGCTGTACGGAAGGGAGCAAGGGACATTTTGGTAGTATCGGATTCCAAGAGCGCAATAGAGAAGATAGGAAGTCGGAAAAGTAGCAAACTAAATTGGTTCTCGGCAAGCATTAGAAGACTAATAGGAGATTTAAAGGGACAAGGGAGAAGAGTGGCGCTGCTATGGTGTCCGGGGCACAGAGGCATAGAGGGCAACGAAACAGCAGACCTGTTGGCCAAGATTGGAAGATCGCTAAGGATACCTTATGACTGCCAGGTTGACGGGTATGAATTTATGGCACATTTATTTAAAAAAATAGAATGCGGCTTTAAAGGATCTTGGAAGATAAAGATAAACGGGGGGGATCACATTATAAGCATATACAAGAAGATTTTCCCATAATTCCTTGGTATAGTAAATTTCCTTTCAAGGATAGGCGGCATATTACCACCTTAATCAGAATGAGGACTGGGCATGGCCTTTTTCCAGTTCATCTGCATCGTATCAACGTGAAGCGGGACCCATTATGTGAATGCGGTGTACTGGGTACACTGAGGCATGTGCTATGGGAATGTCCTCTAAACCGTAGTGAGAGTTTTGATCTATATGAGGAAATATTAAGGCACAGGAAAATAACAGGACCAATTTCACTGATTGATATGTTAAGAGACATAAATGAGAAAACCATATCCCTGATAGGGAGATTTATAAAGGAGAATGATATGAAGATTTAAAACCCTTAAAGAATGGCGGGTTTGTTGGAACAATGTCGATTAAATTAATCGCAGTCACAATTTCCCTAGCTCTCTTGTAATTTTTTATTGTATAGTTAATAAGCTTATTAGGATAGGATATTAATATTAGTGGTAATGGCATGCTTGCGCTAAGACAATAGACTTAATACCAATTAGTGTAGTGCAATTAACTCAGTGTAACACGCATGTATGTAAACGAAAGAAGCTAACAAACCGTTTTTCGCAGTCCGTTCGCAGCGAAAGAAAAGTGAAATCGACCAAGCAGAACCAACGGAAGTTTTTGTGGAATATTTTGGAAGGGAGATGGGTACGACCCAGACGTGCTAGCAGCACCCTCTCATCCAATACGTGTACACTCAGACAACTCGAGGCTGGCTAAATGCTTATTGGCGAAGGCCACAAACCAACCAACCAACCAACCTAATATGACTAAGATTTGTATATATATTGTAATGTTTTTATTTTCACACTCGGGTTCAGTTCAGTTCTTGGATTTATTTAAAAATACAGTCTAACTCACTCTTTAACACAAGATACTACTATTTACATTTTATCTATTTTATCTCAACTGTACGATACGACCGACGAAAACTGAATGCCTCCTATCGCCAGCTCTTCTTATTTATATATTTATCTTGGAATTGTCTGGTACGTCCACGAACCATCGGGAAACTCTTTCATGTTCTGGAAGCTTTAAGGGAATTCCCAGTAACGGCAGCGGTCCGCCTGTTGAGATTCGGATTCCCGGAATTTATCGGAATAATGTCCCTTCAACGAATTGGTTGATGGCCGATTGCACCAGCTGTCGGATAAATTCTCGTAACATTGCTCCCTCCTTAAGACCATTTCGTCCCGGAATGTCCTAGAATCCTTCCTGATGTGACGATATTTGCAGGACTCTCCATTTCGACATCGGGAAGTTTGGTGGACGTAACAGTCAATGGTCTTCGAATTTGGGCTGCGAATATTGAGACAGCATACCAGGATGTCGACGCCACTGAATCGAAAGATTGTTTCCATAATACTTCTCACCACCCTCCAGTTCAGTCCATTCAACCCGCAGGCTATCTTTGGGACCGCCAATTTCATCAGATCCTTCTCCATCATTACATTCCTTAATTCTACCAGAGTCTTCCAAAGATCGCTGTATGTTGGCTTCTCCTGCGAGAATGTTTTCGTTACCAAATAAAAGATGTCTCTGGTACCCACTGGTTGTTTATCTTCGAGATGAAGGACCTTTCCTACCACTGGATCTTGCTCCCGTAGCTTCTGGAACTGGCCGTACTTTTTGGCAAACACCTTGGCTATTCCTTTGGACATCCGGAGATATCGAGCCACACAATGAGCCAGGGCATATTCTATGGGCACCTCAACAGGTCTCGGGGTTCTTCTGTGGTCACGTCGTGCTGCACTTTCTGTCCATTAGAATACAGTGCCATAAACTGTTCGAAGGTCATCTCGCCATCGGGTGGTTGGATGCTGCGGACTTGAGCTTGGTCATCTTCGCTGTCATGACTTCCGGCATAAGGGGCTAACCTGATGAAATGTACGACCGAGGTAGCTTCTTTATTCTGTAGACAACATCGTTGATATTTCTTCACAATTTGATATGGCCCCTCCCAAGATCTCTGTAGCTTGGGCGAATATCCACGACGACGTTGCGGGTTATACAACCAAACAAGATCATCAACTTGGAATTCTCCGTCCTCGGGTTTGATGTCGTAGGCTTCCTTCATTCGGGCACTGGCATTCTCGATGTTTAACCGGACTCGTTCATGGATGTTGTTCATCTTTTGACGTAGCTGGCTGACATAGTCTTCACCTGCGGTCTCTTCTCCTGGGGGACATCCAAACTTCAAATCGCATGGTAGTCATAATTCTCGTCCCATGATAAGACTGGCCGGGGTCTGACCCGTGGACTCGTGCACAGATGAACGATATGCCATTAGAAACAAGTGCAGATACTGGTCCCAGTCTCTTTGGTGGTCAGAGACTACCTTTGACAAATGGCGGTTAATGGTTCTATTCATCCGTTCTACCATTCCGTCGGATTGCGGGTGTAATGCTGTCGTCCGTCTTTTATTTATCTTCAAGAGTTTGCAGACGTCTTGGAAAAGAGTAGACTCGAAATTTCTACCTTGGTCTGAGTGCAACTCCAAGGGAACACCAAAACGACTGATCCATTCCTTGACAAGGACATCAGCAACGGTCAAGGCTTCTTGATTCGGCAAGGCATACGCTTCGGCCCATTTACTAAAATAGTCCATAACCACCACAATGTATTTATTTCCACAGTTGGATTCAGGAAATGGACCGGCAACATCAATGGCTCTTCTTTCGAATGGACTGCCCACGTTATATTGCTTCATCGGAGCTTTTGGTCGCTTCTGAGGCACATTACTTGCTGCACAAACTGTACATTTCCGGTACCACTCCTTAACGTCTACTTGGCAGTTTACCCAACAGAAGCTTTCTCGCAACTTCCTCAAGGTTTTGGTCACTCCCAGATGTTCTCCGGTTGTACCATCATGTAGTTCTCGTAGAACCTCTGTTCTCCTATTTCTGGGAACTACAATCTGTTTTCTGTCGTTTCCCCCCTCTGGAGTCTCCAGGACGCGCTTCAGAAGTCCATTCATCAGGATGAGAGAGTTCCACTGAGCCCAGTACGACTTTATGGTTGGTGAGTATCGGGAAATCTCCTGCCACTTAGGTTTGTGGGCTTCTTCCTTCCACCGTATAACCTCTTTCAAATCTGGATCTAATCTCTGGTCTTTTCGCATCTCCTCAAATTGCCAATGGTCATCTACGGCAGTAGTTCTACAGAAAGCAGCTCTTTTGCTTTCGGCTCGCTGACCATGTTTACAATTATCAGGGCTTGGTCTCTTGGATAAGACATCAGCGTTCTTATAGCTCGTTCCAACGCAAGTTGGTACTCCGTTGCTCTCCTTGCAACGACTCTGTATATGGTCTAACTTACGACACTTCCGACATCTCATTAGTCTTTGTTTTGTAAGGACTTCCTCTACTATCTTCCTTACAGCGACTTCAACATTTCCGCCATCCTCTGATTCTCTTTCTCTGCCCTGACCTCTACAGGTATTTTTCGCAGCCTCAAATTCCAGACTCGAGTCAGTGCATCAACTAATTGAGTCGGACGCTTGGACTGCTAACCTTTCCATTACGTTTTCCGATGTGGCTGGATAGGCAAGGCGAACGAGACGGTCAATATCAGCTCGAAATTCTTGTAAGAATTCATTCGCTTTCTGGTGGCGATGTTTCAATTGTGAGTGGTAGACGTGCTCCAAATGTGTCTGACCATACCTCAATTCTAAGTGTTTCACCAGCTGTTCGTAGTCTTCTTGCTCCGAGGTGTTCAACGTTTGTAAGATATCTGTAGCATCTCCTCTTAAGGCTAGGGTTAATGCTATTGCCTTCTCCTCTGCCGACCATCCGTTTAACTCTGCTGCAGCCTCGAATTGGCGACGATAATTGGTCCATGATGGTTTTCCATCAAATTGGGGAGGTTTCATTTTGTATCTTGTCCCCTCGGGGCCAATTTTTGAATCCACTACCTCTGTACTGTTTCTGCTTTCGGTTTTTGATTGTGTTTCTCCTCTTTGCATTGTGACTACCTGTTCTCTTATTTTGCTGATCTCACCCTCCATTATATGCTTTAGCTCCTCTATCCGCGTTTCTTTTTTGTCAGTCGTCTGTATCAGCTCTTCGACCATTGTCTGCTTTAGCTCTTTAATCCGCGTTTCATTCTCGACTATTTTCTCTTCCAGCATTTCCGAATTTTCCTGAACCATGCTTTTCAAATTTTCTTCTAAGGATTGAGCATTTTCATGTAATTTCTGTAGCTTATCTTCCAAAGACTTCGAATTTTGTAGTAATTTGTCTTCTAGGGCTTTAGAATTTTCTTGTAATTTTCTAATAATTTATCTTCTAAGGTTTTACAATTTTCCACTAATTTATCTTCTAACGACTCTTTCAAGTTTTTAGAATTTTCTAACAATTTATCTTCTAGAGCCTCTTTCATGATTTTAGAATTATCTTCTAATGTTTGTAGTTTACTTACTAAATTTTCTTCCATTTTTGTTAATAGCATACTCATATCTCCATTGCCAGAAACTTCAAACAAATAAGTATCGGGATCATTACCTTCATTTATTAGGGCATCTCGTAGCCGTTGCACTAATTCACTTTTCTTTCCACTAATTTCTAAATCCCTTTCCTCAAGTTCTTTTTTAAGTCCGTCACTTTCAATTGGTCCAAATTCACGTTTTTAAACATTGTCAGTCTATTTATTTTTCACATTTAAAGTTCCACAAATACACCTCACACCTGACACCACTGTAATGTTTTTATTTTCACACTGGGGTTCAGTTCAGTTCTTGGATTTATTTCCACTACTTTAACAAGAAACTACTATTTACATTTTATCTCAACTGTACGATACGACCGACGAAAACTGAATGCCTCCTCTCGCCAGCTCTTCTTATTTATATATTTATCTTGGAATTGTCTGGTACGTCCACGAACCAACGGGAAACTCTTCATGTTCTGGAAGCTTTAAGGCATTCCCAGTAACGGCAGCTGTCCGCCTGTTGAGAGACAAACATTTCGGATTCCCGGAATTTATCGGAATAATGTCCCTTCCACTAATTGGTTGATGGTCGATTGCACCAGCTGTCGGATGAATTTTCGTAACAATAGAATTGAGTTCTGGAGAACGGCTCTAATGATTTGGATAAAATTTTCCCATTTGGAAGTTTCGATGGATAGAAATCTATTGGTGAGGGTCTCATTTTTAGGAAAGATCGCTTTATTGAGAAATTTAAATACTAAAAATGTGGACGACATTTACGTGATAGACTCGATTGTTAAGGAAAGGATGGCTCCGATTCTCTCTAACCAGAAGATAACGCATGCTGGAGCGCACTATACTCCGATCGGTTTGCTTGAGTGTGTTACCACCCTGCCCAATACACTACCTACTGGTAATACAAACAGAGCATGTATCATTTATTCTTTGCAATTCTTCCATTTTGTCTGTTAATAATACAAAATAATCTGCACATCGCAAGTGATTGAGATATTGTCCATCTATGTGGATACCCTAGTTAAAATAATAATTCATTAGTCAGTGTACCTGTAAACTAACTAAAATGTAAATGTCAATGATGATTTTTGAATAGGATTGTAAGTAATTGAATAATTTTTTAAACATACCGTTATTGTTATAAGAATTTCATTTTTACTTCTGCCGTTCAAATACCGAAAAAATATATTACCTTACTAAATTCCGTGAAAAGTATTAACAAATTTTTTGTTAATGCTTTTTGTCTGGCATCAAACGACAGCAGAACATAGAAATTTAGAGAGTTTTTTGATTACTCACAATTTAAATCTTCATTATTAATAATACTTACAGCTTATAAAAATAATTAAGTAAGTAAATGACGTAATTTTATAAATATATAGGGTGGAAACCATTTGAGTGCAACTATTTTGAGGAATGATAGTTTAGGTAAAAACAAATTAAAATGACTTATACATTTTCACAAAAAAGCTTATAGTTTTGTCAAAAAAAAAAATGGAAAACTCACAATTTTGCCCCTACTTTTATAGTCACCTACACCTAATTGTGCTTGCAAAATGCTAGTAAAGCTTGATATATAAATTCTAAACAGTTTCTATGCCTTCACTAATCCCAATTTGATTAAGAAACCACTTTTTTCAGTTTTCAAATTAAATGAACTCGACATAAATCCACCGAGAAGACCGTAACGCGATGCGCCACATGTTTATAAAGTTTTACCATATTTTTTTTTAATTTTCAACGTGTTTGAGTATCTCTTGTGATACTTTTGGAATTTATTTATAGTGTAAGTAGATACTTTATTATCCAACATAAACAATAAATAATATGTATTAATTAATTTGTTTGGAAATATAAAATTTAAAATAGGTACTCGAGAGATTTTATAAGTATTTTGTAAAAAGTTATTTCTAATTCAAAAGTAAAATGCTTTTTATTCTTGTGTTCTTTAACCTAATGTATAAAAGAATTACGCAAATTTTGTCTAAGTATCAAAATTCATTCCTAATATGAGCAACAAAATTATCTCTTTCATTTAATCTGGAATAGTCGAGTCTTAACGTAGCATTATGAATTTTAATTTTTAAAAAAAACATATTTTTAATGGAGTCTTGCAGCCACAAATTAGCAACAAATTTTGGTCTATGTGTTTTTTTGATTATCGCATATTTAGTCGATTTCTCGAGATCGGTTCAAGCAACAAAATCGTTTATTTTTTAGTTTTTTCTTTTAGTGGGGTCTTACAGCAACAAATTAGCAACAAATTTTGTTCCATGTGTTTTTTTTGATTATCTCATAATTAGGTATTTTTCATACTACCTTCACGTAAAGTCGATTTCTCGAGAGCGGTTCAAGCAACAGAATCGTTTAATTTTTTAGTTTTTTTCTTTTAGTGGGGTCTTACAGCAACAAATTAGCAACAAATTTTGGTCTATTTGTTTTTTTTATTATCTCATATTTAGTTATTTTTCATGCTACCTTTATGTAAAGCTGGCAATGTCGTCAATTTCTCGAGATCGGTTCGAGCAACAAAATCGATTTGTTAGCAACTAATTAGCAACAAATTAGCAACAAAAACTGATATATATATATATATATATATATATATATATATATATATATTTAAGTTTTCCAGATTTGACAGTGCCAGTTTTATGGAGCTCCAACACGGAACTGAAAACTTGGCTGGTGAGTAGTGGGGCTAAATCAACCCTTAAATTTTTTAAAAATATTTTTTTTTCCAAAAATATATTTGAGGCAATATACAATTTTAATATGTTGTAGGTTAATGTTTAAAGAATAAAAAATAATAAGCCAGACGATTTAGGTAAATATAACATTGCCAGAGGCGTGAAAAAATATTTTTCAAAAAATATGAAAAATGAAATATAAAAAATATATTTCAGGCAACTTGAAATTTTAATAGGCTATTAGTTATAAGGAAGAAATTCTCAAAAAGACAGATCTTTTTGGTGGGAGTTTCTACCTGCCAGGTGATCTAACTAATTATGTATAGGCGTGAGTGAGTAGCGCTATAGACAAGCTGTAGTGTAAGAGAGAGCGTTTATCGGCAGCTGTTTTCGTTCTTGCTTGGCGCGTTACTATTGGTTCTGGCAAGGTCACCTGACTTACAATACCCATGAGATTTCTAGTAGGATTTCGGAGTAAAAAATAGAAAATTTTATGATTTTTGCTAAAAACGGTTTGATTTTGTTGATTTGTGTGTGTTATATGGACATAATTTTTGTGTTATTTTTTCTATTAAAAAATGTTGCTATTTAATCAATTTTAATATAAATCTATATATAATGAATTATTTCAATATTTGACATTAGTGCAAAATATTGTTTTTTTAACAAATCATACAAGAAAATTTTTTAGAAAATTAATTTTTCAACAATTTTTGTTACAAAATTTTGCTTATCGGATTCATATTTTTGCGGCTATATCCAAAATTTAAAAACTCACTTTTTTGTAAAAGTATTCGAATTTAAAATTTATACGGAAATGGAATATTTTTTATTTTAAAATTAGTAAAGGTTAACGCATTAAAGAAAGTAATGATTGCGAAAATATAAAATCACAAAATCTGATTTATTGATATAAAATAATTATACAACTGATGAATCATTACAAAAATATAAATTTAATTCATTCCACGTTAGAAATAAATTGTTATTCACTTTCTGTGGATTCTCCTTCATCAGAGCTAACAGAATTTTCTTCGGATTCATCTGCTTCAGATTCGGCTACCTCTGCATCAACTGCGAAAACTAATATATATTGATTTATTTAATTAATCAAAGAAATTGGAATGCTGCAGTTAGTAAAGAAAAACTAGTTATACACACCTTGTAATGGCAAAACCTTACCACCTTATTACGGTCCACGTGGTAAACGTTGACACCAGGGTGCACGGCAGCTTCAGTGGAGACGGGAGTGGGTTAACAAACAAGGGCCAAGCCAACTGTAAGTTAACTTTCCAATATAAAGATGTTCTGGGCGCAAGGGAGATTCTCTGCCTATTTACCCCAGCTAGCCGCCTAAGATAACCTACCAATCCTCCGCAGCTACAAGGAATCCTGCCAAAATGTCAAACACCAGTCGACATATAGTAGACTTCATATACCTACATACACATATCTATAGTTCCACCAAGAATCAACATTGCATACCTGATACACTAAGTTCAAATTATTACCAAAATCAACAAATGTAATAATCAAATAATGATCAAATGAACAATAAATTAAACAAATGTTATCAAAAGCATTAAGCAAAATATTCAAATGTTGTTGTGATCCGTAAACATGCACAATATATCGAAAATCAGAAATGAGATACTTAAATGCACAATATTCAAAACAATATCAAAGTCAATAATAACATCTAAACTATGAATAATTTAAAATTATATCAAATTCAATAGCCGTAATGTTATTCTGAAATCGACGTTTCGAGCTCTCACGACGCTTTCACAAAATACCAAATATTATCAATATCTAATAAATCAATACTCATGAAATGATGTTCAAGTTTAGCAGTACAAGAAATATATAAATTCCTAATTTGCATGAGCAAAATAACAGTCAAATGTTTGACTAAATATTCAGGTTCTTTGAAGTTTCCTTGGACTTCCATCGTCTTGATTGATCTCAACCACTTCAAGATGATGGAAGTCCAAGAAAACTTCGAGGAACAAGTTAGAATGTCTACCAACTTCAGACTAACATGCAGGTTCTTTATTAATTTAATAAGTTCAAAATGTTATTCAGATAAATCAATTATCTTTAATTTGAAAAATAAATTATGAGCAAAACATAAATACAATAAATCAAATTAAAACGGTACCTTGATACACATGCGATGACACAATAATCAGCTGTCCTCTGTATTATTGAAGAAAAATACGCCGTCCTTGCTACGGCAACCAGCGAAGATTTCCGGTTCCAATAAACCAGAATGGAACTCGTTCGAATGACTACAAGACTTGCCAAAATTTTGACAAACTAAGTGAAGTTGATAGCCACATATACTGAAGATAAACAAGGTCTTGGGTGGGCTAAAGGTCTTAAATACGATATTCAATTGGTATGCAAATATTCAGCAATCAAATCCTCACAAATGAGAACGTGTTTCCACTAATTTCCAAAAATATCACCAAACTGACAATGGAAACATCAATTAATCATTGCTGAAACAAGATCCACGAGAGAGCGAGTGAACTAAATCCCAATCATGTATAGCACAAAATTGCCAGTATAAATTCAGATTACACTTGTAGAAATCTATTACCACACTTTACACCACCATAACCTATCTCTCCAAGTACCTTCAATTTTGATATTTACACTTTTTTTATAAAATCAAAAACAAAGAAGCTAGAGGGATTTGACAACAACAGTCCTTCTTCCAAAAACTGGCGTCTAACTCCTACCAACCTATCTAAATTCTAATACCAACCGTCTAAATTTTCTACTTATCTTATTCTTCCTCGACGATCCAATATCAATGCTCAAAAACTACAGTGCTCGAATCTAATATTCATCATCTTCTTCCCAAAGCAAAAAACCCATGAGGATATCGCAATAACAAAAGGTACGTGTTTACGTTTGAAGATAATTTTATCATATCCGTTGGTGTTAATATTTGAAATCAATACTCGTGTTTTAGTTACATGAAAACAATTGTTGTAGATAAACGACACATCTAACGTCCAGTTTAGGGTATTTAAATACGTTTTGCATAATTCAAGCCTCAGATATTTTCTTCGTTTACTTGTTCTTTAACGGGTTTATGGAATATACTGCTACTTATACTCTGCGACAAAAATGTAATGTTACAGCCTGCAGTATCACTTCCATTATTATTCTTATTTATTTTTCATGAACAACAGCGTCGAATACGTATTCCGGTATACAGTCTCCGTCCAACCAATGAACATCTAGTGTAACTCAATAAGTGTCCATCCGTTCCTATCCGGTGTCAAAGAGCTCGGGAATCGCAAATATGCATTTCTCCAATTACTCGTTATATATTGTGTTCTAAAAAGATTTTGTAATTCAGCTTTGCACGGTCGTAAACTAGAGGGCTCACATTTTTTGTTTTTTTAAAGGTTCATTTTAAAATTATATAACTTATAAAACGTGTAAAACCAACATTAAAATTATACGACTGAGAATAACGACTCCAAAATTCCACGATACAACTAAAATTCTGACTAGAAACCTCATGGCTATTGTAAGTCACGTGACCTCGTCAGAACCAATAGTAACGTGACAAGCAAGAACGCAAACAGCTACCGACAAACGCTCTCTATTACACTACAGCTTGTCTATAGCCTACTTACTGGAGCTTATACATAATTTGTTAGATCACCTAGCAGGTAGAACGTACCAACAAAATGATCTATCTTTTTGAGAATCTTAGTTTTTAGTTATAAATAATTCCCTATTAAAATTTAATATGTTGCCTTAAATCATTCTTTATATTTTTTGGAAAATATTTTTGCACGCGTCTGGCAATATTTAAACCCCGACTAAATTGTCTGGCTTATTATTATTTTTATTCTTTAAAAATTAAATTACAACATATAAGAATTGCATGTTGTCTCATATATGTTTTTGGAAAAGAAATATAATATTTAAAAAAAATTAAGGCCTCCAGTTCCGTGTTATTACATAATAGATGTGACAAGTTTTCAGCTTACCTCAAATACCAACCCAAAAATTGTTGCCAGCTCTCGGACTACTATGGGAAACTGTTGATTATTTTCAACTAACTGATATTTTCGGATAAATGCCTATTGTCTGCGGAAAAATGGTGATCGGATATGACCGGAGATTATATGCATGGTCTAATTCAGTCCAACATCGATTTTCTTAGTGGGGGTGCTATTTAGCCACACGAGACAGCAATATTCCGCGGAGGAGTGGAGTAGTCCCTACGCCAAGTGCTGTTTGTAGCTAAGCATTATGTTCGAAGTGACCAGGTACTTAAATGATTTGTTATGATTTAGCACCTTGTCTTTGAAGGGAATCTTCAATTCTATATCTGCTAATGTATTATTAAGATGAAAACATGTGACCTCAGTCTTAGTTGCACTTGCTTGGAGTCTCCCATGATTTCCAAGTTATTTGTATATGTAACCATATTAGTTATTATCTTCAAACTGTTTTATAGACTGCTGTTGTCCGCTGTGTTTGGCTCGGTCGTCCGAGGGGTTTAACCTCGAAGCTCGAGTGCACACACCACAGTCTTAGCCACTGTTACAGCATTTTCTAAACCCATGGCATTAAAGCTTACGCAGTCTGCGAGAGGCGCCTGGTATAGCGTACACCTCGCCTCTCGGCCGACTCAACCCGAAGACCAGTAGTACTCTAATTTGTTGACGATGTTCTCGGTCTGCTAGCAGAGCTGCTTTACCGACCATGGATGCCACGGTTTTAGGTTGCAGGTGTGGACTATGGTAGGATTTGCCTCGGACCCCCAGTCCGACACCTCAAACGGCCGTCGTCTACCATCCCACGCTACAAGGGTGATGCGTTCGTACGACCGACCAACGAGGTCCGACCATCCACCCTGGAGTACAATCCAGCTTTTAGCCACTGCCCGTGCGAGGCCAACCCAGTATGGAGAGCCAACGGTAACCTCACCCAATGGGGGCTCATCTCTCCACCAGCACTTCCCATTTTGGAATCTTACGAACACCCCAGTTCGTTTAAGAGTTCCTACGCCGTTGGGTGACACGATCGACTCCCTTGACGGGACTCTCCCCCTTTTACTTTTTTGGACGAGCGAACATCCGGGTTTCGAGGTGTAGGCGCCTCTACTTGCGGGACGCTATGGCCCAGTTTTAGGAGTAACAGGCATGAAGTTGGCAAAGGGCACTCGTCTCGAATACTAGGTGCGCCCCATACAGGGCGATGACCCGACATCTTAAGCGACGGTCTCACTGTTACCCGCCAGGTCGTCTCATCGCCGCAATCCCGAAGGAAAGTAGTTCTGACGACTACTTGTATTAAAGGCTTAACAAGTGAACACCGTTCCCATTCTCTCAATCTACTTGTGTAAAGTTTTGACAAGTCACACTCGAGGGTGGGGGCCCTCTCCTTCCCTAGTTACTAACGGGCACCGCCTTGTCGCCAGAAACAAACCCTGGAATCGACTGCCGTGATTCCGAAAGTTTTATGGGTTGCCACCGGGAAGTATTTTTGACAACCCGACTGATAAACACCCTCATGTTTTTAGTTTCTTCTGAAATCTAGGTGCAATGAATGTTAAAAAACCATTTAATCCGTATAACTTCTTTTTGATCTTTGGTTCTACAGGGATTGCATTCAGAATTTTCTGGTGTATTCTACTGTATACCACTTTCTCCAGTAATTTATACACCATACCCAGTAATGTCTGTACCCTGGTGTTCCAGGCGATAACTTTTCACGTATTGAGTTGGTGCGGAATTTGACCAGTTAGAAGGATGTGTGTAAAAAATCTGACACGCCAAGTTTTTGCTTATTTTCTGCTATTGAGCAAACATTCTGGATGGATTCCATCAAAACCTGGGGCTTTACGTGATTTTCATATCAGATATAGCAGGGCTAATCTCGTTAGGTGTTACTGGTGTCAAATAGAATTTAAACAAGGGGTTTGTTTACGCTCCTTGAGTTCACGTTTCGTTTTAATAATGTGGTCTTCACCTTGAGATACTCTAGAAGTAATAACTATATGTGCGTCTATAGGTGAAATAGATGATTTGTTATGGAATGTTTTATTTCCATTTTCAAGCTTACGTAACAAGGATCAGACTTTCCAACTGAAAGTCGTGAAATTCAGCCTCATTCCAGTCAGGAATATATTTTGCCTAAATCCCCATTGTATACTTTAATTAGCGGAGTTCACACTGAGTCCAACGAGTCTCTGATAACATTTAGATTTTGGTGGTCTCCAGCCAAGACGTTTATCAAGTACCTCTGAGAAAATGTCTTCAGTTTGCTTTTTCAAAGTTCCATCTGGTACGAGAGTACTAAATATCAGAACGACGTCGATACCTATTTCTATAATAATAGGTCGGTGCTGGAAGTGGCGAAT
Source organism: Octodonta nipae (assembly GCA_034190945.1). Classification (NCBI taxonomy): domain Eukaryota; kingdom Metazoa; phylum Arthropoda; class Insecta; order Coleoptera; family Chrysomelidae; genus Octodonta; species Octodonta nipae. The sequence goes on from CM067223.1 coordinate 59,456,449, forward strand.
GTTAGCAAAATCTTCACAAGATAATGACAAAGAGAAGTCTGAGGAAGATTCAGTTCTCCAGCCTTCTGAGCTAAAAGTGCCACGACAAAGATAAGTTGGATATTGTTGTCTTCTACCCAGCTAGCGAGCAGCTCTTGTATTTCCATTGGGTGTAGTGACTAATTAAAATTAAAAATGTATGTTGTTTATAGTGACTTCATATTATTAGATGAGGATACGAAGTATTTGGCTATGAAATGCGGCACCTACCAACTCATATACTGGAATTACACTTCTTAGTTTTAATTGATCTTCATTATCGGTGTGTCTCCTTGAGTTCAACTACATTGATGTCATTATTTAATGAAATTCTATATTAGAACTGCTATTACTTTCAATGTTCAGTTGGCAAATTCGAACACTTGGGGCGATTTTTCTAGTTTATCTGCCTTGAGAAGGACGATTGGTATTTGTCAAGTTCAATGTGATTGATGGTCAGAAGATCTTCTTGAAACAATTCTTGAAGATTGCGTGATGGCCAGTTCTCAACTCAAATGTTATTATGTAGTGTTTTGTTAATTATTTTCTATTATGAAGGCATATATGCGACATTTGCGGTGCAGGCGGTGAGTTGCGTGCAATGTGACAAACGCAAACTATAAAACACATAAAGAGCAATCCTAATTGCGTGTGACTGTAGCGTTAAAATTTATTTAAATTTTATTGCTAGAAAATGAGTTAAAAAAATACCCGTGTTGTGGCAAATTTTTTGTAAAATTGATATGTAATTTAGTACATAAATATATTATTGTGTTTCTACAGCTACAGTTGGTATTATGCAGGGTGTAAATAGTTTGAGTGTATATTTAAGGTGGAGATAGTATCAAACACAAAACTCTTATACCATTATGGTCTATAAGCCTTAATAAGCGAGAAAATCCAAAATATATTTTGGCTAAATTATTGTCAATGCGGCAACATGGGTTCCTGACCGTACATAAATACCTGAAGAAATAACATCAGCTAAGAAAAAATAAATACATGATCTGTGTCAACTTACATTTTTAGGGTTCCGTATATACAATATACGGATACCCTTATAATATCACTCAGGATATCTGCCTCTGTCACATCACAGCCATTTTCTCCTAAACTACTGAACGGAAGAGGTTGAAATCAATGTATAGTTTGGTGACCCGATCAGGAGTACATATCGTAAAAGAAAAAAATTTGATTTTAGGGGGGAAAAACTAAAAAAATCGACCGTTCCCCGTCCTGATCTCTGAAACTACTGAGCCTAAAATTTTGAAAAAATAGGAAATGTAGAGCGTTGCCCGAACTTTACAGGAAAATTAAGGAGAAACCATTAATGTTAATTTTTGGGGGGCAAATTATAGAATTAAATAAAAATTAAAAAATTTTCAAACGCATCATGTAATATATCAAATGAAAGGTCTCATTCTGAGGAACACAAATATATTTTTTTCATATTAAAAAAAATATATTTAAAAATATATTAACGAATACCAAAATTTACCCATTCCCCCCCCCTTATCTCCGAAACTATAAAACGTAAAGTTTTGAAAAAAAATAGATTTATAGATTCTGACCTGAAGTTTACTGGAAAAATAAGGAGAAACCTCTACTTTTAATTTTGGGGGCCCAATTACAGAATTAAATGGAAAATATAAAATTAAAATTGTTTCTAACCCATCATGTTATATACCAAATGAAAGGGCTCATTACGACGAAAACAAATATTTTTTTTCATATTTTTAAAATAAATTAATTAAAAGATATTAACAAAAATATAAAAAAAATTACCCATTCCCCCCCTCTTATCACCAAAACCATAAGCTGGAAAATTTTGAAAAAAAATTGAGGTATAGCCCCTCACCTGAACTTTACTGGAAAATTAAGGAAAAACCTCTAATATTTATTTGGGGGGGGGGCAAATTATAGAATTAAATGGAAAATTAAAATTAAAATTGTTTCTAACCCATCATGTTATATATCAAATGAAAGGGCTCATTATGACGAAAACAAATATATTTTTTTCATATTTTTAAAATAAATTAATTAAAAGATATTAACAAAAATATAAAAAAAATTACCGATCCCCCCCCTATCTCCGAAACCATAAGCTGGAAAATTTTGAAAAAATAATGAAGGTATAGCCCCTCACCTGAACTTTACTGAAAAAATAAGGAAAAACCCCTATTTTTTTTGGGGGGCAAATTATAGAATTAAATGGAAAATATAAAATTAAAATTGTTTCTAACCCAGCATGTTATGTATCAAATAAAAGGGCTCATGATGAAGAAAACAAATATATTTTTTCCATATTTATAAAATAAATTAATTAAAAGATATTAACAAAAATATAAAAAAATTTACCCATTCCCCCCTTATCTCCGAAACCATAAGCTGCAAAATTTTGAAAAACCTGAACTTTACTGGAAAAATAAGAAGAAACCCCTAATATTCATTTTGGGGGGCAAATTATAGAATTAAATGGAAAATAAAAAATTATAATTGTTTCTAACGGGTCATGTAATATATCAAATCCCAGGGCTTATTATGAGGAATAGGTACAAATATATTTTTTTAATTTTTTTAAAATGAATATTTTAAAATATATTTAAAAAATATTTTAAAAAATTTACCCATTCTCCCCGTTATTCCCCAAACTCTAAGACCTCATTTTTTTTGTTTATAGGAAAAATATGAAAAAAATACTTATTCTATTATTTGGCCTCCAAATAATAGAATTGAACGGAAAATAAATTACTAGAAAACCCCCATAGTAATTTTAGGGACAAATTATACAATTAAATGGAAAATAAAGATTCAATTTTCAAACGCATCATGTAATATATCCGATAAAAGGCTCATTATGTGAATTACAAATATATCATATTTTTAAATCATTTGTATAAAAGATATTGAAATTATTAAACATCGACTTAATTCCCACTTTAGAAACTACACTATTTGAAATTTGAAAAATATATTTTATTTATTTATTTTTAAATAATTTGAATAACAGACTTAATAATTTATAATTTAAACTTTGACCTATTTTGCCGTTTTTCGTCCAATCTACAGAGCCTCAAAACTCAGGCAGTAGATTATAAAAGGGATTTCTGAAAGTTTATTAGTAAAATAAAACTCTAATGTTACTTTTTGGGGGCCAAATTAGAAAATTAAATACTTATGTATTGTGATAAAAATCAAGCGAATCCTAAAGCAGATAAAATAAAAAGTCTATGTGTGGAAAATCAAAGTGTATATTTTTTATAAATTTAAAACGCTTCCTTTAAAAGATATAATAGCAAATATAAGAAAATGCACTCATTCCCTGTTTGTCTGAAACTGGAATATTCGAATCTTGAAGGTGGTACGGAACCCTAAGTATGCGAGTCCAACTTGCACTTGACCAAATTATTTATTCAGTAATTCACTAATTATAATTGTTTAATTGTTTTGTCGAGAATGTGATTTACTTCGGTAAATAAGCCGGCGGTTACACTGGATGCGAATTTGTACGAAATTTATTCGTACGTCTTCGTAAGAAATTTGTTCGTAAGAAATACGTACGAACAGAGTGGTTACAGTTGAGGAGAAAAGTAATGCAGGTTCGTGCATATAGTTCTTAATTTGTTTTGAACTGAAATCGATCTAATAACTGAATTTTACTCTTTGGAAATGCTTTTAATAAAATTTGTTTTACTGAAAAAAGAAATTCGCTTTTGGGTAGTTGATAATTTTTTATCTGCAACTGGAAATAGGGAATTAAGATCACATGAAAAACTTTGGAATACTTTTTGGATGTATTAGAACAATAGTAATCTACGTTTAATTACATATTATAAGCTGTAGAAAGTAAACTTCACAAATGCTGTTACCTTTTTCGTCCCATAAATACCACCTCACTTCGACAAGTGTAATTAATTTTTCAACATCCACGCTCAATCTTTTTGAATTCGTACGAAAACTGACCAAAAAAACAAAATATTTTGTTCGCATCAGAACAGTCGTACGAATTCGTGAGACGCTGTACGAATCATGCGAGTACGAATTCTTACGAACTATTTTTCGTACGAATTCGCATCCACAGTAACCGCAGCCTAAAACATTTCTGAAACAGATTTCGTATTAGCTATTAATATTTGGAAAAAATATTTCTGAAATTGCGTCATAGCTGCGAAGGATAAAAATATATTTACATATTATTTACAAAGAATTCCATACAATGCAATGCAAAAGGATTTATTTTAAGAGCTAAACTGTTCAGAAACACATTAATTGACTTTAAATCTATCGGCTAGACAAATCTTAGGCAATAAATAAACTACAAAAGGTATTATTTTCAATTGAAAAATTACATCAAAACTGCACGATTTAATCTAGACATTTTAAACTATAAATAAACGTTTCACGTAAACTACACTTATAAACTAGGCTGCAGAATGTAAACAAATCAAAGCTACAAGAACAAGAACTATCAATTGCCACCCACGTTGTATTCGCTTGAGTGGGCAATGAAAAGAGTTATTGCGATGTTGCCATATCGTTCAATCAAGTTTGCGGTTTAATCTCAATTAATTTTTAATTATCAAAAAGAGGTTTAGCAATGTTAAAGTTATTAGTAAAGCCATTTGATGTGTTTAGTAGCTACATTTGAAGTTCCAGAAGCGTTTTCAATGAAAAATTGTCAATTTGTGACAGCAAAAAAGAGTGTAAAATTCATATAATTTCTTTTTTTTTTACCAACTATAGCTCGTTTTAAAAAAATGTTATAAGGGGTTTTGATTTAATTTCACCTGAACTGTTATTCATCAAAATCTTTGCACTCATACCGTTTACACCTTATTTAAAACACAAACGGATTACGTATTGTGAGCAGCAGTTACAGCATTATTTACAGAAATCTTATGTTATTTATATTTATCATACACAATTGACACTCATTCTGGCACAACCTTATTCCTGAATCTGTTTTTAAAGGGAAACCTTCGTCACCTATAAACAGCAACGAAGCATCCAGATTTGAATTTACTAATTGCACATTTCCTGGCAAACCAGTATTTTCATTTCTGAGATTTCCAAATATTTCTCCATCTCTCTCACTATTTTTTCCTTATGATTCCACAACATTCTTTATAAATCTATATTTAGCATCCACAATTGCCATAAGTGCTGCAGAGTGAAATTGTTTGTAGCTATAAAACATATCGACTGAGCTGGACATTTTATTCTCAAGTGATTTGCATGAATAGTACTTGCACAGTATAGAAAATTGTATTGTTCGAAAAACCCCTTAGCAATACTTTATTTGGAATCAGCATATCTTTTTTAAGACATTTTATATCAGGAAATAAAGAGTCAACTGTCTGAAAGCTAATTCAGTTAAGAGAGAGGCAAAAAAATATTAATTTAATTTATTATATTAGTACGTCCTTCTTTTTGTGATAAATTAATAAGTAATAATAATATTATACCTTATCTTAAGGTCGTGAAATAAAAGGTATTATACAATTGAACATTGTAAGATTTTCAAAATAAATCCTACCTTAATCAGCTCAAAAGCGAGAAACGACTGCTCTTCGTCGGGAACATTTATGGACGTGGGTTAGACATTAAAAAAAATTATTTAGGCGCCATTCAGTTATAAACTTTTAAAGTGAAACATACTTACAAACCAGCAAGACTTTTGACTGACTTTTGGAGAAGTATGTTGGAGAGAAATGAAAACCTACAAAATAAATGAGCTACTATACTCACAACTTAATTGGTTCCTTAAATAATGGAACCTTTACCCGAAATTTCGTAAAAATTAATAATCGTTTATATATTTTTTATGTTCAAAAAATAAATAATGTAATGTTTTTATTTTCACACACGGGTTCTGTTCAGGTCTTGAATTTATTTAAAAATACAGTCTAACTCACTCTAATTTATTTCCACTACTTTAACACAATTTATGTTCAAAGAAACTATTTACATTTTATCTTAACTATACAATACGACCGTCCTATCGCCAGCTGTTCATATTTATATCTTTCTCTACGAATTGTCTGGTAAGTCCACGAACCATCGGGAAACTCTTTCATGTTCTGGAAGCTTTAAGAGAATTCCCAGTAACAGCAGCGGTCGGCCTGTTGAGAGACAAATATTTCGGATTCCCAGCATTATCGGAATAATGTCCCTTCCACGAATTGGTTGATGGCCGACTGCACCAGCTGTCGGGTGAATTCCCGTAACATTGCCCCCTCCTTAAGACCATTTCGTCCCGGAATGTCCTCGAATCTTTCCTGGTGTGACGATATTTGCAGGACTCTCCATTTCGGCAACGGGAAGTTTGGTGGAAGTAACAGTCAACGGTCTTCGAATCTGGGCTGCGAATATTTAGACAGCATACCAGGATGTTGATGCCACTGAATCGAAAGTTTGTTTCCATCATACTTCTCACCACCCTCCAATTCAGTCCATCCAACCCGCAGGCTATCTTTGGGACCGCCAATTTCATCAGATTCTTCTCCATCATCACATTCCTCAATTCTACCAGAGTCTTCCCAACATCGCTGTATGTTGGCTTGTCCTGCGAGAATGTTTTCGTTACCAAATAAAAGATGTCTCTGGTACCCACTGGTTGTTTATCTTCGAGGTGAAGGACCTTCCCTACCACTGGATCTTGCTCCCGTAGCTTCTGGAACTGGCCGTACTTTTTGGCAAACACCTTGGCTATTCCTCGGGACATCCGGAGATCTCGAGCCACACAATGAGCAAGGGCATATTGTATGGGCACCTCAGACAGGTCTCGGGGTTCCTCTTTCGTTACGTCGTGCTGCACTTTCTGTCCATCAGAGTACAGTGCCATAAACTGCTCGAAGGTCATCTCGTCATCGGGTGGTTGGATGCTGCGGACTTGGGCTTGGTCATCTTCGCCATCATGACTTCCGGCATAAGGGGCTAACCTGTTGAAATGTACGACCTTTGGTTTTCCCCGAGGTAGCTTCTTTATTCTGTAGACAACATCGTTGATTTTCTTCACAATTTGGTACGGCCCCTCCCAAGATCTCTGTAGCTTGTGCGAATATCCAGGACGACGTTGCGGGTTATACAACCAAACAAGATCATCAACTTGGAATTCTTCGCCCTCGGCTTTGATGTCGTAGGCTTCCTGCATTCTGGCACTGGCATTCTCGATGTTTAACCGGACTCGTTCATGGATGTCGTTCATCTTTTGACGTAGCTGGCTGACATAGTCTTCACCTGCGGTCTCTTCTCCTGGGGGACATCCAAACTTCAAATCGCATGGTAGTCTTAATTCTCGTCCCATCATAATACTGGCCGGGGTCTGACCCGTGGACTCGTACACTGACGAACAATATGCCATTAGAAACAAGTGTAGGTACTGGTCCCAGTCTCTTTGGTGGTCAGAGACTACCTTTGACAAATGGCGGTTAATGGTTCTATTCATCCGTTCTACCATTCTATCGGATTGCGGGTGTAATGCTGTCGTCCGTGTTTTATTGATCTTCAAGAGCTTGCAGACGTATTGGAAAAGAGTAGACTCGAAATTTCTACCTTGGTCTGAGTGCAACTCCAAGGGAACACCAAAACGACTAATCCATTACTTGACAAGAACATCAGCAACGGTCAAGGCTTCTTAAGTCGGCAAGGCATACGCGTCGGCCCATTTACTAAAATAGTCCATCACCACCACAATGTATTTATTTCCAGAGTCGGATTCAAGATTCAAGAATTCAATTCAAGAAATGGACCCGCAACATCAATGGCTACTCTTTCGAATGGACTGCCCACGTTATATTGCTTCATGGCACCACTCCTTAACATCTACTTGGCAGTTTACCCAATAGAAGCGTTCTCTCAACTTCCCCAGGGTTTTCGTTACTCCCAGATGTCCTCCAGTTGTACCATCATGTAGCTCTCGTAAAACCTCTGGTCTCCTATTTCTGGGAACTCCAATTTGTTTTCTGTAGTTTCCCTCCTCTGGAGTTTCCAGGACGTGTTTGAGAAGTCCATTTTCCAGGATGAGGGAGTTCCACTGAGCCCAGTACGACTTTATGGTTGGTGAGTATCGGGAAATCTCTTGCCACGTAGGTTTGCGGTCTTCTTCCGTCCAGCGGATAACTTCTTTTAGTTCTGGATCTAATTTTTGGTCTTTCTGGATCTCCTCAGGTTGCCAATGGTCATCGACAGCGGTAGTTCTACAGAGAATAGCCCTTTTTTCTTCAGCTCGCTGACAATGTTTACAATCATCAGGGCATGGTCTCCTCGATAAGGCATCAGCATTCTTATGGCTTGTTCCTGCGCGATGTTCAGACTCGAAATCGAATTCTTGCAACCGCTCAATCCACCTGGCCACTTGTCCTTCGAGGTTTTTAAACTGCAAGAGCCACTTCAGTGCTGCATGATCAGTCCTCAGGAGGAATCTTTTACCATAGAGGTATTTATAGAAATATTCTACCCCCTTTACCACAGCCAAAAGTTCCCTGCGAGTAACGCAGTAATTCCGTTCAGGCTTGCTCAAGGTTTTACTGAAATAGTCGATGACTTTCTCCTGACCGTCTTGGATCTGCGGAAGCACCAATTCCGACATTGCTTGCTTCGGTATTCAAAACGAAGTTCCCGTCTGGCAAAGGATAACTTAAGACGGGGGCACTCGTCAATGCTTTTTTCAATGTCTCGAATGATCGCTGACATTCCTCGTTCCACTGGTACTGCATCTTCCCCTCTATGAGTCTATTAAGTGACTTGGGGATGTTGGCAAATGCAGCTAAGTACCGACGATAGTACGTGCATAACCCCAGGAAACTTCTTAACTGGTGGATATCTTTAGGTATCGGCCATTCCTGGACAGCTTTGATTTTCTGTGTGTCCACAGCTTCTCCCTGTGCGGAAACTACATGTCCAAGATATTGCACCTCTTCTTGAAACAGCTGACACTTCTTCGGGCTTAAAGCCGAAAGACCTCCTCTAGGTTCTTGACGTGGTATTCAAATGATCTTCCAACCACGATAATGTCGTCAAGATACACCACGCATGTTTTCCATGAAAGCCCTTTTAACTCTGTTTCCATCAATCTTTCAAACCGTCTTTCTTTTTAACCAAGACAACTGGAGAAGCCCAAGGGCTATTGGATGGTTCAATAATACCTTCTTCCTCCATCTCACGGACTATCCTGTCAGCTTCTTCTCTTTTAGCTAGGGGTAGTCTTCTCGCCGATTGTCGAATAGGTTGAGCGTCCCCAGTATTAATTTTATGTTTCACCAGATCAGTTCTTGTCTTGTCCCTCAATTTTGCTCTCTGGTTTGGTTTTAAATTCTTAGATGAATCGGTGATGAGTCTTTCCAGTTCCTCAGATAGTTTACCTGGTGGCATTTCTGAATGCTGTGTGCTTCTAACTACAGAGGAAACTGTTGAACAATGGCCTAAAGTTGTTCCTTTCTTTAGCACAACCGAGTAATGATTCAGGTTCATTACTCTTACTGGCACAATCTCCTTGACCCCAGTGCGACTCCTCTGCCTACATTTCAGTCGTTAAGTTCGGGATCAAACATCATTATTGTTCCAACTTTAGCTATCCCATCTAAGCAAGCATCTATAATGATTTCAGCTCTTTCCGGAACATTAACATCCTCTGCTAAGATGGCTCGAAGCATTATGTCATCTTTTCCATGAAGCACCACTTCTTCGTCATTAACTCGCAGAATTCCATCTTTGAAGTTTAACTGGAATACCTTGGAGCTCATGACATCCATTCCAATGATTACTTCGTCTTCGATGTCTGCCACTAATGTCCGATGTAGGAAGGTTGTGTTTTCCAAGGTCATTTCAACCTCTATTTCACCATGGACTTTCGCTGCTTCTCCTGTCGCAGTTGCCATTTTGTTGGTTTTATCATTGTCTCTAAAACAATGTTTGGCCTTATTACTGTTTTCGCCGCACCAGTATCCAGCAGCATTGTAAATTGCTTCCTATTAATAAGGCCATCTACAAAGACACTGTTAACGTGGTTGCGTAGCGAAGCGACATATGCGTTGGTAGTTGGGACTTGTTGGTTACGGGTCGACGATGGTTCCTTTATATTGACCTTCTTTAGTTTCCCCGACGAGTAAGTCTGTACTCCGTTGCTCTCCTTGCAACGAGTCTGGACATGTCCTACCTTACGACACTTCCGACATCTAACTAGTCTTTTTTCGGTAAGGACTTCTTCTATTATCTTTCTTACAGAGGCTTCATCGTTTCCGCCATCTTCGGATTCTCGGTCAACGATTCGGACTCTGGCTTGATCACTGCAAATATTTTTCGCAGCCTCGAATTTTAAAGCTCGAGCCAGTGCATCTACTAATTGAGTCGGTCGAGCCAGGGTCAACGCTTGTCTGGCTGCGTGGTCCCGAAGTCCATCCAAAAACGCTTGTACTGCTAACCTTTCTATCACATTTTCCGGTATGGCTGGATAGGCAAGGCGAACTAGACGGGCAATATCAGCTTCAAACTCTTAAAGGGATTCATTCGATTTTTGGTGGCGATTTTTCAGTTGAGAGTGATAAACGTGCTCCAAATGGGTTTGTCCATACTGCAGTTCTAAATGTTTGACCAGTTGTTCGTAGTCTACTTGCTCAGAGGCATTCAAGGTTTGCAAAATATCTGTAGCATCCCCTCTCAAGGCGAGGGTTAGTTATTGCCTTCTCCTCTGCCGACCATCCGTTTAACTTCGCTGCAGCCTCGAATTGGCGCCTGTAATTAGCCCATGACGATTTTCCATCAAATTGGGGGGGGGGGTTCATTTTGTGTCTTGTCCCCTCGAGGCCAATTTTCGAATCCACTACTTTTGGACTGTTTCTGCCTTCGGTTTTTGATTGTGTTTCTTTCCTTTGTATTGTGACTACTCGTTCTTTTATTTTGCTAATCTCGCTCTCCATTATCTGTCTTAGCTCTTCAATCTGCGTTTTATTTTTGACTGACTTTTCGACTATTGTTTGCTTTAGCCCCTCCATCTGAGCCTCAGTTTCTAATATTTTCTCTTCCAGAATTTTTGAATTTTTGTGTACCAGGCTTTTCAAATTTTCTTCTAGGGATTTAGAATTTTCTGCTAAGTTATCTTCTAACGCTTCTTTCAAGTTTTTAGAATTTTCTAGTAATTTAGCTTCTAGGGTTTTAGAAATTTCTTCTAGTTTGTCTTCTATGGTTTTAGAGTTTTCTTGTAACATTTGTAGCTTATCTTCTAAGCACTTAGAATTTCTCTTCTAGTAATTTAGTTTGTCTTCTATGGTTTTAGAGTTTTCTTGTAACATTTTAAGCACTTAGAATTTTCTAGTAATTTATCTTCTAGGGTTTTAGAATTTTCTGCTAGTTTGTCTTCTAACGACTCTTTCAAGTTATTAGAATTTTCTAGCAATTTATCTTCCATTTGTTTAAATAGCATAGACATGTCACCAATACCAGAAACTTCAAACAAATAAGTATCGGGATCGTTACCTTCATTTATTAGAGCATCTCGTAGCCGTTGTCCTAATTCATTTTTCTTCCCACTAATTTCTAAATCCCTTTCTTCAAGTTCTTTTTTTCAAGTCCGTCACTTTCAGTTGGTTCAAACTCACGTTTTTAAACATTGTCAGTCTATTTATTTTCCACTTCTAAAGTTTCACAAATACACCCCACACCTGACACCACTGTAATGTTTTTATTTTCACACACGGGTTCTGTTCATTTCTTGGATTTATTTAAAAACACAATCCAAATCCACTACTTTAACACAATTTATGTTCACATAAACTATTTACATTTTATCTTAACTATACAATACGACCGTCGAAAACGGAATGCCTCCTATCGCCAGCTGTTCATGTTTATATATTTCTCTCCGAATTGTCTGGTAAGTCCACGAAGCATTGTGAAACTTTTTCATGTTCTTGAAGTTTTAAGGGAATTCCCTGTAACGGCAGCGGTCGGCCTGTTGATAGACAAACATTTCGGATTCCCAGAATTATCGGAATAATGTCCCTTCCACGAATTGGTTGATGGCCGACTGCACCAGTTGTCGGATGAATTCTCGTAACAATACTGTAGCCCCAGGACTTTTTGCAAAATGTCAGTCAATCCTATGGAAGACATATTTTTTTAAAAGGCCACATTATCTCACCGGATAACCCTAGAATTGATCTAGAGACTCCTCAACCCACTTTTCTAAAATTTAAAGTACACATGCTATAGGTATTGAAAATGTTTGGCCATTCGGTATCAATTTATGTGGACGAGTCCATTCGGAAAATTGCAAACGGGTGGTACCTGTGAAACTATATCCTTATAATAAAAAATCACATATTTATATTTCTAGCATTATATGGATTTATGTAACAAATTTAGCAAAATGGAATACATAAACTTCACGTAGATAGACACTCATGATAATGGTGAAGCAATCACTTTTAATATGCAAAACTACCTATTTAAAATTTAAATAAAAAACTAAAATTTGCCTTCTGTATTTATTGACCTTTTAAAACTTAAATCAATAATAGTAGGGTCCTCTGTTCACACTTTCAGTATATTTCATATTTTTTTCTCATATAAGAATCAAACACTGATGCAAATAATAGTTAAATAATATCAAAAAATACTTTATTATTCAATTAGTTAGCAATGTAATTTTTGTTGTTCAATTCATATTCCTGTTAAGAAATTTTTTATTAATAAATACTAATTAATGACAAGCCAAATTTCTTTAGATATATATGTTTAGATCTTTTATTCAAACATTTACAAATGAAAAAATCGCTTGCGATAACCTTCCCCTTTTTCATATTATGATTGCTCCATCATTATCATCTGTGTCTAGAAGGAGTATAGGTATTCCATTTTGTTAAATTTATTACACATATCTATATTAAGCAAGAAACATAAATATATGTCTGCTTAAAATTAAAATTTGCATTAAGATTATTTATTATAAGGATTTGGTTTCAAAGATACCACCCCTTAGCAATTTTTCGAAAGAATTCCTTCAAATAATTTGTACTTTAAATTTTGGATTCTGGATCAACTCTTCTACATTCCAACGGTGGTTTATTCATAATATTATGGCCTTTCAAAAAATATGTATTCCATAGGATTGAGTGAAATTTTGAAAAAACTACTGGCGTGACAGTATTTATTTTTAGAACATGAATTGGTGATGAGTAGGTCTACCCTTTCAGTTAATAACAATGTTTCAGCTATAAAATAAAAAAATATATAACCGATTATTTATCAAAGAAACCAATTAACGAAACTGAGCGTATAGTAGCTCATTTTGTAGGTTTGTCATTTCTCTTCAACATTGCACATAATAGCAAACACGGTTTCATGTGTGGATTATGCGTAAAAGGTAAAAAAACTAAATTGTGTTACCGATTTTTAGCTTTTTTCTGTTAAAAAACAAAAAGACATTGATAAAAAGTGTTGAATTTTAGGTCAATTAGTCATGTTTTATCATTAGAACACGTTGATGTCGAGTTTGTTCTACTATAAATTTTATCATGTATTTTCGTCAATGACTTGAGCTACCTCTCATTAGAATAAACAGCAGAGGTCCAAAGAAGGAATCGTATCATGAAATAAATTTCGAAGATTGTACCGGCGTTAATTTTTTAAATGTTACAAGGTTAGAAAACGTATATAGAAATAGGTGCTTGAAAGTTAGTTGTACAATGACAACATGAATCACAGATTGTTTCAACTATGTTTCAGAAGTAACAGGAACCACTCTTGTATAGTGTCCAAAGGAATTTTTGTCTACTCGCATCTGTGGATACAAAATGTGAAATTCTCATAAGAGTGATTTATCTTTATATGTTTCATGTGAAGAATTTATCAGTATTTAGGCAGTTTGAGCAAGAGGTTGTTACAAGGAGTTTGAAACCAAATTGAACTGATAGAGGAGGAATGGGTGCAGATCGAAAAAATTATGGAGACGGTCGCAGATAAAATTCTGCGAAAATCCACAAAGAAGCAAAAAAAAAGTTGTTTGATGAGGAGTGCTAATTAATATTGGAAAGAAGGAACAAGGCAAGCCTGAAATTTATGGAAGAATGTAGTGAAAAGACCAAATCTTTATACCACAGCATGAGAAGGGAATCCAAGTCACTGTGTCGGATGAAAAAGCAAAATTAAAAGCAGTAGAGAAAGCATATACTAATAATGAAACCAGGAATTTTTACCATGAATTAAAAAAAAATAAAAGTAATGTCGGAAGAGAACCCTTTTATTTAAAAACGGTAGAAGGAACATTAATAGGAGACACCGAAGGAAAATTGAAAAGATTTGTACAATACTTCTCAAAGCTGTTAAGTGTGACCGATCAAGACGATAGTTGGAGTGAGCATGATTCAGAAGTGGGAAGTATAAATGAAAATAAATTCGCTTATAAAAGAACCCACTAAGAATGAGGTAGAGGATTGTTTTATGCATCTAAACGACAACAAGAGTGCAGGAGAAAATAACCTAACAGCAGAAATGCTAAAGTATGGTGGAGAAACCTTAATATGTAGGACATGGAAACTAATAGAAAAAATATGGAGAGCAGAAAGGATGCCGGATAATAGCCCTTCACAAAAAAGGAGATAAAGAGAAATTTAGTAATTATCGGGGAATAGCATTACAACAGGATGTGACGTACAAGGTCTTAGCAAAGTTAATAAAAAATCGTTAGAAAAATACCACGAAGAGCACGTAGGGGAATACCAAAGTGGGTTCAGGACAGGAATATCAACCACTGACCAGATATTTATTATGAAACAGATCCATCAAAATTCTTATGAGCAGAATTTAAGTTCATATCTGATATTCATAGACTACAGACAAGTATATGACGCTATTAAAAGGAATAAGCTATAAGGCATTAGAATAGTTAGGAGAGCTAATAAAGATGACGACAGGAAAAACAGAAAACAAAGTACAAGAAGTCATTCTTAGGGAAAGTGGTATTAACTCAAATGGGTTGATATATGGCTCCAGGCACCAATGTCTAGCTTATGCTGATGACATTGTGCTGATGGCGAGATCCAAGGATGAAGTAAGGACGTTAAAACTGTTGGAAACAAAAGTTAGAGAATACGGCCTTGCAGTAAATGAAAATAAATCTAAATATGTGGTCATGAAGGACAGCTCCACAAATAATTTAGTTATTAACGTCGATGGGAACAGGACATACATATTAGAGAATGTAGATCATTTTGAATACCTAGGTGTAACAATAACATGTACTTGAAATGCAGATAATGAAATACAAAAACGACTAGCTAGAGGAAGCAAGGCCGTAGGCATCTTTTCAGAGGTTTTAAGAGCTACAAATATATCACGAGAAACAAAACTAAGGGTGTATCAAACAATAATATAATAAGACCCTCAGTCACCTATGCGTGCAAGACTTGGACAACGACGAAGAAACGGAAAGTGAACTAGAAATTTGGGAACGTAAAATATTAAGAAAAATCTTTGGAGGAATTAAGTGCCAGGACGAATATAGGAGAAGAACAAATAAGGAAATTGAGGAGTCATACAAAAAACCAAGTATTGTTCTGGAGGTAAGAATACAAAGAGCTAGCTGGTTAGAATACATTGCAAGAATGTCCGACAAACGATGGGTAAAAAGAAGAAGAGGAAGGCCTAGGAAAAAAGTGCTAGAGGAAGTGGTAAAGGATCTGAAGGAAGTGGGAATCAGGGACTGGAAGAAGCAGGCGTTGAACCGAAATAAATGGAAAAGAAGAGTAAAAGATGTCATAGCCAAGGGCCACTAGCCCTGTTGAGCTGATATGTTTATATATATATATATATATATATATATATATATATATATATATTCTGGTTTTTCGGAAATCTCGTATATTATTTTGTTTGTTTTGATAAAAACAATTTTGTCTACGTTTCGATGACTTTTCATTCATCTTAACAAGGCACTGCCTGATGAACACCTATTTTGTTTACGAGAACCAACGATACAAACAAGTGGAAGGAGCTCCAATGGGATCGCCACTGTCACCAGTTATAGCGAACCTTTTTATGGAGAACTTTGAGGAGTTGGCACTAAGAACAGCAACTCTTAAACCCAGTTTATGGTTGCGATATGTGGATGATACATTTGTGATTTGGCCTCATGGGAGGGAACACCTCAACATATTTTTAGACCACCTTAATGGCATCCACCATAAAATAAAATTTACCATGGAGGTTGAAGCAAACAATCAACTGCCATTTCTTGATGTTCTCATAAATAGGAAGGAAGATGGAACCCTTGGCCATACGGTATATAGGAAGGCAACTCACACCAACAGATACCTTCATGCTAATTCTCATCACCACCCAGCCCAACTACAAGCCGTCGTCAAAACTTTAGTAACCAGATCACAAAGACTAGCTGACCAGGACAATATCAAACAGGAAATGGACAGTTTAAAAACAGCTTTGAGACAAAACGGATTTTCAGACCGAAATATTCAAAGAGCCCTAAAGTCAAAACCGAGACGAACAGACGAGGAGCATGAGACACCAATAACCGAGGCTTATTTACCGTATGTCAAGGGTACCACGGACAGTATTGCAAGAATTCTACGGAGACACAAAATCGATACTATTTTCAATACAGACAGAAAAATAAGCACGGTGTTGAGGACTCCGAAGACGAGGATCCCTTTAGAACAACAGGGAGTGTACGAGATTTCATGTGCAGACTGTCATAAAACCTATGTGGGGCAAACTAACAGAAGAATTCAAGCTAGACGTGATGAAAACCAGAATGCTATAAGAAAGCAGGAAAAAACAACATCCATTGCGGAACACGCCACCACGACGTCACACCGAATAGACTTTGAGAACACCAGAGTACTGGCAAATATAGAACACCCGAAATCAAGACTCGTAAGAGAGGCAATTTAAATAGCGAAGAGGCCTCACAGTCTAAACGCACGCAATGAAATCCAGAACTTATCGAATTGTTGGAAAATTCTATTAAACACCGTACCGGCCCGGACCCGTCCAATAACAACTCAACCGGAAATAACAAATCCGCTGGCGGGAGGCGTGCCCACTGAGCGCCCAGGGCCAATCATACGCAGCCGTTCACGGTGCCAGCCAATAGGCGCCGAGCCGCGACTATATAACACCGTGCGCGCTCCTGAAAATATCAGTATTCGAGTAACTAGAAGCGAAAGCAGAAGGCTACGAGAATTATGCGAACCGACCTGAAGAGGGCAGATGTGATTCTGCCGAAACGTCGTCATTTTACCATCGATCCCGGCAGGGATCAGTTATCAACTACGCGGATGAATTCCCGCAAACCATCTAATACATTTAGTGCCCACGAAAACTTGAAAACAAATATATATATATATATATATATATATATATATATATATATGTGTGTGTGTGTGTGTGTGTGTGTGTGTTATGTACAACTAGCACAGGCTAGACAAACGGTCGTATTAATCTTGAACATATTTGTTCAATTGGTAATTTTCACATCCGCTACATTTTTAGATATTTTTTTCATTCATAAACGAAATATATATCGCTATAATCGCTTCTAAAAATCAATTATTTTATTATTTAATATGATGGGCTAAACACATTTGACGTGGTTAAGATTATTAATATTTGATATTGAGGTTTTCTCGTTTTCCATTTCGGTTTTTTGACATGTATTAACATTGCCATTTTTTACATTATTGATATTTTTATTGTTTTTAACTTTTTTGATGATTATTAAATTTTTGACATTTTAAACATTTTTTAGATGTTTGAAATTTTTGCTACAATTATAACCTTATTAACATTTTTAACATCTTTGGCATTTTGGACATTAGGTATAAACAATTTGACATTTTGAATATTTTAAATTTTGAAGTTTTTTTTCATTTTGTGTTTTGAACAGATTAATTTTAACAATGTTGTCAGCTTTTATATTTTTGTGTATTTGGGTGTAATTATTATTTAAAAAATTTTCTGGATTATTATATTTGTGTCATATTTAAGAATTTCTGTTCATTTCATTCGTCTTTGTTACTTATATTTCCGACATTTTATTGTTTTAAGTCACCATTTCTTCCATAAGTGCATAAAAGAGTCAGTTTATCAATACTGTACCAATGAAAAAATACTCCTCTTGCCACTTATGGGGTACGTAATTTACGGTAAGTGATTAAATTCAGTTTTTGTCATTTCAGATGAAAAGCATATGTACCAACTTTCACACCTGCATCACTTTATGATCCCTAAAAATTACTAAAACTCATCCCCCTATTCAGTAATAGAATTTTCGCACAATTTCACATAAGTTGTTTATTACATACAGACGCGGCAGAGGATTTGTTCTCCAATATGTAGTGATTCTCCATTTGAATAAGGAATGGATTAGTAAACTCATATAAATGGTTTTTGTAGAAGGAATAACTGATTAAATCTGCTTCTTCATTTCACTGTCTAAAAGTCTAAAAATATCGATTTTACATTGAACCTAATCGCATTTGCAGCATTTTTTGCGGTGTGTGCGAATTCTGCGAATGTGGTGTTTACATAGGGCACTAAAGGTCTAACAAGGGTTTTTTCTATTGGGCTAGTAAAGCGCAAAAATTAACAAAACTTCTACGTAAAAATATTTATTTCCATTACTAAAATAAAATTACAATAATATATGCAAAATGTACATTTCGAATTATGAATAATTGCACCTATGAATATCTTCGTTACTATGTGTCATTAAAATATTTAAAGTTATATTAGTTTAAAGTCGATTCAGCCTTATTCACCTAACTGAAGATTACTAATAGTACAACTTTATAATAAAGACTAACTCAGTCGCCACGAATGGTCCTTAATTGAAATAGGGGTATTGTCATTCACATTAAAAATACAATAAATATATGGTGTCAGGTACAACAAATTATACACAACAATAAAACTTATTTTTCGAAACCAGGATTATCGGCGCCTTCCCTGTTACCATAGGATTTAGTTTCCCCATTAAGAAGTGCTTGAACTTCTAAAATAGATTTTCCCTTTGTTTCGGGTACAATGAAGAATATAAATATCGAACCTGCCAAACATATTCCAGAAAAAATATAGAACGTGACATCTTTTCCTACTGCCCTTGCGACATCTGCATAAAATTTTGTAATTATAAAAGCGAGAAACCAGTTAAAAGTAGCTGCAAATGAACTTGCCACTGATTTTATTTCTGATGGCAAAACTTCGGCGGAAATCATCCAAGGAATGGGTCCAAAACCGAGAGAGAATGTGGATATGAAAACAATAACACACAATATTGGTAAAAAATTAATACCTGAAACATCTTTACCGACAGTTTTAAGAGAGAAAAATATTGCCAAGACAAACTCAGATAACATCATAAATAGTATTGAACATAAAAGAAGAATCTTTCTGCCAAATTTATCAACTACTAGAGAGGATATAAAAGTAGAAACAACTTGCATTACACCCACAATAATCGTAGCTGTGGACACTTCTAATCCTGTTTTAGCATCGTCGAATATTGAACTAGTATAGAAAATGATGGCGTTAACACCACTCATTTGTTGGAAAAACATTAAACCAAAACAAATCAGCAAGGACATTTTCGCAGCTCTTGTTTTTAGGACTTCTTTTAATGATATATCTGTTTGGCTGCTGTTTTGCAAAGTTTCTTTGATTTCTTTCAGTTCGTTGTCACAATTATAGGAGGCACCTCTTAACCTTTTCAACGCATCTTTAGCCTCATGGTCCCTATTTTTTTTTACATAATATACAGGTGTTTCCGGTTGGAAGAAAAAGAGTACCGCAAAAATTAACGGGATTACTAAACAAAGAATAGACAAATTCTGACAACTTAAAAACGCTCCACCTATATAAGTTATGAGAATACCAACAACTAGCAATAGTTGAAAGAAGCTTCCCAATGTTCCTCTGATTTGCTTCTCTGCTATTTCACTAGTATACAATGGTGCTGCTACGCAAAATGCTCCTCCAGCTAAACCAGTAAGGAATCTTCCTGCGAAGATCATACCTGTATTGCTCGACCAAACTATTAGTGCCCAACCTATTGTGAAGGGTATAGTTTGCACCAAACAACCCCATTTTCGACCAATTAAATCACAAAGGAATCCAGTTACTGTACACATGCATAATGCGCCTAAAGTTGACAAGGATCCAATCCAACCGAAATCATCTGTATCAATGACTATTCCATTTAGGTCTTTGTCCTTCAAAAGATCCTCAATGTTTGCCGTCCAACCAAGTACTGTTCCAGCAGCTACTGCTCCCAAACATACTGAAAAAAAAAGAAATTATTTTGGATTTTGTTGATAGCCTAGTTATTTTAGCTTAACGTCGTTTTAGTGTTTCCAATAAATGGATAATAAGTTAACATTATGAGGGTGCACAGCAATATATTTTCAGAAAGAAAAAACTGACTAAATCAAATATCTCAATTTTGAGCACACCGATTCGAATGAAATTTTGAAAGAACATAACTTGCAACCTGCGGGTTGTAGGAAAAATATGAAGAAGTCACGTGATGCATGAGAAAAGTATGCCCGGTTCTCGAAAAGTTGCGAAATGTATGTATGTATTTTTTTTTGATGTGACGTTTCGATTTCTTATCAGGAATCGTTGTCCAAAAATGTTTTTGAAGTGATTTACACATATTAGTAGCTTGACTTTTTGGCAATGTCAACTGATTAATTAATTGACTGTGAAGTTTCCTTTTTAACCGACTTCCAAAAAGCAGAAGGTTATCAATTCGTCTACAACTTTTTTTATGTATGTCGAGCGATTATTCAAAACGGCTTGGGTAATTTTGATGATTTAAACTCTATTATATTGAGGAATACTACAGAAAGGTCCCATATAATTCTTTATAACATGAGATTTACGGTTTTCTAGAAAATCAGAAAAAAAAGTATATAAGGGACTAGATTTCAGCGACTTTCAATGAACCTTCACCGCTTTCTCTATAACTGCTCACGCAATTTGAATATTATAAATTGTATTCCACAAAGATATTCCAGGTTGGTTCCGTACATTTTTCTAGAACGAAAAACATACCATTGTACTGAAAATCGGAAAAATATATGCACAAAACTGTAAACATCATGGTAAATGTAAAATTTTCATAATAAATATCTAGTTTAAATGTGAAGATATGCCATGAAAGAGTTATGTATCCCGTTCCCATATGAAGACAATAAGATAAAGAAATAGCAGATCAACAGCACGTGCAGACGATTCATCATATGCTACAACGGAATTCAATTACTTTCGCATATCTTAATGTTTTGTTTCAGATTAGAATAGACGTAAACATCGTAGCAATTAGACGTATAATTTTTATATTCAGTAGTAAATTAAAAACTTGTAATATTTTTCCGCTCGATTAAACTTTTAAAAATCTTTTTTAAAAAGTTATTTTTGAAAACAAAAAATATTACTGGCGCAGTCATTCGGATCTGAACGAATTTCTTCAAGAAAAAACGTCAGTTTCCACTGTTGATTCAGAGAACCAAACTCCACAAAGAAGAAAAGAAATCCACAACGATCCACTACCAGACCAGAGAAATCAAATGAAGATCATCTGTTTGGTACTGTGAGTAGAAAAAGTTGCTTTCCTTGTTACATACATAATTTCCTTATATTTATATTTACCCAGTTTATGTCTATCTCCTCGAATTTGCCTGATTCATCAAGAGAAAACAGCGCTATCGAGTTAGTTTTAAGAGAACAAAATTTTGAATTTGATTTAAGTACATTATTTTCCGATTTAAACATTTCAAATAGTTCAGTTAACGATTCAAATATTTTAAATATGAATGCGAACAGACAAGCAGGTAACGTTCCAGTTTTTGAACCCAAGTTACTACAAATAATTCCACAATTTGATGGAAACCCACTAGAATTGTCATCATTTCTTGATACTGCTAATACTATTATTAATCAGTATTGGGATCCAAACCCAGAAAATATCCAAAGCGTACAAAATATAACAATTATATACGGCATTTATTCTAAACTAATCGGTAAAGCTAGAGAAGTTTATAGTATTTGCATTGCTAAAGATTGGCACACTGTCAAAAGCGCGTTAATAGCACATTTTGGAGATCAGCGCGATGAGAATGGTTTACTTTTTGATTTAGATCAATTAAGACAATTTCAAAATGAACCTTCTTTACAATTTTATACAAGAGTTATGTCCAATTTAAGCGCATTACATAATTATGTTGACATTCACGAAAATCTTGTTCAAAATAGAACAGTTAAAAAGACATTTTATAACACCCACGCTTTAAAAATATTTTTAGCAGGACTAAAAGAGCCCTTAGGTTCTACTATTAGAGCTATGAAACCCAGCACATTAGCTGAAGCCAGACAATATATTATTGCCGAAAATAATATTCGACACTTACAAAGACCTTCCAATTTTGAAAACAATCATCACAAAAACAATTTCCAACATCAAAAACAACATAATCATTACCAACATTTCAAACAAAATCCAAATCAATTTCAAATGCAAAATCAATTTCAATCTTTGAATAGAAATCAAATTCCAAGTCAATTTCTACTAAATAATTTTCAATATCAACAACCACAATTTCCTAGAGGACCAATACAAATTCAACAAAGACCAGTTCCTCAACAACAAATTTTCACAAACAGACCAATTTTCCCTCAACAGCAAAGAAACTCAATTAACGTGTGGCAACCAAGAGGTAATACCCCACAACAAACTCCTGTTCCTATGAGTGGTGTTTCGACAATAAAACCCTATTTACAAGATCCTAGAAATCAAAGATTTTACCAAAAACCCAAAAACCCATATGAAGTACACAATCTTGAACAACTTGACTCTTCTTATGAAAATCCCGAATTTTATTATGAAAATATTCCAGAAATAGATTTTCAAAATGAAAACATTCACGAAAACTATACAGACACTAACTTACAAGAACCAGAACAAAGTTCAGAAGAAGCAAATTTTCCAACAACTGCCTCAACGGAAAAACCCTACATAGAACTGCATTCTATCTATGACAAAAAGGACCTTCCTTACATAAAAATATCCAACCCTCCATTAAAACTTTTAATAGACACGGGTGCAACAAAATCATTTTTGAACCCCGAAGTAGCAGAAAACTATTTTTCAGATTTCATAAAGAAAGAACCCTTTACGATTTCTTCAATTTTTCAGACAACTACAAAAAATTATTGTATCGAAATCCCAGCATTTTCAGAATTTAATTCTAAGAAAAATATTAAATTTTATTTGTTTAAGTTCCATAATTTCTTTGACGGCTTAATAGGCTATGAAACAATGAAAGACCTTGATGTTCAAATTGATATAAGAAATTTCACTTTGACAACTCCAACTTCCAAAATTAACCTAGATCATTATGAAACAAAGAACAAGCTTTTATTCTTTGCCCGACTAGAACATCATAACATTGAAACCCTTAAAGTTCCAGTTAACATTCAAAATGGCGAAATTGAGATAAATACAATTAAATTAGGTAATTGTTTTATCCCAGGAGGTATAACAACCGCAATAAATGGTTATGCCAATGTAGAAATTCAAAATAACACTGATGACCCCCAAGAAATAAAATTATATTCTCCCATTTCTGTAAAACTTTTCAATCAAAATGACTATGAAATAGTTCACAAGAAAGGTAAGAAAAATACTAATGCAGACGCCCTGTCACGAGTAGAAATTTACCCTAATGAAACCGAAAGAAATACTCCCCCAATATTTCAATACATTCAAGAATTTAACGAGAACCCAGAATTACAAACGAACAGACCTTCTACTTCTCAAGAAATCGATAACCAATCGATAATAGGACAAGTTGACCCTGACGAAAACAGTGACAACAATACTATTAATACTAGTGAAGAAGATCCAATACTTTCAATTAAAATAACAGACAAACCAGTAAATTACTTTCTAAATCAAATTTTTATTATTGAAGTCCCAGACAATCCCCGAAAACAGATAAAGAAAATATTTGAAAACCCTGTAATTCGAACGCGTTTCTATTTATATGTCACAAAGAACTCTTTCAGACAACAACTTATTCAATTTATAAAAGACTATGCAGGAAATACTAGACAATACGCATTTTATTTCCAAAATGACCCAAATAATTATTTTTACGAAGAAATGTGTAGATTCATCCCCCAAATATTTAAAAATTCTGCCTATAAATTTTTAAAGTCAAATAAGTTACTTTTTGATGTAACACAAGAACACCGACAACAAAAGCTTATAAAAACTCAACACGAAGGAATAACAAATCACAGAGGAATTTTAGAAACCTCTAACGAACTCAAACAAAAATATTATTGGCCCAAACTAATCGATGATGTAAGAAAATTCGTAAATAACTGTAATGTATGCCAACAAATAAAATATGAACGTCATCCCCCTCTAATAAAATTTCAATTAACGCCCACTCCAAAGAAACCCTTTGAAACAATTCACATAGATACTTTCAAATTCGAAAATTCGATTGCCCTTACTATATGTGACAGCTTTTCAAGGTTTGGACAAGCTTATATTATTCCCAGTTTATCAGCCCTTCATGTCTATAAATCACTTTTACAATTTATCAGTACATTTAAAATTCCAGAAAACATTGTTTCTGACAACGGTTCAGAATTCACTCAACATCTCCTAAAAGATTTTGCAAATTTATATAAAATAAATTGGCACTACACCTTGCCCTTAAATCCAAATAGTAACTCAATCGTAGAGAGATTTCACTCAACTCTACTCGAACATTTGAGAACACTTACATTAACAAAACCAGATATAAGCCCTTTTGAAAAACTTTCTTACGCAATTATAGGTTACAACAATTCCCTTCATTCAGTTACAAAATATAAGCCCATTGATCTTATTTTTGGTCAATTAGAATTAAAAGAACCAATTGAAATCGATCCCGAATCCCAAGTTGTTAACCACGAACTTGACAAACATAAAGAAATCATGAAAACCTTATACCAAAATGTTTCTGAAAATATGCAAAAACAAAAAGCAACCCTTATTCAGAAAATTAATGAAAAAAGGAATGACCCTCCTGATATTCAACCAGAAACTACAGGTTACAGAAAATTAACGGAAAGACAAGGCAAAACTAAACCTTTATATAAACCTGAACATATTTTACAAAATACGGATTTAACAGTAACGACACCTCAAAATACTTATCACAAACAAATATTTAAACCGCCTCGAAAATTTATCGACAAAAACTTGTTACAGGTTGATGACACTACACCTGGCGATGAGTCAGAAAGTTCAAATTCGGAATCTCAAAACTAATCCCGGAGTCCTTCCCTTTAAACATGGAAGTTCCCGACTAAAAATCGCATCTCACACTTTCCTACATTATGTCCGAATTGACCCAATCAAATCACAAATTTTATCAATCACCAATATATATGATAACTTTGAACATGTAATTCGTAACGTCACGTCTATTCAAAAAGAACCACTTCTTAGTTCTTATAAACACTTAGAATATGAAGTCAGATTATTAAATCAAAAAATGAATTCCCTGTTCCCAAATAATAGAAATAAAAGAGGATTAATTAACCCCTTAGGATCTGTAATAAAATATTTCACAGGAAATATGGACGCCCAAGATGCTGAAGAAATTCATGAAAGCATTTCAGAACTTGAAACTAATCAAAATAAAATTGTTAGAAAAGTTAATAAACAAATATCATTAACTTCGGCACTTATGAAGAATATTAATGAAACAATTACTAAAATATCAAATAACCAAAACTTGATTGAAAATAAAATTGAACAATTAAGAATAGGTTTGAACGAAATAAATTTTAATTATGCTCATTATTTAGAGATTCAAGAAATTTTGAATCATATTAAATTAAATTCAGACTCTTTATTGAATTTTCTTTCAGACATGGAAAATGCTATAAGCTTTGCTAACTTAAAAGTTTTACATCATAGTATCATTTCACCAAATGAATTACAAAAAATTGTTAATCAATTGCAAGAATCACACAGTTATTCACAATTGTTATTTTCTGTACGTGATTATCTCAAATATTATGAAGTAGTTGAAACAAATGTAATCATTTCACAAGATAAAATAATATTTTCTCTTGATTTTCCATTGGTCCATCCTGATATCTTTGATTATTATCACCTTTATGCCATACCAAATGAAAATCAATCAATAATTATCCCACCATCTTCCTATCTATCCATAAGCAACAATGAGTACCAATACCAAGATGAAGAATGCAAAAACTTATGGTCAAATTATTTGTGCAAGAAAAATCGCCTTTTGCCACTACTTCAAAATCTCGATTGTATAACTTCACTTTTATCAGTCGAAAACAAGTAAGAAAACTGCCAACAAATTCCAATCAAAAATGCCCAGCAGATATAATTGAAGAAATTAATGAAGCCCATTACATTGGTGTTTTCCCGAAACAACAAAAAGTTCAAACCACATGCCAAGAAAGCGACGTAGCAGTCCTTCAAGGAACATTTTTGTTCATTGTCCCGCCAAAATGTTCAATCAAAACCACATCGTTCATCTACAAAAACGAAAAAGGTACAATCAAAGGTCATCCAGTTACCTTAGACGAAATAAAAGCAATCAATCTACCAGTTTTACCAGTTCAAAAGCTCAACCTAGAAAAAGTGCCACTAGACAAGTTACATCAACTTCAAATTCAGGAATCAGCTGAAGAGCCCTTAGAAGAAATCAAAATACAGTCCAGACGCTCAACATGGTTCCTATATTTCACAATTTTCCTGATTATTGCAGTGATCCTGTTTTTCATTGTCAGGAAGCGAGAACTGATAATGAAATTGTTCCAGTTCAGCCAACCAGGCCCCAGACCGGAAGTTAGTCCGTCTCAGGTGGTTCCACCCTTGACGAACCTTTAGGGATGGAGGAGTTATGTATCCCGTTCCCATAAGAAGACAACAAGATAAGGAAATAGCAGACCAGCAGCACGTGCAGACGATTCATCATATGCTAAAACTGAATTCAATTACTTTCGCATATCTTAATGTTTTGTTTCAGATTAGAATAGACGTAAACATCGTAGCAATTAGACGTATAATTTTTATATTCAGTAGTAAATTAAAAACTTGTAATATTTTTCCGCTCGATTAAACTTTTAAAAATCTTTTTTAAAAAGTTATTTTTGAAAACAAAAAATATTACTAAAGTATGTCGTACAGGGTGTTTGATGCTTTTGAAGTCAGTTTACTTTAGAAGCGAAGTAACAGTAACTTTACTGTCGCGTGAAATTACAAAATATCCATTAGCTTATTAAACCGAAAATTTGTTATTTCGGCGATTTCTTCTGTGTGGAATACGGTTGAAGCTGTGTGCGTCCTTGCATGTAATATTAGGTGGTACATTAGCAGTTGTATACATAGGATGGTTGAAATATAGGATGGAATTGAATTAATTATACAGGGTGGTTCTAAAAACATTGTATTGGGTAGCACATATGTAGTTGCATATACACGGTGGTTGAAATAAGAGTGAAACAAAACTATAGTTAGACAGAGTGGATATTTGCGTTATAGAACGGAAAATAATTACAGTTATACAAAAGTAGTTGCTTAGACAAGGTGAATGAAGTAAGGGTGGGGTAAAATTATTGTTATTGAGGGTGTATCAAAATTTTTTTATATAAGCATAAGCAGTTAGTATATTTGAATTATAGCACGAAGTATGGGGTATCATTATAGGGATGGGTTAACAAAAATTTAGAAGCAGTTGCATATACCGAGCGATTGAAATAAATGGTAGAGTAAATTTATAGTCATAAAATGTGGTTCAAAAAGGTGAATTTTGTTATATAAGGTAGACCATGAGCAGTTGCATATATGCAATACTAGACATATGGGACGAAGTAAAATCATTGGTATACAGGAATAATTTAAACAATAGAAAAATAGAAAGAGTCAATAATGTGGAGAAGATTTGTATTTATACAGGGTGGTTTTAAAGATATCAGGACCGTTGTAATGTGTTGAGTTGAATTATAGTTGTACAGGGTGATGAAAATGAAAACAAATAAAAAAGTTAAAATATATTTGGAAAATATAGACAAAGAATAAAAATTAGAATAAGAATACGCTGAACTTTTCAATTGAATTGTACCTTAATTAAATCAGATAACAAAGATATGTCTGAAAATAGTGATTGATTGCACACGGTTTCTAAACTGAAGCCGGTTCTTTTTTAAATATAAATTATTGATGTTCATTTGGCAGGAGCTGTTGCCATTATACCGGTATCTCTACAGAGGGTGTCTCAATTACTCCATTATTTAACAAAATGCAGACCCTTTTTTTGATTTTCTTTTTTTTAGTGTGCTCTTCTTTAAGTAATATTTTTGTCATATTCCAGTCCATTTTCTATATACCATTATTCGTGAGTACATGATTTGCCAATCTTGACCCGTCTATATGTTTTCTTGAGACGTTTTATTGGTGCTCTTTTGTTCTAATTTGGAGAGGTCTTGATGTAGAGATACCGGTATCATGGCAACAGCTCCTGGCAAATGAACCTCAGAAAGGAAAATCCCAAATGAACATCCAAAATAACTATTTGCCTCCTCAATCATTTAGAAACTACATAGGTAATAAACTTTAACTTGAATACTTCCTTGGTCTGATACTGAAACAAAATTCTTTAATTTGACGGGTCAAATGCTGTTTTTTGGTTGTTTTTTTTTTGAAGAGATCTGGCCAATTGATGGGGCCTTACAGATATATAGACAGAAATGTTTCAATAGATTAAAATTTTTAAGTAAGAAAGATAGAAATGAAGGAATCATATGATACCCCTTCAAATTACAGTAATTTTATAACCATTTTTCAATGAAACTCTCTGTTATTTAGCTTGCTTTGTTCGAATGTTCTTTAGGTTCAAAATTATTTTGCACATGTCTATAAGGTCGATGACGATGCATTTACAGGGTGTAACATAATGCAGTGCAGGTCTTTGGTAGGTGATATGATTGATCAAGATAAATAAAAAACCTTTGTATTATATATGTTAAAAAGTTTATTGTGTGTGAGAAAAAAAAGTTAAAACCATTTATTTACAAAAGAGCGTATCAACTTCACAGCTGCAAAATTCCTAAAAAAATTGCTGAAAACCTAATTTTTACATGAATATGAGAATATATGTCTAGCAGGGTGCCTATCAAATGTGCCCGCCAGTATTTTTAATTGGGATATAAACTATTTATTTTTTTGGGAAAAAATTTCATTCAGTTGTTTTTTTAATAAAGTATCCAGTTCACGGCTATATATGTAAAGACAATTGGTCGCACCTCTTCGCCGCCATGTATAAACAGGTATGACTTTGTTACATCTATACGTTCATAATGTACATTTATTACTTATATATCAAATGAAAGCTAATTTTTTTCTGTATTTAATGATGAATCTTGTTCGTCTGGACCCCACAAAACGATTCACCTTTCCAGATATTGAGAAATTCGAGCTCCATTAAACGATGTTAACCAGTGCCGCTCGTCGCTCGAAGTTTGAAAAAATCCAAATCTTTTGTCAAAAAGCTGACATATGGAGCTATAACTCCAGAAAGCTAATGTAGTGTTGACAGGTAAAAAGGAGGGTGCATCTAATTTCTATTTTAGGGATGGTGATTTTACTTCAGCGTACAACCGACGTTTCATTTATTCAGTTTGGTTTCTAAAGTGGCTTTGAGCTGGTTAGATGGAACAAAATTATCTAGTGAAGATATTTTAACATTTTATTTAATTTTCCAAGTGTTATTTACCTATTGGACTCTGAAGTGGCATCCACATCAGGTGTACAAAGCAGGACCAAGGATAAAATATTTCTTGTGGCTTATCCCATTCATCAGATCACCAGTTGTAAACTACCCTCAAAGTGACAAGTTTTGTGTGCTTTATATTATAATTTACATACTGTGTCGAATCCTGACTAAACATGAGCAAGATGCAATTATTAAGCCGCAAAAATTTCACTCCGAGTGGAGAACTCTTCAAAAAGACCGGAACAATACATCGGAAACGGCGAAAAACAAATTAAACAGTTTGTTAAAAAGTTGGATGATCTCTTTGATATTGCTCAACAAAATGCTTGGCTCTGATGAAATCGGGAGGCAAGGCGTTTCTCGTGACACAGAGACAGAAGGGCCGCCCTCAAGTTGTCTGGAGCTGAAGAAATCCGGGCGCAAAAGGAACTTGCAAAAATAAACAGACAAAACCTAGAAGAAACATTTGATATTGGTGAGTTTTTTTATTATTATTATTCTAAAAATAGATAAATAAATAAGCAAATAGTTTCATTATAATTGAAAGAAAATTGTACGTACATTAGAGCATCATTTGGCATCCTTATGATTGAGTTTATATTTTTAAATAATTCCTATTGATAATTAGAAGTAGATAATGTAGTACCTATGTATTATTACTATTCTGCTAAAACAACAAGTTTTAATAGTCTTTTTTTTCTCTTTCTTTTGTTGCTTCTTAGAGACGGATGATGAAGGCAAGTTCGAAGAAGGAGAAGAAGAAGAAAACACTGAATAGGACAGCACCTACCAGGAATTTGAGAGTTTGAAGGAAATGAATATCCCTGAAGAAGCTGTAGAAGATCCAGGACCATCTGAGAGCAAGAGGATGAAAGTTTCATTTGCAAGGGGCGTTAAAGAGATTTTGAAGATGAAATGATGCATTTTGTTAGATCGATGTAAGGTATCCGACAGAAATCCCACGAGAATTTTAATAGCTACTCTAGAAGCACTAAACCTTGACCCTCTTGAGTGCAAAGTCTCGAAAACTTTATTACATTCTAGAAGGTAAACTACCAGAGAATAATATACTAAAAAAAATGAAATAAAGTAAACATTCCTGAAAAAGAGCCCGTGATTGTCCAGGTGTTTTAAAAAATTAACAATGTGTGCGAATAGCTATGGCTATTTCTTATGGCGACAAGCAACAGCTGCAGGGAGTTCCTCTAATAGCAAACAGCTCTGGAGAGGAGCAAGCCGTAGCCGTATATAAATGCCTATAGGAATGGGGTTTTCACAACACTGTCAAGGCGATGTGCTTCGACACTTCAGCATTCAACACAGAAAGACTCAAAGGAGCATGCGTCATATATATATATATATATATATATATATATATATATATGCAAATGTTAGGAAGATAATTGTTATAACTAGGTTGCCGTCACCATATCTTGGAAATTCTGTTTCGTATTTGACACAAAAATGGTGTCAACGACTGGACCTCATCCAGGCATTTTCAAGAGATTCCTCACTGCATAGCTCAAGATAGACAAAGGAAAATACGAGGCAGGTACCACTAACAATCTAATACAAAAGCAGCTAACTCCAGAAGTAATTGTTGGATAACTAGACGGCAATGTTGTGAGTTTTAGAACTCTAGACGCCATTCATCACGCTATATGGATGACATAAGCTTTTTACTGCTTAAAAATGTTTTTGAACCATTTGTGGTATTTGAATGCAGAGTTGGTGGGATTATCTTTTTTTTGATCCCACCATTGCAGGCGTTGAAAAGTTGTTAATGGCTAATAAACTGCTCAGTGGCACAGATGACCATCAGAGCACTCTAGGGTTGTAAATCCAAAAGCTAGGAAAGAAAAACTAATAGAGGAAGTGGATGTGGAGGATTGGTAAATTTACTTACCAAAGAAACGTTTACATTGTTTGAACGATTTAATATAAAAACAGATTTCCTATGAATGCATCCAAACACCTGGCCTCAAAATAATGACTTCCAGGAACGATTGAAAAATGTCAACACATTAAAAGTAGTTAATGATATGGCTGAGCGTGGTGTTAAATTAATAACGGACTAATGACCTTCTAACAAAAAACGAAGACCACAAGCAAATATCTCTTGCAAGTTATAAGCAAATGCCGTACATTATATCCTAACGTTTCAAAAACTACTTTAACAAAACCTCTAGAATAGATTAGAAACTTTGTAAAATTATCAACTCGTGCAAGTACTACGTCTGTATATTTTCTGTGTCTGTTTTGTACGTATTATATACCCGATTTTTATATTTAAAAATAAAAAATGTCATTAGACTTATCAGTATTACTTATTTTTTAAATATATTACTACTCTAAACCCAAAAATATGCATAAAAGCAAAATTTATCACTTAATAACAAAATATATGAAGTATGCTCCTAGTGGTAATAGGTCCCTTTTTTAGGGTTAAAGGCTGTTTTAACTCGGTTTGACTTAAATAACAACAATTATAGAATACAAATTTTGAAGAACAACATTAGCTTTCTTTTGAGATATTAAGCGTGTTTCTATTATTTACGTTCTGGAGTTGTGGCTCCATAAGTCAGGATGTTGGCCTAAAATTTGGATTTTTTCAAACTTTGAGCGACGAGCGACACGGGTTAACGTTGTTTAATGGAGCTCAAATTTCGGCTGTGGGGGAATCGTTATGTGGCAAACAAAATCCCGAATCGATTTTTTGCGATCACCTTACCTAGTGACGATATAGGGTTGCCTAAGCAAATCTGGCGGGATATAAGGGTTGTTGGCTAAATATTTAATAATTTCTGAACTGAACAGCAGCGACAATATTATTCTAACCAGGCTTTTTTGGAGCTCGCAATACACAACGTTGTAGTTATTTTTGCTCTTTTATGTGTCTACAAATTATGAAATGTATTAACGTAAAACTTAATTGAAAAAAAAAGAAAGCGTGTTTTCTGTGTGGTAAAAAGTATAATATACTTGACTTTGATAATGCATCATTTAAAAATTCTTCGCTAATGTTATGGTTTCGTCATGTAATCAACAGTAGAATCAATGAATAATTTTGGATATCATACGAAGTGTCTTAAAATACAGTTAGATAAACAAGAATTTGAAGATTTCTGCAGAACTCAAACTGTAAGTAAAATTTTTACCTGAAGTTAAGAATGATTTAGTTTATAGTTAGGTACTATATAAATAAGACACTGGTAACTCTGAATATTTTGTGTTGAAAATGTTTTTTTTTTATTTTTTATTTATATTTCAAAACGTGGTAAAGTAGTGCCATCTACCGATTCCTAGGTATTTCATTTCTCAGACAGGTAGAATTGATTAGGCAGTTGGGCCTTTTTGAACCTTATTTCAAATTAACAGTAAAATCATTGAGCTAACTATAATAGGTATGTAGAAATAAATACAACTACCAACACGAAATAAACTCTGTGCAATAACCAACCGACTGCTGCGATGATAAACTGTTCCTTTTAAAATCAGCATCGAATTCTCCCGTATAATCCAGTATCAATTTTACAGTTGTCAGTTATTTCGAGATAAGTCTTTTCCCATCCGAACCTTCTAGCTCTTCTTTTTTCTATCCTAGCAATTGATGTCTCACGGAATGAAACCAGGGACGTACTGGATAGATTTTTATAACAATATTATTTTTTTGTTGTTTTGTAAGCTTTTCACCAACATCCCTATCGAGGAAGCCTTGGATATGATCATAGAAAAATACAAATCACTTCAACACCTTGCAAACTTAACAAGGCACTGCCTGATGAATACCTATTTTGTTTACGAGAACCAACGATACAAACAAGTGGAATGAGCTCCAATAGGATCAGCACTCTCACCAGTAATAGCAAACCTGTTTATGGATAACTTTGAGGAGTTGGCACTAAGAACAGCAAGTCTTAAACCCAGTATATGGCTGCGATATGTGGATGATACATTTGTGATTTGGCCTCATGGTAGGTAACACTTCGATATATTTGAAACTAATAATCAACTGCCATTCCTTGATGTTCTGATAAATGGGAAGGAAGATGGAACCCTTGGCCATATAGTATATATACCGTCATGCTAATTCTCACCACCACTCAGCCTCATAGGCTAAACGCACGCAATGAATCCAGAACTTATAGAATTTTCGGAAAATTGTATTAAACACCGAGCCGGCCCGGCCCCGCTCTATAATAACTCAACCGGAAATAACGAATCAGCAAACGGGAGCCGTGATCACTGAGCGCCAAGAATCAATCACACGGTTCCGTTCACACGTAATCGATAAGCGCACAACCGCTACTTAATAACAGTGGGCACGCTACTGAACATCTTAGTATTCCAGTAACTAGAAGCATAAGCAGAAGGCTACGACAATTATGCCAACCCACGTGAAAAGGGCAGATGTGATTCGGCCGAAACGTCTTCATTTTACCATCGACCCTGGCAGGGATTAGTTATGAACTACGCGGATTATTTCCCGGACACCACCTAACACATTTAGTGCCCGCGAAAACTTAATAACACACACACACACACGCACACACACACACACATATACCCGGGGTGGTTGTTGGTCCACTACCGGGCGCCTCCCCAGGTGGCGGATAGGGGAACGCTCTTCAGCAATGGGGAGTACTGAGGATTTCCTCAGGGCGGACCAAAATCAGATAGGGGAAGGAACCCCAAAAATAAACTATTTATGGATATGGGTGATAAGGTGAACTTAATACCCCAGGTGGGTACCTCTGCAGAGGATAATCCCGCCACCGGTTCCGATCGAGTGAAAGCCTCGGTGGCCGGTGCACGCTCCATGGATTCTGGGGGGAGCGAATTATCACTGGTTCCGTCACATAGTGACAAGAAGAAGAACACTAGTAATGGTACAACATCGACCATTACAACTAGAGCTGGCAGCAAGACACTATCCAGCCAGGTCCCCCAAAAGGCGAATAGTGGAGTTGACGTCCAACAAAGGGCAACAAATGAGAGTGGCGCTCCAAACAAATTAGGAGCAAAGATCGATGAGCTCTTGAAGTTCATTGGGCCTAGGCACAATGTACATCATGAGATCAAGAAACTGGCACACGCCATTAAGTCAGAATATGACAAATATCAGACGTCAACGACGCGGCCACCTCCTGTAGCGAAACCTGCTACAACACAGACATCGCCAGTAAAGGTGTCAAACACTCAGACACAAGGTGGACAGCAAAAGGAGGTCCCAAAAACGGCTGCCTCAAAAGCAGCTAACTCAAAACCGGCTGCATCAACACCGGCGGCCCCAAAGCAGGCGGCTTCAATAAAAGTAGCCTCTGTAGCAAGGACCTCGCCACCGAAGGTCTCGCCTTCAGTAGCCTCATCAAGTAAGGCACCACCACTTAAAACGCTTAAACCGGTGCTAGCTAGCAAGCTAAAGCCCGGTAAGGAAGGTCGCCAGAACATCGGGCAAACTACCCAGGGAACAACAAGTAGGGTGGTCAATTCAGAAGCGGAGAGAAACAATGGATTAAAATCCAAGTTTAAACCGCAGACCAAAAACCAACCTGCAAACCAGTCGACTGACTGGCAAGTGGTAAAGAGGAAAAAGGCCCCGAGGACCAATAAGCAAAAACCAGCGCCACATTGTACGCTGCTTATAAAGAAAGGCGAGAAGAGCTCCCATGCAGATATCTTGCGAGGTATCAAGAATGATCCCACCTTGCAGGAGCAGGATATAGGCAAAAAAGTCAATAAGATCCGACGAACAGCTAAGGGAGAACTACTTTTGTTATTCGCCAAGGCAGACGCTCAGGAGATGGAGCGCTATTGTAACGCCATCAAGAATAAGCTCCCAAGCGGGGCCACTGTACAATCTCGAATACCGCAAATCGAGATTGAAATTAAAGACTTGGACGAGATCAGTACCAAGGAAGACGTAGTAAACCTGCTCAAAGATAATATCGACGGCCTGGCAGAGATCACTGAGGAGGCAGTGAAATCACTTCGACGGGCATATAGATCAACACAAACGGCAGTTGTTTGTCTCCCAGAGGTCCAGGCCAAGAAAGCCATCGCACTTGGAAAGCTGAAACTTGCGTGGGGCACAGTACGTGTTCGCGAGAGGATCAGCCTTCGACGGTGCTTCAAATGCTGGCACTTTGGGCACAACGCCCAGGCGTGCAGAGGCAAGACTGACCGAAGCAGTTGTTGTCACAGATGCGGAGGCGCTGGTCACAATGCCTCGGCTTGTCAACAACCTGCCAAGTGCTTACTCTGCAAAGAGAAAGATAGTAGGTCAGACTGCCGGCACGATGCGGGTAGTTGGAAATGTCCGATCTACCAACAGGCGATGAGAGCAGCACAAGCCCGTAAATGAAAGTACTGCAACTCAACCTCAACCATTGCGAAGCAGCCCAAGACCTACGGGTACAGCGGGTGCGGGAATTGGATTGCGACGTAGCCATAATCTGCGAGCAGTACAAAAACTTCGACACCCTGTCC
This sequence comes from Octodonta nipae, assembly GCA_034190945.1. Taxonomy (NCBI): domain Eukaryota; kingdom Metazoa; phylum Arthropoda; class Insecta; order Coleoptera; family Chrysomelidae; genus Octodonta; species Octodonta nipae. The sequence continues at coordinate 59,492,784 of CM067223.1, forward strand.
TGGGTAAATGACACAACGGACAGAGCAGCGATATGGGCTTGCGGTAAACTTCCGTTCCAACAACTCCCAAATACCCCCGAACCATGGCTTGTGAGAGCCAAAGTGGGAGGGGTTCACTTCTATAGCTGCTATGCACCTCCTAGTGCACAGCTCGAGGAGTTCGAGTTATTCTTGGACACCTTGGCGGAGGATGTACGAAAGCGTGAATCGGTCGCCATCGCAGGTGATTTCAACGCCTGGGCAATTGACTGGGGATGCCGGGAAACGAGCGCGAGAGGAAGAGCTCTCCTTGAGACCATGTCTTCGCTCAACCTGGTACTCCTCAACACAGGAGACGTAAGCACATATCGCAAAGGCACAGCCAGCTCCATTATCGATGTGACATTCGTTAGCAGCAACCTAATTAAAGGGGGCTGTGAGTGGCGGGTCGATGAGGAGTTTACTAATAGCGACCACCAAGCTATTATATGGGAAATCAACACCACTCCCAAACGAAGATTGTGTGTCAGTCGTGCGAGGTCACAGCCAGTCGGTTGGAACAAAAATGCTTTCGATGCTGATTCATTCGCCTTGGTTATGGAGCAGGAACCATTGTCAATAGCAACAAGCGCAGAAGCCACTGCCAAAGAGGTAATGACAAGCGTTGTCAAGTCCTGCGATGCATCCATGCCAAGGAGACGGCAGAACAACAGCCGCCCACCAGTTTACTGGTGGAATGACACGATCTCACAACACCGACGAGAGTGTCTCAAAGCACGAAGGCTGCATCAACGAGCACGGAGACGCGACAGGGTCACAACAGAAGAACTAAGGCTCGACTATGAGATCAAAAGACAACAACTACGAAGAGCCATTCTCTCAAGCAAGAGATCCTACTGGAAGGAGTTGTGTGACGAAGTTGACCAAGATCCATGGGGAAAACCGTATAAAATCGTGATGCATAAAATCAAGGCCACCCCCATGACATCAACGAACTGCCCCGAATCATTGCACCGCATTGTCACTCACTTGTTTCCTGCGAAGCCTGAGCTACGCTTATCCTTCGTGGCAGGTGAGGGACGAAGATATACCATCAGTGACTATGAATGAGCTGATGGGCGCGTGCAACCGGCTCCAAAACGGTAAGGCTCCCGGTCCAGATGGCATACCTAACATCGCGCTAAAATGCGCCATAGCCAATAGGCCTGACATGTTTCTACACATGTATGAGACCTGCCTAAAGCAGGGGGTTTTCCCGACTAAGTGGAAAAAGCAGAGGCTTATGCTCCTACCTAAAGGGGGAAAGAAACCTCCAGACGAACCGTCATCATGTCGTCCCCTCTGTATGTTGGACTCTGCGGGAAAACTCCTTGAAAGAATAATAGCAGATAGGCTGGAGCCCTACGTTGAGCCAAAACTATCCACCAATCAATTCGGGTTCAGAAAGGGGAGATCAACCATCGATGCCGTGACACTCGTTACCAACATCGCCAGAGAGGCTATCTCGGGAAAGAGATGGAGAAGAGGTGGAAAAAAGTACTGTCTAATAGCCACCCTGGATATCAAGAACGCCTTTAACTCGGCCCGCTGGGACCGCATTTTGGAGGCTCTTGCCAGGATGGAAGTTCCGCAGTACTTGCGCAGAATGGTTTCAGCGTATTTCAAGGACCGCATCTTGTTGTACCAAACTGAAAATGGGCAAGTAGACTATAAGATCACAGGAGGTGTACCTCAGGGCTCTGTTCTTGGCCCCCTCTTATGGAACGTAATGTACAACGACCTGCTCCTGCTCGGTCTGCCTGAGGGCGTCAGGCTAGTGGCATTCGCCGATGATGTGTCACTGATCATAGTGCGCAAGCACATAGAGGAGATACAAACAACCTTCTCATTCGCTATAGCCACAATTCAGCATTGGATGCTCTCAGCGGACTTGAATTTAGCAGAGCAAAAGAAAGAAACACTTCTTGTTAGCAGTCGAAAGGCAAGGGAAACCATCACCCTCAAAATAGGCGACACCTACATACAGTCGCAGCCCTTCATCAGCTATTTGGGGGTGCTTCTGGCCACACGGCTCAACTTCAAAGAGCACATAAGAAAGCAGCTGGGGTACAGGGGGCATTATCTAGAATAATGCCGAATGTCGGAGGCCCTAGACAGATAAGAAGACAGCTACTGGCAACAGTAACTACTTCTGTTTTGTTGTACGGGGCACCGGTATGGGAGAAATCGCTCGAGCTACCATCGTACCGCCGGAAAATGAAATCAGTCCAGCGGCTCTCAGCGATTCGAGTGGCATCATCCTACCGCACTGTGTCTTACGAGGCGGTGAGTGTGAGTCTAGGGCAATGGCAGGAGAGGTGGGACAGCTCTACTAAAGGCCGGTGGACATATCGATTGATACCTAACATCAGTCGTTGGGTCAACCGCCAGCATGGGGAGGTTGGGTTCTACATCACTCAACTCCTGACTGGACATGGATGCTTTCGAGCATACCTGCACAGGTTCAGGGGGGCAAACTCCCCAAACTGCCCACACTGTACGGACGTGATAGAGGACGCGGAACACGTGTTCTTCTCCTGCCCCCGGTTTCAGGATCAACGTGCTGAAGTGGAGAGGATTCTGGAGACTAATATCGTTCCAGAACAATTAGTAGAAGCCATGCTGAAGGGCCCCCAAGCCTGGAACTTGGTATCAGATTACGCGGAGACTATCCTCAAAGAACTCCGCAATACGTTCGAGGAGTAGGCTTTAGAGGCTTTCAATGTAAGAGCAGTAAACATCTGCAATGAACCACCCTTGTGAAGTAGTATTGACAAAGAGTGCCGCAGGGGACCATGGTTGTAGGAGAAAGAGGTTAGGGTTTTAGCGGGTATACGGTATACTGGTTTCAATGCAACGATTTACTCTTGCTTGAAGTCACTGCATCGGGAGTCCCGCACGACGGCTAGCACGTGCTAGTTAAGTACGCAATGTATTTCCCCCCTCTTCGGATAAAAAAAAAAAAAAAAAAAAAAAAAACACACACACACATATATATATATATATATATATATACATATATTGTTAGAGAACTTACCGCAAAGGGCTGCAGTATATTGTGGCAGGGTCTTCGAAGACGATCCTATGGTACTATCAGCCATTTTGTTCTGAAACAAAAGTCATCCTGAATTAAAATTTTCAAGTGTAAATTCTCGTCATTATTTAGAATATTAAATAAATAACAATTATCTACGGCGAGTAATGATCAAATACCATATTTGATGTAGCTCCATTAGCCATAGTCTCCACCTTCCAGTAGTCAGAATATTATGGCTTTCTGGAAATTATTTGTTTGATTATCAAGAATTCTTAAAGCTCATGTACTTATCCATACTTATTATTAGCGACTGCATGTTAAAAGCATGAGCTTTCTGATATTCATATAATAACAACACAATTTAGTTTTTGTTCTTTGAAATGTTTGTGTTTATCTTTACGAATATTTGGTACTTATACTAAATTTTATTATAACTGCTATAAAACGAGGTCTGACCTAGAACTTGCAACGTTTGTTACTATTGAAATATAATTAGGTATTTTACTCCCAAGTATGGGGGTCATTCCCAAAAATCCAAGATGGCTTAACTTCATTCTGAAAACGGTTTGCTGTTAATGTGATTTAAAGGGAAATTAGATAACATTACCCAGAATAATTTATATTTAAAACAGAACCAACTTCAACTGACTTAAAATAAAAACCTTTTGACGACCGTGTGCAATCAATCACTATTTTCTGACATATTTATTTTATCTGATTTAAGGTACAATTCTATTGATTATTTTAGCATATTCTTATCTCTCCCCCTCTCTCTCTCTCTCATTTGTATTTTTTGGATATTATCCACATATTTTTTTAACTTTTTTATGTTTTGTTATTTGGCCTACTTTCTATAAGTAAACTATAATTCACCCTATATTGCAACCACCCTGTATATGTTTCTGTGTTTTGGTCACCCAATATACATTATTTGTAGTGATGGGTATAATCGAGTCATATTAATAATCGATTATTACAACTCGGGTGATTTTAATAATCGAATGATCCTTCGAATGACCCTTCACTCGGATGGTACGTTTATGATTCTAACGATTCTCGCTTGTTTTATTCTCAAGTCCTTAACCGTTACTAGGTGTCAGTGGCTGCCCTATGTGTGAACATTTAAATGTAGATAAATATATATTATTACATTTCTCCATGAGATTCATTTAGTTTAAAATTTATTTGTGAAGGAACTGTTATTAATAATTCAAAGAACAGTACAATGTTCCTTAATCTAACAGCCACTTTCTGATATTACTTTGCATTGCAATAATTGCACCGTACCATAAAAATACAGTATTTACATATTTCTTGTGTCCAATTAAAGACATAAACAAGCGACTGCATAAGAGCAAGAACCGAGAACGAACGAAAGTGTCTCTACAGTCTATACTATATCAACGCCGAATGTCAGAAAAGCACTTCTCGATTCCCAAGGAAATCATTCGGATTATCACTGGAATGCAGTATTGCTCGTCCTCGTCGCTCATCATTCGGTTAGTGTTGCGAGTTAAATATTCCATTATTTTTCATTCGAATACTTCAATTCCATAATCGGAATACTCGAATGATTTTCACAATCGAATGATCGATTGCATTTCATTCGAATGATCCCATCACTAATTATTTGTCTATCATTTTCTGAAGCACCCTGTACAACTATAATTCAACTCCATAAGATTTTGGAACCGGCCTGTATAAGTATTAATTCTCTCCACTCTATTGCCTCTTTCTATTTCTCTATTGTTTAAACCCTATATACCTATAATTGTACGTCGCCTAATATACCAATGACAAGTAACTACTTATGTTCCACATTAAATAACATTTTTTCGACCACCCTGTCTAACTATAATTCCACTCCACCTTATATTTTAATCATCCTGTATATGCAACTGCTTCTAACATTTTTTAAAACCTTCGCCCTATAACTCGAATATCCTTATTGCATATGCATATTTAACTATTTTTTAAGTTTTTGTATCCACGCTTTACTCTTATTTCAACCACCTTGTATACGCAATTACTTATATGCCACCCAGTACAACAGTTTTTGAACCACTCTGTATAAGTTTAGTTCTATTTAACCTTATATTTCAACCATCATATATATGGAACTAATTATGTGCCACCCAACATCACATTTATTTGTAAGATTCTTTGAACCCACCTGTAAAAACATACACAGTGTAGATTTATTGAAATTCACTGAAATGTAGTTCCTCAATTACCGTTTTTTTATGATTTTCTGGAAAACTGTAAATCCCACGTTATAGAAAATTATATGGTACCATTCTGTAATATTCCTTAATACAATGTCGTTTAAATTATCAAATTTGCACAAGTCGTATTCGAATAATGACTGACCATACATAAAAAACACTGACAATTATCATACTTAAAAAATGGCAATTTCGAAAAAAATATTCAAAATTGAAAACTATATCCAATTATGCCAATATATCACTTAAAAAATGTAAAATAAATACCTAAAAACGGGCTTCAAAAAATATATATTTTCTGTAAGAATTACTCGCATACTCGCATACTAAGGGTTCCGTACCACCTTCAAGATTCTAATATTCCAATTTGAGAAAAGCAGGGAATGAGTGGATTTTCTTATATTTACCCTAAAATATTTTAAAGGAAGCGTTTTAAATTTATAAAAAATAAACACTTTCATTTTCCACACATAAACTTTTTATTTCATTTGCTTCAGGATTCGCTTGATTTTTATAAGAATACATATGTATTGGATTTTCTAATTTAGCTCCCAAAAATTAACCGTTTTATTTTACTAATAAACTTTCAGGGAAACCTTTTATAATCTACTGTCTGAATTTTGAGGCTCTGTAGAATGGAAGATATAGGGCAAAATAGGTCAAGTTTTAAATTATTAATTATTAAATCTGTTATTCAAATTATTTAAAAATACAAATAAAATATATTTTTCAAAATTTAAATAGTGTAGTTTCTAAAGTGGGAATTAAGTCGATGTTTAATATGTTTGTTAATATATTTTAAACAAATGATTTAAAATTATTATATATTTGTAATTCACATAATGAGCCTTTTATCTGATATATTACATGATGCGTTTGAAAATTGAATTTTTTATTCTATTAAATTGAATAATTTGTCCCTAAAATTACTATGGGATTCTTATAAATTTCCAGTGAGCCCCAGTAACCCTAATTATTTTCAAAATTTTAGGTAGTATGTTTCGAAAATAAAGCGAGAAATGAGAATTTTTCATATCTTTATGTTAATATCTTATAAACAATTAATTTTAAAAATATGAAAAATATATATTTGTATTCCTGGTAACAAACCCTTTCATTTGATGTATTGCATGATGCGGTAAAAAATATTTTTTTATTTTCCGTTTAATTCTATAATTTGGCCCCCAATATTAATATTAGGGATTTCTTCGTATTTTTCCTGTAAACAAAAAAAATTAGGTGTTATAGTTTGGGGAATAAATGGGGGGAATGGTTAATTTTTTAAATATATTTTAAAATATTTATTAAAAAAATTAAAAAATATATTAGTATTCGTCATAATGAGCCCTTTGATTTGATATATTACTTTTTTATTATATATTATAATTTTTTATTTTCCGTTTAATTCTATAATTTGCCCCCCAAAATGAATATTAGGGGTTTCTCCTTATTTTTCCAGTAAACCTCAGGTGAAGCGCTATACCTCTTTTTTTTCAAAATTTTACAGCTAATGATTTCGGAGATAAAGGGGGGTGGGTAAATTTTTTTATATTGTTGTTAATATCTTTTAATTAATTTATTTTAAAAATATGGAAAAAATATATTTGTTTTCGTCATAATCATTAGATATATATAACATGATGCGTGAGAAACAATTTTAATTTTATATTTTCCATTTAATTCTGTAATTTGCCTCCAAAAAATTAAAAGTAGAGGTTTCTCCTTATTTTTCTAGTAAACTTCAGGTCAGACCCTATACCTCATCTTTTTTCAAAACTTTACGTTTTATAGTTTCGGAGATAATGGGGGGGATGGGTAAATTTTGGTATATTTTCGTTAATATCTTTTTAACTGATTTTTTTAATATGAAAAAATTATATTTGTATTCCTCAGAATGAGACCTTTTATTTGATATATTACATGATGCGTTTAAACATTTTTTTTATTTTTCATTTTTCATTTAATTCTATAATTTGCCCCCCAAAATTAATATTAATGGTTTCTCTTTATTTTTCTTGTAAAGTTCGCGCAACGATCTATATTTCCTATTTTTTTCAAAATTTTAGGCTCAGTAGTTTCGGAGATTGGGGGGGAACTGTAGATTTTTTTAGTTTTTCCCTCCAGTAGTAGCCTAAAAATCAAAATTTCTTCATTTACGATATGTACTCCTGATCGGGTCACCAAACTATATATTGATACCAAATTTCAACCTCTTCCGTCCAGTAGTTTAGGAAAAAATTGCTGTGATGTGACAGAGGCAGAAATCCGGAGTGATATTATAAGGGTATATTGTATATACGGAACTCTAAAAATATATTTTCCATATTATTTTCTCTTTAACTTGACACCGACTTCCGAACGTATCTTATTGTTGCAGAAAAATTAAAAGTTAAATTACTTTTATTTTTAAACTTTAAATTTTTTGTGTGCCATTTTCCTCAAGTACGAAAACATGACAACTTAAGTTTATTTTTTGGTAAAATGGTAGTTTTTTAAATATCTCTCACAGTATTTGGTTTGAGAAAAAATCATAGAAGCAGTTTTGTAGGAACTAAATTTTTACAAAAAGGTCTCATTCAATTTTTATTATTTTTCAAAATATTGTCAATTGACAGGTGGTTTATATTTCAGCGAAAATTACTATTTTGTGTCTCAAATGTTGAGTTTACATAATTGATGAATTTATTATTGAGATTATCTCGATAAATATTTCTAATGAATTTAATTTCCTAAAAAACTGTTTCCATTATTTTTTCAAAGCCAAATACTATGAGATATTTAAGAAAACTACAATTTTATCCAAATTAAGTCGTATTGAGGCCATGTTGTTTTGAATAAAAAATATTCCATGTTTTTTCTCGTTTAATGCAAGCTAATATGTATATTTATTTATTTTATCTTTTATTAAACATTCTCCTAGATGCATAAATTTATTTACAAGGCCTAATCTCTAAAATGTATGCTTTGGCAAATGGTATAAAAAATTAGTTTTTCTCTCCTCTGGATGTCAGTTATTCGAAGAACAGTTCAGAAACTGTTTTGTTGGTGGTTACTTACAAATATATTATTTTATTTGTTTAATGATTTGAAATAATTTAGCTATATGACTTATATAACACTGTGCCAAATGGAGAAAGCTTATTGTTTGTACCTACCGCAAGTGCTGCATTTATTGAGAAATTTGCCACACTATTCTTAAGAAAAAGGCTGTGATATTGCAACATTTAATAGTTTTGAAGAAATTTTTGAGCAGATGCAGTTTGTACAAATATAACTCTTTTTAGTCTCAACAGTTTTTTGTATTTATATGTAAGGCGTAAGAGTTGTAGTGTAGAATCTAGCCATACAAATGTGGAAAAATGAATGAAGTAGAAAATAATATATACATCTCATAAACATATACTTAGGTGGACAAACAAACTATGTATAATGACCTTAATGGTAATATATCAGTAATGACTTTGACTTTAATGGTAATATATCAGAATTAAGAATAGGTATGTGAATTTAGTGGACACAGCGGCACATACAAAAAAAGTGGTCTGTTCATTTGACCAGACCCAACAAGTTTTATGTATTTTGATGGGTTGAATATGAGTAAATTACAAAAGAATACAAAAAATGCCAAAAGAAGTTGGTTTAGCTCGCTAACCCTCCGAATTTAAACTAAGTTGCAAAATACCGCTGAAAATTGGTTAAAACGTAAGAATTGCAGTAATGCAACTAGATCAAGTACCTATATTTTGATCCACAGAATTTCTATCTCAAGTTGATTTAGCTGGCACATCCTCCAAATTTGGGTAGATCGCAAAAAACCGCTCCAAATCGCTAAAAAATTGTTCAGATTGGGATTCAGCATATTAAAGTACATAAAATTTCGTTTGATTAATTGCAGTTTTCCGTGATTTCTTCAGCGATTTGAAGCGATGTTTCGCGATCTATTCTAAATTTAGAGGGTTTGCCAGCTAAATCAACTTGAGATTGAAATTCAGGGGACAAAATATAAACCCATTGACAACGAAGTCAGAATAGACTTTGAAACGTTTTTTTTTTCCTTCAGTATACATCGTTTTATTTCGATTGTGGTGTTATTGCCCAAAAAAAAACATAAAAGTAATCAAGAATATGCCACAAACAACGTTTAGAAGACAAACAAAATATATACTTAAGAAATATACTTGAAATAGTACGAGGATTTTTTCATTTGCATTTCTGCAATTTTAACGATTTTTAGCGATTGTCCACGGTATTTTGCAATTTACTTAAATTTTGGAGGGGTAGCGAGCTAAACCAACTTCGGATTCGGATTCAGCACATCGAAATATATACGAAATATACTTGGTTTAGTTCGAGAAAAAAATATCGTCTAAATAACAGATTTCTTTACGATTTTTGTCATTTTTACTGTGTTTTTGCAGCTTATTTAAATTCTGGAGGTGTACGGCTCAAACGGACTCGGAATCGGTTTCAGCACATCAAAATACATAAACCTAATTGGGTCTGCTCAAATGCACGGAACCACTTTTTGTGTGTGCCCGGTTGACATTAACAATTTCAACTGTAAAGTTAAAGGAACTTTAGAGTATAGACCAAAAAGTATAGCTGACAAAAATCTTAATAAATAAAATCATATAATCAGAATTTTGTTGTATTTTCAATAAATCTACAAAATCTTTAAAAATAATCAAAAAGAAAATTTTTGGTGCACAAAGTATTGAAATCAATAAATAACTGAATTATAACGAACTAGAAACTATTAAACATTTAGTTTGTACACGATAAAGCTGTTTAGGTGCAATAGAGTTGGACTTACCCTGCTATACAAAATAATAGAATATTAACTCGATAACTGTCAAAATAAAATAGCTTTACTTAATATATTTAAACATATCTTCAATGAACTCGAAAAATCAATTAAGGCTCTTGAACAATTTACTTAAGATAAAGTTTTGAGTAATCTATTATTGTCTTCAAACAATTAATGATTGTAACACATTTTGTGTAAAGTCAATTAATATCTGGACAGCATATTTACACTTGGTAATCAAACCTCTTGTAATTACTACTACAGTACTGTAGTTTACTATAAAACTTGAATTGTCAGTCTTAACAAAGAAACGCAAAAACAAAGAATTCGATTGACTAAAAGGAATCAACTAAAAAGTTTATACTATATACATTTTTGAGAAAGGTAAATGTACCATGAAATATTTTGAAGGTTGCCTATATTCGAAAAAAGTTTTTGGATCAGTGCATAATTAGCCCGAGCAGGAGTACTTACATAGTAAAATGAAAAAAATCTGAAATTAGGGTTAATACTGGGGAGGTTTTTTTTCCCCATTACCTCTGAAACTATTAAGTCTAAAACAGAGAATATAATGCGTTGGTCAAAGTTTACTGAAAAATATTAATTTTGAGGGCTAACTATAGGTATAATGAAGTGAAAAATTAAAGATTAAATATTTTTCAAATGCATAATGTAATAAATCAAATAAAAGTAAATAAATATGTATGTTTTTTTTTTCATATTTTTAAAACAATTTTTATAAAACATATTAACAATAACATACAAAAAATGATCCATTTATTCCCAATCTATAACACCTCAAATTAGCAATATACGGCTTCACTAGAATATCAAAAAATAGAGCGAAAACTCTAATGTTAGAGGGCAAAATGTTAAATTAAATGAAAAATAAAAAAATAAAATTTTCTCAATCGCATCATGTAATATATCAAATGAAAGGCATCGTTATGAGGAATATATATTTTTTTTATTTTAAAATTAATTTGTTTAAAATATATTAGCTAAAAAAATACAATAATTTTCCCTTTTCCCCCTCTTTATCTTCAAAACTATGAGACCAAACATTAAAAAAATATATAAATATAGGGCCTCACTTGAGCTTTGTAGGAAAAACAAAGCGGATACCCTAATATTAATTTAGGGGGGAAATTATTGATTTAAAGGAAATAATATATCAAATCCTAGAGCTCGTTATGAGTAAGACAAATATATATTTTTCATATATTTAAAGTAATTTGTTTAGGAGATATTAACAAAAATATACAATTAAGGAAAATACATTATTTATAAAAAAAGCAAATGATACTTTCGTCATGGATTTAGAGTTTTATTTTACTAATAAACTTTCAGGGAAGCCTTTTATAATCTATTGTCTGAATTTTGAGGCCCTATAGATTGGAAGATAAAGGGCACAATAGGTCAAGTTTTAAATTATAAATTATTAAATTTTATTATTTAAAAATACAAATAAAATATATTTTTCAAATTTAAATAGTATAGTTTCTAAAATGGGAATTAAGTCGATGTTTAATATCTTTGCTAAACAAATGATTTAAAAATATGATATATATATGTAATTCACATTGAGTCTTTTATTTGATATATTACATGATTCGTTTGAAAATTGAATTTTTATTTTCTTTAATTGTATAATTTGTCCCTAAAATTACCATGGAGGTTTTAATAACTTTTCTTATAAATTTCAAGTGAGCCCCAGTATCCCTAATTATTTTCAAAATTTTTAGGTGGTATGGTTTCGGAAATTGAGAATTTTTTATATCTTTATGTTAATATCTTGTAAACAATTCTCATAACGTTCATTTGATATATTGCATGACCTAAAAAATATTTTTTATTTTCCGTTTATTTCTATAAATTGCCCCCCATTATTAATATTAAAGATTTCTTCGTATTTTTCCTAAATTTTTATAGTTTGGGCAATAAAGGGGGAATGGGTATTTTTTAAATATATTTTTTAATATGTTTTAAAATATTTATTTAAAAAAAATATATTTTTATTAGTCATAATGAGCCCTGTGATTTGATATATTACATGATACGTTAGAAACAAGTATTTTTTATTTTCCATAATTCTATAATTTGCATAATATTAGGGGTCTCTCCTTATTTTTCCATATTCAGGTGAGGCGCTATACCTATTTTTTTTCAAAATTTTACAGCTTATTTTTTCGGAGATAAGGGGGGGGAATGGGTAATTTCATATTTTATTAATTTATTTAAAAAATATGAAAAAAATATATTTGTTTTCGTCATAATGAGCCCTATTATATATAACATGATGGGTTATAATTTTAATTTTATATTTCCATTTAATTCTATAATTTGCCCCCAAAATAAATATTATTTCTCCTTAATTTTCCAGTAAAGTTCAGGTGAGGGGCTATAACTCAATTAAAATTTTCCAGCTTATGGTTTCGGAGATAAGGGGGGGGGAATGTGTAAATTTTTTTATATTTTTGTTAATATCTTTTAATTTATTTATTTTAAAAATATGAAAAAAAATATGTTCATTTTCTTCGTAATGAGCCCTTTCATCTGATATATTGATCGGTTACAAACAATTTTAATTTTATATTTTCCATTTAATTCTGTATTTTGCCCCCAAAATGAAAACTAGTCTCCTTAAGTAAACTTCAGGTCAGACCTATGAAAGTAAAAACTTTACGTTTTATAGTTTCGGAGATAAGGTGGGAGGAATGGGTAAATTTTGGTATATTTTCTTTAATATCTTTTTAATTAATTTTTATTTAAATATGGTGTTCCCCAGAAAGTTTTCATAAATTACATGATAGTTTGAATTTTTTTTTATTTTTAAATTTTTATTTAATTCTATAATTTGCCCCCCAAAATTAATATTAATAGTTTGTAAATTTCGGGTAACATTCTATAATTTTTTTCAAAATTTTAAGTTCAGTAGTGGAGATCAGCGGTCCAGAAGTACCCCTTAAATCAAAATTTCTTCTTTTGCGATATGTGCTCCTGATCAAGTCACCAAACTATACCTTCATACCAAATTTCAACCTCTTCCGTCCAGTAGTTTAGGAGAATATTGCTGTGATGTGACAGAGGCAGAAATCCTGAGTGATATTATAAGGGTATCCTTATACTGTATATACGGAACCCTAAAAAGCAAATGCTACTTTCGTCATGGATTTTGTTTTATTCTTACCTACGCAAGTCTTCAAAAGATGTCATTAGTAGCTTGCTGTTAAATTTTATTTCCCAAAATATCTTTTCGATTGCTTTAATGATTCGTTGGCATCCTACTATGTCCCCTATTTTGAATTTATGTTTACTAAATTGGTTATGAAATATCTAAATTTCATAGTCAATATATCATAATGCATATTATTTCATATATTTTCTGGCTATTATATATTTTTATGAAAATATATTTCGTATAAAATTTATAAAATATTTTTAAATTATTCACTTTTATTTATAAATTTAACAGAATATGTCATTTAGGAATGAAAAAAAGTCTTTGACACGGATTTCTAAATTTTATATTATGTTTGTTTTTATAAACATTATTTATGGTGCCCAATACAAAATACGGCACTGTAATGTTTTGTAAAGACATCGAACCAAAGATTAGGAACTGAAAATGTTGGGAAGAATATGAAATTAATTGCACTATGTAAGTAAGCTCAACCACATCAATGAAACAATAAAATGATATCTTGCCATATTCATCAAAATTGTAATATATCTCAAGGTTAAGACAGTAATTTTTCACCAATTTATAAAGTTCCTCCTGTTTTGTTTTTGAAAATATGGTAAACTAACATTTATATATAATAATTCCAGTATTAACATGCTTTTGAGTCTAAATAAACGAGGGCTTTACATATAAATATATAATGGATTATATTATATAAAACGAAAGTCTAATCATTGTCTCCGTTGGGTATAAAACTAATCCGAACTATTAAACTTTATTTATTTTTATCTTGAAAGTCGGCTTCATAATAAAAATGATTATGAATTCATATCACGACATTTGGTAAAATTTAATCGTAAATGTCGTAAAGAGAAATCTTTTAATCATATTTATATTATAAAAATATAGCTCGTTTTTTAAGTATCCAAAAAAATAGCATTTGACAACGTTCGGTAGGGTAAGTAGGATAAAGCAGAACCTCAAATTCCAGTGGTGCAAATTCAAGAGACATATGAGTAGAATAATTGATACTCAAAATAATAAAACTATACCCTAAGGCAAACAAGACGTAGCGAAGCAAAATTAATTTAAAAACTGACTTTTCGTTTACTCCATGATGATGACAACTTCGCTGGTGAAAGGTGCGTTGAGCGAATAAATAAAGGTTTGGTTTTAGGGTAAAAAACTTGTGTTTTTATACCTATCGTTTCCAATTCCGTATTTGCTGGATATGAGTTTTTAGAAACGTGGGAAAATTTAAAGTTTAAAGTAACAGAATGTAGAATGTGGGCTTGACCATATTTAGATAAACTCCCAATTTTTCGAATTTATTGTCAAATTGGTATTTCAAAATTGTGTGTTGATGGTTGGCAATTAGATAAGAGACTAGACCTTATAGCCAGAACAATTGGTGTTTTATGTTAGATGCCATTATAATAGCTATATAACTAAACTTAGGTATGTTTTTTTTGAATAATTTGGCGATTTCTTAATTTTTTTGATTTGCTTAGGTTGCGTTATATTGTCTTTTTAAGGTTTCATTATCAATATCCGCAGTACAGAGCGAAAACTAACAAATTTTGTATTTGTGAGGTACTTTAGGAGAAAGATTTTATGAAAGATTTTTAGTGAGCCTAACATTTTGGAAAAATTTAGATTTATAAAACCTCACTCTAAGTTTACAGAAAAACCTCAGTGGAAAGCCTAATATAGTATAATTTTTTCAGGCTCATCGTGTAATATATCAAAATGAAAGGATTCATTCTGAGGGATACAAATATATGTTTTTATATTTTAAAAATAATTAGTTTAAACGATATTAGCTAAACTATACAAAAATTTACCCATCCCCCCCTTATCTCACCAAACTATAAGGAGTAAAATTTTGAAAAAATAAGAGATATAGGGCCTTACTTGAATTTTCCCGGAAAGATAAGGAGAAATCTTTAATACTTAATTGTGGTGGGCCAATTACAGAATTAAATCAAAAATATAAAATTAAAATTGTTGTTAACGCATCATGTAATATATCAAACGAAAGGCTCATTATGACGAATACAAGTATATTTTATTCATATTTTTAAGATAAATTATTTAAAAGATATTAACAAAAATTTTATTTTTTTTACCTATTCCCTCCATATTATCTCCGAAAGTATACGTAAAATTATGAAAAAAATTAGAGAATCCCTGAATTTCACCGGAAAAATAGAGAAAAACTTCTAATATTAATTGGAGGGGGGGGGGGCAAATTACAGAATTAAAGGAGAAATGTAAAATTAAAATTGTTTCTAACGCATCATGTAATACCAATATATTTTTTTCAATAATAAAAGATATTATTAAAAATTAAAAAAAATACTCATTCCCACTCTTATCTCCGAAACTACGAGACTTAAAATTTTGACAAAAAAATAGGCCTATATGGACTTACTTGAAGTTTACAGGAAAAATAAGGGAATATCCCTATCATTAATGTTGGGATATAGTTTAAACGGAAAATAAAAAATATAACTTTTATAGGCGCATCTTGCAATATATTAAATGAAAGGACTCATTATGAGGAATACAAATTTGATTCATTTTCGCTGTGGGAAAGAACAAGTTGCTTAATTTCGAAGCCAATTTACTGAATGTACTCGTGAGATTTGTATATAGCAGATGATGTAAGAAAAGGAATTATTTGCTTGAGAACATCCTGTTCTCCTCCAAAAATAGACATAAACGAGTATTACATTATTTTGATAACGAAAGTGGGAAATGTGAATTATGGTAACCGATAAATCATTATCTGTATCTGTTTAGTATTTGCATCTGATCTTGAGATTACAGCAAATCATTTTGTCCAGATATTGACCGATAACCAGAATATAATCACATATCTTTATGGTAAACTGCCTTTTTAGTTTTAGTATATATAGTATTGAGTTTTGAGGTGGTTGATTCACGAGACATAAACAATTTGAATCCAAATTTCTTTGTAATAAGAATTGTATTTGCATATTTTAGTTGTCAAAGAAGTTTACGAGTCTTCGGAAATTTATATTCACACATTAAACAATATCTCAATAATTCAAAACATTATTTGTTTCAACCTCTATCATTAAACATTGAGTTTTTATATATAGGGTGTCTCACATATGAAGGGATAACATTACTATCTAAGAAAGGGTAAGAAATACAAAAATGATTAAATGAAGAAAAAGTTGTGTATTTTAAGAACTTAAAGAAAATTATACTATCTCTTGCCGTTCTCAAGTCAAACAAGGAAAACCAAAAATGTCAGTTTTTTGTTTTTTGCCTCTACTAATATTTTCTTAACGAATATCAATAAATGGCAAAAAAACATTTTTTAATAGACACTTTACATAACAGAGCGTCATCAAATCGTTTCTGCTCCCTTTCGTTTCTTCTGGGCCATCATCAACTATTTTTTTAAATACGGACCTGTAGTTTGTTGTTACAATATCGATAAAGTATTGAAAGACCATTACATTGGTAAATCATATGATAAGTTTTACAGGCGTTTTGAGAGGAAAAAATAATCACCAAAGTAAAAAATGTTTAGTACGATCCTTCTTATAGCATAAATGTCATAAATAGTACAATTATTTAATCACAAAATCTATAATTTTTGAGTTGTTTTTTTGCGTAGTAAAGCGATGTGGTAAAGGGAGAAATCAAAAGTATAAAAAATATTCATGTTTTTTCTAATGTAAGTAGAAATTGATAAAATCTTAATCAAGATTTTTCATTAATAACGTCTAAACGATAAGGAAAGAATATACAAATTTTCTAGGTAATAACAAGATCTGTGGTTTACGATAAACAAATTTTCTTTTGTTCCTTTGTAAATTGCAAAGAGCTGAAAATACATTTTACTTACTTTATGGTAAGAATAATGACAGTGAAGAACAAATAGATTCTACGAATGAAGAATCATTTCATTTTCGTTTTATTTTTGTACTATATAATTGTATGTATTTGATGAACCTTCAAGGTTCATAATTTTTTAACTTTTCCAATTCTTATTTCTTTATGTTATATTTAAGCCAATTTTTAAAATACAATTATAAGGCCCATATGTCACCGCAATATAAAATATATCACTTCAAAATAAAATGTCTTGGGAATAATACACCTCAATTACAAGTACTTATAATTCAGTTACACCAAACGTTTCAGGATTTAAATCAGTCAATGCCAATAAAAAATTAATACTTCAATATTAAAAAAAAAAAAAATTAAAAAGTTCGCAGGGACAATTCTAGCACTCACAATACTTGTTAAAGTAATGTGGTCTATTCGGAGTCGTTTGACACTATTTGTGAATTGTTTAATTTTGCTAGTTTAGCGTTATCTATTGGGGTAGATTTTTTTTATAAATGTTCTATCTTCGACGACTTTTTGTTCAACCAATTGATCTGTGTACCTATTGCATATCAATTCCATGTGTTTAGTACGTTTTCTACTTCAGAAAATTTGGAAATTCATTAGTTTTAATACGTTATCATTATTTTTATGACGAATCTGAATAGTCACAGTTGTAAAATATCTATAAAAATATTTTTAATTTGCTTGGATTAAAACTGATTAAATGTCATAAAACAGAAAATACGACAGGAGATAAAAAACTAACCATCTAATTAACTTTCAACATAAGGGCAAATGTAATCATAAATGAGATAAGTTATAGATAATATTAATTACCTTCAGATTTAGATGAATTCAATGTATTCAGTGTACCTTAAAAACATTCCAATTTCCAAGTAAGTAATACTACAACAATTCTCATTTCAGCCTGAAATATAATAATTAACTATTCTTTCCGGGGTTATTTTTATGGGAACTCAAGATAAGATCGAATAATTAATTTCTCAAAAGATAGCTAGCAAATATTTTGACAATATTTGAATTAAAAAAATATAAAACAATTTGGTTTCCAAAGAAATTATATAAAAATGAGAAATATATGGGCAATCTAAGTTATATAGTTGAAGCAAACAAAATGGTGTACTTCTTCTGACTGGTGATACGGAATAACGAATATAGAAAGTTAATTTCAAATATCAAGATAGTTTACTAAGTCTTATAAACCTTTCAGGTTATTTGTAACAATAATTTTTCACTTCATCGCGGAAAATAAATTATGTAATTTTACTGATAAATATATAAAGATTTTTAGGAATCTTAAAAGTGGTGCACAGTGTTCTTTTACATATTTGGGCGAGAAACTGTTTCGCAGAAAACGATTTTTTGCTGTTTATTCATTTTCCAAAAAATCAAGAAAAGAGATCGAATTTATTACTGATGTCTAAGGAACACCATTTAGCCTAAATAATGATTAAAAAAATGATTTTGATCTTTATTTGCAATGCAAAACATTAAAGCTATTTTTCATAATTATTTTTCCATTTCAAATACATTATCGGCAACTTCAACGCGAAAGTAGGGAAAAGACAAGACCGAGAAGGATCAGTGTGGAACTTCGGGTTCGGTGAACGAAACGAAAAGGTGAAGAGATTAGTACAGTTCGCGCACTATCAGAACATGTACATATCAAACTCCTTCTTCAAGAAAAATTCTAATAGGAAATGGACTTGGGAAGCTCCAAATGCGTCAGTTAAAAATGAAATTGACTTTGTCCTGACAAACAAGATTAATACCATCAAAGATGTAAGCACGCTAAATAAATTCAGGACAGGAAGCGATCACAGACTTGTCAGAGCAAGAATTGCCCTTAATACGAAACTGGAGAGATTTAAACTTACTAG
Source organism: Octodonta nipae (assembly GCA_034190945.1). Classification (NCBI taxonomy): domain Eukaryota; kingdom Metazoa; phylum Arthropoda; class Insecta; order Coleoptera; family Chrysomelidae; genus Octodonta; species Octodonta nipae. The sequence continues at coordinate 59,511,829 of CM067223.1, forward strand.
AAAGACGCCCGCTACTAGCATAGACATTAACAACCAGAAAGAAAACTCTGAAAAATATCAGATGCTGATAGAAGAGAAGCTCCGGGAACAACAAGACAACACACAACTAATGAATGCAATACTGACCTGTGCTAAAGAAATAGGCGGAACCCAACAACGAAACGAACACAAGAAGCTTAGTTCGGAAATAAAGACGTTGCTTCAGAAAAGAAGAGAACTGAAAAGGACAACAGACATCCAACGCATAAAATACAGTGACTTATGCAAGACAATAAGAAAGAGAATTGCAGAGGACATAAAAAAATACTACGACAAATTGGTAGAAACTGCAATTGAAAATCGGAAAAGTTATAAAAACGCTAAGAAAGCATTGGTAATTGAAAAAAGACATGTAATCGCATTGACAGAAGAAAATATCAGAATAACAGATAGACACAAAATAATGGAGCATGTCACGAAGTTCTACAAGGATCTATACAAAGCCCCACAATCTCTGGAAATACAGCTGACGGAAGAAGAAATACCTGAAATACTCGTGGAGGAAGTGGAATTAGCGGTCAAGAAAATGAAAAATGGCAAGACGGCAGGTAAATACCACTTGCCTTGGCCTTCATTGACTTCGAAAAAGCGTTCGACACTATATATCCGAAGGCGGTAATCAACGCTCTGAGTGAACAAGGTGTAGATAAGCCATACATAGAAACGTTGGCTAATATATACAAGGAAGCCAAAGCCAAAATCAGAATATACGAAGGCAGCCCCGAATTTCCTACTAACAGAGGAGTCAGACAAGGTGACTCAATATCACCGAAGCTATTCACAGCGGCATTAGAGAGTATCTTTCGACGATTAATCTGGGACCACAAAGGACTGAACCTAGATGGAGAATATCTGAACCATCTGAGATTCGCCGATGACATTGTCCTAATTGCCAATAACGCAGGAGAACTACAAAATCAAATCAATGAACTTAGCAGAGTCAGTAAGGAAATAGGCCTAAAAATAAATATCGGAAAAACAAAGATAATGTACAACGAACTAGTAGACACACAAGACGTCACAATAGATAAAACAATTCTGGAAATAGTAGAACAATATATATATACCTGGGTCAATTAATACAAATATACAGAAATAAACAGAAGGATCAAACTTGCATGGATGACGTTTGGAAGAAACTCCATAATCTTCAAGTCACGAATGGCATTCCGCCTTAAGAAGAAAGTATTTGATCAGTGTGTTCTACCAGTACTGACATACGGTTGTGAAACCTGGACTCTGAAAACCGAACTTACAAGAAAACTTCAAGTAGCACAAAGGTCCATGGAAAGATGCATGATCGGAATAACGAGAAGAGATCGGAAGAGAATAGAGTGGATAAGGAACAAAACCCAGGTAATAGATGTTATCCACAGAGTAAAATCTCTGAAGTGGCTGTGGGCAGGACATTTGGCAAGAAGACAAGATAATAGGTGGTCAACAAAAATCACGCAATGGTATCCTAGGGGTGTTAAAAGACCAAGGAAACGCCCTAATGTAAGATGGGACTATGACATCAAGAAAATAGCAGGCATAACCTGGTCCCAAAAAGCGTACAACAGAACAACATGGAGAGAATTGCGAAACGAATATGTAAGAGAGGCTACATCATAAAATAATGGTCGAAATTAGCTGAACATGATGATGATGATGATGATATAAGAGTATATATATATATATATATATATATATATATATATATATAGATCGATATTTTTAATTTGGAAAAGCTGACTTTTCGTAGAATGCATGTATACGACTAAAATATTTTTATACTATATATTAAAATTTGACTTGACCATACAATGTATGGCAGCACACTCAAATTCAGTAAACCCCAGATATCGTGGATATTAAAGGGGTTTAGCTTTGTGGGAGCCCTTACCAGGTTTTCAGGCCCGTGGTTGAATTGAATGAATTTCCTGACTGTCCGGGCTGTTCCTAACAGGACGACTTTTTGCATTTATTGGTAAAGATGCTCGTCCAGACCGAGGAATTTAAAATTGTTTGACAGAGTTTTGGGACTAGTCCTGTCGTTGACATAACAATTGGTACAGTTCCTGTGTTGTTCATGTCCCACTGAGTCTTTATTTGAAATTCCAAATCCCTATATTTACATATTTTCTTAGCCTACTTGATAATCATATTATTGTTGATAGTAATTGCTATGTCAATGAAAATTGTTTTCCGAGAGACTTTATCTACTAAAACTGTATCTGGTATATTGTGAGCAAGTCCCATCAGTCAGTATCGTGCGGTCCTAGTACAGCTTGTAGTTGTTATTTTCTAAAATTATTGCAATTACAATAGACTCCGAAAAAGTGCAACAAAAGGAAGGACAGATTAAAATCAATTTATTATGCAAAGATACGAAATAATATTCCTTGTAATCAATTACTTTTTGAACGAATTTCTAAAACGATTTTAACAACAAAAAAAGTAATGGCTCCCCCATGGTTATTTATGCATGTGTTTATTCTAAAGGGCATTAATAGAATTAGATATTGGGGAAACACTCGTCTAAATGCGAATGACATGCCCGAGATAATTCAAATTTGCTGTGGCACTTCGCAATAGATTAATTCATTGACACACCAAATCCAAATGTGTTCGATGGGAGACACATCAGGTAACCTTGACGGCCATCTCACAATATATGGCATATTTTTGTACTACAAATACTGTGTCATCGGAAGTATGATGTCTGACGTTATCCTGTTAAAAGATTGCGTTTTTTATGGTTTGTAATAGGAACCTAAAACTGGTTGCAGATGTCAGATTGCCGTTGATTAGGTGACCTGTTTCCCATGTATATTGCCTCCTTTTTATGACAATTTGCTGTTTGATGAGGTTCAACAGCCAAACCTCAATTTCGTCTCTCACCTAAAGTCACCTGAACATCATGCCTCTAATATGGCCTTCCCAGCAAAACCTTAATTCGTCATTGAAGCAAATTATATTGTATTGGCTAGTTCTACATCACTCCAAGACCTAGCACCAAAAAGGGTCGGGAAGTTCTTACATTTCTTTGAAGCAATATTTAACATGCACTATTCCATCTATGTTTGAGAGTAAGAAGTCTTACACGGTGCAAATCATGGTCATGTAACGGTGCAGGACGTAAGTCCGGATGCTTCTCGCAAACCAATAGCAGCCTCTTTCATGCTCACCATGCACCCTTTTCCAAAGTCGTTTAAATGATGAAATTGGTGTGAACCACGAATTGATATCATTTCTGATTTCCAAACCAATGTATGTTTGATGTTTTTAAAATTTATCTTACAATAAATATTTATATACAAAGTGCTTTTTTTTCCTTAGTCTTCAATTATTGATTGATAATTATTTATATTAGCATGCCTATGGAAAAAAAGATATGGTGGTTTTCAGCGGTAAATTATTTTCTTTGCTTTGTGGAGATCAACTTTTCTTCATAACAATTTTCGATATTGCGAAAAATTACTTTATAACAAAACTCATAATTAATCCTTAAACATAATTGAACAAACTTGATATCTGATAAATGTTCATTTTCGGTTTCAGGTCATGCCGAACTTTTATGAAAAATAACAATTTCATATACACAAAAATTTTAAAAACTATGAGTGATGTAAAAATTCTAGTTTTTTTGATTGATACTTACATTAAAAGAAAATCATCAGTAATTACTCCTATACACATAGAGCTTTAAAGAAAACACTGTAATTTGTCACACAATATAAGAATTCTGCCAATAATAACTTCTTTGACCATAAAAACTTATAGCAGTAACATTTTTTATATTACCGTACTTAAAATTTGGAATTGTCAGTTCAATAAACAATTTTATAAATCTGTGTTTGGAATGTACATACTTCACTGGATCTTTAATAGGAGTACAGTTGGAAATAAGATAAAATGAACTGAATTTTCACTGAAAATGGTATCACGTAATTGATGTTTCAAGTACTTTCTTGTCTAATAAGTTCGGCATTATCAAAGATTATCTAAAAGATTTGCATTACATGAACTAAACAATTAAGGTGGTTTATGTCGCAAATTAGGTAAGATGCCTTTTAAAATAACAATTTTTATAGTTGGCAAGTGGTACTGTTGATAATTAACTGGAACAACACTTATAACCACTTATCCTCAGGTTTATGTGCCACACCCTACATAATATCAATTATTTTTTCTTATACGTCTAAGTTAATGTGAATTCTAAAAGATGTGTGACTTAGTCTTAATTCGCTTAGAGACTTTATAATTATGTAAAGAAAACAAGCAACAGATATAATATATATCCGCTAATTATAAGCTAACTGATTAAAAAATAATTAGAAATGTACATACAATCAAATAGGTGTATCAAAGATACAAGTGTTATTCCATTCACAACCACTGCCGTTATCGTAATGATTTTAACCAGTTCAACCTGTTGCAAAATTACATATCTGCCAATAATCGTAAAATTAGATAAAAGTCTAGTACAATTAAAACGAATTTTAAATATGTAGATCTATCTGCATTATTCTGAAATGAAATACTTTAAGAAGTAATTAGGAATTTTGTAATAATGATAATTGGTGTGTTTTATTTTTGTAATAATTCAAGTAATCCACGAGAGGAAAAATCTCTATATTTTATAAAGAGAATATACTATTTCAAATACTTCTCTCATAGTTATGAAATATAACTACCAATTTCATAATTAATAACTTATTCCAAAAATTCTGCTCCCACATTCTATCACATATTCATTATTGATAAAATAATAAATACGTCCAGTGGTCGAAATTCGACCCTATTTTATGAAATTGTAAATGTATGTTTTTATAAGAAACAGAGTTGTGGAGAAATCAGAGAAGTGGATGTAATGACAAAAATTGTTCACTCATATTGACAAATCTCTTGCAATAAACAGAAAATAAAAATGTAATCATAAATATCGGTATTCGAAATATTGTTGACAAATGAATGACCCCCCCAAATTTTTGGCTGGAACCGCTCCTGGCAAAATATTCGATATAATAATTGGAAAATTGTTCCTTGCAACCTAAAAGTTTTCGTCATTGCGGTTTCAAGCAAGTTCAGGAATATTAAAGAAAATGTGAGGCACAAAAACCCTAGGAGAACTTAAATTTTAATACATTCTTTATTGTCCGCTGTTTGACAATTTTTTACACAATACTTTCGGGAGGGTTGTGATAATAATATATTAATCAAATATTTAAATTCACATTAAAAACAGAATATTTAATATGAAAGTTACGGCAACTCATCCAAACATCAATACTGTTATACTACATTGACTATTTTACCACTAAAAAATAACAACGTTTGCATGCCACTTCCAGAAGTACATGCTCTAAGTACATAACAGCATCTAACGATCGGTCTCTCTATATATACGAGGGTGAATCAAATATGAACCGGACTTTTTGTTTTTTTTTGTTTTAAAAATTTTTTGGTACGATCAATACAAATTTTAATACATATTATTTTTCTACATAGTCTCCTCTCTTATGTATACATTTTTCCCACCGAATCGGAAGTTTTTTAATACCTTTCTCAAAGAATGAAACTGGTCGTGTCGATAACCAATTGCGCACAAATGTTTCTATACCTTCGTTGTCCTCAAAGTGGTGGCCTCCCAGTTCTTCTTTAAGTGACCCAAACATGTGGTAGTCACATGGCGACAAATCAGGACTGTAAGACGGGTGTTCAAGTGTTTCCCAATTTGTTCAATTTTCTTGAGTAAATGCAGCTGTATGTGACCGAGCGTTGTCATGCAACAGAATCACACTTTGGATAGACATATCCCGCCTCTTTTGCCGATAGGCAAGTTTCACTTGTTGGAGAAGTTCGCAGTAATACTCAGCATTAATTGTACGGCGTTCGTGCAGAAAATCGATCAGCAGTACGCCTTCAATCAGCTAACGAATTGCGTAGATATTCGCCTCATTGATGCTTGTCGTGGGACGGCGTGCATGAGGCTCATTTTCCACTGTCTCTCGGCCATCTGAGAACTTTTTGTACCAGTGGTACACTTGGGTCCTTGAAAGTGTTTCATTGCCGAACTGTGCAACTGACGCAAAATTTCAGACGGTCTAACGCACTCCCGCGCCAAAAATTTGATAACATGATGCTACTAACAGCGCATCGACTACGCCTCTCCAAACCGACGAACTCCCCTCTTCTTAACATCCCTACCTAACATATATCGAGACGTCACGCCACTCGAATTACCTACAGTTTTGTTTTGTTTTGAGTTTTGACGGTCTGGCGGCGGCGGCACTGTCAGTTGTTTGGCGTTGACAGTATGGACGTAAATAATGAATTTTTATTATATTTTATTTAAGAATGAACCAATATTAATATTAGCATTCTGCACTGAAGGTCGTCAGTAGCTACTAAACAAAACGAAAATGAAGAAAAGCGGTTGAGAGACATAGTAGAAAATGGTACCTACTCGTTTTGTCTTTGCCTATTTATATATAGATAACATAGTTCCTCTCTCTAAGGTGTCATTCTTTTGTACGCAAGATAACACATATAATATATGTTATTTCTAGTCCGGGAAGCGTCATCAGTTGCGCTTCCGACCAGAGAATTATTTGTGTATTTGATACATATCGTTGAATATGAAACTAGCGAACAAAGGTTCCGAATCTGCAGCCGTTCCATGTCATTGTTGCTATCCCGTAACTGCTCGGTTAGAATGTCACATTAAAATTATCTGGTTAACTTCAACCGTCAGAGATGTTGAATACTCATTTTGAGAGGAAATTCTCTTGTAGGAAGTGCAACTGATGAAGGTTCCCGACCAGAAAAAAAATTATATTGTCTTGTGTTCAAAAGAATGAAACGTTTTGTAAAAGTAAAGTTTATAGTAATTTTAAGCCTATTTTTAACCCACAAAAAGAAGGAGGTTCTCAATTCCTCTGTATCTATGTTTTTTATGTTTGTTCAGCGATTACTCGCAAACGGCTCAAGGAATTTCGAACGTTTATACTAGATCCTGTTCCGGGGGATCGCGAAATGGTCCCATATTTTTTCCATTAACATAGCTTGTACGGTTTCTTAGAAAATGGGGAAAAACTTTTTTACCGATTTTTTTATACGCTATGCTTTGGTGGAGCCGTCGGTATTAAAAATATAACAAAATATTCGGAACATGGGATAAATTGAAAAAAAATATCCAGGATATGCCGAAATTGTCCCATACTTTTTCAATAGCATAGCTTATACCGTTTCTTAGAAAATCGGGATTTTTTATACAGTGCACTTTGGTAGAGTCGCTGGTATTAAAAATATGGAAAAACATTCTGTTCGGAACATGGCGTATTATAAATTTAAAAAAAATTGAATTAATTCCGGGGGATCCCAAAGTGATTCCTTATATATTTTTCAATAACATAGCTGGTAAAATTTTTTAGAAAATCGGGAATAACTTTTTTAACTACTTTCCTATAGAGCTTTGGTGAAGTTGCTGGTATTAAAAATACGAAAATGTTTCTCTTCGGAACTTGGGTAAATTGTAAATAAATTGAATTAATTAAAATAAGTTAATCAAATTCAAAGTGAAGATTCTCGATTAGTATGTATATACAGTGTGTATTGATAAATCAAACGATTTATTTTCATTAATAATTATAAGAGATAAAGTTATTCTTCATAAACATATTTGTATGGTCTATAACGTACACTGTAATCATTACATGCCACTTTTTAAACTGTAGACGAGGTTTGTCATCAAACAGGGATTTTGATTAAAGGGGAAGTATCCTTATTTTTGTTAATATATAAAATTGTTATCACATATAAGTAATTATAATTAAAAAATCCCTCTACTTATGCCACTGCACTAAAAATTGTATAATAAATATTTATGTAACTTTTCCAACTATATACTACGTTTCAAAAAATTTATCAATTTTTTTTATATTTATATTTTGTAATACAATTTTTAATCAAACAAAATTTATTAGAATTGAAAAATGCATCCAACTGTGCTGTATTATTAAAATTGTAATAAATTGAAAGTTGATTGGAAATAAACCGAAATAAATGTCAGTTAATCAACTTCAAGACGGTGAGTCTCAATTGGTTTAAATGCACAGTGTGTCTTCGTAAGTTGGATTCAAACGGAAAACATTTGTATGAATATTATTTAGAGAAAGAGTTATTCTTCATAAAAATATTTGCATGGTCAGAAACTTAATCATTACATATCACTTTTTCAACTGCATTCGAGGTTTGTCAGCAAATATGAATTTTGCTTAAAAGTAAAATACCTTTATTTTTCATAATATATAAAATTCTTATTAAACAGGAGTAACAAGAATTATAAAATGCATCTAATTATTGTCTTCTAATTATGCCACTTCACTAAAAATTGTGTAATAAAACTTGATGTCACTTTTTTAAATTTGTGTACTGGGTTTGATAAACAGATAAATTTTGTTTGAGTTAAGTATCTTTATTTTTAATAATTACTCAAATTAATATCAGACAAAGTTTATTAGAATTGAAAACTACGTTCTATTATGCTATATCATTTAAAACTGTATAACGATTTTTTATAAGATTCCGCGGATTGGAGACTATTAAATAATTATCAGTATAATTAACAGACCTAAAGAAGTATGATTCTCAGATCGTTTACAATATTGTGGATCCACCTAATTTAGAATCATATACAAAATTTTCTTAATACATATACATATTTAGAAAACAATTTAATCTATTCAACAGTAAACGAGGTTGGTCAAACTAATAAATGATGCTTACAAGGAAAATACTTCATTATAGGCAATATCTAAAAAGTTAATTATATTTAAAAACTGCACCCAATCAAGCCATTGCATCACTAAAAATTGTGAAATAAATACATTAAAAAAACAACAACCGACTTAAAAAAAATAACTTAACTAAAAAGCATGAAATAATTTTTTGGTACAACAATTAAAAAATTTTAGCAGCGAAGTAGTGAAGTACAACTTATTAATGTACTTCCCAAAATATTTTCACCTTAGGGTGGCACCGACTTCATATGAAAAGTATTTAATTGTTGTAGCAAACAATTAGTTAATTTATTTGAAGCCTTTTTTTAATGTATTTATTTTGATTAAATTTATTGGAACAGGTTTAAACATAAACTTAGAGACTTTTATACTAAAGAAGTAAGTCAGTTTCACTTTTATGACCTAATTTTGTCACTCCTGACAAATTACAGAAATGCGTAACTTTTTAACGATTTTAGTAATTACTAAATAAAACACTAAGCACAAGGAAACTTGTAAAATCTCAAAAGCGATTTCAGTATGTCGTCAAGTTGCATCGAACCAATTAACCTGATGTATGAAATACATTGTAACTGTATTATTCATATACATATAGTCTTAAGGTGAATGAATCTCTACAAATGCATAATATCTATACATACACACTGAAGGCCTCATTGTGCACAATATATACATATACACGCAGCAGTCAAAATGTTAAGGAAATCATTTTGGCAAATAGGTCCTAAGAGAAGAAAAAACAGCTTTTAGAATACCTGGTAGAGGTTTTTTTCAATTTACAGCAGTAGCTTTTAAACTTTGGAATAGTGCCTACCAGATTCAACAGTGATTATGTGATGTTCTTTTTGGACCAAAGTACGAACCAAATATTTTTTCATTTTTCGATGAGACAATCTTAGTATCAGAAGACTTTTCAGAACATGTTAAATTACATTCACAAGTTATCGAGATTTTGCGTAAAGCCAATCTCACAGTCAACCCTGAAAAGTGTATTTTTTTTTCAATGTCATTGAAAGGACCCCGCACATTCCTTATGCAAAGTCACCCCCGGTGGATTTGGCAGAAATTTTCATATTTTGTAGATCTCAACGAAATGAACAAATGTCTTTATGACAGCAAAGTTCGATGACTGATGGTTTTCAAGTTATGGTTAACTTTATTTTATATGGTCAGGGTATACCACGATGAGCTGAGTCGATATGTATATGAGAAACTACTGGGAGTAATAATCTGAAAATTGGTATACTTTCGAGGAACTGGTTTTAGTTGTCTACGATTTCCGGTTCTATCGGAAGTGGGCCCAAACTTTGTTTTTTTAAATGTTTTTATAGCATTTTAAAATATACGATGAATTTCATTATAACTTTAGTGGATTTATCATATGGAAATGTTGTGGATCCTTTGGTGTGTCACAAATGTAAAAACACATAAACAAAAATAACGGTTTGGTGTTAGGGTGCAAAACTGGATTCATCATAGGTCTAAAGGGCTCCAGTTGAAAGTTATTTCAACTTTTTGAAACGACAGAGGCAGCTCTCCACAAAAAACTAAATTTATGGAACCAAAGAGGGACAGAATTTGCCTGAATAAAACTTGAAGCTTCCTAAATCCTTGGAAACTTTTCAAGTGCTCAGAAATTGGCGCCGAATTCGTGTACCTCATTTTTCTTCAAATAGCACCCTAGTGGATTCTATGCTAAAAAATAGAGACGGTTTATGTATACATTTATCACTAGGCTTTTTTGAAAGAATCGAAAAAAAACAAATACTGAGGTGTCACCAAACAATAGTTGGTAATAATTTGGCGTTAAAGCACAATTTTATCGAAAGCATTTATCATGTCCAGTTTAGGATTTAGTAACTAAGTTTCCTTTGCGATACACGGATAGACTAACATCCACTCATGACATGCTGAAGAGGTTCATTTACAATTGCAAAACAGACGGACAGGTTGTGAAAAAGCAAAAAAGGAAACCTGTCGTAGAGAATGAAGAGAATGAAGTTACAGTCTTCGCATGCATATCCAGAAAAGTCTTCAGTAGATGTAGAAAGAGAAAGAAAGAGGAATGCATTTCGATCACCTGTCTCCACGAGAAATTCAGAGTGGTACACAAACCGGACTTTTAAGAAGGATTCTTAAATGTTTGGAAGTTGCAGCCAACCAGTTCGAACCTTTAGTTTGTTCAATTTCTTGTTTGTTCCCGTGTTTGTGTTTTACAATTGTAAATGATCGGGATCCATTATCTGCGACAGATAAATTCAAAGATTTAGGGAACTTTAAGTTTTATTCAGGCAAATCCTGGAAATTTTTGAAGTGGCCTTATTTGTTTAAAAAATAAGAAGTGTTTGTGAAGGGTAAATATTACAAAAAAAAACAATTTAAACAACTTTCAATTCGAGTCCAACATATGTCTAATGATTCCAAAAAAGTTATATTGAAATTCAGGGTAGATCCTAAAAATGCTATAAAAAACAGGGTGCTCCATTAAAAAAAAGTTTAGCTCGATTTTCGGTAGAACCGGAAGTCGTAGATAACTGAAAATATTTTAGCTGAGACCAGCTCCTCGAAAAACCTCCTTATAGCAATTTTCAGATCGTGGTAAACCCTGTACATAAATCTAAAATTAATCATAACTCAAAAACCATCAGTCCTCGGCTTTGCGCCCATTAAGATATTTGCTCGTTTCGTTGAGATGTACAAAATATGAAAATCTCAGCCAAATCCACCGGGGACTACCTTCCATAAGGAATGTGAGGGTTCGATTCTAGCATATGTTCTTGATAAAAATGATATAAGAACTGACCCTGAAGAAGTATCAGCGATGGTAAATCATCCTCGTCCAAAAAGTTGTACAGATGTTAAACGATTTATAGGTCTTTGTTCATGGTATAGTCGTTTAATTGATAATTTTGCTGGTATTCCCGCAACTATTACTGCATTGTTAAACGGTGGAAAGAACAACTTCTTGATTGGAATCCTACATCTGATATTTGTAAATATAAAGAAGGCCTTGGTGAACTTTATCTCATAGTGAGACGAATTATTGTGACAGAATGAGAGCTCTTAGCTCATGTTTTGTATTTTCAGGTAGATTAGCTAGGTGGTGCGTTAAACTTGGTTCTCTTGTTGATAGTAATCCTGTACATTCTGACCGTTGGTATTGGTCCAAACGTGGTACGGTACAGAGTATAGCAAAGCTTAAAGTAGAAGACAATTTACTGTATAAATATATCCCTTCACTATCATCACATCAATAAATTGAAAGAGTTTAAATGTTGGTAGTACCAAAATCACAGAGGAAATTGATTATACAACCCTCTGATGATCCATCTACTTGCTCACAATTTGGTTTCTATAAGCCGTTGTGTCACTCCAACAGTACTTCTACTTTCCAAAAACGCTAGCGGATATACTTAGATATGTAAAGTCATGTAAAGTTTGTCAGTCTCAGAAACTATCTAAAACAGCTCGTTTAGGTTTGACAGGTTCAGTAAAAAACAGGAATCCATTTCAAGTAATAGCAGTAGATATCATGGGTCCACTTCCACGATCGTCTAGAGGTTTCTCTTATCTGTCAGTAGTTGGTGATTGTTTTAGTAAATTTACTTTAATGTGTTCAATGACAGATGTTACAGAAAATAATGTAGTTAAATTTATGGAGAATCAAGTATTTTTGGTTTATGGTGTTCCGCAATTCGTTATTTGTGATAATGATCCGCAAGTGGCTGGAAAGACTTTCAAAAGTAAGCTTAGTAAGCGCAGAAGATAGGGTATAGTCCGAGGTATGCATCCCAACACAATTCTGTAGAAAGAAACAACAAGACAAAGATAGGGATAGGGAATTCAGTTTGTAATAAATACTTCTGCAGATGAAGTACTTAATTATACACCTGCATTCATTAATTTTGCTCATTACACACTCGCTTCTGATGAATATGGTTTAGTTCCAAGTACGAAAGATTTTGATCTAACTCCTGTCAATAGACATAAATACATTAAATCATAAGGAAGTATATGTAATTTGGAATAGCGTGAATTTTCATTTGAATTAGGTGATAAATTCATGGCTAAGCTTGTATATTTTGAGTTTTGTTCCAAAAAATTTCTAATCTAGTGATAAAAGATTTAAAATCTGGTTTTAGATCTAATTCAGATGTTTCAGTAGGATAGACAGTAATTGATATTAACTTTACGGGATTTATTTTTGAAATTGCCAAATTATTGTAGATTTTGTAAATAGTGTAGATTCTGGAGGATCGTTTTTAAAAAACATTCTTAGGTGGATAGAGTTGCCTGATTTTAATTTTTTGGATGTGCCTCAACCTGATATCAATTAACCGACTTGACTTCCATTAGGACTTATAGTATACGCGTAGTTACTGAGCCAATTTGATATGTAATCAGGTGACTATATTTTGGGGTATAATCCCCTGAGTCGCTAATTCAGGGTGATCTGAAAGTTATTTTGTAAATAATGTTTTAAATAGATAGGGAGTTAGTTTGTTGTTTTAGTTAATTTTGTTTTTGTAGTTAGTTTTCGTTAATTTTTTGTAATATTTGACTTCATGAATATAGGAGTTTCCAACACTTATGTTAGCTTGACAACATTGATTTGCTACTATTGTATGTGCTAGTTTCAAATCGAAGGACATACAATTTAGTTTATCAACCTGAAAGAATGCTGTATGCTGTGTCCAGGGTTATAGCCAAGGAGAAGCAAGCGAGGCAGAACCGGTAACCCTGTAGTTAATTTTTTTCTTTTTGTAACTATTTAACCTCTACCAATCAACGACCAGAATTAGTTGACAAATCAACATTAAGAGCTCGTAATAACATAAGGATTCTAAACAGCTGTTGTAGTATTTACCAATGTCAGTCGTACTGGTGGATTGTACTTTTATCTTGGGTTTATATATTCTTTTCGGAATTTTGTGTGACAATGCCATTCGCTTGTATGAAAACATATAATCTTTTTTTATTCGATGTATTTACAGATTCTGCCAACACTTTTTGTTATTTGTTATCTAATATACTGAACATGTTTAATTTAATGTCTCGAAATGTATTCAAATTTTGAAGATTATAAAACAGCAGCACGTAGTAAATGGTTCATGAAGGCAAACCGCTTTATTTATAAAGTTATCGCATATCTTCAAGCAAGAAATTTTGTGATCTTGTTCTCTGTTGTTAACGTGTAATTTTTTGTTTCTGATATTCGCTCTACATTACATACTTTTACCACGAAATGGATTGAAAGATTCAAAACTCTTATAATACACTTTTTAACTTTAATTTTAGGTTATTTTCCCGATATTATAATTTAACTCTATATGATACGTTCCCCTTTTCAATTTCAATAATCCTGGACACAACTTTTTCATGCATTTTCAGGCAAAAAAATAAATTCGGTTCCAATGTAGTGGATGTAAGCTAGCACAAAAACAGCTCAAATTCCCCCGATGTATTTAACATCCGTTAAATCGTCTCGCGTTACCAAGCTTGTATGTATCTACGTATAGAAAATCGGCCAAGGCCCCACAGACACTCATGCTTATCATCCGGTTTGCTTGTTAAAGTTAAGTTAAAGATTAAAGTCTTCATGCAAACCGGAAGACGGATGAACCCCATAGAGATTCAGTTTTCTATTGAGTTATTCGTCAGTCTTCTAAAATTACACAAGTTCTTAAAGATTTAATTTTCTTTGCAACCATTTCTTTATTAGCTGTTGAGTCGACTTCTTGTAATTTTACAATTAAAATATCACAACCAGCATTTTTATCTCTTTGTTTGTCTGATCTTTACTCTTTATTTTCCACAAACGCTTAATGCCTCTATACAATTCTATAAATTCTATAAGAAACTCTCTTGACATCAATCGTATAAATAATTAAAATAATTACTGAAAACACTATAAAGTAATCCAAAATATCTCTCAGACACTCAGGCTTTTTATCAAGCAAGTAGGAAGACGAACAGAAAATCAAACGCCAGCTGACTTGCTTCATGCACAACAATTGAACAATTGACGGAACGCAACAACTAAAATGGACGTAATGGTAGCATACACGCTCCTACTTGCATGACGACTTAAATCTGAAAAAGCAAAACGGGCGATAAGCATGAGCGCCTATGGGGACCTTAAGTGCTAGAACACAAATTGCATCACAAATCTTATAGAAACCTCCTCCTAAAGCAATGGTCACTTAAGTAGCAATGTGTACAATTTCTTCTTTGATTGCGAGAAGATCTCTTGCTAAACGCTAACGTAGTTTACAATAAGCTGGAGTAAGTTTTGGACCAATCTCATATGTTTTGTTTCTGCAATCTTGTTGTTTGTGTTTCCTAAGACATTCCTCGTATTTCACGGACCTATTCTTGCCCTTGAACCGCACGAAGGTGATGATTAATGATGCTGACACAAGAAAAGGTCTAGGGACGGTGAATCACCCCTCAAACTGCTACGGGCGTCATATTCATTTATTGAGTTCGCTGGTTAAGTTCATTTTTGATTAAAGCAATTATTTTGCTGTTCAATATGCATAGAATCAATTTACAAAAAAACGAATAATTATCAAATTTAATTAGAAAAAGTAAGAATTTCAACCTTTCACATTTTTGTCATTTTTGATATAATCACTGCATAAATACGTTCCATTTGCTTACTTAGCTATGAATGTAACAGTAAGCACTTTTGGTAAAAGTGAAAGTACGTTAAAGCAATTTAAGTTGTTTTTCAACATTACGGATAAATGCTAGTTTACCCGACATACAACTATTGCATTCTAAAGAAATATTATGAAGATTTTCTGGTCATGAAAATTCTGTAAAATCGAAGTGAAAATGAAATTGGAGTTTAGACTACCATCAACTCAATCTTATTTGGCATTCCAGAAACGTGGTACCTCGGAGTGTGAGTGTTCTTATGTTTTTTAAACCGCTCTACCGATATCGCTTAAGTTTTGCAGATGGGTAAAGGGGGTCATTGACCCTTATAAGGAAGTTTTGAGCAACCAATAGGCATACAGCACATTCCTATTTTTATCACTCAAGTGGCAACAATGATGTAACCAATGTTTGAATCGGTTATTTCAGTATGTACAAAAATGCTTCTACAGAGGATTTTGGCAAAGGTCTTACATATTAATTCATGTTATAAATCAAAAAATATAGTTTGTCACCGCACATATTCCTACTAACTATACAACTATTAATTTTACGCAACAAATAAAATAAATTTTCGAGAAAGATGGGTCTAAACCTTTTAACATTAATTACAAAGAGAACAGCGAATTTATAAATTTCACTTATACTCGTATACAGATTTTCAAAACTTGAAGACACTAGCTAATATTGACTATGCAGTTACTATTTTTAATAAGTGAAGCAGATTCAAGAACTGTTTGGTTTATAAAATTTTTCAATTTTTCTGCATTGTTCCTGAATTCATAACTTTTAAAACGCATCGATTTTATTTTTTTGTTTTTTTTTTGTTAGGTTTGTGAAGGTGATAAATCAAATTTTAAAATCCGGTGGGAAGCCTGGTGATCCAGATTTTATATATTTAGGTATATGCAATGAAAGAATAACCTAAGTTTTTGTATAATAGGACGAAAAAATATATAATTTTGAAGCTTTAGTAATTTAATTGCATATTAAATAATTATCATTATTATACAGGGTGAGTTTTTTTCGGAAACTAGGGGAGATAGAGCAATGGTTAAATTGGGAAAGATTTGCAGTTTTACTGGCCCAATTTAATGATACTTTCGGATTTTTGTAAAAAGTCATGGCTTACCAGATATTTTGAAAAAACGAAATTCTGTCGAGTTAGTCAAATCCCTCTAGCTCCTTTGTTTTTGATTTTATATAAAAAGTGTAAATATCAAAATTGAAGGGAATTGTATCCTGAATATGATTGTCATGTCCTCGTTTGCGTGACAACTCTCGTTTTCGAGATATGACACAAATTTATCTTTTTTTGAATGGAAACCATAGTTGGCTATGATCTAAAAAAATCTGACATTTTTAGAGCTTTTCAACGATATATAACTCGATATAGTTATATATAAAAATAACGGAGTTATGAATGCTTTTCTCTCTCATTTTCACTTTAACGTAGTTAGCCATGAAATAGATTGCTTTATTAATTACTATTCCAAAAAACATTGAACGATTTTTTTATTGGGTATGTCAGATATAACGAAAAAACCAAATAAGTAGGTACTTACTAAAGACCTAAGAAATTAAAGTACATAATAATGGAGACAATTGCAAAATTGTTAAAATTGCACCTTTTTAAGATTGACATTACCGCTTTCCTCACAGACCGCCTATCAATTTCTTCAATTGGTTATAATACCGCCTCCCTTAGGTCACCAACTGTGTCATACTTTCTTTTGTATACTTTGTTTTTTAGCGCACCCCATAAATAGATGTCTATAACTGCCAAATCGGGAGACCGGGGTGGCCATTCGCGTGGGCCATTTCTTCCTATCCAAGAGTTTGGATAGATTTTATCTAAGTGTTGTCTTACTAATAACGAGTTATGAGCAGGTGCTCCATCATGTTGGAACCACTCAATTTCTAAAAGAGTTCTCAAATTCAAATTATGCAACATGTCTTGAAAAGTGTAGTAAATGATTCGTCATAGATAAAAGGCCCCAGAATAATAGACCCTATGATACCATACCAAACATTAAAACCAAATTTTATCTGGGGTCGTCTTTGTTCTACGTGGAAAGGGTTTTCTTAAGCCCAGATATGATCATTATGTCTATTGAACATACCGCAGTTAGTAAATCTAGTTTCATCTGATCATAACACCTTTAATGGAAACTGTGGAATGTCAAGGCACATGTCTCTAAACCATGTACAAAACAAAATACGTCGATGTTCGTCACCAGCATGCAAAGTTTGAAAAACTGAAAGTTTGTACGGGTGGAACTTGTGCGCTTTCAGTACTTTAACTACAGTTCGTTGAGATGTGCCAGCTTGTGCCGCAATCTCACGAGTTGATGTAGATGGATTTTGATTTACCACTGTCCAAACATTTATTTGTGCTGCTTCGTTACTTTAATCAAATTAATCACGTTCCTTTGGTGGTATAGTAAAAGATCCATATCTGCGTAAACTATCGTAAAGCCTCTGAAATGTACATACAGCAGGTTGACGAAAATTCAAATATCTATGAATGTATTCCTCAGCTGTACGAAGTGAATTTTTGTGGCATATGATATAACATTCCACCATATTCAGTTTCTCTTCGTTAGAATATTCCATTTTATCATGAAAACTTGTCAATATCGACTGTCAGTTCAGCACTACTATTAGAATTACTCTCAAATGAGGAAACGTCAAAGTGAAAACAATCTTTTTTATGGCTACCTATGTTAAAAGTGAAAATAAGAGAGAAAAGCATCCAGAACTCCGTTATTTTTATGAATAACTATATCGAGTTTATATCGTTGAAAAGCTCTAAATATGTCCGATATTTTGAGGTCATAGCCAACTATGGTTTCCATTCAAAAAAAGATAAGTTTGTGTCATATCTCGAAAACGAGAGTTGTCACGCAAACGAGGACATGACAATCATATTCAGGATACAATTCCCTTCAATTTTGATATTTACACTTTTTTTATAAAATCAAAAACAAAGGAGCTAGAGATATTTGACTAAATCGACAGAATTTCGTTTTTTCAAAATATCTAGTAAGCCATGACTTTTTACAAAAATCCGAAAGTGTCATTAAATTGGGCCAGTAAAACTGCAAATCTTTCCCAAATTAAGCATTGCTCTATCTCCGCTAGTTTCCGAGATCCCCATACTGATCATCAAAAAAAACTCACCCTGTATAATACAAGAGTCAGCTGAGTGGAACTCGGCAACATGGTACTTTAAGTAAGGTGGGAAAAAATAGGATTAAGATCATCCCTCAGCTGCAAAAGAAAGCGACAAAAGTGAAATGATCACTAAATTTTACGCCATATTTCATTCTGAGAGCAAATGACAGCATAGACATTATGCAGGAACATATTGCTATAATTGCTTCAATAGTATTCAGAATTTGACTCAAGTGCTTTCTTTTCATATCAGTACTTTTATTTCGATACATTTTAAGTATTTTAACTAATAATTTATTTCGTAAATCAAATCAAATTATATAAAAAATTGAAGTGTATGTCTGTGATTTCTAATTACTTCTTTTATCTAAAGTCACATGGTGATTCCCAATGTTTTAAATTCTCAGAACCTGTTTATGACATCTTCATATCTATGTGTCTGTCTGCCTATTATCTGGAAAAACTTCAAACTCGCTAGATTGATTTGTTGGAGTTATCACTAGCAACTAGTGTGCTTTGTAAGCAACATTACAGGCAAAATATAAAAACCTTCGAAATTGCTGTATGAAACATTAGATTGGTTGTTAAAAATTAAATATCTTGATGCGCCCCACGAAAAGCTTCCAGTTATTCAGAAAACACTAGAAGATGTTTTGTAGGAAATCAAATTCCCTACAAAAAGGGTCTCATTCATTTTTTTCTAAAGTTCACATTTATCAAGATAATCTCAATCAACTACCTAGTCGTTTATATTTCGGGAAAAACTCATTTTAGGCGTCGAATTGTCGATTGTATAAAATTGATGAGTATATTAAAGAGTGATTTAAATAGATTTTAAACAGCTATTGGTATGTGTTGGTTTTCTACAAATATTTGTAGTAAAAATATTGTTAAATCACTCAAACAACTTGTCTAAAACTGAAGGAATAATTCCTCTCGGGTTGCTAAGCAGTTTATCATAATGAAGCCTGGTATTTTTAACCATTGCGAATTTACATTATTAATGTGTCAAAAAAGATGCAAAAAAGTTATTTTAACCATTACTAAACTTCCTATATAGAGTGAGGAGGCATGGGTTGGAACAAATTCATTTCAAATTTAGATGTTGTTTTTTTGGAAAAACGCTCGGACACGTCGGTTTTTTTTTGGACTGCGGTTTTTGTGATGATAAACTTATTTATACAGGGTGGAACAGACTTAAATTGCGACCATCAACTCCATTTTTTCAAATAGAAATATTTGTTTTTTATTTTATTTTTGAATTCTGCATTGAATGTTAAGTATTTTTCATGTACACCAAATTTAACAGTCATTTAAAAAATTCTATTTCTTTTTAAAGTTAAGAAAACAACGGTAAAAATAAGGTGTTTGTTGGTTTGAACCTATTTATTTACGTCTGGTTTTTATGATTGTTGACGGTATTTCAGTCCAATGAATGGAAACCCTTTTTTTAATGCTGGAGTTTTTAACACTTGTTTATTTCCTTAGAAACTGTACTATAATTTTGTTTCAATTAAGTAGTTGTCAAGTGCAGTTGCAAAGTTTCAAAGTGGGTACTTCAATTGTGGGTCCTTTTTTTATTAAGGAAACACTAACTCGGAAAAGTATTTAGAACTATTACAAAATGACACCCATAATATTTGGTTCAGTAGCCTGAAGATTTAAAGAGTAGAATTTTGCAAAATAATGAATAGATGCTTTAAGTTAGATATTTTTTTCCGAAGAGCCAACATTTTGAATGGTGAAAACCCAAAAACTATACTACACAGGTTGCACAGGGGTCCTTTTTTTATGGAGCCTATTACAAAATGTAATACATTGTTTAACAGAACTTTACCAGAATGGTGAAAACATTATTCGCGAACAGTGCGAGATTATTTTGACAAAATTTTACCAAATAGCTGGATCGGAAGGAGAGGTAGTATCGAATGGCCAGCTAGGTCTCCAGATCTAAACCCGTTAGATTTTTATCTTTGGAGTTTCGTGAAATCCAAAGTCTACTTCAATAAGCCGGAAAATATCGAGGAATTATAGAATTGAATTAGGGCCGAAATACAACGAATCCTGCTACAAACGGTAAATGAAACGTTACGAGAATTTGAAAACCGTCTCAGGTATTGTCAGGCAGTTAATGGTCAACAATTTGAACATTTAATTAGATATGTTGATGATTTTTTTTCAATTTTGAAATAAATCATTTTTTTTAATAACTGTTAATTTTCGGTATAGGACACTGTACATGAAAAATACTTATAATTCAATGCAAAATTCAAAAATAAAATAAAAAATGAAGTTGATGGTCGCAATTTATTTCTGGCCCACCCTTTATAAATGAGTTTATCATCACAAAAACCGCAAACCAAAAAACCAACACCTGAATTTTAAATGAAATTGTTCCAACCCACGCGTACTCATTGTATGTATTATCTATGGTATAGTCAAAGGTGGGATTTTATGGTATAATTAACTTAAGTTGGAAGCGTTTAACTTCAATTCATGTCATGTGATCTACTAAGTTAACTTTATCATATCACTCCAATTTCACTTATCAGTTGATTCAAAGAAAATTTTTAATTTATCACGGAGAACAAACTTTTCACAACCTAATTCTATTAGTAAGCCATTTATAAAGATTAACAAAGCATTTTAAAAAATTAACCGAATTCAGAAAAGAACTAAAAAGTTTCAGATAATTAAACATAACACCACACAGTAAATACTTATATAGGTAGGTACTACTAAGCATCTATACACAAAAAATAATCGCACTTTCACAGATGTCAGATAGATATCACATAGTAATAAAAATATAGACAATAACCACATACGCATTGTATCTATATATAAATAGGCAAAGACAAATCGATTAGGTAACATTTTCTCCTTTGTCAGTCAACCGATTTTCTTCATTTTTGTTTTGTTTAGTAGCTACTGACGACCTTCCGTGCAAAATGCTAATATTAATTTATAATATTGGTTCATTCATTAAATAAAATATAATAAAAATTCATTATGACGTCCATAATGTCTACGAATTGAATGTGCCGCCGCCGCCAGACTCTAAACATTGAGTAATTATATATAGAGGGACCAATGCTGTTATATACTTACAGCATGTACTTCTGGAAGTGGCATGCAAGCGTTGTTATTGTTTAGCAGTAAAGTAGAGTGCAATTATAATTACTAAAATAATTATATAGGGAAACCCATTAGCGGTTGAATTTACAGGGTTCTTGGAATAGAAGGTGCAGTAGAATTACAGTTATACAGGGTGGTGCAAAAATATTATACAGAGATGCATATTCAGGGTGGCGAAAATGGAAAAACATTTCGTAACCCATTAGCAGTTGTATATATAGGGAAGATGAAATATAGGGTGAGAGGAATTATAGAGATACAGGATGATGATAAAAAATGTTAGAAAAAGAAATGATTTATAGAGTAGCTAACGGAGAATTCCATATATATGATGATTGAAATATAGGTCGGAGTAGAATTATAAATTATAGTTACAGAAGATAGTTCATAAACAAAAAGAGTAAATACGGTGGCTCATAGGCAGTGGTATATACAGAATGGTTTACCGGGTGGCTCAAAAATGTTAAAAAATATTATGCGTGGTCCATGAGCAGTTGCATATACAGGGTTGTGGAAATATATAATGAGATGGAAATATTATAATGAGGATTTTAATAAATGTTAGATAATTGAGTGCAATTATAGCTCTATACAGTGAGGTTAGAAAAAATAAATGTGTAGAGTAGCCCGTTAGCGGTTCAATTGTTGTCATATTAAATTTAGAATTACGAATTTGAACACAAATAAAGTCCTATGAATTATATTATTTGTCGAAAAGAGATGTAAGACCGACATTTAGGATTTTCGAGGAACCTATCACACACAGAGGTTCCGAATGTAGATCCGTTCCGTGTAATTGCTGTTCTCCCTAAAGTCCTAGGATAGAAAGTCACGATAAAATTTTCAGGTTATTAACCTGCCAGAGATATTGACACAAGTGGTCGACCACTGGGCGACATCTAGTACTAATAAATTACCTACGAGACTATTTAATATTTTTAAACCTATGTGAACTTAAATCCTCTGTTAATAAATTAGTTGATTTGTACTACTAATTTTTCAAACTTAAATTATTTTCAGATTTCAAAACAGATATTTCTATTACAAGGTGTTTCTAAAATAGGCTCCAAAATTTCAGCTGTGTATGGAACTAATCAAAATAAGTCAAAAGCATCTGTTAACATGTTCTTAGGGCACATGTTAACTACATTATCTACATAAGTAGTTTCTGAGTGGTGTTATAGTTTGTTCAATTATTTTAAAATTTTCAGTTTTGTTTGAAACGTGACATTTTTTTAAATTTTAATTTCAACTTTTTTGGTCTATTTTGACGTCGGGTTTTTTTTGGTATAACGTTAATCTGACGATTTGCATAGAAATGTTTTAAATTCCTAATGAAAAGTGTCACTAACTCTTGGACTATTACGTTAGAATTTAAGTATATATGTCAGACACTTCGTTGATATTTGTAACATATTTTGTTTTACAGCGATTTTCCGAAATATTACATATTACATGTCACAGAATATGCGGCACTACCTGGGTTCTTCCCTAATCGAAAACAATTTTAAAAATTATCAAAATCGAGATTCTGCAGAAATCGACCAAACCACCAAAGACAATGCAGGTGTGTCTTCCAAATTCTTCGAAATTCTTTTGTCAAATTTGAAATTACACCAACGCTGATGTAAACTCTATTAAAGAAAAAAATAATGATTGAAATCGGTTGAAATGAGATTCAAAAGGAGTAAAATTTCGACAGTCAGAAGCGTTTTTCCTAACAACAGTTTATGACGTATGCAATCAAGCGCCGTTGGCTAGAGTATCAACTTGATCAGGTTTATCGGGTACCTTAAAAAGAAACTGAACAAGTATCACTAGATTAATTACTCATGAGCTACCAGTGATAAATATATGTGCTAATGAGCGCACGGGTCTTACAGTAAGGCCATTTCTTGCCCATTCCGTATCGGCCGTGATAATACGAATCAAAATTAATTCGATTAGAGAAAGCGTAGAAAGGTTATGTAACAAATTAAGCTAATTAGCATAAAGAACTGCCAGATGGCAGTCTGATGGACTAACAAGTGTAGTTAGAATCAGAAAGAAGTAAATAAAATCCATAATGTATAAGACTTAGGGTAAGCACTACGTTGTACGTATCCGTAACCGTAAGCTTTCTACGGATTCGTTTACTATCGAAGATAAACCGACATACGAAAAGCTGTGATACCTTTTACGTATTCCGAATCCTTTTATGGACTGAACCATAGAACAAGTAAAGGAGTTTCTTTTTACACTCTACTCATACTGACTCTGGATAGTTGTAGCGAATTTTTTTGATGGGGATGGATTCATTAGGTTATGTTACAATATTTTTTTTATAAAAAATAAAATGGTTAGTTAATTCGTTAAATGTATAAATTTCGGGAAAGGGTTTGGACCCCTAGTCCCCTCCCTCGGCTAACTCGGTCAGGGAAATTAAGAAATTATTTTTTTTAAATTTCTTTTTCATTTTGTGTAATACCATTGAAAACGGGGTCTGATTTAGACCTTGAAACATTTGGACTTTGAAATATACAGACTTTCAGTTTATGTGGTGTTGTTTCCAAAGAACTCAGAAAAAATAAAAACCAGAGATGCCACAATTATCATTCACAAAAAACAACCATAGCTACACTAATTAATATATGTTGTCATAACCACAAGATAATTTGGGTTTAAAGTTCATTAACACACGTTCAAACTCCAAAACATCTACGTTATTGATTTTAATCAATGTTGAATTATTAATAAATTTTTCATATCGAATCTTGATTGGGTAACTACTAAATACATTTATTGTATCATTTTCATCCCATAAATTACCTAGAAATGTGCTATTGCTGATTTTTCGTATTTTCCATAAGCTGACAAAAACAAAGGATCTGTGTTTTCCTAAGTAGGTAAGCGAAACTTTGTCTGCAGACATGCTTTCCATTCGGAACTAAATTCGGCGGGCCCGTGCCGAATGTAGTTCCTCTGTTATATCTAAATAATTAGAGATTGTTAGTTAATGGGAAAACAGTAGAGAAATTGTCTGGATCAAGAAGTCAAACGAAGAGTACTAAAAAAGTGAAGAAAATCAATTTGAAAATCTTATGTTATTTTATGTAAAAATCTTTGGATGCACGCCCATGGTAACTGAATCCTAGGAAGAGGTCCGCTTTGATCTTCGGCTGTGTGTGTGAAGCCAAGTTTATTGGTGAGAAGTCTTTGCTTGTTGTGCAGGAGCACCCGGCCTTAGTATCTATCAATTGCCTCATTATAATTTATTATAAAATGAAGAAGCCGCATTTATATTGATCAAGGACAATAAAGAACATTAGGAGGCATAACTTTTCGTATATTGCTTATCTCTACGGAAGGCAGAGGTAAGGCTCAAATTCGACGGTAATTAGTAATTATACATGTATTCAAATGGGGAATTGAAAGTGGTCTGCACTATGCAGTTGTCCAACGTACGTTGCTGATTATGTTTCCTCGGTTCGATCCCCTAAATCTTTTGTAGTTGATCATAAATGATACCATAAACAGAGACGTATAACTTATTTAAAATATTTTACTGAAAACAGCATACTATTTCTAAATAATTGGAGATTGTTAGGGGAAATAGAGTAGAAAATAGATGCAATGGTTTGGATTAAGAAGTCATACAAAGAATACTTGAAATGTGAAACACATACATTTATTTAATGTCAAATTGTGATTACGATATTTGTCATTGCAAATCCTTTTAATTTTTTAATTTCTTGTTCCATTTGTGTTAATATACCATTAAAAACGAGGTCTGATTTAGACCTCGAAACGTTTTGACTTTTGAAATATACAGACTTCCAAGTTTATGTGGTGTTATTCCCAAAGAACTCTGAAAAAATAAAAACCAGAGATGCCACAATTATCATTCAGAAAACCAAAACATTTGAATTCATATACTTCTTTATTCGGTAACACCTTTGAATGTATGCCTATAACAACTTAATGATTGGAAGCGGTCGGCTTTGATTTCTGTCTCTGTTCGTGCAGAGATGTTTATTATTGAACTTTGTGCCTGTCTTAAATACAATACAATCAAAATTCCAAACTTTTCAGTTTGTTTAACTCGAATACTAGTGCCAGTTTTAATATTGAATGAAGCAACTTGTCTGACATGTCAAACGATGGGCTCAGATCCTGGTCACATGTGTTGGCACGGTCATACCGTCAGGTCTATCTTCAAAGCTCGAGTGCACACATAGCAGTGTCAGCCACTATATCTCGCCTCTCGGCAGTATTAACCCGCGTTTGATGCTCGTATGTACGAGTCTATGAGCGGACCTGCGACTACATTGGACAAGGACGTTATTCTAGTCGCAGGCGTGGATGAAGGTTGGATTTTCTTAGGATTTTAGACTGGTGCATGCCGCCAGGAACAGAACCCTCCGTCCGACATCTCAAACAGTCATCTTCTAGCTGCTCATCCTACAAGGACATGAACGCATGTTTTGCTATTGCCCGTGCGAGGCCAATACCAGACGCTTTGGCCCATTTTTAGGAGCAATAGGCGAGAGGTCGGCAAAGGGCTCTTGTCTCAAATACTATGTTATGCTCCATAGAGGGAAATAATCTCAGGCGGTAGTCCCATTGTTACCCGCAAGAGGGATCTTCAGCTCAATCCCGAAGAAATGTGGGTTCGATGACTACTGGTGTTAAGGCTTAACAAATCAACTTCATTCCCTTTCACTCAATCCCACAGGAAAGTGCTCCGGGCAAACTACTTGTGTAAAGTTTTGACAAGTCACACTCTAGGACCGGGACCTTCTCCTTCGCTAGTTACTAACAGGCTCCAGGTTGTCACCAGTAATATGGGTAGCCACCGGGATGTGGATTCGAGTACCACTATGTATTTGACCAGCCGTACATCAGGGGCAAAGTACCTATATTACCGACACAGAAATACCTTTGATGTTTACAAAACATTTACAGACAACAACGACAAAAATAACGAGAAAAAATATGTGTAAAATTACGAAAAACGCAGTTCTAAGAATTCTCCTACGCGCGAGTAAGACTCCTCAAATCATATTTAAATGAAATTCGAGGAATTATTTAGTTCAAGACATATGTTTCTAATTAAGCTCAGAACACTATGCTATAAAATCAATTCATTTTACTAGTTAATCTACATTCTTAGGTTCTTGTAGCCTTTTAGAATACTCACAGCTTAACTCATTCCCAAGTGTAACATCATTAGGTGACATTTTCGACCATCAACTTTCCTTGTTGTTACTGAGCTGCATTTATTTTCGAATAAATCTAACTAAATGGTTTATTTATCTTTCACACTTGTTATTCTGCTGGTAACTCCTATCCGAGTTCCTCAGTGCTAAAGAACATTAAATTGTTTTTTTTTTGTTAATATTTTGTTAATTGTTAAATTGTTAAATAAGTCACACTTTGCTAAAGTTCTGTATAATTTCTGCTACATTCGAAAAGAGTTGAATTTCCTAAATAGTTATGGTGAGATTTGCCAACTTCATTGGCGAATTGTTTACACATGGAATGCGTATATTTAACAATTAGTTATAGATTCGTTATGTCAACATGATATAAAAAGAATTCCGCAAACCTGAAACAGTGTATGAATTTGATTCTACTAACCTCATTTATAAAGGTATCGAATATTTATTAAGTAATCGGAAAACAGGTTTCCAAGCAATATGTACTCACTGACAAAGAAATCGCTACACCCAGAAGGATATTTAAATTTAATATTGTTTTGGTAAAACATCGATGCTATAGTAAGGAATAAATGAGTAAAACTGCATGAATGTTTTTTTCATGTAAACCTTTTTTTTATCAATTAATATTGTAGTCGTTTTTGCATTTTTAAAATTTACCAAAAAAACAAACTGTTTGATGGGATCCAAAATCGATGTTTAGTAATGTTAAAATGCCTAGATTACATGTACGCCGAATGTATCGGCAGCTGTGAATTTGAAAGAGGTCGAATTATTGGTTTACAGGAGGGGGATTATTCATTTCGAGAAATCGCTAACCACACGAGCAGAAATCCAACTCCTGTTATGAGATGTTGTCAAGCGTGGTTTGATAATACCCAATTTCGGAGAAGAGTAGGCCCCGGATGTCGAAGAAACACAAATAAAGTTCAGGACCGACGTTTTGCTTTTCATGTAACACAATTCTATATTCAATCAAGTTTTGAATATTTACATTGTATCTATCCAATAGTATGTATGCGGGTTTATTTTCTTTGCAAGCGTTTTGATTGGATTATTTTCTTCATTTTCTACCAATGTATGTAATGTATTAAAGTGATTAACTAAAAGCAGATTTATAAATATATTTGTAAAATACGGAAAGGGCAATTTTACTGATCAGAAAGTTTATGCGGCAATTTAAATTCTTCTTTTTATCATTACAAACATATGAAGAGTGTTTTGATCAGCTATCGCTATCACGTCGCCAAATATCAAAGGAAAAAGATATACCTACGTATGCGAAATCCAGTCTACAGCGCGGTACCTATAGCTAGATCGATAACTTGATCAATTGGATCGAATACTGATAAATCATGCAGGTTTATTCCACAATTAAATAACGTTTCGAATCGTTATACTCCGTTTGAAAACTCTAAAATGAACAAGATATTTAAAAAAACATATTAATTTAATAAAATATACTGTTGGAGCTAACAGATATTAATTACATTAAAAATAATAAAATCTAAAATTAAAAAGTTAAAGAAGTCACCAATGTATATTGAATACAAAATTTAATGTCTAGACTGCTTTAAGTTGCACCGTTTATCATAAATAAAGTTCTATATTTCGATTTTCGTTTATTTTTACTGATTATTAATTTTGCGTTTGTTTTTTTTGTTAATTTATTTTTTGACATAATTCTTAAAAAATGAAATAATTAATAAATAATCGGGATAACCGGTATTTGCTAATGGAAACTCGTCACCCAGCATGTAAATATATTTTTATTTTTTTGTACGTGTGTTCCACTTATTTTTTTTTTTCAGATTATTTCAAACGTTTATATTTATGTTGTTAATTTTAGTTGTTTCAGTCATAAATTATCTTCTACAAACTATTTTTTTTTGTTCTGTATTTATGGGTATATAGAGAGACAATTTGAACGTCATCTCACAATGTGAAAAAATCGATAGATACAGGATATTTGGACTTTTGGACACATTTTGGCACATTGACTTTTTAGAACATGAACAAATTATGATCGTATTCAAATTCGACAAATATTTTATATTTTCCACTGAAATAATATGGGATTCTTGCACTTTTTAGACTTTTTAGACAAAAAGGGTCTCTTATGGTTTTTCGACAAATTTATCCCCTTCAAAGTTAAATTTGTGTTCATGGAAATTTAAACTTTGAACAACTGTTGAAAAGATGAATTTATCAGAAAAAACATAATGGTCATAGAGCGTCAATTTTCTTACCAAAATATGAATTGATTGTTATTGCATTTGTACATATTATTGAGAAAAAAATCTAAATTACAAAATTTGCTTGTTATTTAAATGGGAAATATATTATGTATATATGAAAAATAAGTACTTATTTTGACTTGATAATTTACTATGTAGCAGAAACCCAAATTAAAGGGGCCAATGAAAAAAAAAACAACAGCTTAGGAAATACCGGACACGCTGATAAAATCTATAAACATATATATGATTTTACAACTAGTTAGCACACAGTTTAAAACAACTTACCAACCAAATACAAAAGGCACTGCTTACCTGAAACCATAATATATGTTTAAACAAATATATGAATTAGAAAATGCATCTAGACTTCAAACAAAGAAATACAGTCAACTGAAACCTTAATATTGCGATATTATCTGTATAAAAGAAAGTATATGATCTTCCACAGCACGTAATGTTTCTATATACGTAATATGAAAGCCCTTGTTAGATACTGTATATTTCATGTGGTGTTTTATTTGTCTGTAGTTATTATCATGAACATATTGCAATATAGTCCGTGGGTTCAATTTAAAATTATAAAACTAATATTCACTTTCACTTTTCTAGAACTTTATTTACATTAAAACAGCTGATTCAAATATGACAATAACAATTCGATATACGCTCGTCGTCACTGTTTAACTGAACTCTCCATCTTGGCTGCTTCCTTTATAAGCCAGCATAGAAAATTCTCGTAAAATCAATCATCACTCCTTCCGCTGCCGAGTCTTTTCGAGAACCGTTTTTTTTTATCTCCAAGCGTTTGTTGTCGTACTGAAATGAAACAGGGCCGGCTTTGGGTAAATTTCGTAACAATATCTTTTTATATATAATTTACAATTCAGTTATGCCCAACATAATTAATAATTTAATTTCACTTTCCTTATTATGAAACATGATGCTTGAATTTATTCCAAGAAGAAAAGGCTTTTTAATTTGGATTTAGGAGAAAATGCGACTAAGTCACAATTGAAGAAATGTATTTCTAAAAAAAAATTAAGAAGAAAATGTTCACTTTTATGTTTTTTTGGGCAATAACACCACAATAGAAATAAAATTACGTATATTGCAGGAATACCAAACGTTTCAAAGTCTATTCTGACTTCGTTGTCAATGGCTTTATATTTATTGATGTAGATTGCAAAATGAAATAAATAAATCAAATTTTCATTTTGCAATCTACATCAATAAATATAAAGCCATTGACAGCGAAGTCAGAATAGACTTTGAAACGTTTGGTATTCCTGCAATATACGTCGTTTTATTTCTATTGTGGTGTTATTGCCCAAAAAACATAAAAGTAATCAAGAATATGCCACAAACAACGTTTAGAAGACAACAAGAAAATGTTGTTAATTAACCGACTTCCAAAAAGGAGGAGGTTATCAATTCGTCGTCACGTTTTTTTTTATGTATGCTCAGTGATTATTCAAAAACAATTTGGGCAAATTCGATAATTTAAAAGACACGGTATTAAGGAATATTACAGAAAGGTATCATATAATTTTCTATAACGTGAGATTTACGGTTTTCCACAAAATCACAAAAAACAGTAATCAATGGACTACATTTAAGTGAATTTCAATAAAACTATACTGTTTTCTCTAATACGGCTCAATATTTTAAATTGTATTCTACAGAAAACTGTTCCAACTTGATTCCGTATAATTACCTATAACGTAAAACATACCGTTTTTCGTAAAATCGTAAAAATATTTGCAAAAACAAGTTAAACATCAATGTAAATGTCAAACTTTCATCATAATCATCTAGCTTAAATGTCAAGATATGCCATGAAAGTATATCGTACAGGGTACCGGTTTTCATTGCAGTCGAGTGAAATGGCACAAAATATTCGATTAGTATATCGAAAGGAATTTTTTTAGGTGAGAGATGTTTTCTACATGGTATACGGTGAAAGAAAGGTGTGTGCGTTAGACGAGTGGGTTCAAAAATTTTACAAATAAATGTGATATTGGGTGGACATAAGCAGTGCTATATAAAAACCTTAAAAATATTGTTAAATAAGCATAAGCATTAAGGATATTCGAGCTATAGGGCGGAGGGTTCAAAAATGTTAGAAGCAGTTGCATATACAAGTTGATTGAAATATAAGGTGGAGTGGAATTATAGTTATACAGGGTGGTTAAAAAATATATAGTGTGGAAACTATGTAGTTGCTTATACTTGGCATATTGGGCGAAGTAAAATTATAGTTATACAGGGTGATTTAAATAATAGAAAACTAGATACAGTCAATAGGGTGGAGAGGATTAATACTTATACAGGGCGGTTGCAACATCGTATAGAGTTGAATTATAGTTGTACAGGGTGATTCAGGAAATGATTAACAAATAATTTATATTGGGTGACGAATACACAGAAACATATACAGGGTGGTGGTAATATAGGATGAATTAGAATTACACTTATAGAAAGTGGGCCAAATAAAAAAAAACAAATAAAATAGTTAAAAAACATGTGGATAATTTAAAAAAATATAAATGAGAGAGGGAGAGATCAGAATATGCTAAAATAATCACTAGATTTGTACCTTAAATCAGATAAAAAAAGTTATTGATTGCACACGATTTCTAAACGGTTTTTATTTTAAGCCAGTTGAAGTCGGTTCGTTTGTAAATATAAATTATTAATTTTACAGTTTTTACTTAACATGGAATTGCTTATTGATCTTGCAATTAATTAGGTCTCATCCCTACTTCCACATTTGTTAGCTATTATGAGTTATGATGATTCACTAGTACTAATTTATGTAATTTACATACATTCCAAGACACCTATATCTAAAAGTACTCATAACATCATAACACAAAAACAGTTCAAGTAATTTACGTAAAGTTAAGACCAAACTATTCACAGTCGTTGTTGTCCCGCCATTCATTAAATTATTCAGAAACGGCCTGGATTTGTTCATAACTCCTTGAAATATTCGATTTATTATAATTTGAATTAAGAGAACCGCAAAATACTACCCCAAGACCCAAAAAGATCACAAAGGTTTAAAATTGAGTTCTTCATTGTGCCAAGTGAAGGATATTTTCTTGTTAATTTGGGAAAACGATTCACTAAGACTGATTTTACCGTTAAAAATTTAAATTATTTTATAAAGACTTTAAGGCAGTTAAACATTTCTCTAGGTTTTGTTTCATTACTAAGGTGCATTTGCGGTACAAACAGGGCTGAAAGCATTCTTTCTCGTAATATATCTTTCCGTTTAAGATTGTCAGACCATCTAATTTTACAGGTACTATAATTCGCAAAGCATCTTTTATACCTCTTAATCGCAAATTAGTAGCAAATAAAAACATCATCTGTAAATTATTGTCTCTACGGATAAAAATTAAATACAATATGCCAAAAATGTCTCTAGAATTGGGAACTAATTATGTGTAACATTCTTTTTACTAAAGAAAATACAGCTCACCACTAAATTTATTATGTTATTTCACAAATGATAATAATCGCAAAAATGTTGACTAGTTAGGTTTTAATTAGTTTATATCATTGCTTAAAGATAATGTGAGAAAATCGGGCCACATGGAAAATTTTCACTTCACAAGGCTTCAATAAATTATGCTTGGTGTCATAAATATTATAGTTTTTGAGCTGTGATGTGTATTTGTGAAAATGTTAAATGTTAAAAGTTAAAAGAGACCTTTTTTCAACAATAGAGAATAATTAGATTGGACCCCATTGAATGTATAAAAAATGGTAATTAACATATGTCAAAAATGAATAGTAAACTTAAAAAATGTGTTATTATAAAAACAACCGACTTCAAAAAATAACTAAAAATATTAAACTATTTAATAAAAACAACACCACTCAATAACGGCTTATGAAGGAAGGTGTCTACTAAATACTTGTCCAAAAACGACCTTCAAGAATTAATGGCTCTTTCACAGTTGTTAGGTAGCTACTAGTATGCACAAAGTATAATACGTACACTAACAGGTGTCCTACCTACCCAGTTGGTGCGAATCATTTTTTAATCCTGTATTGTTTACATATCACTAATTTATCAAACTACTAGGTTTCAGATTTCAAAACAAGTTTGTTAGATGATAGTTGCATAAAAATTTCAACAATATAATATAAAGATGATAACCAGTACAAAAGTCCTTAGTTCTTTTTTGACGTCATTTAATTTTATTCACTATCAATAACTAGATTCTGACATATATGATATTTAATATTAGTATTTAGGAATAACAGTAATATGACATTTCTCTTATGTTTACGATTTGTTTTATTAATTCTCCAAAATGTCTGAAAACAGTATTTTTACGTTATAAGATGGTATGAGTCCTCCTCGCATTTTTCTTTATAAGGATGCAGCCAAATCGGAAAAGCCTTTTGGAGAAATCGATCAAAATAATGCAGGTATCTCTTCACTATGAAATTGCAACCCTTTACAGGAAGACGTTGGTTCCAAAATTTAAATGGGACAAAAAAAAGAATCAATATAACTGGGTCACAAACAGTGAAAAAAAATACATACAAAAAACAAAAACGAAAATCTCCTCACTGAAATGAGCTGGAGGGTCATCATGTTGACATATGATTCCTACTGTTATTAGTAGAACATTTACAGTGTCGAAAATGCATTTCATAGAATACTGTTGCACATAGAAAGCTGAAGTTTGGAACATAGATTTATTTCTTGGAGTAAGCATCAGCTAGGAACTCTATGAGAGAGGAGGAATAGAGTGAACCTGGTATGAAAGTTCCTGTTTGTTGTATGTTTGCTACTCAATCACACAAAATAGATGAACGAATTTTGATAAAGTTGGCATACAAAATATTTATAACCTGGATTAATGTATTGGATAACTAGGTAAAAGACATAGTTTAGGCAATGTAATGTATGTAAAAATACAGAGAAAAAAAGAAATTAAAACGGTAGATTCAGAACAAAGTTTCATGATTTTCATTAGGGTATTAAGAGTATAAGTATATTATTAATATAGTTTATATGCTTATTTTATTTTTATATAATTTCCGATTTTGTTAGGATTTATTAGTTTTAGCTTTTAATTTTAAGAATATTAATTAGCATTTATTTCCCATTCCTACGCACAGGCAACTAGATTGCCTCTGTAGCTGTAGTACATTATAATTATAATATTATTTAGGATTCCGTATATACAATAAACGGATACCCTTATAATATCACTTCGGATTTCTCAGTCTTTCACATTACTACAATTTGGTATCAGTGTGTAGTTTGGTAATCCGATTAGTAGTACATATCTTAAATTAGGAAATGTTGATTTTAGGGGTACTTCTGTATCATGTAATTTATCAAATACATCTTCTAATATATCAAATCAAAGGGATCATTATGACGAATAAAAACATATTTTTTCATATCTTTAAAACAAATTATTTAAAAGATATTAACAAAAATATAAAATACCCATTCCCTCACTTACCTCCGAAATTATAAGACATAAAAATTTAAAAAAAAATTAGAGATATAAGGCCTCACCTGAGCCTTACTGGAAAAATTAGAAGAAACACTCGTTATTAATTTTGAGGAGCATATTAGAAAATTAAATGGGAAAGATAAAATGAAAATTATTTCTAACGCATCATGTAATATGTCAAATCAAAGGGCTCATTATGACGAATACAAATATTTTTTTTCTTCATATTTGGAAAATAAATTAATTAAAGCATATTAAAAAAAACAATAATTCCCCTCTTTATTTCCGAAACTATAAAAACTAAAATTTTGGAAAAAAATAGGCGTATATGGCATCATCTGAACTTTATAGGAAAAATTCGGAAAAATCCCTAATATTCATTTTGAGCGGCAAATTACAGAAATAAAACGCATATGCACTACATCAAATGAAAGGGCTTATTATGTGGAATGCAAATGTATCTTTTCATATTTTTAAAATAAATTGTTTAAAAGATATTAACAAAAATATTTAAAAAATACTGATTCCCCCTCTATATTTCCGAAACTATAAGAACTAAAATATTGAAAAAAATTATGCGTACATGGCAACATCTGAACATTACAGGAACAATCAGGAGAAATCCATAATATTACTTTTTGAGGGGGGGGGCAAATTACAGAATTAAACGGGAAAAAATTAAAAACGCATCATGCAATACATCAAATGAAAGGGCTCAATTATAAGGAATACAAATATATTTTTTTCATATGTTTAAAATTAATTGTTTGCCAGACATTAACAAAAATATAATTCTTATTTTCCGAAACCATACCACCTAAAATTTGAAATTAATCAGGGGTTCAGGGCCTCACTTGAACGTTGTAAAAAAAATTAGTAGAAAACCCCAATATTAAAATTGGGGGGCAAATTATAGAATTAAATGGAAAATAATATACTTTTTTTTCAAACGCATCATGTAATATATCGATTAAAAGGACTCATTATGGAAAATAAAAATATATTCTATTCATATTTTTAAAATTATTTGTTTAACAGTTATTAACGAAAATATTAAACATGGACTTATTTCCCCCTTTATCTCAGAAACTACAGGAACTAAATCTTTGAAAAATATATTTCACTGGTTCTTTTTAAATAATTTGTCTAAAAGATTTAATCATTTATTATTTAATACTTGACCCATTTTCCCCTTTATCTTACAATCTACTGAACCTAAAATCCAGACAATATAGTATATAGAACTTCACTGAAAGTAATTTAAAAGGATTAGCTTAAAAGAAATTAGGTTCATATCAGGAAATTCACTCATTCCCGGCTTGTTTGAAATTGGAATATTAGAAAAATATATACTTTGATTCACCTACAAATCTTAAAGGTGGTAAGGAATCCTTAATATGTGAGTCCAACTCGTACTTGGCCAAATTCTTTATATTAGCATATTACTGGTTTACAAATAAATAAATGTTCCATTTTAAGTGGTAGTGTATTTCCTATATTTCATTTCTAACTTATATGTCTGTAAACGTCAACTAATAAAAATCCAGAAAACGTACCAGATTTCGTAAAGACTTCTGGGTAGGCTTGGGTCGTTCGTGAATGAGTCGTTCAAAACGAACGACTCCTCTACATGTACCACGAATGAGCGGCACAGTTTAGTCAAACAGCTCGTTCAGTTCGCCATTAAAAGAGTCATTCAGCTCGAGCGAGTCAAGAGTCATAGGATGTGCTGAACATTCAACGTTCAATCTTTCGGCCGGCACAGTCACCTCGGCTCGGAGCAGTGGAGAGTAAAGAGCCGTCTGCTTGATGAGATGAAGGGTATTATTTTAAAATTCAGTGGGAAGGTTTTATTTTCAAGGAATCTATGAATAGGTATTTAAAATTTTTATTATCACAGGCACTAAGGCAGAGGGTTGTTATTGTTTTGCAATGTTTTTGTTATATAAATTTCTATTTGGGTTATAAGTAAGCATAATAATTTTATTTGTTTTGAGAGTTTAGAACGTTTACATTAGAGTTTTTTTTTATTTTTGTTACCAAAATATAAAATTTTTGTATTTACGTAAGTTAATGATCTGCAAAGTTAGAGACATTATATAAATCCGCCTAAGGCTAAACGGCTGTGTTTTAGGAGATAGTTCAAATGAACGACTCATTGTGAACGACTCGTTTTGGTGAGCTGAACGAAATGAGCCGGCTCACTAAAAAGAGTCATAAAACCCAACACTACTTCTGGGTGATCTCACACGCCCGGAAGGACCCGTTGAGGAAATGAATGATTATGCAGGCCAACTACGGTAAAACTTGATTGCTGCCATGTTAACCATAAATACCAGGAAGAAATCCAGGTCTGACTTATAAACAAACTCCAGTGAGTCTGGTTGTACCATCCCCAAAGAACGAAGGGCAGAAGTTATCATCCTCATGGGGTGGGCCCTACGACATTATCTCGAGAATTAATGATATTATCTATCGCAAATGACCAGCCCAAGGACAATACTTGAATGGTTTGGCACCTTATCCTAGTAAAAATTTATCTAATCGGGACGATCAGAACTGAAGAAGGGGCAGTGTCACGA
This sequence comes from Octodonta nipae, assembly GCA_034190945.1. Taxonomy (NCBI): domain Eukaryota; kingdom Metazoa; phylum Arthropoda; class Insecta; order Coleoptera; family Chrysomelidae; genus Octodonta; species Octodonta nipae. The sequence continues at coordinate 59,549,144 of CM067223.1, forward strand.
GATGATATGATTGCTTCCAAGGAAAGACCTTGTGTTCTTTTGTCTACAATTTTTATAAAACGACATCCTGTGGCAGTAACTGACGTTTGAGAAAATTCCTGATAGTTGTAGTACTTGATACAAAACATACGAGAACTTACAGAAGTTTTCACAACTACTAACCTATATACTACTAGGCAGAGTTTTGGCACAGATTTGTTAGTTTAGTTAGTTTGAAACTGAAGTTAGAATTTATAAGTAGTATTGTGAATTATTGAATTGAAATACTCATTACTAAAAACAAGATAGTTATTGTAAAACTTGCATTTTTTAAAAGTAGGACGAAAAAGTCTTAAAATATCTCGAATCGTTGCAACAGGTTGGAGTTAGAGGACAGGCCCCATGAGGTAAAATTTTTGTATACTGTCGGTAGTTAACTATACTGTCGGAATCATGAAATCAAAGGCACTGAGAAAATTTCAGAGTAATAATAATAGCATTTAGTCTATACAAAATATCAAAATTTCATGCAATGTATAATAATTATCTGTGTGAGTCATCTTAGAAAGTTATTGAATATATTATGAAATAAAAGTTTTAAAATTGACCTTTTGTGGTTTTTTCTTTTCCATTTTCATTTCTATAACATTTAGCTTATAAGTTTCTTAATAAAAATTAGAATAAATTTTACAAACAGATTACATGCACTTTTGGAAAATGATAAGATTTTAAATTTAATACTTGGTGCATAAGATTTACTGCAATTTTATCGAAACCCAGGGATATGGAATGTTTTTTTTGTAGTTATTCTTCTAGTGAAGGTTTCTTATACTTCAGTTGTTTCTCATTTCACAAATAAAAATAAAAATTCTGTGAGCAAATTTGAGTTACGTGGCAAGTTTTTAATATATTCTAATTCTGTGAAATGGAAAAGAAATATTTTATGAAGACCTTTAATTTCCGCTTTCGAAACATGTAATTAAATAATTTGGTCAAGTGCGAGTTGGACTCGCATACCAAGGGTTCCGTACCACCTTCAAGATTCTAATATTTCAGTTTCAAACAAGCAGGGAATGTGTTCATTTTCCACAAATAGAATTTTTATTTTATTTATTTCAGGATTCACTTGATTTTTATAAGAATACATATGTTGCCTTCTAAACATTGTTTGTGGCATATTCTTGATTACTTTTATGTTTTTTTTTTGGGCAATTATTATAAATATTTATTTATTATTATATTTATTATAAATATAAAGCCATTGACAACGAAGTCAGAATAGACTTTGAAACGTTTGGTTTTCCTTCAATATACGTCGTTTTATTTCGATTGTGGTGTTATTGCCCAAAAAAACATAAAATAATACATATGTATTTAGTTTTCTAATGTGGCCCCCAAAAATTAACATTAGAGTTTTATTTTACTAATTAACTTTCAGGGAAGCCTTTTATAATCTACTGACTGAATTTTGAGGCTCTATAGATTGGATGATAAAGGGCAAAATAGGTCAAGTTTTAAATTATAAATTATTAAATCAGTTATTCAAATTATTTAAAAATACAAATAAAACATATTTTTGAAAATTTAAATAGTGTAGTTTCTAAAATGGGAATTAAGTCGATGTTTAATATTTTTGCTAATATCTTTTAAACAAATGATTTAAAAATATGATATATTTGTAATTCACATAATGAGCCTTTTATTTGATATATTACATGATGCGTTTGAAAATTGAATTTTTATTTTCCATTTTATTGTATAATTTGTCCCTACAATTACTATGGGGGTTTTCTAATAATTTTTCTTATAAATTTGTGAGCCCCAGTAAACCAAATTATTTTCAAAATTTTAGGTAGTATGGTTTCGGAAATAAAGCGAGAAATGAGCATTTTTTTATATCTTTATGTTATATTGTAAACAATTAATTTTAAAAATATGAACAATATATATTTGTATTCTTCATAATGAGCCCCTTCATTTGATATATTGCATGATGCGATTTTTTATTTTCAGTTTCATTCTATAATTTGGCCCCCAATTTTAATATTAGGGATTTCTTCGTATTTTTCCTGTAAACAAAAAAAATTTGGTCTTATAGTTTGGGGAATAAAGGGGGAATGGGTATTTTTTTAAATATTTTTTTTAATATATTTTAAAATACTCATTTAAAAAAAAATTAAAAATAAATTTGTATTGGTCATAATGAGCCCTGTGATTTGATATATTACATGATCCGTTAGAAACTAGTTTAATTTTTTATTTTCCATTTAATTCTATAATTTGCTCCCCAAAATAAATATTAGGAGTTTATCCTTATTTTTCCAGTAAAGTTCAAAATTTTACAGCTTATGGTTTCGGTGATAAGGGGGGGATGGGTAATTTTTTTATATTTTTGTTAATATTTTTTAATTAATTTATTTTTAAAAATATGAAAAAAATATATTTGTTTTCGTCATAATGAGCCTTTGTTTTGATATATAACATGATGCGTTAGAAACAATTTTAATTTTATATTTTCCATTTCATTCTGTAATTTGGCCCCAAAATTAAAAGTAGATGTTTCTTCTTATTTTTCCAGTAAACTTCAGGTCAGACTTTATAACTCTATTTTTTTCAAAACTTTACGTTTTATAGTTTCGGAGATTAAGGGGGGGGAAGGGTAAATTTTGGTATATTTTCGTTAGTATCTTTTAAACTATGTTTTTAATATGAAAAAAATATATTTGTGTTTCTCAGAATGGCACCTTTCATTTTATGTATTACATGATGCGTTTGAAAAATTTTTAATTTTTAAATTTTCATTTAATTCTATAATTTGCCCCCCAAAATTAATATTAATGGTTTCTCCTTATTTTTCCTGTAAACTTTGGGCAACATCCTATATTTCCTATTTTTTTCAAAATTTTGGGCTCAGTAGTTTCGGATATCAGGGGGGGAATGGTCGATTTTTGTAGTTTTCCCCCCAGAAGTACCCCCAAAATCAAAATTTCTTCTTTTACGATATGTACTCCTGATCACCTCACCAAACTATACCATGATACCAAATTTCAACCTCTTCCGTCCAGTAGTTTAGGAGAAAATTGGTGTGATGTGACAGAGACAGAAATTTGGAGTGATATTATAAGGGTATCCGTATATTGTATATACGGAACCCTAAAAATGTTAAAAACTGTCCCAGAATATTAAAGTTGTTTATAGGGGTCATAACTGTAAAATCAACAAAACGCTTTAAAATATTTTGAAAAAAAAAACAGTTAGACAGTTGTCAGAATAAAGGTTCCTGACTTTATACACACATATGCATTATTGAAGATTGTCAGTTGCTGCAATTTTTAGATTTTTTTAACGTAAATAACTAATTACTTCTCTGTAGTGCACTGATACCAATTCTTGAGAAAATCTATTAGTTTTCAAAACTCCTATTAACTTTGTAGAAAATTTTATTGCAACCAACTTTTGTTTTGATATTTTTCTGTAGCCATTAGCAACGAAGTTAAATAGGAATGGCAACAGATCTAATACTCATTTTGCAAAAAAAATCGCTTGTTGATCTTTGATCTAATTCGTTCGAAGGAGTTGACAATAACATGATGAAGTTTGAGCTGATCGCACAGAACAGAGGTACTGCACGATGGACAACCTAGTCAAATAGTAATCTTTTAAGGGTTAAAGCACTAAAAATAAAAAAATAATGTAGTATGTTCATCTAAAAAACATCAACTTAGTAACATTTTACTTTTGAAACTGATACCACTTGAACAACATTTACGAAATATGTTTGTTATTACTGAAATTCCAACACTAAATTACTAGGAACTGCTCACAATGAGAAATCGTTCAAAATGAGATCATTGTTATCAAACTTCTGGTTTAACAAGTTAAAGTCGAATCGATAAAACCTCCCATACCAATTCAATATAATTTGTTTATAAACAATCAATCAATCTTACTTAGTAATCAGTTATTATCGCAATCAATATTGTTTTTGTTTGGGTAATGGATATTAGCCACACCTTCGTTTTACAGGTGTAAATATTTTCACGTCATTAGTTTGGATTAATGTGAAAAACAGGAAATTATGTACTGAATATGCTATACTATCTTTGGAGTGTCAGAATTTCGTAAAAAAACAAATGTTTAGTTTTCTAACACCCGACCTATTTAATTAATAATTACGCCTTCTTCTATATACAAGGTGTCGCATTTTAAGTTGTATATATCAATACATCGAAAATCGAATATTTGTGGCTTATGGAAAAAAATTAATTTGAAGGGTGTATGTAATATGTACATGGTATTTTCAAAATAGGGTTCCAAAATTCTGCTATGTATAGAACTCATTAAAATAAGCCAAAAAGTCCCTGTTAACATATGCTCTAAAAAATACCCTTAAAAGAGCTCAAACAATACATTTTTTTTTCTGTTATTGACAAAACGGTCGAAAAAAATATAAGAAAATGTATGGGTATTACATAACTTTTTACGTTAAATAACATGTGCTACTTCGTTTTTAGATATGCAAATCATAAGCCTCCTATTTAGGTTGGTCGGTCCATATTTTTTTTATTTCAATTTTTTTACAATTTTCTCTACAGATTTATAAAATTTAGATTTGATAAATTTATGTAACAAATAGTATCATTGTCTAAATCACGTAAACTCAATTTGAGAATTACTTTGCTCTTTAAGTTATTAGGCCAAAAATTACAAAAATTTGTTACCATGGCAAATAAAACAATGAAGTTGTCACAACGAATAACAATTTAAGCTATTGATAAACTGTCAACTGACCTTTGCAGTGTTTAATTTGTAAAAGGGTGATTGGAAAATTTAAGAATGCATTATTGCAATTCATAAAATGGAGCGAGGCGTCTGTATGCGACAGCATACCGGATTAGAACAGTTCCTTCTCGACAGAGGATCCATCAACGTTTAAGAGAAAATAGTTCGTTCCAACCAAGAGTAAATGATCGTGGCAGGGACAGATTTGTAAAAACACCGGTGATGGAAGAAAATGTATAGAGCAGGATAAGATGTGTTGCACATATGCATAACATAAGTTTTTCCGTAATATGGCGAATTCTTTGCGAACAACTACTTCATCTTTTTCATATTCAGCGTGTTCAAGTTTAAATTCGAATGACTACGAACCACGTGGGCAGTTCTGCCAATGGTTTTTGAGAAAATCGAGGCGGAATACGAATTTTGCATCTGTTATTTTGTTAACGGCAAGCTTCAGTAAAGATGGTTATGTCAATTTGCATAACCCTCAGGCTCAAGCCTAATCGACTGAATGGTGAGGATTGTTAGAATTTGTAGTTAACGACTTGCCAGGACTTTTGCAAGATATCCCTTTAATTGGCCACCAAAGCATCTGGTTTAAGCAGGAAGGGGTGCCACCTCATTACCTATATAATGTAAGACAACACTTAAATGAGTTGTATAGAGAAAAATGGATAGGGCGAGGAGTTCCTGTTGCTGGGACTCCACGTTCGCCTGATTTTAACCTCCTTCACTATTTTTTGTGGCGTCATCTTAAGGCAAAGGTTTATAAAATTCCGATTGAAACCTTTCAGCAACTACTGGAGGAAATTGAAACCGCATGCATGGCAAACCCCTAGAATTTTCCAAAAAGTTCGCAAATCATTGAAGCGTCGAGCTAGATTATGCATCGAAATACGAGGTGGTCACTTATTACTCATTTTAATGCCATTATTTTCTATGTCACATTTAGCTGTTGTTTGAATCAATAATTAGTTCTTTAATTAGTAAGTGTAATTCTCAATTTTAATAGTCTTAGTTTATGTATTATTTATTGTATGTAAGTAAGTTATGTAAGACTTATACCTTTTTTTATTTTCAACCGTTTTGTCAATAACAGAAAAAAAAACAGTTTTGTTTGAGTACTTTTAAGAACATATAACTTCCTAAGGGGGCGTGTTAGGGCAATCGGAAAATCCAAATAATCATAAATTTACACTTCCGTTTACATCAGCGAATATGTATTGGCAGGTGATAAATCTAAAACGATGAATCGAGCGTGCTTGAAGATTGACTTTGACATTGAACTGGCAAACTATAAGTGACATGCAAATGGCATTTCTCGCCTCAAAAAGATAAAAGAGCATAGAAAAACACCGTATGTGGTAGTGTCACACAAGCTGGTTGCCAAAAGTTGGGATTTTTTGCTGACATTTTATCCTGGTTGTTCGTCATCCGACAGCTGGTGAAATCGGCCATCAACCAATTCGTGGAAGGGACATTATTCCGATAAATTCTGGGAATTCGAAATGTTTGCCTCTCAACAGGCGGACCGCTGCCGTTACTGGGAATTCTCTTAAAGCTTCCAGAACATGAAAGAGTTTCCCGATGGTACCAGACAATTCCAAGATAAATATATACATAAGAACTGCTGGCGATACGAGGCATTCAGTTTTCGTCGCTCGTATTTTACAGTTAAGATAAAATGTAAATAGTAGTTTCTGTGAATATAAATTTGTGAAAAAGTAGTGGAAATAAATTAGAGTGAGTTGGAATTTGTTTTTAAATAAATCCAAGAATTGAAAAGAACCCTTGTGTGAAAATAAAAACATTACAGTGGTGACAGGTGTGCGGTGTAATTGTGGAACTTTAGAAATGAAAAATAAATAGACGGACAATAAAACAGTGAATTTGGACTAGTTGAAAGTGACGGACTTAAAAAAAGAACTTGAGGAAAGGGATTTAGAAATTAGTGGGAAGAAAAGTGAATTAATACAACGACTACGAGATGCTTATTTGTTTGAAGTTTCTGGTAATGGAGATATGAGTATGCTATTAAAAAAAATGGAAGAAAATTTAGAAAGTAAGCTCCAAACATTACAAGAAAATTCTAAAACCCTAGAAGATAAATTACTAGAAAATTCTAAGTGCTTAGAAGATAAGCTACAAATGTTACAAGAAAACTCTAAAACCATAGAAGACAAACTAGCAGAAAATTCTAAAACCCTAGAAGATAAATTACTAGAAAATTTTAAAAACTTGAAAGAGGCGTTAGAAGATAAATTAGCAGAAAATTGTTAATCCCTAGAAGAAAATTTGAAAAGCATGGTACAGAAAAATTCAGAAATTCTGGAAGAGCAAATATTAGAAACTGAGGCTCAGATGGAGGCGCTAAAGCAAACAATAGTCCAAGAGTCAGTCAAAAATGAAACGCGGATAGAAGAGCTAAGACAGATAATGGAGGGCAAGATTAGCAAAATAAAAGAACGAGTAGTCACAATACAAAGGGGAGAAACACAATCAAAAACCGAAGACAGAAACAGTCCAGAAGTGGTGGATTCGAAAATTGGCCTCGACGGGACAAAACACAAAATGAAACCCCCCAATTTGATGAAAAATCTTCATGGGCTAATTACAGGCGCCAATTCGAGGCTGCAGCGAAGTTAAACGGATGGTCGGCAGAGGAGAAGGCAATAGCACTAACCCTCGCCTTAAGAGGGGATGCTACAGATATTTTGCAAACCTTGAATGCCTCTGAGCAAGAAGACTACGAACAACTGGTCAAACATTTAGAACTGCGGTATGGACAAACCCATTTGGAGCACGTTTATCACTCCCAACTGAAAAATCGCCACCAAAAATCGAATGAATCCCTTCAAGAGTTTGAAGCTGATATTGCCCGTCTGGTTCGCCTTGCCTATCAGCCACACCGGAAAATGTGATAGAAAAGTTAGCAGTGCAAGCATTTTTGGAAGGACTTCGGGATCAAGAAGCCAGACAAGCATTGATACTAGCTCGACCGACTCAATTAGTGGATGCACTGACTCGAGTTCTGGAATTTGAGGCTGCGAAAAATACCTGTAGAGGTCATAGAAAGAGAATCAGAGGATGGCGGAAATGTTGAAGTCGCTGTAAGGAAGATAGTAGAGGAAGTCCTTACAAAACAAAGACTAATGAGATGTCGGAAGTGTCGTAAGGTAGGCCATATCCAGAGTCGTTGCAAGGAGAGGAACGGAATACCGACTTCGTACCGTCAGAACATCGCGTTGGAACGAGCTATAAGAAGCCCTGATAATTGTAAACATGGTCACCGAACCGAAGGCAAAAGAGCTGCTCTCTGTAGAACTACCGCCGTAGATGACCATTGACAATTTGAGGAGATCCGAAAAGACCAGAGACTAGATCCAGATTTGAAAGAGGTTATCCGGTGGAAGGAAGAAGACCGCAAAAGTCGTACTGGGCTCAGTGGAACTCTCTCATCCTGGAGAATGGACTTCTAAAGCGCGTCCTTGAAACCTCAGAGGAAGGCAAGGACAGAAAGCAGATTGTAGTCCCTAAAAATAGGAGACCAGAGGTTTTGCGAGAACTACATGACGGTACAACCGGAGGACATCTGGGAGTGACCAAAACCTTGGGGAAGTTGCGAGAACGCTACTATTGGGTAAACTGCCAAGTGGATGTCAAGGACTGGTGCCGGAAATGTACTGTTTGGGCAGCAAGTAATGGGCCTCAGAAGCGTCCAAAAGCTCGCATGAAGCAATATAACGTTGGCAGTCCATTCGAAAGAATAGCCATTGATGTTGCCGGTCCATTTTCTGAATCCGACTCTGGAAATAAATACATTGTGGTAGTGATGGACTATTTTAGTAAATGGGCCGAAGCGTATGCCTTGCCGAATCAAGAAGCCTTGACCGTTGCTGATGTCCTTGCCAAGGAATGGATCAGTCGTTTTGGTGTTCCCTTGAAGTTGCACTCAGACCAAGGTAGAAATTTCGAGTATACTCTTTTCCAAGATGTCTGCAAACTTGTGAAGATCAATAAAACACGGACGACAGCATTACACCCTCAATTAGATAGGATGGTAGAACGGATGAATAGAACCATTAACCGCCATTTGTCAAAGGTAGTCTCTGACCACCAAAGAGCCTGGGACCAGTATCTGCACTTGTTTCTAATGGCATATCGTTCGTCTGTGCACGAGTCTACGGGTCAGACCCCGGCCAGTATTATTATGAGACGAGAGTTACGACTACCATGCGACTTGAAGTTTGGATGTCCCCCAGGAGAAGAGGCTGCAGGTGAAGACTATGTCAGCCAGTTACGTCGAAAGATGGACGACATACACCAACGAGTCCGGTCAAATATCGAGAATGCCAGTGCCCGAATGAAGGAAGCCTACGACATCAAAGCCGAGAGCGGAGAATTCCAAGTTGATCATCTTGTTTGGTTGTATAATCCGCAACGTCGTCGTGGATATTCGCCCAGCTACAGAGATCTTGGGAGGTACCATACCAAATCGTGAAGAAAATCAACGATGTTGTCTGCAGAATAAGGAAGCTGCCTCGAGGAAAGCCAAAGGTGGTACATTTCAACAGGTTAGCCCCTTATGCCGGAAGTCCTGACGGCGAAGTTGACCAAGCCCAAGTCCGCTGCATCCAACCACCCGATGATGAGATGACCTTCGAACAGTTTATGGCACTGTACTCTAATAGGCAGAAAGTGCAGCACGACGTCACCACAGAGGAACCCCGAGACATGTTTGAGGTGCCCATAGAATATGCCCTGGCTCATTGTGTGGCTCGAGATCTCCGGATGTCCAGAGAAATAGCCAACGTGTTTGCCAAAAAGTACAGCCAGTTCCAGAAGCTACGGGAGCAAGATCCAGTGGTAGGGAAGGACCTTCATCTCGAAGATAAACAACCAGTGGGTACCAGAGACATTTTTTATTTGGTAACGAAAACATTCTCGCAGGACAAGACTCTGGTAGAATTGAGGAATGTGATGATGGAGAAGAATCTGATGAAATTGGCGGTCCCAAAGATAGCCTGCGGGTTGGATGGACTGAATTGGAGGGTGGTGAGAAGTATGATGGAAACAATCTTTCGATTCAGTGGCGTCGACATCCTGGTATGTTGTCTCAATACTCGCAGCCCAGATTCGAAGACCGTTGTTTGTTACTTCCACCAAACTTCCCGTTGTCGAAATGGAGAGTCCTGCAAATATCGTCACACCAGGAAGGATTCTGGGACATTCCGGGACGAAATGGTCTTAAGGAGGGGGAAATGTTACGAGAATTCATCTGACAGCTGGTGCAATCGGCCATCAACCAATGCGTGGAAGGGACATTATTTCGATAAATTCTGGGAATCCGAAATGCTTGTCTCTTAATAGGCGGACCACTGCCGTTACTGGGAATTCCCTCAAAGCTTCCAGAACATGAAAGAGTTTCCCGATGGTTCGTGGACGTACCAGACAATTCCAAGGTAAATATATACATAAGAAGAGCTGGCGATAGGAGGCATTCAGTTTTCGTCGGTCGTATTGTACAGTTAAGATAAAATGTAAATAGTAGTTTCTGTGAATATAAATTTGTGTAAAAGTAGTGGAAATAAATTAGAGTGAGTTGGACTTTGTTTTTAAATAAATCCAAGAACTGAACAAAACCCTTGTGTGAAAATAAAAACATTACAGTACTGATAGATGGTGGCGTTTCTTCGCACCATTACCGAAGATGTGTGACACTATAAAAGGTCTGAAATATAAAAAAAATTAAAAAATTATCGACTTCAAATTCGAACTAAAAAATTTAGAATAATCAACAAAACAGAATACTGTACCACAAGCTCTTATGTAGGTAGAAACAGATACCTATACAGAAAATAACCACAAGTGAAAATGTTTATGTTCAACATGGAAATAACACCACAATAAGATTAAATTCCAAAATAATGTATTTTTAGAAGCTGTTCTAGCCATATAATATACGGGATGTGAAAATTACCAAACGATTTTTTTTAAGATAAATACGTTAAATACTTCCATTTGTCTAATCATCTAGTCAGACAGGGCCGTCCAACATACGGCCCCGGGCCCACCATGCGGCCCGTGGAAGTTCTTCATCCAGTTTGCGATCTAGTTCAAACTTTAGACATCAACAGGCCTATAGCCCAAATAGTTTAAAAATTTAAAGTATGTCGTACATCCGTTATTCGCTTATCTATCAACAAATGTCCTTATTTGGCAGCACGGATACTTTTAAAAACCCACGTTCAACATTTTTGCTTTTGTACATATTAATTGCCATTTATCTAATATATACTTGAAGTCGAGGCCCAACAAACCTAGCCAAGTACTATTCTCAACCAACCAATTCTAGCTTGGTATCGAGTTCAGAAGTAGACTAGATACGTAGGTAATTAATTTGAAATTATTAGTAGAAATATTGAGTTGGTTTTTTAAATATTTTATTTTCTTTTTATGCTGTATAGACCATACATCGGGGCTGCTTCTTTTGAACAAAAACATTCTAAGACTGATGATGGAAATTTAAGATGAATGTCATACTGCACTCAGTAAGTGTGTGTGATTGATTACGCGATCATCTTCTTGATTGTGAACCGATTACTTACGAGTATATTGATTCGTCTTCCTCTCGCGGAAGGTCTGTGTGATCTCAATCATAGACGAAATTTTACTGTGTATTTTACACCCGAATTTACTAAATGTTTATTAGTCTATCCTAAATTTTAAATAAAGTAGGTAATAATCTTAACTAAACTTTATAGTAATAAATAATACACAAATACTCAATTTATTGTGTATTTGTATAATGTAATCATATCTAATGCGGTTTAGATAACTTCAAGTATATATATAGGCACATTTTTAAAGTCGATTCTTATTGTTAAAATATATAACTTATTCCAAATGACGAATGAGATGAGAATATCCCGACCAAGTGCCAAGTTACAATTTTAAAAATAGCAACAGCTTATATCACGCCTAATGGCTGTTAGTACTGTTTCAATGAAGAATAGATTGTGTTGCTATTTAATATAATTTTTAAGAAACCTCAAAAACGAAGATGGTTTTTAATTCGACTAAATGGTTGTTTTTTTTACTGAATAAGCAATAGGGTGGTTTTTACTTTTGAAAGCAAACTTTTATAGCATGGCTACAGGCTTAAGTACCTGTAGCAGTATATTGGGTGTAAGTATTCAGGAATATGGTGGTAGTATATTTGCAAGCGGCGTTACCCAATGTTTATGTTTAGACATCCCAACATGAGATTTCGGCACGATTTAAATTAAACTGAGGGGTTCGGTTCATGTTTAAACATTTTTAATTATATTCATAAACACGTGTTTATTTTATTTAGCTACGATGACAGAACCGGAGGTGTTACAATGTCAAGGGCAACCAATATAAGACGAGTTCATTTTAACTATCATATTGCTAAAGAGTTCGTGGGTTCACATCACTAAATTTATTCCACAATATGTATTTGTTTGCTGACCTAATTCACAATAAATTCTACTATAGAATAGGCTGAGTGTCCCCGGTATTCATTTTATTTGTCACCAGATCAGTCCGTCCTCTTTTTATGTTCCCTACGTCGAAGATATCCTGGTAGTTTTTAAAGAGGTCCCTCATTTTTGCCTTCTGGATTGGTTTTAAATTCCTGGAAGAATTTGTTATGAGTCTCTTCAGTTCCTCAAATAGTGGTATTGCTGTATATTGTGTACTTCTGACTACGGGGGAAACAGATCAACAGTGCCCCAAATTTGTTCCTTTCTTTAACGCAATCAAGTAATGATTCATTACTCTTACTGGCACAATTTCCATTGCACGAAACAGAGTCTTCCCCAAAGTAACTCGTCTGCTTACATTTCCGTCGTTAAGTTCGTGATCAAACATCATTACTGTTCCAGCTTTAGCCTTCTTTTCTAGATAAGCATCTACAACGATTTCAGCTCTTTCCGTAACAGTCATCCTCTGTTAAGATTGTTCAAAACATTATGTAAAAGCCTCTTTCAAGTTTCAAGAATTCTCTAGCAATTTGTCATCTGGGGTTTTAAAATTTTCTAGTAATTTGTCTTCTATGGTTTTAGAATTTTCTAGCAATTTATCTTGCAATGTTTCTTTTAAATTTTCTCTCGCTTTTTTTAATAGCATACTCATGTCTCCATTACCAGAAACTTCGAACAAATAAGTATCGAGATTTTTACCTTCATTTATTAGGGCATCTCGTACTTTTTGGTATTGAAAAACTTCTATGAAAAAGATTTTTAAATATAATTTTTTGTAAGTTAGATCACTTATCCTGTCTTTTGAAAAGAACATGCATCCCGATTTTGTAAGAACTGTGTCACATAAACCTGCCTAAATGCTTGTAAAGCAATAACTCCTACCAAAGAGAATATTTTTGTGCATTTCGTTTTTTACGTATTTATAATTAATTTTTTATTGATATTATATTAATAAACCTATTTTGTGGAATTTAGTTGTTAATAGAACGTAACAATGTTAATTAGTTATACAACTACTAAATGTGGTTGATGCTCGGGTCTGAATGTATTTTAGCGGTCAGTTGAAAAAAATAACGATACTGTGGTTCCCTAGTAAGGTAAAGTTATAATAAACAGCAATACAAAATGACTCATAATTCTATGTAAAACGAATAATTTAAAATGGTATTGTTCAACATTGTTATGCCCAAAAGTACTTATCGGTATTTAGTCGGAAGTCTATCATTATCATCCCATTAGTAGGCAAATGACACAAGAAAAAAAAAACGCATGGTGCAAGGTCTTCTGAAGGATTGTCATTTGAAAACAAACATTATCTCTCAAAACCATAAATTTTAACTTTGTACATTTTGAAAATAAGAAAATTATATGTACGTCGATACAATAAATTTGAACGACATTGACAAAGACACGATATTTCTGTATATTTCCAAACGTTTCGGAGTCTAGGTCAGACTCCGTTGTCAATGGCAAAGAAACTATGAAAAAAAGGCACAATTCTAAAATGTGAAATAATAACAAATAAATATATTTTTATAAAAACAAAAACCGACTTCAAAAAAATTAACTAAAAAGCATGAAATAATTTTTTGCTACAACAATTTAATACTTTTTCTGAAGTCGTTGCCAAGCTAAAGTGAAAATATTTTGGCAAGTACATTTATAAGTTGTACTTCTCAACTTCGCTGTTCAAATTGCCACCGCCTTCAGAAAAAGTGTTTAATTGTTGTAGCAAAAAATTATTTCATGCTTTTTAGGTAATTTTTGTGAAGTCGGTTTTTGTTTTTTTTTAATGTATTTATTTTACATTTTTTAGTGATGCAGTGGCTTAATTGGATGCAGTTTTAGAATCTAATTAACTTTTTCGATATTGCCTAAAATAACATATTTTACTTTTAATGATGATTTATTAGCTTGACCAACCTCGTTTACTGTTGAATAAGTATAACTTGTTTTGTAAATATGTAAATGTATTAAGAAAATTTTGTATATGATGATGATGATCTGAGTATCATCATTCTTTAGGACTGTTAATTATACTGACATTCTCCTCTGCGCGGAATTTTATAATAAATCGTTATACAGTTTTAATTGATATAGCATAATAGGTAGTAGTTTTCAATTCTAATTAACTTTGTCTGATAACAATTTGAGTTATTATATTTAACTTAAACAAAAATTATATTGTTTACCAAACCTAGAAAACAATTTGGGAAAGTGACATGAAGATCTATTATAGAATTTTTTGTGATGTGGCGTAATTAGATGCATTTTACAATTATTATTTCCCATTTTTGATAAGAATGTATAAATTATAAAAAGCAAAGGTATTTTATTTTTAAGCAAAATTTATATTTACTGACAAACCTTGGATTTAGTTGAAAAAGTGACATGTAATGATTACAGTATACGTTTCCGACCATGTAAATGTTTTTACGAATAATAACTTTATCTCTAAATAATATTCATAAGAACGTCTATGAAGACATACAGTATATAGAAACCAACTGAAAATCAACCTGTCCAAGTAAAATAAAAGTCGTATTCAGTGATAGGATAAAGCTAGAAAATGAAGTATAGGTTCTGGAATGAACCAACTAAGCTTGCCCGTCCAATAGGTACGCTTTGGCCCCTGCTTACAGATTTATAATCCGAAAGCAAATTTGTTTTAATCAACACACCGTATTTCACAAACCGACCAATACTGTCAAAATGTTGTAGAGCTTAAAAATCTTGCGAAAGCTTAAGCAGTAATTTAGAGAATGATGGAAAACTACAACATAAATTCTTCTACTGTTACGTGAGATAGGAGCAAATTAATTAGACAAAAGACCTAAATCCCATTTTTGTTTTCTTTGTTACCCCTTACCAGAACTATTAGTTAGCGCTATTATGCCCTACTAAACATTTATCATATCCCCTGTTTTGTATACAATCAACCGTTGGCTAAACTTAGATTTAAACTTAACTACTTCGAGTATTATTTAACAACTGAATAATCCATATTTGGATTTAACAGCTTCGCTATGTTATTAAAAAGTTTAGCACATTTTTAAACTTCTGCAATGTTTCAATAAGAAATATATTTATTTTTAATTCGTATGAAATCTTAGATACAGAACAGCTATTAATAAAAAATAAATAAATAAAAAGTAAACCCAGTATAT
Organism: Octodonta nipae; assembly: GCA_034190945.1. Lineage (NCBI taxonomy): Eukaryota > Metazoa > Arthropoda > Insecta > Coleoptera > Chrysomelidae > Octodonta > Octodonta nipae. The sequence continues at coordinate 59,564,580 of CM067223.1, forward strand.
GAATATTTTACTTTTATTACATTCTAGTTTAAACCTGTGACTTCGCTGGCCTTATATTGATTTTGTCAATTAATCCTAGTTATTGGAGGATAAAGGTAGAGGTTATCTATACAGTGATGGGCGGCACATTCAGTTGTTTGGCATTGACAGTATGCACGTAAATAATGAATTTTTATTATATTTTATTTAATGAATGAACCAATATTATAAATTAAGATTAGCATTCTGCACTGAAGATCGTCAGTAGCTACTAAACAAAACAAAAATGAAGAAAATCGGTTGAGAAACAGAGGAGAAAATGGTACCTAATCTTTTGTCTTTGCCTATTTATATACAGTGATGGGCAAATGTGTGGAACCAAGTAAATATCTCTGGAATTATTAGAGATATCAAAATGAAATTTGGAACGTTGATACTGCAGTAGATTGCCTATTTGTTTCCAAATTTTTTTTTATAATTTTGAACTTCCTGTTTTACCGGAAGTAATTTTAGTTTCTGATGAAATATTTTATTGCGAATACAAAAATATCGGGTTTGATATTGTTTACTTCAATACCTACCGAGATATTAACAGAAAAGTAATTAAGGAAAGGAAAAATCTAATATCCATTAAAGAAATACATAATCATAATTATTAACTAAATCTAAGTGCTTTTCAAAACATTGAAACTTAACTAAACTTAATGTATTAGATGTTCAAACTGAGCACCGTTTACTTCTTGGCAATAAGCAAGTCGGTATTTAAATTCTCTAGTTAATATTAACTATTACTTCTGGTGTAATTCTCTGGATGTCTTGAGTTGTCCTTGCAGCTAATTCTTGTAAATTATTTGGTCTATCAACATAAACCTTAGACTTATATATATATATATATATATATATATTATGATAATTAAAAATTTCATAAACAAAAAGAGAAAATATGGTGGGTCATAGGCAGTGGCATATACAGAATGGTTTACCCGGTGGTTCAAAAATGTTTAAAAATATTATGCATGGTCCATGTGCAGTTGCATATACAGGGTGGTGGAAATATATAATGAGATGGAAGTATTATAATGAGGATAATGTTAGAGAATTGAGTGCAATTATAGCTATACAGGGAGGTTAGAAAAAATAAATATGTAGTGTAGCCCATTAGCGGTTGAATTGTTGTCATATTAAATTAAGAATTACGAATTTGAACACAAATAAAGTCCTATGAATTCTTTCTGAAAAAAACTTAAATTTCGTTACTTATTTGTAGAAGCGAGATGTAAGACCGACATCTAGGATTTTCGAGGAAACTATCACACAGAGGTTCCGAATCTGGATCCGTTCCGTGTAATTGCTGTTCTCCGTTAAGTGTTAGGATAGAATGTCACGATAAAATTTTCAGGTTACTTAACCTGCCAGAGATATTGACACAATTGGTCGAATTTCGACCACTGGGCGGCAGCTAGTACCGTTAAAACAATAACGACAGAGTTACTGAAGAACCTCGGACTGAAGATCCTACTAAAATTCTTCTTAGCCAATTAACGTCTACTTTATTTCAGGATGCTGCTATATACTATGTATTTTAGTAAAAATGATGTTTTTAATGTGATATCACTGTATAATACCAAATTATTTACGACAATTTTGTCGATTTCCTTAACGGCGTAAGCGGACAGAGCTGAATTAGCAGAATCTAATTATTTTAAGATAGATTTTTAGGGTACGATTTTTCGATATAAACTCTGCTCTCCTTATTTTCCCCCTTCAACAAGTAGTTTTAAAAATAAATGCATATCTTTATCATTTGCCATCACAGATATTTCTGCAAAATTTCAACGATATCAGACGTTGCCATCAAAAGTTTTATATGAAATGAAGTTGGTTCAGCCTCACGCCCGCCCCAACAAGTTAAAATTTTAATTTTGTAAAAATAAAAATAATGTCTACGATTTTTCAATTCCTTAACTAACAAATTTTAGCTCTATATTATCTTACTAGTTTGAAAATATATCAATATTTTAATGGTCAATTGTAAAGAACAATTCTGCAATGTTTGAAGTAAATCGGACGATGAAATAACGTCACGTTCACATTTATAATATTACAGATGACAAAATTTCTAATTAATATATTTGTGTACACATTAAATCACAAAATTACTTATATGTTGTGAAATATCTTCTCGCTTCAAATACCAGCATTAATTGTTTTATTTCAACAATCTTGATATGTAATGTTTCTATATGCTTGTAAACCAAATTAGTCAGTATTAGTTCCGTATTTTCGGCTCTGTGATTACCTTTAGAGTCGTTTACAACATCGTTTAGCGATGTCCACATGAGTCTAACTCTTTGTCATTTAGATTTAACTGCGGAAAAAGGGAAGCTTTTTATTGTGAAGCCTTCTGCTTGGAATGCAATAAATTTCGCTTGTCAGCAAATCTTCATAGCAGTAGCCTTCTTTCTCATTTGAGTTGTTTTGTTTGTGCCGCCAAAAAAAGTATTATTATAATAATAGAGCAACGAATAGTAAAATATCACGTAAACTTGAGAAAATCGCTACTGAAACTTATAATTTATTGAAAGAACTTTTTAGTAATTAATGTCTAACTCTCCATCGCCCGCAAAAATTGTCATAATTTCTACAATTTTGCATTATTTTTGCCATATATACAGGAATACTACTATGAACCGTTCTACTGTGCACATGTATAGTGGAATCGGGCGATGTTAGGAAAAATCTAACGACGCGAATGACGGCGTGGGATAATTTTTTTGAAAGTTTGATAGATTTTCTTTTTGTATTTTGGTGTTTTGTTTGACTCCAATTTAAGTACAGTGTTAAGCATGGATTCAAAAACTGAAAAACAGTTCCCGAAATGGTTTGAGAGCGTCGAAGCTGATGACGAAGCATTTGATACCGATGGTGACGGGCCTTCGGAGCATAATGAATATCAGACCGGCACAGGAGATGAAACGGATTATATTTTATCAAATTTGTTATCCTATCTCGCAGGTATTCCTATATTTTATGGAAAATGCCTTGGCACAAACAAAAACCGCTTGAATTTAAAGGCTAGGTAATAAGTCGAAATATACATAATTATGTGCTACCTACAGAATTTATCAACATACGCCGTGAAGTACTAACAAGTCAAATTAAGTAAAGGAGAAGGAAAAGGATGTATTAAAGGTTTTTGTCGAAATATATTTTAGACCACTGAATAGTTCAATATTAAATGAATTTAAAAAGAAAACAATAGCGCATTGCTTGCTGTTTTATAAACATTAACTAATTAGTAATCCATCAGGTAGACATACTAAATAGTGGATAACAACCCATAAATGTACTAAGAAATATGTGACTGACTACCATTCGATAACACGTGACTCAGCAAATACAAATGAAAACATTAAAGATAAATATTTGACAGGAATTTTCTGTTGGTCATAATTAAATATGACACAATGCAGGTTGTTATTTACACAATAAAAATGAATTTGAAACTGTATTTTTTCTGTGGTTTGTGCTATTCTTTATACGGATTATAGAACTATTTACGTTCCCATAGTTAAATAATCTTAATGGTACATATGATTAATACTTTCCTCATTCTCAAAGGTAAAAACTTTTTAAAAAACATTATGTAAACCTGTGCATTTTGTTATGAATAGAATCAAAATAAAAAAAAATTACTACAAACAACGTACTCACCTTTAATAAGAAAACACAACGTGTGAATAAACCAAATGTATATCCAATTACCGTTTGAAAATTTCCAATGCTAATTATTACACATTTTCTGACGAAGGACAGATAGATAGTACCTTACAAACTAGAAATTCATAGATATGAAAAATCATGACATTTATCGAGACATTTATCGAGCTGACTAGCAATATGTTTTAAATTGTTTTTTCTAACGTTCTATTGTTCTCTTAGTAATGTCTTGGATACATTTTTTTATTTAGAATTTATTGATTTAGAAGGTAACTAGTTATTGACCTGGGGTTTTCTCTTCACGTGATTTCTGAGAGGCATATGCTTCTATTAAAGACGAGTGGAAATCGTCTAATAGAGCAGTACCTACTTATGTCACAGGAGTACCTAAGCTTACAGTATTAGTTGTATGGCATTTAAGAGATGCCCGTCTATTGTGAACATAGAGGACTTTTGGTAGCATAGTAAATATCAATCAATCAATCAAAACAGGATATATAGTGAAAGGGAAATAAAAACGTTTAATAATTAAGTTAATAGAGTTCAGTATATGGTGGTTCTTAGATGTAAAAACACAATACTAACGTAAAATGGAAATATAGATGCAGTAATCATATTAAAATGGTTAAATAATAAAACCAGATCGTGAACTGGTAACTTCTAATGCAATTTTTAATAAATAGTACTAGAAAAACATAATTTCTGGAATCTAACGAATTTGACTGTTTTTTTTAAATAAGCATATAGCAATATTCTAGTAATAGTATATATCTATCGAGTATGTTTAAGCAGTAGAAAGAATTAAATTGTATCTTGATTTCAAAATAAAAACTTAGGGAGTGACGTTTAATAAATTCATTAGTCAAGATTTTCGATAACCTCATATTTTCGGTACAGCAAGGGCGACAAATAACATTAACGAAAAATTATTAGTTCCATCAATAAACAGCAAAAATTATAATTGACAAGACAGAAAACTTTGGATTAAAATGATGGCATGGCCAACGAACGAATCTATTTGAAATGTATACAGGACGACAAGGGTAAACAATGGAAAAAAAATGAAATTTAGAAGTAGGTTATATATTTGAAATACAAGTGGCAATTATATCAGAGGACAAGAAGAAAAAAACTACAGATTTTACGGAAAGTGAATGGTATTTTGAAAAATTAAGAATTTGGGAAGTGAAATATAAAAGAGAGCAGAAAACCATTCGTTTTGGAACATATTTTTTAAAATTATTTTTTTGATTTAAATTGTAGTTAAGTGTTAGTTAATATTTATAATTTTAATTTATTTTTTGGTTGCGTTTTAAATTTCATATGGTTGTTTCCAAGATAATATAAAGTTCATAATACAAAAATGTATTGAAAAATTTGTGTATTCATTCTGCCAGGATCGATGGTAAAATGAGGACGTTTCGGGAGAATCACATCTATCCTCTTTAGGTCGGTTCGCATAATTCTCGTAACGTTCTGCTTACTTTTCGAGTTACTCGAATACTAAGATGTTCACTTCTTGAAGTTGCAGTTTAATGTTTACATCCTTTTAGCTAGACACTTTTTTAGTTTAATCCCAATATAAGTTTTTCATCTTTGTTTCTACCATCTATCAACTTGGTAATGTTGAGCTTTTTTGTGGAGATTGTCATCCTTGTCTCTATTATGCAAAAACGTGTGATGTTCTGACTTCTGACGTGTCAAATTTCTAATTTAAAATATCTCCAACAGAAAATTGCAGTGTTCATTAGAACGAAAAAAAAGTTTGTTTATTCACTATAACTTAGTCATTTTCGATAAACAAAGAGACTCTTAAAATATGAAATAGCCCATGTTTCTTGCACAGAAAACTGAGTTATATGGCTATTTCAAAGTCGCAGAAGTGTGTTATTTTATCAAGTATAATATTAATGCGAAAATAGTCTGATATATTTGGAGCTGGTATATTTAGTAACAGCTTTAGTTCCTTCGCTGACTGCGTGCTTGGCGAGCTCACCGGGCAACAATAGACGAACAGCAGTTTGAATTTCCCTGCTTGTAATAGTGGAACGTTTATTATAGTGTGCCAGTCTGGAAGCTTCAGCAGCAATACGTTCGAAAATCGAAACTGTTCATGATGTTCATGGCCTTGCTGGAAATACCGGTATCGGGATGTACTTTACTTTACCGCTTGTCTTGGGTGGAATGTCGAATTTCTAACGATGTTTACGATACGAGACTCGAAACGAAAGTGGAACACATGCAATTTTTACATTTCAGTACCATATACATAAAAGATTTGTGACATATTTCTGAAATAGATTCCATCTAAGCTATGAATTTTTGGAAGAAAAATTCGCGACCATTACTTAACATCAAAGCTTTCGGTTAGTCAATAACATTTACCTAATAAATAAACTCCAACTTCTTGTAAAAATCTAGCTATAAATAAACGTTTCAAGAAAACTGCACCTTTACAAACTATCAATGTTTTATTCTGAGTTATCGCAATGTTGCAATACATTTTCAGTCGATTTGTGGTGTAATTGCAATTTATTTTTAATTATCAAAAAGTGGTTTGTCAATATTAAAGTGAATACTAAAGCCTTATGATCTGTTTAATAGCTACATTTGACGTTCCAGACCTGTTTTCAATGCAAAATTGTCTGTTCGTAACTGTAAAGGTTCTATGATTTCATCATTTGCTGCATGTTCTTATAAAGGTAAAATTTTCGGGTAAACAATATTAAAATGTAATTAATAGATATTTAATGATATTTTCTGGAAAATTTCATCTGTTAGTATGCAGTAGTCACACCGACTGTAAGGAATATACAATATATAGGTATTTCTTTTAATAATTTCCTTGTCAAATAATCAGGTTGAAGAAAACACTTTTCACTATTTATTTTAAATATGTTCTAGAAATCGGCTTGTTACTTGTTGATTTGAAGTTGATTATTATCATGAAGTTTCTAGTATGGAATTGTTAAAGCAGTTTCTGTGCTCATGTACTGTGAAGAATTCATAGGTAATTACAATCTGTCCATTGCTCGTGTCTAATTTAGGATTCTACAATATTTGAAATTGTAACCATTCGTGTTCTTATAAATTACTAGTATCCTCACGTTTCAATTATTTTTCATATTACCGTACCATACTTTGTTAGTATACAATTTTTTTGTTTGAAATAAATGCTAATGCTAATTCTAAATTTGCTACTTTTTCTCTCAATTTTGGTGGAGTACTTAACGAACTTTTGACGGCTTAGAAATTTCGAAGAACTACTGTCCACTTGATAAAAAAACAAAAAATATAATACAATTAACAATTATAGTTCCATTACCACCTTAGTTAATGACATCATGTATTATAGAAACTTGGAGAATAAACACATAGCTCCAAGAGTTTTATTTAAAAAAATAATTTGGTCAAGTGCAAGTTGGACTCGCATACTAAGTGTGAGTGAGATTTGATATAATGTAGGTAAATCAAAGTATACGGTTTTCTTATATGTGCCTTAATATTTTTTAAAATTAATATATATATATATATATATATATATATATATATATATATATATATATACTTTTATTTCTCATACGAACTTTTATTCATCTGATACATGATGCGTTTGATTTTTATAAAAATATTTATTTAATTTGGCACCCAAAATTAAGATTAAAATTTTCGTTTATTTTATCTATAAACTTTCAGTGCAGCCCAATATAATCTTTTGCCTGAATTTTAGGCTCAAAAGTTTGGAAGATAAAGAGGAGAATATTAAATTACCAAATCTCTTAAACAAATAGTTTTAAAAATACAAATGAAATATTGTTATAAAATTCATTTTACGCAGCCAAGAAAAAAGAAACCGTCGAGAAATTCATCATTATCCCAAATACACAATAAAAAAAAATACAAATCTACGAACTTGCAAATACGATCAGAACTAGTCAAATAAACCAGAACAAAAATAAATGGATTACAGGAAATGCCTAGACATTAAAGAAATTAGTTCGACATGATTCTTGAAGCAGAAATTATAAAAGATTAACGGGTTAGGATAGAGAGAGGAAAATCTTGATGGCACTGAAAGTATATGAAGAAGACGGCAAGAGGCCCCGATCAGTGAACATGGCCTTTAATTGAATCCATAAATCGAGGTATCAACTGTGAGGTATTAGTCACCGTTGTTTTGTCAATAAGTGAATTAATTTTGGTCAAATAAAGACGTTTGTAGTGAGTATAAAATCTTTATAATTGAACCCACGAAATCTGTAATAATATATTTCTATTTTTAAGGCGATTTCTTTTACACAAGTGGTCACGCAGTGGTCGAAATGCGACCCTATATGATGAAATCATAAAAAGTATATTTTTATAAGAAACAGACTTGTGGAGAAATTGGAGAAGCACATGTAATGATCAAAATTGTTCACTCATATTGACAAATCTATTGAAATAAAAAGACAATAAAAATGTAATCAAATATTGGTATTCGAAATATTTTTGACAAATGAATGACCCCCCAATTTTTTGACTGGAACCGCTCCTGGCAAAACATTCGATATAATAATTGGAAGATTGTTCTTTGTAACCTAAAAGTTTTCGTCATTTGCGGTTTCAATTAAGTTCAGGAATATTAAAGAAAAGAGAGGACCAACCCTAGGAGAGCTTAAATATTTAATACATTCTCTATTGTCCGCTGTCTGACATTTTTTTACACAACACCTTCGGGAAGGTTGTGATAATAATATATTAATCAAATAATTAAATTCACATTAAAAACAGAATATTTAATATGAAAGTTACTGCAACGCGTCCGAAATATCAATACTGATCTACTACATTGACTATTTTACCACTAAAAAATAACAACGCTTGCAAGAAGTACATGCTCTAAGTACATAACAGCATCTAACGATCGGTCTCTCTATATATAATTACTCAATGTTTTGAGTTTTGACGGTCTGGCGGCGGCGGCACTGTCAGTTGTTTGGCGTTGACAGTATGGACATAAATAATGAATTTTTAATTAGTAAACAAAAATGAAGAAAATCGGTTGAGAGACAAAGGAGAAAATGGTACCTAATTGTTTTGCCTATTTATATATAGATACTATTTATTTTCCATTTAAGTTTATGGTTTATGAATTAATGCTAGAATTTGTGTTTTATTTTTCTTGTAAATTTAGATGAGGCCCTATATTCTCAATTTTTTCAAAAATTTACGCTCACCAGTTCACATTTATAGGAGGTAATGGGTCGAATTTTTATATATTTCTTTTAATAACTTTTTAAGACCTTATTTTAGTAATCTGAAAAATATATACCTGAGTGCCTCATAATGAGCTATTTCACTTGATATATTACATGTTGCGTTTGAAAAAAAAATCTATTAATTCTGGAATTTTGCCACCAAACTCAATCAATGTTTTTTTCCTTATTTTTCCTGTAAAGCTCAAGCGACGCCTTATATTTCTATTTTTTCCAAAATATAGGTAGTATATTTCTTGAGATAAATGCAGGGAATAATTCGAGTTTTATTTTTTGTTAATAACTTTTATACAAATTATTTCAAAAATATGAAAACAAAATATATTTGTATTCCATAAACCGAGCTCTTTCATTTGATGTATTATCGTATATGTTGCGTTTGAAACAAGTTTATAATTTGCCACCAAAATTAATCTTAGTGTTAGTGTTTTCTTCTTATTTTTCCTGTAAAGTTCAAGTGAGGCCATATACCCCTATTTTTCTGAAAAATTTTAGGTCTTACAGTTTAGGAAGTGTAGGAGTTTGTAGTGTGTAGTTTTTAAATATTTGTGTAAGTATCTTTTAAACAATTTATTTTGAAAAGATGAAACAAATATATTTGTATTAGTCATAATGAGTTCTTTGATTTGATGTATTACATGATGCGATTGAAATAATTTTGATTTTATATTCTTTATTTAATTAATATTAGGGGTTCCTCCTTATTTTTCCTTTAAAGTTCAGGCGAGGTCCTATATCTCGAATTTTTAAAGTTTAGCTCTTATAGAGTCGGAGATAAAAGGGCGGGGGGAATGGTTAAGTTTTTGTATATTTTTGTTAATATCTTTTAAACTAATTATTTTTATAATATGAAAGAATATATGTATGTTCATCAGAATGAGATTTTTGATTTAATATATTGCATGATGCGTTTGAAACAATTTTAATTTTATATTTTATATTTAATTCTGTAATTTGCTCCCAATATTAATATTAAGGGTTTCTCGTTATCTTTCCTACAAAGTTGGGGTGAGGCACGATATCTCGAATTTTTTTCAAAATTTTTGGTCTTATAGTTTGGGAGATATGAGGGGAATGAGCAAATTTTTGTATTTTTTGTTAATATCTTTTAAACTAATTGTTTTTAAAATATGAGAAATATATATTTATGTTTCTCAGAGTAAGCCCTTTCATTTTGTATATTACATGATGCGTTTGAAAGATTTTTAATTATTTATTTTTCATTTTATCCTATAATTTGCCCCCAAAAATTAATATTAGTGGTTTCTCCTTATTTTTCCAGTATACTTCTCCGATATCAGGGGGCACGGTGCCAAGCGAAGACATTTTCTAGAAGTGCTTTGTTGTGTTTTTGAACCCTCATAACTTGGGTTTAGATTGTAGCAGATAAACAAAATTCAGGATATGATGTCAGTAATGGACTCATTAAAAACGTAAAGTTTCTTAGCTCTGATAAATTAGATTTTATTGATATCTAAAAAAACTTTGATTTTGTCACTGACTCCTGAAGTCCTAGAAGGTTGAAATTTGATATATTAGCTAGTATTAGAACACAAACAAGAAAAAAAATTCTTATACTTAGAACTTTTACCCCCTAACCCCTTAAACTAAAGGATGGAAATTTGTAATGAGACTTCCGGAAAGTTCGATGCTAGAGGTCTGAAAATTGAAACAGGGACTTCGTGTTATATAAATAATATTAAAACACATATTTCACAAGTTTTAGTAAATCACCCCCACTCTTTAAATTACGAAATGGAATTATGCGCACAAAACGCGTAATGTTTACTCGATGTGATGTTGATAAAGCAAGCGAGCTGGCCGACACACATAAGGGTAAAGGTCTTTTCGGGTTGACGTTTGGATTACATTTTTGATCCAACTTGAATGAGTCTACCTGAGTCTACCTGTGTGTAGAATATTTTTCCTTTTGCTTATTTAATGTGGTAATTTATTGTCGATAATGGTCGTTATCCTTCCCCTCAAACCAGCGCAGTATCTAAAAATACTTATCTTTCATAGCGAGCCCATCGATATGAATGATGTTGAATGCAACATTTTCGGAATACTTAATTTGATGTAATTGTAATTTAATTATCAATTTTCTTACTGATTTAAAAGTAAACATAGATAGCTTTTTCTCATATCGGCGTGCCTGCGAAACGTTTGCAAATCAGTGGACGACGACTACGAGGTTCTAGTTCCAATGATTATTTCGCCAACATCAAATAACGTAGTTTCCACTTCGACGAAAGCAGGGGGTCCTAAAAGCATAGCGAGCAAGACCCAAAAGTTCATAATTATCACGAAATCAATAAACTCAGCAATCTTCAGTCAACTACTGTAAAAATCTTCCTGAGAAAAAATATTCTTCTCAGTTATGCTCAGTCACAAGCTGAACAACACTACGAGTTTGCAGCTTGACATGCGGAGATCAACGCCAAGCAGTTGCACTATATTCGGCTTCCCATCCGGAGGTTTATCGTGATTAAGTTGCAATAACCTAAGCCTCTCATCCAGAAGTTAACCGGGAAAGCAACAAGTCGTAAACTATTAATCGGAAAATTACTATTTAAGATAAAAAATGTTGAGCAAATAATAAAAATTAAAAAATTAAAATAAAGGACAAACTTGAGTAGACTACCTAAAAACAGTTGAAAAGATAAATAATATTTGTGTGTCGGCTTTAGACAAGTTAAGAGAATGTCCTGAAAATATAACTATTTATGAAAAACTTTAAATATTCCTGGAAAAACATTTTATGGGGTATGAAATGTTTTCACTAACCAAAATGCAATCGCAATTGATGACACACGCAGAGCTGTCTTTGGAAAAACGGAAAACCATGGTAAAGGTTTAGTTGTAATAATGCCATATGTGCTTTAGATGAAGTGTTAGGATATAAACTAAGCAATATATTTGAAGAGTTTAACTGTAAATCATCAGCAGAGATGTATCCACTATATTTGAACAGACTTCTCAAGACTAAGATTTCGTATATTAATATCTAAGTCGTATTCTCCACGAATGTTAATCATTAAAAACTCTAAACGTGAAGAATATAAAATAATTATGCGAAAATCTGTAGCTGGGAGTTTACCCGTTGAAAGTACCGAATATAATGATTATCCATGTTTTATTGTTGGTGGGCTTATATAGTACTCTCTAAAGTCAATTATTTTCATAATATTAAATCAAAACAGTCAGCTAGATTTGAATATAAGCGCCCTGATCTATCTCTTATTATTAACAGTAAACCAACGCCGAAAAAGGCAAACAAAGAGGTATGAAAAAAAGGACCTCTTTTTTTTTTTCAAGAAATACACTAAAAAAAATGAAAAAAAGTTAACAAAATAAAAAAAATATTGCCATAAGTAACTTACAATAATAATTGAAATCCCACCAAAAACATTTTCATGTAAAATGTTTACAATACGAAACGAGACCACACTGTTAAAAAGTTATCAGATCTCATGCAGAGCCAAACTTTTAACTAAATACCCCCTAACTCTACAAGCCCTAACTTCACAAAATCTACACCATACTCAAAATATGTGGCTTGTCCGTTTTGTTACCGTCACTTGGGGGTGAGGTGAAAAATTTATTTATATACATATTACGAAACGGCCAAGCCACATATTTTGACTAAGGTGTAGATTTTGTGAAGTTAGGGCTTTTAGAGTTAGGGCGTATGGAAGCTTGGCTCTGCATGAGATGCGATAACTATTTGACAGTGTGGTCTCGTATCGTCTTGGCAACATTTTACATGAAAATGTTTTTGGTGGGATTCATTTTTGAAGACGCTTTTATTAGGTCAAAGTGTACGTATCCGAAACTTTCAGCGTAATTTTCACCAACTTAAAGAAGTCTAATTAAGTTGAAAATTGGCACACGTGTCAAGAGCCGATGACAATACAATTCTTTAAGTTTAATTTTCCCGTTTGTAGCCTTTTGTCACTGTTCTTGCCTAAATACAAATTCGTCTATAAACTACTGCCATCTAGTTGGCAGCAGTAGAACTACTTGCTGTAATGAAATGAAAAGGTTAGGCAAACATGAAGTAAACTTTTTAATTATAGATACTAAATGTGATACTAAAGACATGCTTATGAGACTGAAAACTTAGAAAATAATTATAGTTTAAAAAACTTAAAAATACGCTTTAATAGCAAACCGAACTAAAAAGCAGAAAATAATTTTTAATTATGAACAGTTTATATTACAGCAGTAGAAAGTCGAAAAATCAGTCATGATTAATTACCTCAAAATAAAAATATAATAAAATTTAAGTTATTAACAGGATAATTCGATTCAGAGTAAAAAGCGTGGGGTGCTTGAAATATTAAATTTAACAATTATTCTGTTGGCAACTAGTTATAACAGGAGAGTTATGCAAATATTGTGAAATGCACCTCACGCTTTTTACTCTGAATCGAATTATTCTGTTAATAACTTCAATTTTATTATATTTTTATGTTGATGTAATTAATCATTACTGGTTGTTCGACTTTCTACTGCTGTAATATAAACTGTTTATAATTAAAAATTATTTTACGCTTTTTAGTTCGGTTTGTTATTAAAGCGTATTTTTTAGTTTTTTAAACTATAATTATTTAATTTTAGGCTCAATAATTTCGAATATAAGGGGGAATGGTCGTTTTTTGTTAATTCTCCCTCCAGAAGTACCTGTAAAACCAAAACTTCTCACTTGCGATATACACTCCTGATCGGGTCACCGAATTATACACTGGTTCTAAATTCAACCTTTCCGTCCAGTGGTTTCGGAGAAAATTGCTGTGATGTGAATATGAGTGATTTTATAAGGGTTTCAGTATATTGGATGTATGGAACACTGATAATAAAGAAGCCTGGTTACTTAACTATCCTCTATCATCAATAATAAAAACTTCGTCAAGAGAGTACGGCACAATCAACACAATCTAATAAGAATTATACGTAGAACTTTTTTATTTGGAATGGAATTTGTTCATATTTTTTGCTATTTGCAATCATATCTCGTCTTCATTTAGTCTTTTTCCTATTTCGGCATTTAAGTCTACGTTTAGCGTTCTAATATTCCTAAATTTCTTTAAGAGCCAATCTATAGATCTATATTGACGTAAGCACCGCCTACTCATCACTATGAAATTAAGGATTATAAAAAGACAGTAAAAAGGTAATTAAACAATATGACCTTGATTAATCACAATTCGTCTTTTCATTAACAATAAGCATCTTTATTAATTTGCATTAAGATTAAAAATATATCATGATACAGTTCGCTTTTTGTTAAGCAATAAATAATAATTTATTTCTATTAGATAAAAATCATTCCCATCACGTATCAACTGCCATCTTAACAAGATAGATACTTCTTATTATATCTAAATTGGTCAACATATTTCTAGTAGAACTGTATCTGATAAGAATAATAAGTAATTTTTTAGAAGAAGAACATTCGAAACTCGTAAATTTAACCCACTCAAAATTAAATTTGTGTACACTTCAAGTCGTCAAATTTTATTGTGGTAAAGATTTGAAAGAAGATTAGCATTAGTTGCGTTGTGAAATGATATTCTTTTAAAAGACACCTGGTTACCGCAGGATACATTAATATGCTTAACAAATTTAATCGCGATAGCTATCATGGCTCATTTTAAACGAAGGCCGAGTTGTTTTATAAGCTAAAACATATCCATAAAAAATATTATCGCGTTCTAGGTTCGAATAAAGCAACTTTTACATTACAGTCCAATTTAATCAAGTTGCAAACAAACCGAATTTAACGTCAAAATCAACTAAAAAAGTGATTTAATATTTGACTGTATTTATACGACATTCACTCTACCTAGAAAATTCCGTGGACCATCCGTTTAGCAGTAGAATTTTCAATTGATTCAAATGTTCTAGTCGGTTCACCGGCATAGAACTTTGTTGATGTTCTGTCGATCAGTGGGGTTACAGCCAAAAACGCATTTTGTAACAATGTGAATAATAGTCTACCTTACGTACGATATAAATAAAATATGCAACAATTGTTTATAACTTTTTCAGATCATAGATTTCAATATTACGTAGGCTGTTGGATTTTGAATACCCTTTTACTACTGTACTACTATAACTGTGTAGGACCTTTCGTCATTTTAGAGTAAATGTGATACAAAAGTTTTAAGTGTTCGTTACTAATAGAGAGATTAACACCAACAGAATTCGTACACCTTTGTATAAGGTGTTATGTAAAAATATGAGATTTTTAATATTTTTTTCATTACTAATGTTGTGCGTAAAATCTCCTTATCAAATTTGTTTACCTACACCATTAAAGGGTTACATTGTTAATGTGATTTTTTAAAATATTTACCCTGTATTATGTCAAAAGTAGTTAAACAAAGCGGTTTCTGGAGCGGAAGTGGGCATAAAGGTAACCAGTCATCGAGTTCTGGCCGGGAGCTGCTGCCGAGCTGTTGGTAGTTGTTGTTTGGATAAGAAGAAGAAGACATTGGGGGTGGTCGTAGGGGTGCGCGAAAGACATTTGGGTGTGTCGCAGAGGTGCGTGCCATCTGTTGTTAATAAATGAAAGCAATTGTATTGTGGGTTGCGTGGGTTGCAGAGTGCACGCCATCTGTTGATGGTTGTGGTGGTTACAAAGAAAAAAAGCTAAATACTTGGCCGGGTATCGAACGCGGCTTGCCTGATTACAAAGTCAGGTGTCCACCGAGCTGCGCTAATGCGGTTAATCGAGAAATGTTTATTTGAAAAGGTATAGTACATGCCCGTTGGGTGGGCGCGGGTTTTTGGGCGTTGTTCGGTTAGATATTTGGGGGCTGGATGGGGGGATATGATATTTTGTTGTCTGTAAAAAAATTTAAAATCTTGGTATTTTGTTGTCTGTAAAAAAATTTAAAATCTTTTGCTTAAGCCTGCATGCGCGAGAACGTCCACTCCTTCGAGTCTATAGTTATCGTAAGCGACCGCCTACCTGCGCAAGAACGGCAACTCCTTCGAGACTCTGATTTTGTCGGATGATTCAAGGCATTGAACGCCTGCAGGCGCAAGAACGTCCACTCCTTCGAGTCTATAGTTTTCCTAAGCGAGCGCCTACCTGCGCAAGAACGGCAACTCCTTCGAGTCTCTGATTTTGTCGGATGATTCAAGGCCGAGCGTAATAATTTTGATACTTGGAAAAATTTGTTTCAAGCGTCTGAAATTTAATTAAGGTGAAAATAATGGATATATTAAAACTAGACAACTGTTTAAATATCTTTATTAGCATATAGTATATTATGAATTTTCAGAGCATCCTTAATAATTAAAGCTATATTTGTTTTGTTTTTGTACAATATATAGTAAGGCCGCCATCATCCAACCACATAGTCAAATCCAAAGAAATACCATCAGAACAAAGCTGGCAATCATCCCATACAGTGTCAGGTTCATCCTTTCCATGTGAAGGATCGTTATGGAAACCATATGCAAATTCCAAGTATTTTTTAAGCACCGTGTAACTCTCCACCGTTAAATGTATAATTGTTTCACCAATTTTGAGAGTGGTCTCGGTATCGGTAATATTAATTGTTAAAATTTCTGCTACTGCCGCATATATGCAAGTGCGTCCGTTGTAGGTAATCACAGTTGTTAAAACGTCTGGTACCACGTAACATCCATTTTTGGGATTTAGCTTTCCAGTTAAATCTTTCGGTTGTATAGTTCTCGTTGACACTGCACTCATATTAAATCTTACTTGGTCATCAAGTAAACTTTCCAAATTCATGACTGGATTGTTACAGCTTCAACTCAAGACTGAATAAAAGAAATAAATTCTTTTAACTTATTGTCGTGAGTGTGTGACGACAGCAAACACTACAAATATTAGATTTTTGTGGCTATAGGTGCAGTCTTATTCAATTCACTATGAATAAAAGGTGTGGAATATGTTTGGAAGAGATAACTAATAATTTTGGGCTATTGCCAAATTGTAACCATTGTTTCTGCTTCCCATGCGTAAAAAGATGGCATCAAAATAAAGACTTTGAATTGAATATTCGCAGAGGCTGTCCAGAATGCCGTATTGTGTCTCCTTATGTCTATCAATCTGAGGTTTATTACCAGAAAGCGGAAAAAGATCGTTATATAGCTGAGAAAAACGAAAAAATGAAGAAAATGCGATGTAGGTATTTCCGAAAAAGCAAACCCAAATGTCCGTTTGGAAACACTTGCTTGTTTAGCCATCGATTACCAAATGGGGTAGAAATAGATATAGGGCCACCTCAAATGAAACGTGCAGGTATGGGCGGTCGTACTGATTTCATAGAGGCTCAGTTCACCAGTGGAGGAGGTAGAACTCAGCGCCCAGCAATAGGAGGACTCCCAGATACTTTTAGTTTACTCCTGGTGGAACCAGGAATTTTTTACGTCTTGAGAGATGAATAAAAACCTGTATTTATTTAAAAATTCATGCCAATAAAATCATAAATGTATTTAAAAATTCCTGATAATAAATTCTCAAATCATAAATCTGTATTTATTTAAATGTAATGTTAATAAAATCGAAAAATAATATAAATCATGAATCCGTGATTATTTAAAAATTCCTGATAATAAATTCACATTATATCTGGTATTTTAGATATCAAAACCACAAACCGGAAATTTCCTGATAATAAATTCACATTATATCTGGTATTTTAGATATCAAAACCACAAACCGGAAATGATGACCGTAGTGAAAGGAAACTGTCATATCTTGTTTACGCTAATTGAAACCGAGCTAAATAAATTTACAGGAAGCTGTGGTTTGATTAGGTTATCATGTTGTTTGCAGCAACAAACTTTTGCAGGAAGTTCCCATATGATAAGCATTAATTAGTTGTTTTTCTAGAACTAACGGAAATTTCGTTATACGCAAATGACGTAGTTCGATGCTGATACCTGAGTCTACCTGTGTGTAGAATATTTTTCCTTTTGCTTATTTAATGTGGTAATTTATTGTCGATAATGGTCGTTATCCTTCCCCTCAAACCAGCGCAGTATCTAAAAATACTTATCTTTCATAGCGAGCCCATCGATATGAATGATGTTGAATGCAACATTTTCGGAATACTTAATTTGATTAATTGTAATTTAATTATCAATTTTCTTACTGATTTAAAAGTAAACATAGATAGCTTTTTCTCATATCGGCGTGCCTGCGAAACGTTTGCAAATCAGTGGACGACGACTACGAGGTTCTAGTTCCAATGATTATTTCGCCAACATCAAATAACGTAGTTTCCACTTCGACGAAAGCAGGGGGTCCTAAAAGCATAGCGAGCAAGACCCAAAAGTTCATAATTATCACGAAATCAATAAACTCAGCAATCTTCAGTCAACTACTGTAAAAATCTTCCTGAGAAAAAATATTCTTCTCAGTTATGCTCAGTCACAAGCTGAACAACACTACGAGTTTGCAGCTTGACATGCGGAGATCAACGCCAAGCAGTTGCACTATATTCGGCTTCCCATCCGGAGGTTTATCGTGATTAAGTTGCAATAACCTAAGCCTCTCATCCAGAAGTTAACCGGGAAAGCAACAAGTCGTAAACTATTAATCGGAAAATTACTATTTAAGATAAAAAATGTTGAGCAAATAATAAAAATTAAAAAATTAAAATAAAGGACAAACTTGAGTAGACTACCTAAAAACAGTTGAAAAGATAAATAATATTTGTGTGTCGGCTTTAGACAAGTTAAGAGAATGTCCTGAAAATATAACTATTTATGAAAAACTTTAAATATTCCTGGAAAAACATTTTATGGGGTATGAAATGTTTTCACTAACCAAAATGCAATCGCAATTGATGACACACGCAGAGCTGTCTTTGGAAAAACGGAAAACCATGGTAAAGGTTTAGTTGTAATAATGCCATATGTGCTTTAGATGAAGTGTTAGGATATAAACTAAGCAATATATTTGAAGAGTTTAACTGTAAATCATCAGCAGAGATGTATCCACTATATTTGAACAGACTTCTCAAGACTAAGATTTCGTATATTAATATCTAAGTCGTATTCTCCACGAATGTTAATCATTAAAAACTCTAAACGTGAAGAATATAAAATAATTATGCGAAAATCTGTAGCTGGGAGTTTACCCGTTGAAAGTACCGAATATAATGATTATCCATGTTTTATTGTTGGTGGGCTTATATAGTACTCTCTAAAGTCAATTATTTTCATAATATTAAATCAAAACAGTCAGCTAGATTTGAATATAAGCGCCCTGATCTATCTCTTATTATTAACAGTAAACCAACGCCGAAAAAGGCAAACAAAGAGGTATGAAAAAAAGGACCTCTTTTTTTTTTTCAAGAAATACACTAAAAAAAATGAAAAAAAGTTAACAAAATAAAAAAAATATTGCCATAAGTAACTTACAATAATAATTGAAATCCCACCAAAAACATTTTCATGTAAAATGTTTACAATACGAAACGAGACCACACTGTTAAAAAGTTATCAGATCTCATGCAGAGCCAAACTTTTAACTAAATACCCCCTAACTCTACAAGCCCTAACTTCACAAAATCTACACCATACTCAAAATATGTGGCTTGTCCGTTTTGTTACCGTCACTTGGGGGTGAGGTGAAAAATTTATTTATATACATATTACGAAACGGCCAAGCCACATATTTTGACTAAGGTGTAGATTTTGTGAAGTTAGGGCTTTTAGAGTTAGGGCGTATGGAAGCTTGGCTCTGCATGAGATGCGATAACTATTTGACAGTGTGGTCTCGTATCGTCTTGGCAACATTTTACATGAAAATGTTTTTGGTGGGATTCATTTTTGAAGACGCTTTTATTAGGTCAAAGTGTACGTATCCGAAACTTTCAGCGTAATTTTCACCAACTTAAAGAAGTCTAATTAAGTTGAAAATTGGCACACGTGTCAAGAGCCGATGACAATACAATTCTTTAAGTTTAATTTTCCCGTTTGTAGCCTTTTGTCACTGTTCTTGCCTAAATACAAATTCGTCTATAAACTACTGCCATCTAGTTGGCAGCAGTAGAACTACTTGCTGTAATGAAATGAAAAGGTTAGGCAAACATGAAGTAAACTTTTTAATTATAGATACTAAATGTGATACTAAAGACATGCTTATGAGACTGAAAACTTAGAAAATAATTATAGTTTAAAAAACTTAAAAATACGCTTTAATAGCAAACCGAACTAAAAAGCAGAAAATAATTTTTAATTATGAACAGTTTATATTACAGCAGTAGAAAGTCGAAAAATCAGTCATGATTAATTACCTCAAAATAAAAATATAATAAAATTTAAGTTATTAACAGGATAATTCGATTCAGAGTAAAAAGCGTGGGGTGCTTGAAATATTAAATTTAACAATTATTCTGTTGGCAACTAGTTATAACAGGAGAGTTATGCAAATATTGTGAAATGCACCTCACGCTTTTTACTCTGAATCGAATTATTCTGTTAATAACTTCAATTTTATTATATTTTTATGTTGATGTAATTAATCATTACTGGTTGTTCGACTTTCTACTGCTGTAATATAAACTGTTTATAATTAAAAATTATTTTACGCTTTTTAGTTCGGTTTGTTATTAAAGCGTATTTTTTAGTTTTTTAAACTATAATTATTTAATTTTAGGCTCAATAATTTCGAATATAAGGGGGAATGGTCGTTTTTTGTTAATTCTCCCTCCAGAAGTACCTGTAAAACCAAAACTTCTCACTTGCGATATACACTCCTGATCGGGTCACCGAATTATACACTGGTTCTAAATTCAACCTTTCCGTCCAGTGGTTTCGGAGAAAATTGCTGTGATGTGAATATGAGTGATTTTATAAGGGTTTCAGTATATTGGATGTATGGAACACTGATAATAAAGAAGCCTGGTTACTTAACTATCCTCTATCATCAATAATAAAAACTTCGTCAAGAGAGTACGGCACAATCAACACAATCTAATAAGAATTATACGTAGAACTTTTTTATTTGGAATGGAATTTGTTCATATTTTTTGCTATTTGCAATCATATCTCGTCTTCATTTAGTCTTTTTCCTATTTCGGCATTTAAGTCTACGTTTAGCGTTCTAATATTCCTAAATTTCTTTAAGAGCCAATCTATAGATCTATATTGACGTAAGCACCGCCTACTCATCACTATGAAATTAAGGATTATAAAAAGACAGTAAAAAGGTAATTAAACAATATGACCTTGATTAATCACAATTCGTCTTTTCATTAACAATAAGCATCTTTATTAATTTGCATTAAGATTAAAATATATCATGATACAGTTCGCTTTTTGTTAAGCAATAAATAATAATTTATTTCTATTAGATAAAAATCATTCCCATCACGTATCAACTGCCATCTTAACAAGATAGATACTTCTTATTATATCTAAATTGGTCAACATATTTCTAGTAGAACTGTATCTGATAAGAATAATAAGTAATTTTTTAGAAGAAGAACATTCGAAACTCGTAAATTTAACCCACTCAAAATTAAATTTGTGTACACTTCAAGTCGTCAAATTTTATTGTGGTAAAGATTTGAAAGAAGATTAGCATTAGTTGCGTTGTGAAATGATATTCTTTTAAAAGACACCTGGTTACCGCAGGATACATTAATATGCTTAACAAATTTAATCGCGATAGCTATCATGGCTCATTTTAAACGAAGGCCGAGTTGTTTTATAAGCTAAAACATATCCATAAAAAATATTATCGCGTTCTAGGTTCGAATAAAGCAACTTTTACATTACAGTCCAATTTAATCAAGTTGCAAACAAACCGAATTTAACGTCAAAATCAACTAAAAAAGTGATTTAATATTTGACTGTATTTATACGACATTCACTCTACCTAGAAAATTCCGTGGACCATCCGTTTAGCAGTAGAATTTTCAATTGATTCAAATGTTCTAGTCGGTTCACCGGCATAGAACTTTGTTGATGTTCTGTCGATCAGTGGGGTTACAGCCAAAAACGCATTTTGTAACAATGTGAATAATAGTCTACCTTACGTACGATATAAATAAAATATGCAACAATTGTTTATAACTTTTTCAGATCATAGATTTCAATATTACGTAGGCTGTTGGATTTTGAATACCCTTTTACTACTGTACTACTATAACTGTGTAGGACCTTTCGTCATTTTAGAGTAAATGTGATACAAAAGTTTTAAGTGTTCGTTACTAATAGAGAGATTAACACCAACAGAATTCGTACACCTTTGTATAAGGTGTTATGTAAAAATATGAGATTTTTAATATTTTTTTCATTACTAATGTTGTGCGTAAAATCTCCTTATCAAATTTGTTTACCTACACCATTAAAGGGTTACATTGTTAATGTGATTTTTTAAAATATTTACCCTGTATTATGTCAAAAGTAGTTAAACAAAGCGGTTTCTGGAGCGGAAGTGGGCATAAAGGTAACCAGTCATCGAGTTCTGGCCGGGAGCTGCTGCCGAGCTGTTGGTAGTTGTTGTTTGGATAAGAAGAAGAAGACATTGGGGGTGGTCGTAGGGGTGCGCGAAAGACATTTGGGTGTGTCGCAGAGGTGCGTGCCATCTGTTGTTAATAAATGAAAGCAATTGTATTGTGGGTTGCGTGGGTTGCAGAGTGCACGCCATCTGTTGATGGTTGTGGTGGTTACAAAGAAAAAAAGCTAAATACTTGGCCGGGTATCGAACGCGGCTTGCCTGATTACAAAGTCAGGTGTCCACCGAGCTGCGCTAATGCGGTTAATCGAGAAATGTTTATTTGAAAAGGTATAGTACATGCCCGTTGGGTGGGCGCGGGTTTTTGGGCGTTGTTCGGTTAGATATTTGGGGGCTGGATGGGGGGATATGATATTTTGTTGTCTGTAAAAAAATTTAAAATCTTGGTATTTTGTTGTCTGTAAAAAAATTTAAAATCTTTTGCTTAAGCCTGCATGCGCGAGAACGTCCACTCCTTCGAGTCTATAGTTATCGTAAGCGACCGCCTACCTGCGCAAGAACGGCAACTCCTTCGAGACTCTGATTTTGTCGGATGATTCAAGGCATTGAACGCCTGCAGGCGCAAGAACGTCCACTCCTTCGAGTCTATAGTTTTCCTAAGCGAGCGCCTACCTGCGCAAGAACGGCAACTCCTTCGAGTCTCTGATTTTGTCGGATGATTCAAGGCCGAGCGTAATAATTTTGATACTTGGAAAAATTTGTTTCAAGCGTCTGAAATTTAATTAAGGTGAAAATAATGGATATATTAAAACTAGACAACTGTTTAAATATCTTTATTAGCATATAGTATATTATGAATTTTCAGAGCATCCTTAATAATTAAAGCTATATTTTGTTTTGTTTTTGTACAATATATAGTAAGGCCGCCATCATCCAACCACATAGTCAAATCCAAAGAAATACCATCAGAACAAAGCTGGCAATCATCCCATACAGTGTCAGGTTCATCCTTTCCATGTGAAGGATCGTTATGGAAACCATATGCAAATTCCAAGTATTTTTTAAGCACCGTGTAACTCTCCACCGTTAAATGTATAATTGTTTCACCAATTTTGAGAGTGGTCTCGGTATCGGTAATATTAATTGTTAAAATTTCTGCTACTGCCGCATATATGCAAGTGCGTCCGTTGTAGGTAATCACAGTTGTTAAAACGTCTGGTACCACGTAACATCCATTTTTGGGATTTAGCTTTCCAGTTAAATCTTTCGGTTGTATAGTTCTCGTTGACACTGCACTCATATTAAATCTTACTTGGTCATCAAGTAAACTTTCCAAATTCATGACTGGATTGTTACAGCTTCAACTCAAGACTGAATAAAAGAAATAAATTCTTTTAACTTATTGTCGTGAGTGTGTGACGACAGCAAACACTACAAATATTAGATTTTTGTGGCTATAGGTGCAGTCTTATTCAATTCACTATGAATAAAAGGTGTGGAATATGTTTGGAAGAGATAACTAATAATTTTGGGCTATTGCCAAATTGTAACCATTGTTTCTGCTTCCCATGCGTAAAAAGATGGCATCAAAATAAAGACTTTGAATTGAATATTCGCAGAGGCTGTCCAGAATGCCGTATTGTGTCTCCTTATGTCTATCAATCTGAGGTTTATTACCAGAAAGCGGAAAAAGATCGTTATATAGCTGAGAAAAACGAAAAAATGAAGAAAATGCGATGTAGGTATTTCCGAAAAAGCAAACCCAAATGTCCGTTTGGAAACACTTGCTTGTTTAGCCATCGATTACCAAATGGGGTAGAAATAGATATAGGGCCACCTCAAATGAAACGTGCAGGTATGGGCGGTCGTACTGATTTCATAGAGGCTCAGTTCACCAGTGGAGGAGGTAGAACTCAGCGCCCAGCAATAGGAGGACTCCCAGATACTTTTAGTTTACTCCTGGTGGAACCAGGAATTTTTTACGTCTTGAGAGATGAATAAAAACCTGTATTTATTTAAAAATTCATGCCAATAAAATCATAAATGTATTTAAAAATTCCTGATAATAAATTCTCAAATCATAAATCTGTATTTATTTAAATGTAATGTTAATAAAATCGAAAAATAATATAAATCATGAATCCGTGATTATTTAAAAATTCCTGATAATAAATTCACATTATATCTGGTATTTTAGATATCAAAACCACAAACCGGAAATTTCCTGATAATAAATTCACATTATATCTGGTATTTTAGATATCAAAACCACAAACCGGAAATGATGACCGTAGTGAAAGGAAACTGTCATATCTTGTTTACGCTAATTGAAACCGAGCTAAATAAATTTACAGGAAGCTGTGGTTTGATTAGGTTATCATGTTGTTTGCAGCAACAAACTTTTGCAGGAAGTTCCCATATGATAAGCATTAATTAGTTGTTTTTCTAGAACTAACGGAAATTTCGTTATACGCAAATGACGTAGTTCGATGCTGATAAATAAAATAATTGCGAATTTTTATTTCATTGTTAATTCAACTCTCAAAGAGATCACATATCAACTACAGTGATTGTGTTTGTGCTTTGTGAAATTAACTGTTAATTCAACTTGCAAAGTGTATCTAGTGATAGTGTGTGTTGTTCAAAAAAACATTATGTGAGTATTTACTTAATTTCATTTATGTTAATTTGCTTTTAGTATTTTGTGACTGCCCTTCAAAATATTTGAAATTAATAGAGTATGTTTTTCGAATTGAATATTTTCTGCCCGCTTTTCAATTCAATGTTCTAGTTCCAACTTTTGTTAATTTGCATCTAATATTTTGTGTGTGTCTTTCAAAAATTATTAGGAGTGTTTGGATTCATTATAAATTTGTAGTTTTGTTATTCGAATCAGGTAGTTTCTGTCTGCTTTTCTTAAAAATTTCAATGTTCTGTTCCTAAATTTTTGGTAATTTGCTTCCAATATGCAATTTCAAAAATTATTAGAGTTTAAACGCAACCAAGTTCATAGTATTTAATTTTTGTTATAGAAAATGGATTTTTTGAAAGAACTTAATGCAGTTTCCTCCGCAGAGATTGACAACAAGCCGGCAATAAAAATTCAAGACTTGCAGCTTAACCAGAAGTATCGAATTCTGGCAGCCAAACTGGTCAACCCAAGATACGGTGAAACCATCTTACTTGAATTAGAGGACCACGTAACCTTCCTGCCGAAACGGGTCACTCAGGTATATAAACCACACCTAGACAAATTTGGCGGTGGAAAGTTCCACATCGAATTCATCGGGCTGCAGCAACTTGGAGGCAAACTACAACCCCGAGTGCTTTTTCAAATTTCTGCGGAGTGAATATAAAAGAATTTAGTTGTAAGTTTTTATTTTAAATTTGCATGCTTCAGTTATACTTTTACTGTTAATATTCCATTGATATTTCTCAAGTTTGTAATAGTTTATTATATTGTTATACGAGTAAAAATGAATTCAGAGGCTATAGCGAATATTAGTACCGATATTATTAACAAGTTTAGATTAGCATCAAATATAATTTTCTCAAAGAAACGTTGCTCTCCAGAGCAAATATCTAACTGGCTGAAATTAAGTAAAAAACAATTAATTTTATGTAACAGAGCTATTCGTGAATCAGATTTACATATAGGAACTTTGAATAAGCTTCAGTCTGAAATTAGTCATATAAAAGATTTAGAAATGATTTGAAAAATTATGCTAACATCAAAAGGGGTGGGGGAATTGGTGAGAAGTCAAAAAGAAGTGATCGCGTTAAATGGTATGATGTAGAGTCAGCGTTTCGCTCACGTGTTCGAACAGGAGTAATCATTAATCTCATTCATATCAATATTTTTAAATTTTAGATGATGCATTTTTCCTTTTTAAGGCGCGCATAAATAATACTTTGAAAACAATGCCTACTCTTAAAGTAAATACAACCTTTGTGGTGAATTCATAAAGAAATCTGGAATGGAGGAAATTATGGAATATAAATATTTTAATACGAAAAACGCGATAATAGATAGGGGTACAGATTTGAATGGGTGGTTCTATGAACACATTCGGAATGAAATTTTACGTAAATTAGAGGAATTTCAGGAAAAGGCATCAGGATGGAGTTTGTATAAAGTTCTAAACTTAGAAATAAACATAAATAAATTTGAAATTGGAAATGGAGCCTCATCTTTCATAAGATTACCAGAATCAATTTCTAAAAAACATGCTGTAATCAATATTAAGAACTATGATGATGATCTTTGTTTTTTATACAGCGTTATTGCTCATTTGTACCCTACAGCCATTAATGTTGATAGAATATCAGCTTACCCCGAGCCATCTACTGTATTAAATCTAACTGGTTTGACATTTCCTATGACTTTACAGCAAATTACTAAGTTTGAGAAACTTAATAATATTCTATTAATGTATATGTCTTAGAATTGATAAAAACAAAAGATAATGAGTATTATCAAACAGTTCCAGCTCGAATCACTAAATGTAAGTTAGACAAAACATGTCAATCTCTTAATGATTCAAAATAAATATGTTCCTAAAGTCAATGATTTCGAAAATGTAGAAATAACAGCAAACGACGTGGAAATAAAATATCATTTCTGCCTAATTAAAAATTTATCACGTCTTGTTTCAAATCAACTTAGCAAGCATAAAAGTAAAAAATTAATATGCGATCGTTGTCTAAATTATTTTAGTGACTCCAGCAGCCTTGAGAGCCACATTGAATATTGTAAAAATGTAAATAATTGCAAAATATCTTTCCTAAGAAGGCGGTAGTTGAGTTTAATAATTTTTCATTCAAGGAAAGGCTTCCTTTTATTGTTTATGCAGATTTTGAGTCGATACTTTTACCAATTTCCGATACTACTTCTACCAAAACTCATAAATATCAGCAGCATTCAGCCATATGTGCTGGTTATTATTTCAAATGTTCCTATGATGACTCTTTTTCGTACTATAGGAGCTTCACGGGCTCTAACTGTATGGAGTGGTTCACCAATGAAATGGCAAACTTGACAAAGTTCGTGCAGTCCAAACTAACCGATGTTGTACCTCTCAATGTGGAGGTTAGTCTCAAAGATGCATCTGGCACATGTCATATCTGTGAGAAGCCCTTTTTACCTCAAGATAAAATCGTTAGAGACACTCTCACCTTTCCGGTGCATTTAGAGGCTATTCACATAATTATTGTAACCTCAGGTACCGAGAGTCTTTCATAGTTCCAGTAGTGTTCCACAACCTAAGTGGATACGACTCCCACTTTATAATTAGAGATCTCGCCAAGCATGATCAAATAACTCTTGTACCAATCAATAAAGAGAAGTATATTGCCTTTACTAAACATGATAAGGACACAAAAATAAATTTAGATTTATCGACTCATTTAGATTTCTGGGATCTTCTTTGGATGAGCTGGCATCCACTTAAAAACCGATCAATTTGTTAATTTAACTTCAATCTTCAATCATGTGTCGTTAGCGAAACTAAAGATGCTAAAACGAAAGGGAATCTTTCCTTATGATTATGTTGATTCATTGGAAAAATTAAGTGAAACCCAATTACCGCCTATAGAGAATTTTTATAATAAATTGAATGACCAGAACGTTTCTCAAGCTGATTACGAACATGCTAAAAGAGTATGGGATTCCTTTGAATGCCAAACCATTCGCAACTACATGGAGTTGTACATGAAAGTGGACATTCTTCTTCTAACTGACGTGTTTGAAAATTTCCGTGATAGGGCCCATCAAACATATGACTTAGATCCAGCCCATTGTTACACTCTACCTGGATATTCTTGGCAGTGTATGCTCAAGTACACAAGTTGCCAATTGGAAATTCTTCAAAATGTTGACATGCTGATGTTCATTGAACGTGGAATACGTGGAGGTATTTCCCAATGTTCTAATAGGTTTTCCGAGGCGAATAACAAGTATATGCCCAATTATAATCCTAATAAACCCTCCAAATTCATTTACCACGTAGACGCTAATAATTTATATGGATATAGTCAAAGTCAACCCTTACCCTACGGGGGATTCCAATGGTCTGCTGATACCAACATCGATGTCACTCAAATTCCCGATGATTCAGACATTGGTTATTTTTTGGAAGTTGATCTGGAGTATCCCAAGCATTTGCATGATCATCATAAAGACCTTCCCTTCTGTCCGGAGCGCCGCACCCCTCCCGGCTCTAAACTTCCCAAACTCATGACTACCTTGCATGACAAGGAAAAATATATTATTCACTATAGAAATCTGAAACAAGCTCTTGAGAATGGCATCATTCTCAAACACATTCACCGGGTGTTGAAATTCAAACAGTCTCCGTGGCTCAAGTCCTATATCGATCTAAATACTTCCCTAAGAGCTCAGGCGACTAATGATTTTGAGAAGAATTTGTTCAAATTGATGAATAACGCAGTCTTCGGTAAAACTATGGAGAATATCCGAAAGCATCGTATCGTTAAACTAGTCAACCATTGGGAAGGTCGATACGGTGCTAAAAATCTTATTGCTTCCCCAGCATTTCACAGTCGCACCATATTCGATGATGAGTTGATGGCAATTGAGTTAAACAAAACTGATTTGCTCTTCAATAAACCTCTGTATATCGGGTGCGCAATTCTGGAACTTTCAAAAATCCTAATGTATGACTTCCTCTATGATTTCATTTATAAAAGTACCCTCATCATCTAGTCAACTTCTATACATCGATACTGATTCATTTTTGCTTGAGATAATTTCTGATGATATATATGAAGAGCTCGTCAAACCCAATCTCCATCGTTTCGACACATCAGACTATCCCCCGATAATATCTACAACATCCCACTAGTTAATAAAAAGGTGCTTGGTTTAATGAAGGATGAGGCTAAGGGCTACATTATTTCACATTTTGTAGGCCTCCGTTCGAAAATGTACACCTACCTAATCCTAGGAGGAAAATGCATCAAAAAGTCAAAAGGCGTAAAATACAATGTAGTTAAAAATAGTATTACGTTTGATGATTACCTCTATTGTTTGCAAGAAAACCAGCAAACTATTGCTTCCCAACGCTGTATTAGATCATATGCTCATAACATATTTAGTGTAGAGCAGACAAAAATTGCCCTCAGTCCTTTTGATGACAAGCGCTATCTGTTAAAAGACTCATATGATACTTTACCCTGGGGCCACTACAGCCTCTAAATTAATTTTTACTTTCAAGATATATGTATAAGTAATATTTGATGTAGTTATGTTATTAGTCTATGTTTATTTATTTTAAATAAAACAGCATATTGGTAACTTTGTCTTTTATTTTTAGCATACATATATTTTTAAATAACCTGCAATTTTCCGTCTACATATGCAGCAATGATCTATTTTCAGAGAACAATCAAAGCAACTAGCAAAGTGTCTGCATGGCATAAAAACAATTGTCATTTCATTAGTTAAGCAAATTTTACAAGTATTATGATTAGAGTCAGTGTGGGGATTTGGTGGGCAGTCTCTAAGCAATAAACATTTAGCTGATCCCTTTTTGTGAAGCTCTGTAATATCATCACAAGGTAAGAGATTCTTGAGCTCTAAGCCACAGCAATGACAAGTGATCCTGTCACCGTAGCCCGTGTAAAAGAAGCCGGCGTTGACAAGCTCGGTGGGTGTCTGCTTCAAGGCAATAGGCCAGTCTTTGAACGTCTCAAGTCTGCTCTCAAATGTCACTTTGCTTTTATGTCTGATAGGTCTGGTGATGTGGTAAGTGTCATCAAAATCAAAAAAGCGACAATATGGATTCCAGTCCAGATGATCGGCAACAGGGTCATCACCATCTTCCCAGTTGAAACCACGTGTATCACAAAATGGACATTCAACAGCATCATTTAAGCTGCCATCGGATTCTATTGCATCTTGTCGGTAGATAAACCCTGCTCTTGCTAACTTTTCAGCAGGGAAGTTGGAAGGCCAGTTTTCAAAGGTACGTAATCGATTTTCGTATATTTGGAAGTATTCTCGACACTCCATGGTGTAGAACTGATGAAATAAACAACAATGTTTTTAATTTATAGGCATTTATTCAATTTTTCTAATGTCAATATCTCTTAAAATAATGTTTTTATAATAATAAATATGTTCTTTTAATGCAATACATAATGGAGACCTGTCATCTAAACAAAATGGTTTTAACAATTTTCAATCGGCAAACGATTTAGTAAATTTGACCATAAACATATTTCATCTATTATTTTATAATAAAAAGTACAGTAATTTAAGCGCTCCAAATAAATT
Source organism: Octodonta nipae (assembly GCA_034190945.1). Lineage (NCBI taxonomy): Eukaryota > Metazoa > Arthropoda > Insecta > Coleoptera > Chrysomelidae > Octodonta > Octodonta nipae. Next base: position 59,595,292 of record CM067223.1, read on the forward strand.
ATTTTACTTGAGATAATAGGGTTAATAGCTAAGAGTTCAATCACATCACTATAATCCAAATAGAGCGCGCAAATGTTTTTCATCACCAACACTTGTTTGACGTCTTCATACTGGATCTGGGATAGATGGAGACAATCTCCGCAGGTCACTGGGGCAGCAAACTCTGGAGGTGTGACATTTTCAAAAAAGTTTGTTTTCAGGAGCTTGAGCTCAATGATGACATCCTCCCACTCGTACATAGTCATTACAATTTTCGTTGGTGTTCCAGCGGCTACAGGTGTTTTTTGCAAGATAACCACTGGAGAATAGGATCTTGCAGGACTGAGTGCACATTGAACATCATACTCTGAATTCAGTAATGGAAATCTCGAATGCAGCAAGTAATAGTCTTCCTTTTTCGCAGCAGCTTCATCATACATTTGTAACACTCTATCCAAGTCCGCACTGTAACTGATAGTGGAATCACTACTATAACCACTATCCATGGTTTCAAAACTGCTGATACTACTCATTTTCACAAATCACTCGAGAGGTAAACTGGGACTGGGAATATATGTAGGGAATTTTCACAATTTTATAGTTGTACCCCTTCCACTACCTGATTGCGGTTGATTTCAATTATGTGTTCCTACGCCAAGATGGAAAAGTAGATCTCTTGTTGCTAATGGCTCCTCTGTTCCCATCACCATCATCATATATGTAAGGCTTTTAAATATTGCATCACTTGTTGTTTTTCACAATAAAATTTGATATCTTTCTGTAATCGTTTAAGTTTGGTGATATGTTGACTTAAACTTTTCGAATACTTTACAGTGATGTTTTCACCCTGAGTCTTCATTTTGCAATGCAAGCACATGTCTATATTTATGATAATTTATTATCAATTTATGATTGACCTTGGTGTTATAGTTTGTTTTCAGTGCCAATCCAACTGTCGTGGCTCGAATCAAACCCAAGCCACCGAACTTTAACCTTGTTGCCTTTTCGTTGCAAAATTTTCTCAACGAGATACACATCAGGATAGGCAGCCTTTTGCAATTCTTCTTCGTAAAAGCTCCCTTGAATCGGTGTACCAGACATATCTTCCAAACTATACGTAACTGGATTAGTTATTTTAACCTGCGTAATTTTAAACAATTCCGTACTCCAGCTGGGAAGGTAACCTTATCAAAAACGTGCTTGGTTTTACTTATTCGCACAACATCTCCAACTTTCAGTTTTCTTGCCCAGCAATTTTCAGGTTATTGTATACTTTAATATCTCGAGCGTTTTTCCTATTAATGTCCACAGGTCTCATCTTTGTCTTGGAATGTTTTTGATGGTTGTAGTCCTTAACGATTTCCTGTAGAATATCTATCCATTTGTAGGTGCCGTTCAAACTAAAGTACTTGTAGAGCCGTTCTTTCAGCGTTCTAATTACTCGTTCAGCTATTACGGCTTTCAGTCCACTAAATGTACTATAATGATTGATTCCGTATGACTTCATTAGTTTCTGAAAGCAACTATTGTAGTATTCCTTACCTGGTCGGTTTGTAGATTTTTCGGGTGCCGTCCTTCCTTGAGAATACTCTCAAAGGCACGAGTTACCTCTTCACCGGATTTCGTTTTGAGCGGTCTCGTCCACACGTACTTTGAAAAGCAATCAATCACCACGAGGAAGAACTTGAAATTACGATTGGATTTTGCATAGAGATCCATTTGTGCGAGGTCCGACTGCCAGGAGTCATCGAAACCTTTAATTATTACACGTCGGCGAGGAAACTTTCGTCTCACAGGTCTATGCAGTTCCTTAACAACTTGAACTTTTTCTTTGGAATGTTTCGCTATAGGAGCCATCTTGTATACTGCTTAAAAATAGACAAAGGCATGTTTTTATTGATCCTAATGATGCTTTTTAATTGCAGCAATACTGTCTGCGATTGCTTCAAGTTTTGATTTTGGTCCAAGATTTGATTTGCAATATCATCATGTAGTTTTTGCATGTCTCGGTATAGCTCAGGCACTACTTTTGTCATCTTGTCTCTAAGTTCAGTTAGATCAGAAAGATCTTTAGCCTTATCCTTTCGAACAATATTTAATACTTCTGCTGCATCAACACCTTTAGGAGCTTGTTTCATAGAAAGTTCCAGATCGTTATACGTTTTTTCCTGTGATATACGGTTGTCATTAAACGAGGCTTCAAATTTTGTGATGGTTTCCTTATATTCTTTCCGAGCAGATTCCAACTGAGCTTCTAATGTATTGAATTTAGAAATGAGAAGCGATATATTTTGTAGTTGGGTTTCCATAGCTTGTTCGGTTTTCAATATGCGAGTATTCATTGCAGCAAAGTTTTGAGCTCCACGTTCCTCGCTAACCTTTTCGTTTTGCTTAAACACAGATAAGTTTGCTGAACTTCACCAGTGTAGTTGCTGAAAGCTATTTGAAAATCACTATGTATTTGCTGAAGTCCGTTTGCTATTTTCTTATCAACGTACTGCTTGTTGGCGGCATCCATAGCCTTCGTCGGTACTTCGACATTGTAATTTTCAGCTTCTCAGCATCGATATTTCCCTCCGCGGTAAAAGAAAAGGGACTTTCATAAAAGCTAGGTTATGTGATTTTGATGACATTAGTTGCTGATGGGCACTACGCCCAAACTTGTTTAAAGTCATCGTGAAACTGACATGTTTGCCATAGGATAAGGAATAATATACACTTTCAAGTTCGAAATTTATTTATCTCGTATAATATTAGCTTCCTTAAGTTCATTTAAAATGGCAATTATTTCGTTGTCGTGAGAGGTGTTGCCTGCTTCCTTGGATGCAATCAGTAGTTTCAGCCGTTCAACCAATTCGTTGGGATCATCCCAGTAGACGTATTCCATTGGCTTGTTATTGTAAGTTAATTCCATACCAGTTCCAGCAAAACGTTGCTTTTTTGTCAAGGGAGGAAACATTGGCTTTATAATTTCAGTATATTTATATAGACTTGAAGCTTTCAAAACGACCTGCTGCATTCTTGTGTGCTGATGTCATTACCAACACTCTTCGGTACGCTTCTAAATCATCGGGAGCATAATCAGGTGACTTGTAAAATATTAGTTGATATAACCCTGGAGTACCTCGAAACTGTAAACCCATCAACGATAATGTGACCTGTACTACGACTGAAATTGATTTCCTTTTGCCCAAGAAACCATTTGGAACTTGCAGCGTCATATATAGGTCCATATATGTTGTCAATAACATCGCTTTTAGTGATATATTCTTCAAGATATTTGTGTGCAACTGGAGGATACTGATCCATGTAGTCCTCTATTGCTTCTTTAGAGAGATTACCGGGATCCTCGTAAAGGTTTCGTTCTCCACCTCATCATCATCATCATTGGTGTGCATACTAGTTTCAGCGATTGGTTCTTCATCGAGGTATTGTGTCTCTTCCAACTCATGTTTTTGACTGATGGCAGCTCCTGCACTTCTTGTTTAATTACCTCACGCTTAATGGTCTGTGTTGGTATCTTAGTGAGAACTTTTGCCGTAGTTGAGGCAATATCTTGTAGCGGTGTCATTACCGGTCTAAAAAGTTTATTCAATGTTTCATCATGTTCCGACTTTCCCAGCTTCAGACTAAGATATTTCTTGCGAATAGAACGTGCCAATTGCTTGATCTTTTTCTTTCGAGCAGTGGCAGCAATGTTGCTACTCAATGAAGACATTTTTATCAACTAACAGCAATCATCTTTATTGAACCTTTATATATTTATCGAATCCTTTACGGTAGCGGCCATCATTCAAGTTGAAGTCCTTAGCTATTGTAATAAAGCCAAACGATTTTGCCAGCATTCCGAACACATTGTCTTAAATTTATCATAGTCCATGTCGGGAGACACGTGCTCATCAAAGACGTGCTTCAAATTTACCTCATCTTGTCTGAATATGACAATTACGTTGCAATTGTCTCGAATCAGTTGGTTTAGGTATTTTGCTATACGTTTGGCATAAATATATTGAATCGATATTCCTGTGCCTTCCCATCGAAAAATAATTCTGAATCTTGTTTTGTTTATCACCATTCACATCATCGAAAATGAATACTGAACATTCGCGTGCCTCACTCAGATCAATTACTTCTTCGTTGTCTTTAAAGGGAAAATACGATACACCTTTAACCAGCTTGAGAACGTCTTGTAAGAGCTGGTACTTTGGTTGGTAGAGTGACTTGGAATAGATGTAGACGTTCTCGAATCGTAGGCCGTTTTCATTGAATAGCAGTGATAACGATGCGTTGGTCTTTCCGCAACCACTAGGTCCACAGAATGCTGCTCGTAGGGAATTTGGTAACAATTGTCCGTGTCGACTTGCTGATGATGGTGATTCTTCGACAAAGTCCAAATTTTCGATAGGCAGTTGACATCTTGTTGCTTCATATACATCTTACGATATACTGACATCATCCTTATTGTGTATACTAATTAAATACAGCAGTCTATCTCAGTTTCAATCAGTGTCATGCTAACTCCCAAAGGAGGTAGTCTACTGAATAGTGCAATCAATAAATTACCATTTGAACTACATCTACCTGGTTATCAGTTTTGTGGACCCGGTACAAAACTTCTAGACCGTCTCTCCAAGGGTCAGCAGGGAATCAATAAGACAGACGCTGCTTGTCGAGCGCACGATATCGCCTACAGTAAATACAAGTCTTTGGCGGATCGTCATAAGGCTGATTACGAGTTGGAAAATCGAGCCTGGGAGAGATTCAAGTCAAAGGACGCTTCACTTGGAGAAAAAGCAGCTTCTTGGCTTATAACTACAGGCATGAAGGCTAAACGCAAGATGGGGCTTGGAATAAAAAAACGATGTGGAAAAAAATCTTTTCGACAGAATGTGGTTCTACCAATCAAGAGAGCTATTGCCGGATCTGGAAGTGATGTCCGTAAGACATCGTTATTGGCGTTGAGAGCAGCCGAGCAGTCATTAAGAAGGCAGGTGGTCGCAAGAAAATCCATGTACCTCGAGTCATTCCTTTTGAGTCGAAAATTGGTGGTTTTCTCCCACTAATACCCCTATTGGCGGGGTTGTCAGCACTAGGAGCTCTTGCCGGGGGAGCCAGTGGAGTAGCCAAAGCCGTGATAGATGCAAAGAACGCCCGCAAGAAGTTGGAGGAGGACCAGCGCCATAATCAAGCCATGGAAGAGCTTGCAAAGAAAGGAAGCGGTATTTTTCTTAAAAAGTCCCGCAACGGCTTCGGGCTTTACTTAAAGAAGCAAAAAACTCCCAATAAAGCTACCCAATCGAGCACTTTACAATCACGAGCTTGAGCAATATGCCAAACATTTGAAGATCCCCTACTTTAGGGGAGTATTTATGCGAAACACCTTACCTAAACATTCACAAACAAAGGAGTCTGCCATCGTTAATTTGGATACCAGCAGTCATCACGGTACGCATTGGGTAGCTTATGTGCGAAATGGAAACACCGTTCAGTACTTTGATAGCTTTGGATGTTTGAAACCACCCCAAGAATTAGCCAACTACTTTGGCAATGGAGTGAAAATCCTCTACAACAATGACTCTTATCAGACGTACAATCAATCAAATTGTGGCCATTTATGCTTGAAATTTCTCTATAATAAAAAATAAATATTTTGCATTATTGTTGTTTTACTTTAACCTATATTAGCAGCTAACAAGCGGATAATTATCAGTCATGTCTGTGATCATCACATTGAAAGGTCGCAGCCCAATACTGTCGATTGATTTTCAACCACCTATTCAGTTGGATTCCAACTACAACTACGGACTAGCTTTATTGAGTTTTCACTCGTACAACAGCATCCCAAACATTGAGAGAGGTGACAAGATCTACCTGTTTGACGATCAAAACACGCAAACATTCATCGACTTGCCCGAAGGTTCATACGAAATTGGTGACATCGAAGCTTATATTAGAAAGGCACTTGGCATTCATTTGGCAAAGGACGTTGAGAATATTTTCTCATTGAAACCCAACAACAATACTCTCAAGTGTGAGCTTTTCAGCAGCAAGTACGCTGTGGATTTTCAACCGCAAGACAGCATCGGTGATATTCTGGGCTTCTCTAAACAGCTGCTACCACGCAATCAAGTTCACAGTTCCGATTTACCAGTGAACATTATAAAAGTTAGAACGATTCATCTCGATAGCAACATCACTTCGGGTGCCTTCTACAATAACACTCCTTCACACACCATTTACGAGTTTGCCGTTGCAGTTGATCCTGGTTTTGCCATCGACGAAACACCTCAGCATTTAATCTATTTGCCTATTAACAGAAGCGAAATACATAACCTCACATTGCAAATTTTGAATCAAGACTCTGAACTTGTGAATTTTCGTGGTGAAGAAATCATCATTCGACTTGAGCTGAAACAACTACAATAATAATGGGTCGACTTGTATTTGATGAAGAACCATATAAGAGGTTAACCGCTCCTCGTCCACCATCAGTTTCTATGAAACCTCTCAAGAGATCACTCACGCTCTCAAACAGATTGTTTCTACAAACGCTCGGCTACCATGTCAACTCCTCAAATGTTCGATATCTTCCGCAAACCAAATTTTGATGATAGTGTAAGACGCGAGGAGTTGCGAACCTACTATCCATACGTCAAGTCATTCGGCAACAATGATATCGTTGAAATCACCGTCAATCAAACAGATTGTTGGTTTTCCATGGCTGATTCCTGCATCTCAATCCAGGGACAAGTGGTGAAGACAGCAGGCAATGGAGATGTTTCTCTATCACCAAATGCTGGAGCTTTCTTCTTCGACAGCGTTACGTACGAGTTGTGCGGCAAGGAAATTGAAACCGTGAGAGACCCTGGTCGCGTGAGTACAATTCGTGGATACTTGTGCTACGACCCCAACAGTTCAAAGGACCTATTCATAGCCGGGTGGAATTTTCCACATAAAGCGTATATGAATGCCGCCGATAAAACTTTTCACATGTACATTCCATTGGGACATTTGTTTTCCATCTTCAACGACTACAAGCAAGTGATGTGTGGTAAACAAACAATTCGTCTGGTGCGAAGTCGTAGCGATGATGATTGCCTTATAATCACGGATGCTGCTACCAAGGGTAAAGTGACAATAAACAACATCGAACTCAAAGTCCGTCACATTTTTCCAAACGATGACGTTAAATTGGATTTACTGCAAGCCGTCAAAGCGGATTCCAGTATAATTTTACCGTTTCGTAAATGGGAGCTAAATGAGTTGCCTGCTCTCAAAACAGGTGCTACTCGTGAAATTTGGGCTGTGAAGACGTGTGCCGCACTGGAAAGCCCTCGTTACGTTATCTTAGCCTTTCAAACGGATCGCCACAGCAACATCAAAGAAGATCCCACGGAATTTGACAATATTCACATTTCCAATATTCGTCTAAATCTAAACAGCGAATTTTGGCCTATGGAGAGATTTGATTTAGATTTTTTCAAAGAGTGAGTACGGTGAGGCGTACAAAAGGTATACGGACTTTATCCCAGCTTTGGCGGCGGCAAACACCCTCTACTGGATTATGTTGCATTTAAGACGCACACCCTATTCGTCATCGATTGCTCCCGACGTGAGGACACCATGAAATCCTCGACTGTAGATATTCGCTTGATATTGAAAGCCAGACGGGATTTCCCGATAAGACCCGAGCCTTCTGCATAATTATCCACGATTGCCTAATGGAATTTCTCCCACTCAGCGAAATTGTCCGAAGCTTATATTAGATCACTCAGCTGTTTAGAAAATCAGTTTCGTTATAGCTTTTCAACGGTTCACAATGGAAATTGCAATTGTCGACATTCAAGGTTTCGAAATCGAGGGAAGATTTGTTCCCAAGGAATTGGTTATCAAGACACGTAAACGCACAGGAGTGTTTTTGTTTAAAACCACCTAAACCGTTTAACTATCTATCAGCAGCAGACAAAAGGCAAGTACGATATTTGGAACAACGGCTACATGGACTCCACTACTCTGATGGCCACTATGATTTGAATACTATGAACGACATTTTGAGAATTTTCCTAACCAAATGCACGCACATATATGTACGAGGCCATCAGAAATATGACTTTTATTTAACAAGTTATTTGAAGAGCTGAAAATCAACAATTGAGAAAACTGCTTAACGAAGATGGGGAATCACACTATCACCTAATCAATCTGGAAAACTTCAATGGCGCTGTTGAACTGAAACCTTCTGACTCTCCATGCATTTTTCACTGCCGCTGCAATGATCCAGTACGATGTGCAAAAGAAAATGTTGATGTAGTTTATTATTGGCTTCTGAATAGTGTTTTACATAAATAAAACATTGTATATAACTATGTGTTTTAATTATTCATTATTTTCCTAATACATTTCACAATTAATTTAAGTAATAATATTGTAATTGTAGAGAGTGTTACACAAATAAGAATTAGCACTTTGTGGAGCTCCTCTTGTAGGTTAGCATCACGTATAGTCATTGAGCTGTTGGATAGTAAAGTTTTTTCATCTTGGCATGAAGCTGCTGAAATCCAGTCAGTGTCACCTTCAGTGTCATCAGAAAATATCAGCTTCAGTTTGAAATTTTTTGTTGTGTTTGACAGGCGAGCAAAATATACAGGCAGCCGTCCATCGTTTAATCTATCTCGAGCCATCAATGTGTAGTTGGAGCGGTTCAAACAGTTCCCTGAAGGGCATACAGCCATGTCCTTGGTTCCATAAGGTATATTAACATACAAGACATTTTTCAAAATTAATGTGAATATTATAAAACTTGATTTAAGTAAAGTCATTTTTATCGATCTGCATTCAACAGTAGTTGGTGAGACAACTATGCTCATCTTGCACCTCTTTCGTTACTTTTACTAAAAATTATTAGCAGACTACTAGAAACCATAACATCAAATTCTTGATTCATCATTAAAAATTTTTCCAAGTCTCAAAATTATTACGCTCGGCCTTGAATCATCCGACAAAATCAGAGACTCGAAGGAGTTGCCGTTCTTGCGCAGGTAGGCGGTCGCTTACGATAACTATAGACTCGAAGGAGTGGACGTTCTCGCGCATGCAGGCTTAAGCAAAAGATTTTAAATTTTTTTACAGACAACAAAATACCAAGATTTTAAATTTTTTTACAGACAACAAAATATCATATCCCCCCATCCAGCCCCCAAATATCTAACCGAACAACGCCCAAAAACCCGCGCCCACCCAACGGGCATGTACTATACCTTTTCAAATAAACATTTCTCGATTAACCGCATTAGCGCAGCTCGGTGGACACCTGACTTTGTAATCAGGCAAGCCGCGTTCGATACCCGGCCAAGTATTTAGCTTTTTTTCTTTGTAACCACCACAACCATCAACAGATGGCGTGCACTCTGCAACCCACGCAACCCACAATACAATTGCTTTCATTTATTAACAACAGATGGCACGCACCTCTGCGACACACCCAAATGTCTTTCGCGCACCCCTACGACCACCCCCAATGTCTTCTTCTTCTTCCCAATGTCTTCTTCTTATCCAAACAACAACTACCAACAGCTCGGCAGCAGCTCCCGGCGAGAACTCGATGACTGGTTACCTTTATGCCCACTTCCGCTCCAGAAACCGCTTTGTTTAACTACTGTCAAAAGTACCTGAGTATCCGATATTTGCGTGTAGATTCAACGTTTCACAGAAATGTGGGTACATATATGTAAAAAATCAAAGATTTCCCAAGACGAAATGACTCAGTTCATTTCAGTTCTACTAATTTTATTGAAACTCTTTATAATAATTGCACTTTATAATATATTTCAACCACCCTTTACGTGCAACTACTTATAGACCACCCTCTATAACATTTTTTCTAACATTATTTAAACACCCTGCGATTCCTTATGGGTCAACCCATAAACACATTTTGTTTCTAAATATGTTGATTGATTCAATAAGGAGGTCTATTTCTACTTGAAGAATACTATCCCAAGCTACCTGTATTTCATGTCTTAGAATCTCCAAAGTCTATGGGGGTTGGGGTAAATTTCCGAGCTTTCTACCCATCGTATCCCAAACATGTTCTATGGGCGAAAGATCGGGGGATCTGGGCGACCATGACAATAGGCTCACATGGGACTCTTAAACTAACTCAAGCAACATGAGGCCGATCATTACCTTGTTGAAATGTGTGATCCATGAGCCTTACATACGGCTCACTACTCCCTGCAGATAAGGTTGCGCTGTCATGTTGCCTCGAACAAAAAATATATCCTTCTTCGACCTTCATATCCACCCAAGCAGAACTAAGATTCATCAGAGAAGACGACCTGATGCTATTCCACATTCCAGTGCTGTCGTTCTCTGTACCACTGTAGCCGTTGCCGTCGATGCTGAGCGGTCAGAGATAGCACAAGATGGGGTTGATAATACCAGAAGACCTTATAATATAGTAAACCGTTCGAACACTTACAAGATAGCCTTGTTCTCCTAACCAAGTTTCGAGTTGTCGAAAATCAATCTCTAAAGCCCGTAAGTCTTAGACGTCGATCTTGGACTTCATTTGTGCCTCTTCGACGTCCGGTATTATCAAACCAAAACAACTCATAACAGTAGTTTGATTTCTGTTCGTGCGATTAGCGATTTCTCAAAATGAAAAATCCGGCTCCCGTAAACCAACAATTTCACCTCTTTCAAATTCACTTAGCTGGCGATAAATTCAGCGAACTTGTTCTCTAGGCATTTTAACATTACCTACTTAAAATCGATTTTGGATTCAATCAAACAGTTAGTTTATTGGTAAATTTAAAAATGCAACAAACGACTACAATATTAAATGATAAAAAAAGTTTACATTAAAAAATATTCACCAAACTACCAAATTTTACTCATTCACTCTTTATTATAGCATTTATGTTTTACCAAAACAATATTAAATTTAAAAATCTTCTGGGTATTAGGATTTCCTAATCAATGAGTATATTATACGTTTTCCTTACGGTTGATTAGTTTTCTTAATTATAAACAAATAAATAAAGTTCCACCTAATATAGAATCGGTTCAGGACCACCAAAATTCAGAAAAGATTGCCAGTCAGAAACATTCCGAAATGTAACGAAGATCTCGTTCGTATGTTCGAGACCCAAAAATTAATGGAGGTGTCTAGACCAGGAGTGAAAGCATTTTCAATAGTCGACGTGGACGCAGAAGCTACTCAATCAGATTAAAGGCAGATTCATATCCGATATAATACTATGTGAAAAGATGAACCATGGGAACAAGAGGTCCACAAGAGCAGAACGTGTTAGCCACTTTAAGAGGGGCTAACTTACATCCACAGTTGTTCAAGATAGTAGGCAGGCGGAGATTCTGCAGATAGTCGAAGTTATTAGAGAGTTGGGTTCATGTCATTCCAGATTGAACCATTTATGTTAGTACAGGAAAAGAAATAAATATAACTGCGTTTAGGCGAATTCAGCCTAATAGCAAGTAGTAGCAAGTGTCAAGGTTGACTTCGTACTGGTCATTGTTCGCATTTGGCAGAACGTACTACTAGATAAGGAACTTGTATTGTGCAGATATACCAAAAACCATATGTCATTACTGAGACTTCCAGCATAACCGTTTTCACTGTAAAAGCTATAAACATAACTACAATGTTCAATTAACGAATTGGGAAAACAGAAATAGAACCCGAGGAAATGTGGTTATGATAACGAAAAATACAAAGATTGTGACCACAAATGGCAGTTTAAAAATTTTAAACGTTGAAGAGAGAAGCAACACGATTTTGGGTCTAGAAAATTGAACTGCAACCATGTAGAACCATATCTAGTTCAGTATTTTTTATTACAGTGAATAATAAAAGACCGCACAGTTGATCAACGGTTGAAGTGCTAACTTTAAGAGTGAGAAAGAAAACAGAAATTAGATACGAATTTCTTCCGTTAAATTAGATAACCCAGCAGAGGCGGCGCAAGACGTAAACTTAATGTGGGCAAAATACATTTCGCGAGGCCCTCTGATGGTGCAAGAAGGGACTATAAAATCAAAAATCATTTGAAATTAAGATTCGATACCCTTTGCCCCGCGAGGTCGTGGGCGGTGCGAGACCCATTACCCCGCGAGGCCGTGGGCGGTGCGAGGCCCTTTGCCCCGCGAGGCCGTGAGCGGTAGCCCACATCGCCCACGCCTTACGCCTCCTCTGTAACCCACTATCTGACAATGTAACAAAATCTAATGCTATTATAATTAGTACCTAGAAAATAACAATCAAGGTTGTTGTAAACGTATTTTTAAGTGAGTTCCATATGATATGATATGAGGAGGTTAACAATTTGTAGGCATCTTTTTTTATTGTGACTGGAATTCATCCTATATCTGGTGCAATCGGCATTCAACCGATATCTGGTGCAAGCGGCATTCATCAGATATTTCGTGGAACTCTGTCGACATTCATGGAATATCCACGAATCTTGGAGAACACATGAAAGAAATTTCCCGAGGGGTCGTTGACCTACTAGAGAATTCCGAGAGAAATATATAAATGCGGACAGCTGGTGACAGCATTCATTCAATATTCGACCGCTGTATAGTTGAGTAAAGATAAATTATAAATAGTTCTGTGAATATAAATTGTGTTAAAGTAGTGGCAACAAATTGGAGTGAGTTGGACTGTGTTTTAAATAAATCCAAGAACTGAACTGAACACGATTGTGAAAATATAAACATCACATTATGAGTGTTCAATAATTATTCCAAAACGGATTAAGCAATTTTGATGATTTAAACTGCATTATATTAATAAGTATTGCGGAAAGGTACCATATAATTTTCTATATCGTGGGATTTAGGGTTTTCCAGAAAAATAAAAAAACAGTAATTAAGGGATACAATTTAATTAATCTCCAGTGTTTTTGCTAAAACGGCTCAATTAATTTGAGTATTTTAATTTGTATTCTACAAAAATATATTTCAGCTTGATTCCGTATAGTTTTCTGTAATGAAAAACAAACATTTTTTAGAAATACGGAAAAATATGTACAAAAAACCGATGAACATCAATGTAAATGTCAAATTTTCTACATAAATCTCTACCTTAAAAGATATATCATAATAGTCTATCGTTCAGATTGTTTGTAACGGTTGTCACTTTGATTCATTTGAAGTTAGTTTCTTTTTGAAACCAAGATGTTTTACAAGCCTCGAGTACAGTGAAACGAAAACATGCCGACGTCATTTTCTATATGGTATACGGTTGGAAATCTGTGTATGTCCGTGCAAGTATCCAAATTCGAGCAGGTGAGCAACGTGTGCGGTTGAAATAAAGGGCAGAGTAAAATTACAGTTATACAGGTTGGTTCAAAACATCTTAAAACGAAATATGTTATTGGGTAGAGAGAGATAGTGAGAGACAGTTGAATAAAAGAGAACTGCACTTATTTGCATGATAAAAATACATAAATAATCAATAGAATGACTTTCCAAATTTAAAAGTCAGTAAATTCTAATTCATTGCTCACTGTATTTAAACTGTTTTCATTTTGAGTCAGTTGAAATTGGTTCTTTTTTAAATATGAAATATAAATTCAACAATGCTATAGCTATATACTTCACTTCAATGTAAATATTTAGAAATGCGTTAAAATAAATAAAAATACTAAGTGTAACATCTTTACCGGCGGCGGTGACCAAAATTTTCGATAATACAAACAAATACTCCAACAGATAAATACCGATAACAATGTTTTATCAGCGACAACAATTAGAACGAGTGCAATGTTCTACTTTTACAGACTTTGCGCAAGAATGTTCGTTACAAGAACACAAATTTAAAAATAAACAAACGTTTAACACACGAATGAAAACATACTTCTTTTTTTGGACTAATTCACATTACAGTACATCATTATTAATACATATTATTAAATGTGTGTCAATTCTTCAATTTCGTTTTCACATTTAGTACGGTGATATATCCAGAATTTTCTAAATTTACTTAACTAGCGTCTTATATCTAATCACATACTGTCTTGACTAGTTTCAACGAATCAATGCAGGGGCATACACAGCTTTTGGTTTAAGGAGGGGAAGAATAGAAAAAACCGTGTGTCATATAGGGGCAAATCAGAGATTATTTTGGCTTAGGAGGGGGCACCCTCAAATAAAGGCAGCAAATGTATTGCAAGCATTGAAGGATCACGGCAGGTTTTTCATATCTCTCTCTGGGTACGACCATCTATCAGCGGATATGATTGAGTTAAGATGGTGTTTATAGGCGTGTTCCAACATAACGTAAAACCGATAAGCAACCGGTAATCTTATGGCGCGTAACAACATTGTAAACGGTAACTCGTCATCGCGCACGAAGATTATCGGTTGTGTATCGGTAATTCGTTCTGTTGGAACGAACCTCATATAACTATACATCATTAATTGAAAACAAATATAACTGCAATAGATGTCTTGATTCCATTTAAGCCAATGTCCAAATCTTTGTAAAAATTATAACTTATGAAACTTATGGGTTATCCTATATAACAATTATATATAACTTATTTGAAGCACCCTACTTAACTACAATTCTACCAATCCCGAATATATTTCATTCAAACTGCAAGTTTTTATAGGCCACCCTATATAACAATTTTATTATACTTTACCCTAGACTGCAACTATCCTGTATATAGTTCTGTTTATTTGTCACCCAATATAACTTTTTTAACACCTGACTATAACTCTACTTCTCTCTATATTTCAACTATGCAAGTGCTTAAGGTTTATGCTATGTAACAATTATTTCTGACATTTTTTAAGCCACCTTGTAAAGTACAATTTACCTACACCCTATATTTTATTCACCCTTTATATGCAACTTTTTCTAACATTGTGTTAAACACACTCTAAAACTATAATATTGTTTCGCCCCATATTTAAGGTATTCGGTTAAGTAGTGATGCAACTGTTCACGGTCTACCCTATATAACACTTTTTTTAACTTTTCTTAATCCAGCCTAATAGAAATGCCTGTGAAACCCTTGATGTGTTATAAATGTAAAAAGACAGTTTTGCACGATAACACCACACGTATATTTTAACACCCACCCAAACTGCAACTGCTTAATGACCACCCTATATAAGAATTTTATTCAACATTATTTTGAACCGCCTTGTATAACTATAACTCTACTTCCATCTACATTATAATCATTCTGTATATACTGCTGCTAATTAGTCAAACACTATAAGTTATTTTTGAACCATCCTGTATAACCATAATTTTACTCTATAAAATATTTTTTAAACACATGATAACTTTGCCCCACTCACTATTTTATCTATGGAACTGCTTATGGACTAAGCTATATAACCCTTTTTTAACCACCCTTAAAAGTATGGTTTGTCTTCATCTTATATCTCTAACCTTGTTTGAATCACACTGTGTAACTATAACTTTACTGCGCCCCATATTTCAGATACTCCATATATGCAACTGCTATATAATAAAATTTTTCTACCATTTTTTCCACCCTGTATAATTGTAATTCCACTCTATTATATATTTCAACAACTGTATATATGTAATTTTTGCCACCCAATATAGCATTTTTGTATCTTCAATCATCTGGTAAATGGTACAGCTTGTAGATCATAACAATTCTTTATATTTTTTAAATACACCTGTATAGCTGTAACTCCGCGACATATTTCAACCATCCTTTCTATGCAACTACTTGTGGATATAAAACAATTTTTTAACCACACTATAAACTATAATTTCACTCCATCTTATATTTTAACCACCCTGTATAAACAACTAACAATTACTGAACCCATTTCATAACTATATTGTTATGAATATAATTCAAAGATCATAACTGATTACATAAGACATATTTTTATCCACCCTTATAAATATGCTACCCTTATTTCAACCAAATTGTATATGTAACTACTTATGAGTCGAACAATATAGCATTTTTATTTTTTCTGAGTTCTTTGGGAATAACTACCACATAAACTTGAAAGTCTGTATATTTCAAAAGTCCAAACGTTTCAAGGTCTAAATCAGACCTCGTTTTCAATGGTATGAATACAAATTGAACAAAAAATTTGACATTAATGTTTGTCATAAAAAATTGTTCAAACCCCTAGTATATGCTATTTATGACCTACTCAATATAACTTTTTTAACCACCCCATATAACTAATTCAACTACCCCTTATTACAACAACATTGTATATATGCTTATGGGACACCGAACAAAACTTTTTTTAGATATTTTATATCCATGTCATTCTACTCCATAGTAAGTTTCCTATATATAGAACACCCTGTAAAATTATGGTTGATATATCAGTTGTTTTTTTTTTCTTAAATCGAAACATGTTACATTGGCATATCCCGAATTTTGAATAAAAGCTTAGCTGATTCAAATGTCTAATATTTGGTGCTTGTGGTGGAACCAATAGAGTAATTGTGTTATCCAACATGGTAGACGTTTTTTCGCTATATCAATTTAGGGAGGTAAAATATCTACCAGATTTTACGCCAAACTATAGACTTTGCAACAAAAAAAGGTTCAGCCAAATCCGTTCATTAGTTCTTACGTGATGCCCGAACAAACAAACAAACAAACAAACAAACAAACAAACAAACAGACAAACTTACAATTTTATAATAGTATAGATAATAGGGATATAAAAAAGAATTGTCCTTTAACACTAACTTCGCTGTGGAGGCTTTAAGCTTCGTGTTGTGATGACTGTGTCAGGTATCAGTTGAGTTAATTCCTGTATACAGGGTCTTCCCTCGGGTGCAATCATAACTTTCAAAGACTATAAATAAAAGTTGGTGAATGCGCCAGCATCCCAAAAAAATATATATTGTTATTAACAGTAGGTATATCAGATGAACTCCATGATACTTAATTACATATCAGTTTCATTTGATCAGGCAATTAGAAACCTGTTAAAATTGACTTTTAAAATTCCGTTACATAGGTGAAGACAATAAAAGCATGTAAAAATAAAAACCCACTGCAATCAGTGAATCCGAGAGTAAAACATCGGGAACGTGGTTGGTTGGCCTCTGAGAAAGAGCTCGTAAACGTGGATTTTTCGCCTTTGAATTTAAAGGAACCACCTTTTCAACAATAAAGAATCATTACGAGTAAAATGCCTTTACAATCAAATAATAACATATATACACACAAAAAACAATTAAATTTTATTGTCATTTCTATGAAATAGGGTTCATTATTTTTATTCGCTAATTGGAAAATGTATGTTGTATATTTCGTATTCAGTGGGAAGTAATTAGTTAGTACTAATAACTAATGAAATAGTAAATGAAATTATTACCTGCTTAAAATGAATTTAAATTAAACATTTTTTAAACAGAACTAAAAAGCTGATAATACTTAATTTATTGTTGTTAGGTACCTACACACAATGTAGAAAATAAAACAATTAAACGTGCTTATTCTGTACAAATTCATTACCTACATATCTAGTACATTTTTAAATTCTTACATATTGTTAAGAGAATTCATCCGACAGCTGGTGCAATCGGCCATCAACCAATTCGTGGGCGGGACATTATTCCGATAATTTTGGGATTCCGAAATGTTTGTCTCTCAAGAGGCCGACCGCTGCCGTTACTTGGAATTCCGTTAAAGCTTCCAGGACATGAAAGAGTTTCCCGATGGTTCGTGAACTTACCAGACAATTCGGAGAGAAATATATAAATATGAACAGCTGGCGATAGGAGGCATTCAGTTTTCGTCGGTCGTATTGTATAGTTAAGATAAAATTTAAATAGTTTGTTGTGAATTTAAATTGTGTTAAAGTAATAATAATAATAATAATAATGTCTTTATTAGCGAAGTAGCTATCAATTACATCAACAGGTTATACATAAAAAAAAACACAACTAAAAATTATTCTTAACATAAATACATAAACATCTCTTAAATGTATAATAATTTCCAGAATTTTTAATACTATCAGGTAAAGAATTATAAAGGATCAGACCTCCATACAGTGTTGATTTAGTCAGTTTATTACTATTACTATTTGCTACATAAAAGTCTCTTATTTGTCTAGTATTATATTGGTGTATATCGCCGACATGAATTAAGTTGTTGTATAAATATTGTGGTACCATTTTGTATTTAATTTTGTAAATAAAATCTAAATTTTTAAATATAATTCTTTGTTTTACATTCATAAAATTTAAAACGTTTAACATTAACTTAATAGGGGTGTATTTGCTACATTTTAAAATATTTCTCATACATTTATTTTGAATTGTTTGTAACATTTGTACATTATTTTGATTCAGGTTACATAGAATACTTGCACAAAATTCAATGTGGGGTGAAATGAGGCTCTTGTATAACAGAACCTTACAATTAATGTCTAAATAATTACCAATACGGTTAACAAGAGACATTTTTTTTGACATTTTGTTCGCAATATAGTTCGCATGTTCTATGAAATTCAAGTTTTCGTCTATAATTACTCCTAAATATTTCATTCGGTTTACTTTTTCTAATTTAGTGTTATTCAGGTTAATGGATAAATTATTTGTATCAATTTTATTCAAATTATTCTTAGAACCTACTATCATGTATTTGCATTTTTTTAATGTTCACACCCAAATCATTATCACAGAGCCATTCATATATTCTCGTAAGAGTAGTGGAAATAAATTAGAGTGAGTTGAACTGTGTTTTTAAATAAATCCAAGAACTGAACTGAACCCGAGTGTGAAAATAAAAACATTACAGTGGTGACAGCGGTGTGCGATTTATTTGTGGAACTTTAGAAGTGGAAAATAAATAGACTGGCAATGTTTAGAAACGTGAATTTGGACCAATTGAAAGTGACGGACTTAAAAAAAGAACTTGCGCAAAAGGATTTAAAAATTAGTAGAAAGAAAAGTGAATTAGTACAACGGATACGAGATGCTCTAATAAATGAAGGTAACGATGCCGATACTTATTTGTTTGAGATTTCTGGTACTGGGGACATGAGCATGCTATTAAAACAAATGGAAGAAAATTATAAAAACTTGAAAGAGGCCTTAGAAGATAAATTATTAGAAAATGCTAAGTCCTTAGAAGACAAACTACTAGAAAATTCTAAAACCCTAGAAGATAAATTGCTGGAAAATTCTATAAACTTGAAAGATGCGTTAGAAGATAAATTAGTAGAAAATTCTAACACCCTGGAAGACAAATTACTGGAAAATTCTAAATCCCTAGAAGAAAATTTGAAAAGCATGGTACAGAAAAATTCAGCAATGCTGGAAGAGAAAATGTCCGAGAATGAGGAGCAAACAATAGTCGAAGAGTCAGTCAAAAATGAAACGCGGGTAGAAGAGCTAAAAAAGACAATAGTCGAAAATAAAACGCGGATAGAAGAGCTAAAACAGATAATGGAGAGTGAGATCAGCAAAATACAACAACAGGTGGTCACAATACAAAAGGGAGAAACTTCATCGAAGATCGGAAGCAGGAACAGTCTGGAGGTAGGGGATTCAAAAATTGGCTTTGAGGGAACAAGACAAAAAATGAAACCTCCACACTTTGATGGAAAGTCGTCATGGACTAATTATCGACGCCAATTCGAGGCTGCGGCAAAGCTAAACGGATAGTCGGCAGAGGAGAAAGCAATAGTATTAACCCTCGCTTTAAGAGGGGATGCTACAGGTATTTTGCTAATGTTGAATACCTCGGAGCAAGAAGACTATGAACAACTGGTAAAACATTTAGAACCGGGGTATGACCAGGCACATTTGGAACACGTCTACCACTCCCAATTGAAAAATCGCCACCAGAAATCAAATGAATCCCTACAAGAGTTTGGAGCTAATATTGCCCGTCTCGTTCGCCTTGCTTATCCAGCCACACTGGAAAACGTAATGGAAAGGTTAGCAGTCCAAGCGTTTTTGGATGGACTTCGGGACACCGAAGCCAGACAAGCATTGACCCTAGCTCGACCGACTCAATTAGTAGATGCACTGGCTCGAGCTTTAGAATTCGAGGCTGCGAAAAATACCTGTAGAGGTCAGGGCAGAGAAAGAGAATCAGAAGAAGGCAGAAATGTTGAAGTCGCTGTAAGGAAGATATTGGAGGAAATTCTTACAAAACGAAGACTAATGAGATGTCGGAAGTGTCGTAAGGTAGGCCATATCCAGAGTCGTTGCAAGGAGAGCAACGGAGTACCGACTTCCTCGTCAGAACATCCCGTTGGAATGAGCTAGAAAATGCTGATGTTTTATCCAATAATAATAATAATTGATAATTGTAAACATGGTCAGCGAACCGAAGGCAAAAGAGCTGCTCTCTGTATAACTACTTCCGTATATGACCAGTGGCAGTTTGAGGAGGTCCGAAAAGACCAGTGATTAAAAACCAGATTTGAAAGAGGTTATCCGGTGGAAGGAAGAAGCCCGCAAACCTACGTGGCAGGAGATTTCCCGATATTCACCAACCATAAAGTCGTACTGGGCTCAGTGGAACTCCCTCATCCTGAAGAATGGACTTCTGAAGCTCGTCCTGAAGACTCCAGAGAAGGGAAACGACAGAAAACACATTGTAGTTCCCAGAAATTGGAGGGCGGAAAATTCCAAGTTGATGATCTTGTTTGGTTGTATAACCCGCAACGTCGTCGTGGATATTCGCCCAAGCTACAGAGATCTTGGGACGGGCCGTACCAAATTGTGAAGAGAATCAACGATGTTGTCTACAGAAGAAAGAAGCTACCTCGGGGAAAACCAAAGGTGGTACATTTCAACACGTTAGCCCCTTATGCCAGAAGTCATGACGGCAAAGTTGACCAAGCCCAAGTCCGCAGCATCTAACCACCCGATGATGAGATGACCTTCGAACAGTTTATGGCACAACGTGAGGTGCCCATAGAATATGCCCTGGCTCATTATGTGGCTCGAGATCTCCGGATGTCCAGAGCAATAGCCAAGGTGTTTGCCAAAAAGTACGGCCAGTTCCAGAAGCTACGGGAGCAATACCCGGTGGTAGGGAAGGTCCTTCATCTCGAATATAAACAACCAGTGGGTACCAAAGACACCTTTTATTTGGTAAAGAAAACATTCTTGCAGGACAAGCCAACATACAGCGATCTTTGGAAGACTCTGATATAATTGAGGAATCTGATGATGGAGAAGGATCTGATGATATTGGCGGTTCCAAAGATAACCTGCGGGTTGGATGGACTGAATTGGAGGGTGGTTAGAAGTATGATGGAAACAATCTTTCAATTCGGTGGCATCGACATTTTGATATGCTGTCTCAATATTCGCAGGCCAGATTCGAAGACCGTTGATTGTTACTTTCACCAAACTTCCCATTGTCGAAATGGAGAGTCCTGCAAATATCGTCACACCAGGAAGGATTCTGGGACATTCCGGGACGAAATGGTCTTAAGGAGAGGGCAATATTACGAGAATTCATCCGACAGCTGGGGCAATCAGCCATCAACCAATTTGTGGAAGGGACATTATTCCGATAATTCTGGGAATCCGAAATGTTTGTCCCTCAACAGGCCGACCGCTGCCGTTACTGGAAATTCCCTTAAAGCTTCCAGAACATGAAAGAGTTTCCCGATGGTTCGTGAACTTACCAGACAATTCGGAGAGAAATATATAAATATGAACAGCTGGCGATAGGAGACATTCAGTTTTCGTCGGTCGATTTGTATAGTTAAGATAAAATGTAAATAGTTTCTTGAATATAAATTGTGGAAGTAGTGGAAATAAATTAGAGTGAGTTGAACTGTGTTTTTAAATAAATCCAAGAACTGAACTAAACCCGAGTGTGAAAATAAAAACATTACAATATCTACTACTTCATCAAACTTGAGGGTTGCTTCATACTGATTTCAAAAATATACTAGATAGGTAGGTAATCAATTTGTACAGAATGAGCACAATTTAGTGTTATGTTTTCACCTTGTGTGTAGGTACCTAACAATGTGCTTTTAATTGTATTGTGTTATGTGTGCTTAATTATTATCTTGAAAGTCGGTTAATATATTTTGTTAAATGTTTTATTTTCAAATTTTAGTTCTATTTTGAAGTGGGTTAATTTTTTTAAATGTTTGATTTTCAGTTCTATTCTACTTATTTTCAACTCGGGTAGTTTTTATTCTTTATTTCTTTCTTTTGTTTCCTTAATCTTAATAGACCGAGAACATGTTTAAAACGACAATTAACAGGCGACAAAATAAACTTGGTACGCTGTGATTTAATTACCCAAAAATATATTTAATTAAATTATTATTACTATTGCTTTTATCACCTTACTTTTTGATTTCTATGGATATGAACAAAGTGTGTATGATCAGACCGAATATACTATATTACAATACCTATATGAATGTATGTTCGTAGAAAATTTTCAAATTCTCGATTAAAATTTTCAGTGTCTACTGTTCCCGGATTATTATGTTGGAATTTGAAAATTTATTAGGAAATGTCAGTTAAGACACTTCGATGATCTTTTTGATACATTGGCCTTTTCAGCGATTTTCTGAACAAAAAGTAAGTTACAAGTGATAGAAAAATACACATATGAGACCACCTTGGGATCCTCCTTAATAAATTCAATTTAAAAAACCACTAGAACCGGTAAGGGGTTTTGAAGAAATCAACCAAATACCTAGACCACATAGAAATATGGTCAAATCCAAATTTCATTACTTTATTAAGTTGCAATTGCACAACTCTGGTTGTACACTCTATTTAACAAAAAAATATATATTCAAATCGGTTCAAAACCAGACAAGAATAGCCTCCTTGCTTTTGGATGTCGGTAAAAAATTTAATAATTGTATAGGTTAAATGATAATAACACGAGTTATTTAACAAAAACAATTTGGATAATAAAAACTGATGAAAACATCCAGAATATTATCTCTGGTTATGGCCGGCTGGTATAATGCGTATTAAGCCCTTCATTTACCAGATAATTGATGGTTGGAAAGGGCCTTCTATCGAATGTCAAACTGTAAAATGCAAATGCGGGAGATTGCTCTTACTCTTACGCCTTAGGAGTCAAGTTTTATTGTAGGTTGACTTTCGGTGTACTTTTGAGATAAAATATTTGATAAAGATGCCTCTTCCTATGCCACCATATCTTGCTCGGCAAATGACTTCAAAATGGTCATAAATAAGCGGCCGCGAGTAACCACAAAAAGAGGTTGTTCTGAGAAGTCAAGAGGTGCATATCGAAAGTATGAAGTTGCTCAAGCCGTCTGCCTGGTAGGTGCAGGGCGTGCTATCTGCAGAGCATAGGGACCATCTATAAATTACGTAAGATGAATACTTACGTTTTTCTATCCGCCACCCACCTCCATGTAGGAAACTTTAAAATCCAATGTCATCACCCACCCACCCTCCATTTCTTACGTAAGATATTTAAGGTTAAATGATGTACATATATTATATAATGTAATATATCTATTACAATCTGTATATAAAATTAATACAGTGACATACTTTTATTACTAATGTTACATTTTTAAAATACAGCTTATTTTATTATTAAAGCATGTATATAAAAAACATATTAATTATATGTAAATATCGATATTTTTCAATTATTAAGCACTTCTTGGGAAGTAACATCACAATTAAGAAAATTGCTATATATTCCAAAGGTTTCGGGTCTAGGTCAGACCCCGTTGTCAATGGTTAAGAAACTATGAATAAAAAAGGCACAATTCTAAGATGTAAAATTAAAATATTTGACAATAAGTATTATTTGATTTCTGACGTAACTAAGAGAATTTTATTTGTAATATACAGGGTAGCACAAAAACCTCTAAAGATCATATAATAATAAAGTTCTTTTCAAATTGGAAGAAATTCTCTTAGTTACGTCACAAATCAAATATTTTAATTTTACATCTTAGAATTGTGCCTTTTTTATTCATAGTTTCTTAACCATTGACAACGGGGTCTGACCTAGACCCGAAACGTTTGGAATATATAGCAATTTTCTTAATTGTGACGTTACTTCCCAAGAAGTACTTAAACATTGAAAAATATAAACCTACCCCTATACCACATACCGTACTCCCTTAACGTTTAAGCCAGCAGAATATTTTATAATTTCAAGAGGAAAACAGCTATCGACCTAATTCCACCGCAATAATTTTTTACTCGTCAAGTACTAGAAGAAGGTTTATAGTGGTTATCGCAAAAAACACCCCCTATCCCTTACCACCGTTAAAATTTAGTTTCATTAATCTAGTAGGTACTTTATAACGGATTCAAAAATAAAGTTTCCCATAATTTTCTACTACTTTTTGACTAATTTTTTACCGCCATAAAAATTTTTTACTTCTAAACCTACCCCTATACCACCTACCCTACTCCCTTAATCTTTAAGCCAGCGGAATATTTTATAACTTCAAGAGGAAAACAGCTATCGACCTAATTCCACCGCCATAATTTTTTACTCGTCAGGTACTAGTAGAAGGTTTATAGTGGTTATCGCAAAAACACCCCCTATCCCTTACCACCCTTAAAATTTAGTTTCATTAATCTAGTAGGTACTTTATAATGGGTTGAAAAATAAAGTATATCACAATTTTCTACTACTTTTTGACTAATTTTTTTCCGCCATAAAAAATTTTTACTTCTAAACTTACCCCTATACCACCCACGCTACTACCTTAACGTTTAAGCCAGCGGAATATTTTATAACTTCAAGAGGAAAACAGCTATCGACCTAATTCCACCGCCATAAATTTTTACTCCTCAAATATTAGAAGAAGGTTTATTGTGGTTATCGGAAAACCACCCTCTACCCGTCACATCACTTAGAAATTAGTTTCGTTCATTTAGCGGCTACTTTATAACGAAATCAAAAATAAAATATATCACATTTTTTACTACTTTTTAAATAATTTTTTACCACCTTAACAATTTTTTACTTCGAAACCTCCCCTGTACCACCTACCCCACTATCTTAACGTTTAAGCCAGCGGAATATTTTATAACTTCAAGAGGAAAACAGCTATGGACCTAATTCCACCATAATTTTTTACTCGTCAAATACTAGAAGAAGGTTTATACTGGTTTTTTGTTAAAACCACCCTCTACTCCTCACAACCCTCACGTTCTTTAGGAAGAGACATGTAGCAAACAACTGCCTCATTATAATGTACGAATTTAATTGAATAGCATAAAAGATAACAGTAATAAATATATTAACATTTAAATCAGGTATCCGGATTACTACAATTAAATTATAGTGGTGCTTTGGAACCCTTGTAGTTGAACAGATGAGTGGAATTAGATTGATAGCTCTTTTCCTCTTGTAGTTATAAAATATTCCGGTGGCTTAAACGTTAAGGAATTGGGGTAGATTTAGAGGTAAAGTATTTTTATAACGGTAAAAAATAAGTTTACAAGTGGTAAAAAATTATGATATATTTTATTTTTGTTTCCGTTATAAAGTACCGGCTAGATTAACGAAACTAATTTCTAAGGGTTGTGAGGGGTAGAGGGTGGTTTTTGTGGAAACCGCTATAAACCTTTTTCTAATATTGGACGAGTAAAAAAATATGGCGGTGGAATTAGGTTGGTAGCACTTTTCCTTTTGAAGTTATAAAATATTCCGCTGGCTTAAACGTTAAGGTAGTAGCGTAGGTGGTATCGGGATAGGTTTAGAAGTAAAAAAAATTTATGGCGGTAAAAAATTAGTCAAAAAGTAGTAAAACATTATGATATGCTTTATTTTTGATCCCGTTATAAAGTACCTACTAGATTAATGAAACTAAGTTTTAAGGGTGGTAAGGGGTAGGGGGTGTTTTTTGCGATAACCACTACAAACCTTCTTCTAGTACTTGACGAGTAAAAAATTATGGCGGTGGAATTAGGTCGATAGCTGTTTTCCTCTTGAAGTTATAAAATATTCCGCTGGCTTAAACGTTAAGGTAGTAGGGTAGGTGGTATAAGGGTAAGTTTAGAAGTAAAAAAAAATATGGCAATAAAAAATTAGTCAAAAAGTAGTAAACAATTGTAATATACTTTATTGTTGTTTTCCTCTTGAAGTTATTTATATTCCGCTGGCTTAAACTTTAAGGTAGTAGGGTAGGTGGTATAGGGGTAGGTTTAGAAGTAAAAAAATTTTATGGCGGTAAAAAGTTAGTCAAAAAGTAGTAGAAAATTATAATATACTTTATTTTTGGTTCCGTTATAAACTACCTAGTAGATTAGTGAAACTAAATTTTAAGGGTGGTAAGGGATAGGGGGTGTTTTTTGCGATAACCACCATAAACCTTCCTCTAGTACTTGACGAGTAAAAAATTATGGCGGTGGAATTAGGTCAACAGCTGTTATCCTCTTGAAGTTATAAAATATTCCGCTAGCTTAAACGTTAAGATAGCGGGGAAGCTATAACGGGGTGGGTTTCGGAGTAAAAAATTTTTATAGCGGTAAAAAATTAGTAAAAAATTATGCTATGAGTTATTTTGGATTCCGCTATAGTGTCCCCGCTAGCTTAACGGATTTCTCTAAAAGTCTTAGACATTGATTTTGAACTTCATTTACGAGGTCCGCTGTCTACTCTCCTCCAATTTTTGGAATTATCAAACCACGCATGACAACATCTCATAACAGTAGTTGGATTTGTGTTCGGTTAGCGGTTAGCGATTTCTGGAATTAAAAAACCCAATAACTCGACCTTTTTCAAATTCACTTAGCCGGCCATACACTCGACGTACACGTACTCTAGACATTTTAACATTACTAAACGTTGATTTTTGGATCCCATCAAACAGTTTGTTTTTTTGGTACAATAAAAAAATGGTAAAAACGACTACAAGATTAATTGATGAAAAACAGTTTACATGAAAAAACATTCACCAAACTTTCCTAAATTTTAATCATTGTTTTGTTTGTTTCCGTCAAAACTCAGAGATCTTGTTGTCTGCCTGCATGACAGTGGTGATCAGTGTCAATGCTATTGTCGTTTGAATTCCGATAGCTGTACGTAATAATATTAGAAATATGGTTCATTTAACAGTAATGCACAAAATAAACATTCTACAAATGACTGGTTATGGAGATAACACACAGACACACATTGAAGTTTCTCGCTTATTTCACGAAAATCTTCCAAATTTCCGGCTTGTATCCCAAGGAACAATTAGCAAAATAGAAAAGCAGTTTCGCGAGGTTGGTCATGTCAGACAGATAAAAAAAGTAGCTGCCAATGCTGTAAGTTATAATAAGAAATTGGATATTATGCTTGAGTTTCAAGAAAACCCACATAATTCTGGTCGAAAAGCAGCCCCAATGTTCAATGTTAGCCACACATCAATTTCTCGAGTATTAAAGGAGAGTAAAATGCAATCCTATAAAATTATGCCGACTCAGGAGTTCATGGAAGACGATTTGGATAGGAAAACGTATTTCTGTGAACAGATGATGGTAAGATTAGATAACAATGTGATCCAATTAGAAGATGTTTTGTTTTCTGATGAGTGCACATTTACACTTCACGGTCATGTTAATGGTCAATATTGCCGCTATTGGTCTAATAAGAATCCTCACTGGATGACACAGAAACATACTCAATATCCTGAAAAAGTTGTTTGTTTGGATAGGAATTGTTGGAAATCATGTCGTTAATGTTTTTTTGTGTTTTTTTTATATTACTAAGAAATAATCAGTATAACTTATTAGGTTGTTAGTGTAATGTAGCGAATTTGTGAAATAAAGTAATTTTCTTTATTAATGTTAAATTTTGTAATAAATCTGAAAATATTTAATATTTCCAATTATGTCTAGAATTTTCTGGAGAATCCAAAAAAAAGGTATATATATATAAAAATATATATATTTAAAATAAGAAAGTTCGTACTGGCCACTGTCAGATGACACACCCTATATATTTTTTTGTTGAGATAATGCGCTTTTAAAAATACAAATCGACGTGTCCAACCGTTTTCCCCAATACGCCCTCCTTTATTCGTTATCGAAATTATTCCATTTGGTTTGGTTTGGTTGGTATTCCATTACACACTGTATGTTTTACCAAAACTATATTAAATTTAAACATCTTCTCGGTGTTGACATTTCCTCGTCAGTGAGTATAATACGTTATTTACAACTAAAGTAATGACACTTTTATTATAAATCAAAACGAACACAAATCGCAGAATTAGTATGTTGGTAAAACTGCTAATAAGTTTTTCTTACTGGTACACTCCATCTTTGTAGGTGCCCATTACTTTCAATTTTATTTAAATAACACAAACTGTAACAATAAAAAACTCCATAGCAACATAAGCATACAATTGAACATTATCCAATTTGAGTAAATAGAAAATGTTTAATAAAATTTTTGATGTAATATAATATGTAATTTGTTTTGACATTCATAACATATATTTAATAAAACTTTTATAGAAGACTTTTGTCAAATATCTTGTCTAATGTAATACCGGCCTTAGCCGATTATGCTGCGCTTTATGGTCTATGGCAGAAAGTCAGTCAAATTTAATGCGTATTAATAATAGTTTAAAAGCTAAAACTGAAGTACAAAGATTATTAAACGTAAAATTGTTTTTTACTTAATAAATGCCTAGGTAGATAAATACAAAGCGAAGTGTAGAATACTTTAGGAAAATCATAAATCCGGTTTTGAGATATACCGGTGTTAATTAAGTCCCGGGACGGTTGAATATTTTCTAAAGTAATTCATTTATGGAGAAGGTCAAGGTCATTCCTTCAGTAGCTTTGACCAAGGAATCCGATGGTGACCTTGGATTTGACCTTGAACCTCATTTTTGAGGTTATTTTGACATCAATCTAATTTTTTTAAATGAAAACCCCTATTTTTATTGCGGAATCGGAAAGAGTGGGAAATTTTATGTCCGGACATGTATTGAGGTATGGGGTTGAGGCAACCACTAATGTTTTTTCCAATCCAAGATGGCTAAGTCAAGATGGCGGATGAAAATCATAGAAATAGCACATTTTGGCTGGAAATTTCTTACTCGGGGGTTTTGGGGGTCGCTGATCCATACGTAAAATTTTCCGCTCCTTTCGAATCCGGTATCAAAAATAAGGATTTCTACATGAAAAAATGAGGTTCACCCTCAAACCTTGAAAATGAGATGTAAGGTCAAATCCAAGGTCACCATTGAGTTCTTCGTTAAGATTTACCTAGGGTATGACCTTTGTTTTGTTTTACAACTGAACTCGCGAGATTTTTAAGAAGTCATTATTTGAGCTCTATTTGACCTCTAGGGGTTACCTCAACCTCATACCTCATCCATGTCCGGACGTAAAATTTCCCGCTTTTTCCGATTTCGCAATAAAAAAATAGGGGTTTTCGTTTAAAAAATGAGGTCGACTTCAAAATAACCTCAAAAATGAGGTTCATGTTCAAATCCAAGGTCACCATCGGATTCCTTGGTCGGAGTTACTAAAGGAATGACCTTGAACTTTTCCAGAAATGAAGTACTTTAGGAAATATTCAGCCGTCCCAGGACTTAATTAACACCCTGTATAAAGCACTTGACTTATTGAAAATTAAATACTGGTCAGTTTCAAATATTACGGTACAAGAAAAACAGACCATGATAACATTATCGTAGACTAAAGTTATATTGTCACTCACAATATTTGCGGATTGATTAAACTGTCCATTTATCTTGTTGCCCTCCCTGACTTGAATTCCTTAAGTAAATTTGAAAAACATATATATATATTATACATCATTAATTGATGTTATTCCTATTAGTGTTGCCAAAATAACAACAACGGAATCAGTATAGAATTAATATTTAGAAAGTATATAAAATACATAGAAAATATGTTTACAGAAGAAAAATCTAAAGCAATTTTCACTAAGATAAAGTAGGTATCGTTCACTATTTGATTCCATTTAGTTCTTTATTATATCACCTTATACAGTGAATTGCGCGACAACGTAATTTTAGGATATAAAATAAACATTTTCTTATAAAAAATAAATATTAGCAAGTACATACTAATGTCGTAAAATTGCTCAATTAGTTGGGTTATTATTTTCAAGAATATAATTAGCGTGGTCAGTCACATAAAACAAGTTTCATTGAAATAATCATACAAAATACAAACAAGGAAAGCATCATCACACGAGACATAAATATCAATTATGAAACCACCAAAGATAGACACAGTTTTAGACTAAAGAATATAATTTACCAACATGAAAAATACCAACATTAATGTGGAAAAAGACTCGAATAGTTGATAGTTGATATAAGTGAAATAACTGTAGATTTACAGACTGTAGGCTGAGTTCGTATTTAATATCGTATTCTTGAATTATCAATTTCTGTTAATAATTTTGACTTTGATTTAAAATTAACAATTGGAAGTAAATTCAGATATTTATACAAAGGTGTCAACTTTAGATTATAAATTGATATTCTGCAAAGAAAAATTGCTAAAGTAAAATACAAAAACAATATGAATGTCGGAGATTTGCAAAGGCTCTGCTTTCAGTTCGCAGTCCACTTTGTGGGCGTGGGATCGGATCCCACTTCTGAACCAAATTGCAATGAATCCCGTTGGTTCAAATTTAATTAATTATAAAAACTGACCTTCACTTTCACTTTCTAGAAACTTTATTTGTACATAAAAATTCAATATTTACAAAGCTGATTTCGATAAACAATTCACACGGAATATAAACTCAATTAGCTAAGCTGTACTAACTAAGTTATGAATTCTATATTGCTTTATATAGCGTACATCGAATTTTCCAGTCGTTCTAGATGGGTATTACATTTGTTTGCCCAGCGTCGAGATCAGTAGTTTTTACCCCATTCGAAAATTCCAGTTCTTTTTTTATTATCCCAGCGATTGATGTTTTACGTTGCTTTAGTCAGGGACGTAGATAAATTTTATAACAATATTAACCGCGAAAATCGCAAGCGTGATTCACTTTCTCAAGTCAGCTAAATCAAGAGGTTTAGTTTTGTATAAAATACCATTCCCACATCCCTATAAGAAAGTATATTAACGTAAGATCAGGTGATAGGGCTGGCCATTTTATGGATCCTGGCACTCCTATCCACCGTGTTGGAAAAATTAAGTCCAGGAACTGTTGGACATAAAGTTAGTAATATACCGGTGCTAGCTACATCTTGCCGAAATTACATTCACTACAACTTGAGGGTTTGCTGAAACATGGAAAGCATAAGATTACAGTGTGGATATAGCTCAAAAATTGACTAGTAGATCTAGTAGTGATTGTACAGCTGCTGAGAATACCTATGTGTGATTTTTCATTTATGCATCGTCACTACACCTCCCGTGGAGACAACGAAAATGGTTAAGATGACTCCACAGGTGCCTAGGGCAACTGAAACCTGACAAAGTATTTTGAAGGGCTACACCTGCAACTGATCTGGTTTTGGATGATTCATCAATGGAGCACAATTTAGAATTTGCATTCAAGATTGATATTCAATGGTTTCTATACGTTCCTGTCTCACCATAATGCACCTTTAAGGGGAGTCAATAAAATCTGCCTGAATAGAAACGTTTAGTTGATGTCTCACTAGCTCAGGGGGAGGAATATTTGACAGTATTTGCAACCCGATGAAAGGCGTTAACTTAACTGTACCTGAAACTGTTCTCATGGTTTCATGTAGTTGTGTATCAATCTTTTGTTCGAGACAACTTCGACACCATACTAGAGCACAGTATTCTGTGGTTCAATAGTACAAGTGTGGACTTCTTGCTCATACCCCCCAAGATGTCGCAAATCAAATTATTATCCGTTTTTAGTTTTTGGGAACGTTTACTTAGGTGTTTTTCAAATGTAAGAGGCCTATTGAGCCTCATTTCCAGCTATTACCATCAAAATTACCCTTCAACTGTTCTATTTCAGAATTTCAAAGCCAACACTACAAAGGAAGGATTTGGTAATAGCCTCAATTTTTTGTAGTAATGTTCAATAATTACTAAATTTGTTGTAAGATGTTCGTTACACTCTTCTAGATTCTTTTTCTAGACAGCAAGCGCTAGGACATCAGTAGAACTTTCTGACAGAGATCCGAACTAAGGATGTTGCAGTTTTTCCAAAAGATCGATCTTCTGAATTGATTCAGATCGTTTGACAAATAATCAATACTAAAGATCGAAACGAAAGACCTTTTTATTTATAAAATTTGCTAACTATTTTTAATTAGTTAAAACTACTTCGTGTCGCTAAATTCATATAACCAATTTACTACATTAAGAAAACAACATTTTTTCTCAAGTCTTTTTAAAATAAGTTCACACATTACTCTTTCTACGAGCCCTCGTTTTAATATTCAATCTAAAACTAAAATAAAATTGCCTTTCCAGGTTAATTCACTAAGAATAAATGCTTGGGAAGCCCCATAATTGGACATCTATTTTGTAGATTTATTACAATCTACTCGCCACTGTGGCACGTGTCTATTATTCATTGCATATTACATCATTCGTATACATAAATAGTTTATATTTAAAAAAGAACCGACTTCAGCTGACTTAAAATAAAAACTGTTTAGAAACCGTGTGCAATAAATTACTATTTTCAGACATGTCTTCTTTTTTATCTGATTTAAGGTACAATTCAATTGAAAAGTTTAGCGTATTCTTATTTCTCTCTTTTTCTTCCTTTCTCTTTCTCCCTCTCTAATTTGTATTTGTCTATATTTTCTAAATATATTTTAACTCTTTTATTTTTTTTAATATATATATATATATATATATATATATATATATATATATATATATAGATCGTTTTTTTGGGTTTTGCTCCAATAAAATTACCAGGTTACTTTATAATCAAATATATTTTCTTTTAGGGACGTTTCGCTAGTATATTTTCCAGCTTCTTCAGCCTATCAAAAAATGATAATTATAATAACCGTAACATCTTGCCTGCAGTGCAAGGTGAAAACATGAAAAGCCGAGATAGCATGCTATTTTAAGGTTAGTCGGTAAAGAGTCAGAAATATATATATATATATATATATATATATATATATATATATATATATATATATATATTATTACTGACTGATATATTGTCAAAAATAATGTAATTGAATTTAATTTATAATTTCTCAGGGTCTTTTTCGCTTGGGTTCAAGTTACAGATATTAAATAAATAAATGAATTCTATACTTATCTTATAAGTCTCTCTTTCTTCTTCGTTACACTATCACTTTTTAAAATTTTGAAATTATATTTTTCACTTTATTTTTCTTTTTAAGATTTTTAAATGACTAATAAATAATTTTCAAATTCTCAATCAAATTACAATTTATTTATAATGATTGTCCACAATACAATTCTGATATAATATTGCCTTTTACAACAAAATAAATTTCCTGGGTACTTAAATATTATTAAATTTCTATCAATTTGTTACAAAAATATTTCAATCCTCTAAACACAAATATTCATTATACTAAATTTAAAAAAAAACCTTTATTTCTATCACTGATTGATTTTAGATTTCAATAATCTGTTTATTAAATAATGTTTCAAAAACTCACAGTTGCCTGGCTTGAATTCCCTTTTCCTTACTTTTGGTTTTGGAATACTACTTCCTGATTTCTGTTTTTTTTATAAACTAAATTCTGCTGCTTAATTGATTTGTTTACTGCTGTACCAATACTTCTATTCTTCCAATAAAAATTTATTTTATCTCTCCATCCAATGGATTTCAAATAATTCCTTTTATGGAATATTTATTTTTTTTAATTTCAAATTGTTGATCCAAAAATTTCAAAAATTTTAACTTCAAACTTAATTTCTTGTCAGAACTGACATGGAACACTTATTTCAATGATATCACAGATCATTTATCTGGTTGTCATGGAAACGTAATTTTACAGGAACGAAATTTTGAACTGCTCTGGTCGACGATCGGGAAACAAAGAGGACCTTTCAATGTCAGATTTCCTATTTATGTAATATATTTTGCCACCTGCTATTTCCATTTCCGCTTTAATTTATTTTATTAATTTCCAAATATGTTCCTTCTAAATCATATGCAAAAATCTAAACAAATTTTAATTTGAATTTCAATACCGTTTATTCTCCAAAATTTTATCTAAATCACTTAATTCATGTTTTCCAAAATTTTGATTTGACACTTGTCACCTGTTGGCCACAAGTCATTTCACAGGTACTTTAAAAAAAATTGGATTTTACTGAAATTAAGACTTAATATCCTTTGAACTATTGAATTTTCATAAACTATGCTCTAAGCTCTTTCTAACGGTATAAATCTCTTTACTGTTCCATCATTCCTTCAAATTTTTAACGGTTTTTACAATTCTGACGTTTCAATACTCTATTTATTTAACAATATTATGTATTTAAAACTTAATTTTGATTTAAAATGTTATATTCAGTGTTCTCATGGCCTAATATGTGATCTATATTTGTTTTACAAACTCTACTGTGATTTTCATAAGTGAATTTAACCTTTTTGCTGTTTGACCTAAATGTGACTCCCTGCCTAGATTTTTTTTTATGTAAGTATCCAAATTCTATTACAATCTGCATGATAGATTATCTAACTTTATATGCCACTTTTTATCCTTTCAACAATTTGCTTTTGAAACATTCTTTTTACATAGTTTATATTTTTAGGTTAACTTTATCTGATATGATTTTTGCAATTCCTTTCTTTATTAGATATGTATGAATGATATTTACATTTTCCCAATCATTTAATTATTCAAATTGCTAAACTTTTGTATTATCTCATGTCTGTTTAAATCCATTACAATATATATATATATATATATATATATATATATATATATATATATATATATATATCTTGATGGTCCGGGTGTTCGTCCGTTGAAAGTTTTGTCCCTGTAAAGGAACGGTCGCCTGACGTTTCGCCAAAATCTCACTTGGCATTTTCATAAGGCTTTTCCTCTTCTTCCAACACGAAGGGTGGCTGCAGGTTCGGACCTTTCCGGACTACTTCGTATCCGAGATCGTCGGCTAGGTCGTTCTCCGCTTGGTCTGCTCTCCGTGGCGTCTTCAGTAGTCCGGAAAGGTCCGAACCTGCAGCCACCCTTCGTGTTGGAAGAAGAGGAAAAGCCTTATGAAAATGCCAAGTGAGATTTTGGCGAAACGTCAGGCGACAGTTCCTTTACAGGGACAAAAATTTCAACGGACGAACACCCGGACCATCAAGAGAGCTACACATAGTTCCGTCCGTGCCAACTTGTTTTCAAACATATATATATATATATATAACTTATTCGTCTATCATTTTCTGAATCGCCCTGTACAACTACAATTCAACTCAATACAATATCACAACGGTTCTGAAAACTTTAAAACCACCCTGTGTAAGTATAAATCCTCTCCACACAATTGATTCTTTCTATTTTTCTATTGTTTAATTTATTCCTGTATATCAATGATGCAACAACTGCTCATGGTCTACCCTATACAACAAAATTCACCTTTTTGAGCCACACTTTATGAATACAATTTTACTCTACCATTTATTTCAACCACCCGTTCTATAATTCAAATATCCTAATTGCTTACGCTTATATAAAAAAATTTTTGATACACCCTGAATAACAATAATTTTACCCTTACTTCAAACACCTTGTATAAACAACTACTTATATTCCAAACTATATAACTTTTTTAAACCGCCGTGTATAACTGTAATTCTACTCCAACTTATATTTCAACCATCCTGTATATTAAACTATTCTGAAAATTTTTAAAGCCTTGTTGTATAACTGTAATTATTTTCCATCCTATAACGCAAATATCCGCTCTGTATAACTCTAGTTTTGCTCCACTCTTATTTCAACCACCTTGTATAAGCAACTACTTATGTGCCACCCAATACAATATTTTTAGAAACACCCTGTATAACTAATTCAATTCCAACTTATATTTCAACCATCCTATGTATACAACGGCTTATGTACCCCCTAATATCACATGCACGTACGCACACACCTTCAACCGTATACCTACTATATAAAAGAGTTCGCCGACATATCTAACAAATTTTCGTTTCGATAAACTAAAGGAATATTTTCTGGCATTTCGCGACTATAATTTCGTCTCTAACAGAAACTGACTTTCAAATGCATCAAATTGAAAACCATTAAAAACACCCTGTACGATATACTTTCATGGCATATCATCGGCATTTAAATTAGGTATTTATCAGATCTGTGATATTTATGATAAAATTTTGACATTTACCATGATGTTTACAGTTGATTTGCATATATTTTGTTCAAATATTTTCAGAAAAATGGTATGTTTTGAACGGTTTCAAGAAAACAGTGAAGATTTATTGAAAATCGCTGAAATCTAGTTAGTCCCTTATTTACTTTTTTTCTGATTTTCTAGAAAACCGCAAATCTCATGTTATAGACAAATTATATGGGACCTTTCTGTAATGTTTCTTAATATAATGCAGTTTAAATCATCAAGATTGCCCAACCCGTTTTTGAATAATCGCAGGACATACGTAAAAAAAGTTGCATACGAATTAATAACCTCCTTTTTGGAAGTCGGTTAAAAAGAGGATATATGATGCTTTATTTTTATTAATTCCTTCTGTACTTGATGAAAATTCATTTTAAATATAATAAAACAAAAACGCTGTGTTAATTTTCATGAACTAATATTGACAATTGTTTCGCACAGTTAATTGGAGGGTTTTTGTTTTAATATAATTAAGTTAAAATAAACCAAGTGCCGCAAATGTTTGTGAATAATATTAATTTTATTTTTAGGAAAACGAATGTTAATTCGTCAAAATCAACCTTTAAACATAAAACGCCAAAATTCGGGGGCGTTGATATTAAAAGCATGGATTCACTGATGAATAGCTTACGAAAGATCAATTCAAAAGATAGAAAACCACCTGTATAAAGGTCGATATTTCGAAAACATTCCTATGTCTCTAGATTACTTCATTATTACGAGTTGCATAAACTAAACGTTCTAAAATGTTTCAAATTTAGATTTATGGTCTTCTAATTTGCTATAATTTCTAAAACTAATAAACATAAAGTTCATAAATAATAAACCTTTAAAGTATGAGTAAAGAAAGTCTGAACCAATAACACATTCACGAACAACTCCCAGAAACAAATTAATGTTTGTTGGCGTTCTGAAAAAACGCCTCTAATCTACGGCTGCTTGATTTAAATCGATTTTCAACGTTTTGACAAAAAAACCTGAGGGCCATTTTCCTTCTTGTCCTTGAAAGTTGTCCTATCTTATCATCTAAATAAAAACGACAATACCCATTTTTCACTAGTACCTATGGAAGTATTTATATTTAATTTATTCTTCTTTATATTATAACTCTGTAAAGATTGAGTAGGTTTGATGAAGCGTGCAAATAGACCTTTTGATTCCTTTGTTCAAATAATAATTCTGAGAAAACGCAGTTCAATAAGAGACCATTTGTACTAGGTCCTGATGGGTCTATCATGTAAGTTGAGGATGTTGTCTAGACTAACAGGTTAGAGAAATACCAAAATCAAATGTTTACCGTACCTACGTAAACTACTTTGATTAAACACCAAAAATGAAATACCGATAATTTAAGAACTATTCCACAATTTTTTGTCTGAATCTAAATACACAAAATATTCGTAAATATTTAGTGTTATGATTTCTGGGTCACAGAGTTATTGTTAATCAGTTTAGAACCGTAATTGCATTCCTTTTGAATGTGTCAAACAAAATAATTTTGGTTATCTAACAAATTTCTAAGAATGTATTATTCTATTATTTCAGATAGAAGCCACATAAATAATCAAGTTTTATTGATTTCTAGTATTTATTGTTATGAGACTGAGACAAAATTTTTAAACTTTCATTACCCCACAAATAAAATCGTTTAATAAAAAGAAAGTTTCTATAAAAATACATAAAAACGAAGATTATTGGAATGTAACAATAATTAGTTTTTAGTTTTTTCACATGTTCTGATATATTTTTAGCTCTTTATTGAGCAACAACTTAGGCAAATAGAGCAGCCATTTTTTAATTCACTGTGCATAAATATTGTTTCGTGTATTGTATGGTACATACATGTGTTTGGAAACGTTATCAATCCCAGTGTATCAATTGAATGCTTTTTCTTAAGTTGTCGCTTTGGTATAATTTTTTTTTTGGCAAAAAATTTGACAATAACAATCTGATTGGTTGGCTATCACTTGAAATTGAGGATTTTGTTTTCTGGTTCTTCTAGTAGAAAATTTAAGAAATTGAAAACTCAAGGAAGAAAGTTCATTAATAAACCTTAAACTTTGTACTACAAAACAAAATACTTATGTCCAAACAGTCAGATTGTCATTGTCAAAATATTTTTTTTTGGGGGTCTCGCGAACTATCACCACATTCGGGAAAAAAAGCTGTATATTTAAAAAATCCAAATGTTTTATTCTGACTTCGTTGTCAATGGCATTATATCTGAATAAAATATAAATTTGAAATTGAAATCTATCGTTTTGACAATTTTACATAAAGCAAAAAATTGTTGTTTTTTAGATATACAGGGTGGTACAAAAAATGTAATGATCATACACAATAGTGACGCTGTTTTCAAGTTGGAATAATGTGAAAGAGTTTTCTGTTGATTCAGTGATCCTATTAACGTCATAAGGGGAAATCTAGGGAAAACCATACGAGCTATCCCGATATAGGGTTGTTCAAAAAATATGACCCAAAATATAGGCTAAAAAATATTTTAGATCAGATATTTTCTCGATCGATGATCCCAGTATCAAAATTTTAAGCTGGAAAATTAAACTTGAGGACTTGAATTGAAATATTATATAAAAAAGGTTAGTTAAACGCAAATGTGGGCGCAGTGTCTAAATAGGAAATTCATATGAAAGACTCCAAAGTAATTTCTGTAGAAACTGAAGAACTGTATGTGTAATTCTAATACATCTGTCGGTTTTTTTTGTTTAAATAAATTATATAACCCCAAACTGGATTGTTACATAGAGATTTTTCTAATGTGTGATTAAGTACTACTAGTTTCAGCAGCGCCTGGACTATTATGTTAGAATTAAATCTTTATGAAGAAATGTCAAATTTCGTTATCTAGTGTGTTTTAAATATGTATAAGTAATTTCGAAAAGATTGTTGAAGAGGTTATTGTTTACTTTACCTGTTCATTAGGGTTTTCTCTCCTGAGATTTTTTTCTACAACAATTGTAAATGGAGAACAAATGGTGGTAAAGCAATTTCTTTCTTTCCTACAAATATTCTGAGAGAAAAAGATGTCTACAATATTATCAACCAGTATTTCTATTTATAAATAGTGTTTTATATATTGTATGATACTTCTCTGTGTTTGGAGACATTTCGAGTCCTGAGTTGTAGCTGAAACTATTTATATTAAGGAATATCTGTGAGAAAGAATTTCTATACAGACAACCAGGCAATTTAACGAGACTGCCTTACTACACTTTGTTCTCCATTTACAATTTTCAAATACTTATCTGTTTCAGAATTAATCTTAGGAGAGAAAACCCTAATGAACAGAGAAATTTGATATTAATGTTTAATATTATGTTTATTGTTTCAGTACTATCTCATATCTACTCTTTTTAACCGACTTCAGAAAGAAGGAGGTTCTCAATTCATTTGTATATATGTGTTTTTTTTTGCTTTTTAGGGTTCCGTATATACAATATAAGGATACCCTTATAATATCACTCCGGATTTCTGCCTCTGCCACATCACAGCAATTTTCTCCTAAACTACTGGACGGAAGAGGTTGAAATTTGGTACCAATGTGTAGTTTGGTGACCCGATCAGGAGTACATATCGCAAAAGAAGAAATTTTGATTTTAGGGGTACTTCTGGGGGAAAAATAAAAAAATCGACCGTTCCCCCCTTGATCTCCGAAACTACTGAGCCTAAAATTTTGACAAAATTAGGAAATATAGAACGTTGCCCGAACTTTACAGGAAAAATAAGGAGAAACCATTAATATTAATTTTTGAGGGCAAATTATAGAATTAAATGAAAATTTAAAAATTAAAATTTTTTAAAACCCATCATGTAATACATCAAATGAAAGGTTTCATTCTGAAGAACACAAATATATTTTTTTCATATTTAAAAAAATAATAATTTAAAAGATATTAACGAAAATATACCAAAATTTACCCATTCCACCCCCTTATCTCCGTAACTATAAAACGTAAAGTTTTGAAAAAAAAATAGAGGTATAGGGTCTGATCTGAAGTTTACAGAACTAAATAGGAAATATAAAATTTTAATTATTTCTAACGCATCATGTTATATATCAAATGAAAGGGCTGATTATGACGAAAACAAATATATTTTTCCATATTTTTAAAATAAATTAATTAAAGGATATTAACAAGAATATAAAAAAATACCCATTCCCCTCCTTTTATCTCCGAAACCATAAGCTGTAAAATTTTGAAAAATAATGAGAAACCCCTAATATTCATTTTGGGGGGCAAATAATAGAATTAAATGGAAAATAAAAAAATATAATTTTTTTAATAATACAAATATTTTATTTTTATTATTTTTTTAAATGAATATTTTAAAAAATATATTTAAAAAAATTACCCATTCCCCCTTTATTCCCTAAACTATAAGACCTAATTATTTTTGTTTGCAGAAAAAAATACGAGGAAATCCCTAATATTAATATTCGGGGCCAAATTATAGAATTAAACGGAAAATAAAAAAATATCTTTTTAAGGCATCATGATACATCAAATGAAAGGGTTCATTATGAGGAACACAAATATATATTTTTCATATTTTTAAAATTAGGTGTTTACAAGATATTCACATAAAAATATAAAAAACACTACCTAAAATTTTAAAAATAATTAGCGGTACTGGGGCTAACTTGAAATTTATAAGAAAAATTATTAGAAAACCCCCAGA
Organism: Octodonta nipae; assembly: GCA_034190945.1. NCBI lineage: Eukaryota > Metazoa > Arthropoda > Insecta > Coleoptera > Chrysomelidae > Octodonta > Octodonta nipae. The sequence continues at coordinate 59,636,270 of CM067223.1, forward strand.
GTAATTTTAAGGAAAAATCTACAATTAAATGGAAAATAAAAATGCAATTTTCAAACGCATCATGTAATATATCAGATAAAAGGCTTATTATGTGAATTACAAATATATCGTATTTTTAAATTATTTGTTTAAAAGCTATTAACAAAATATTAAACATGGACTTAATTTCCACTTTAGAAACTACACTATTTAAATTTTGAAAAATATATTTTATTTGAATTTTTAAATCATTTGAGTAACAAATTTAATAATTTATAATTTAAAACTTGACCTATTTTGCCCTTTATCTTCCAATCTACAGAGCCTCAAAATTCAGACAGTAGATTATAAAAGGCTTCCCTGAAAGTTTATTAGTAAAATAAAACTCTAATATTAATTTTTGGAGGCCAAATTAGAAAATTAAATATATATGTATTCTTATAAAAATCAAGCGAATCCTGAAGCAGATAAAATAAAAAGTCTATGTGTGGAAAATCGAAGTGTATATTTTTATAAATTTAAAACGCTTCCTTTAAAAGATATTAGGGTAAATATAAGAAAATGCACTCATTCCCTGCTTGTCTGAAACTGGAATATTAGAATCTTGAAGGTGGTACGGAACCCTTAGTATGCGAGTCCAATTCGCACTTGACCAAATTATGTTATATTTGTTCACAGATTACTCGGATTCGGCTCATGGAATTTCGACCGTTTTACTGGATCCTGTTTAGGGGGATAGCCAAGTGGTCCCATATTTTTTTCATTAACATACCTTGTACTATTTCTTAGAAAATGGGGAAAAACTATTTTTACCTATTCTCATATACTCTGTCTTGGTGGAGTCGCCAATATTATTAAAATGTTGATAATTTTATTCGGAACGTGGGACAATTTGAAAAGAAATGGGATTAGTTTTGAGATATCCCAAAGTGGTCAGGTATTTTTTTCAATAACATAGCTTGTATAGTTTCTTAGAGAATGGGGGACATTTTTTTACCTATTTTCTTATACTCTATGCCTTGGTGGATTTGCAGGTATTATAAGCTTTGAATGAGTTGCTGGTATTAACTGTTCGGAACTTGGGGTAAATTTTGAATAAGATGAATTAATCAAAATAAATTTCAGTTCATATGTATAAACAGTGTGTATTCATAAATCAAACGATTTATTTTTAAATTAATAATTTTAACAGAAAAAAGTTATTCTTCACAAACAGATTTACATGGTCTAAAACGTAAACAGTAATCATCCTATGTCACTTTTTTTAACTTGATTATTACAAATTAAAGTTCATTTCTGTTAAGATGTAAACTAAAAGTTGATTGGAAATAAATCCCAATAAATATCAGTTAATCAACTTCAAGGTGTGGGTTCTCAGTTGGATTCTATAACAGTGTGTCTTTATAAGTTGACTTATTTATATGTAATTCTCGCAAATGGCACTACGATTTTGTGGAAATTCCATTTCGCGGATTTGTCGTCTACAAATCGGAATAAATCGTATTACCCAGAAAGAACGAGATTGGGAGAATTATGTGTCGTTCAACACAGGATGATTTTGTAACCTTGAGGATGAAAAAATGCAACAAGGTGGTGGATCGACCTAAGTTAGAAACATATACAAAATTTTCTTAAAACATTTACATATCTACAAAACAAGTTATTTTATTCAACAGTAAACGAGGTTGGTCAAGCTAATAAATGAAAGTAAAATAGCTTATGTTAGGCAATATCGAAAAAATTAAGCAACACTAAAAATTGTTAAATAAATAATTTTTTAATAAAACAAACACCGACTTCAAAAGAAAATTAACTAAAAAGCATAAAATAATTTATGCTACAACAATTAAATACATTTTCTGAAGCCGAGGCCAATTTAAACAGCGAAGTTGCGAAGTACAACTCATCAATGTACTTCCCAAAATATTTTCACTTTCGATTGGCACCGACTTCATAAAAAGTATTTAGTTGTTGTAGGAAAAATTAATTCTTGCATTTTAGTTCATTTTCTTTTGAAGTCGGTTTTTGTTTTTTTTTATATTATTTATTCCTGTATTATATTAATTAAATTTTGTTGTTCGTATTTCATTTGGGTAATGAAATGCGGATCTGCTTCTTTATCGACTTTTTCTTCTCGTTTCTCATCTTCATCCTTTCGCATTTCAACCAATGCTTGTTTAAATGTTCTTGTTTCTCTTGCCAGAATTGCATTTTTTTCTGACACCTTTTTTTAATTACGTTTATCCAGATTTTCTTCGTTAGATTCCGTATTGACTGCCATGCACTTCTTATTACCGAAATGTACTATATCTGGGTCCTTTGTTTCACTTTATTAACAATATTACCATTAACTTCGAATAAAAATAAAACTTCAAGCATTGCACGACAATTCTCGCTCATTTGATCAACATTAAGGGGGAATAAATAAGTAAAACCGAAAACAAATCTATATTTATATAAATAGGCAAAACGGTTCAGTACCATTTTTTCCTCTGTCCTTCAAACGATTTACTTTATTTTTGTTTTGCTTGGTTACTATTGACGAGCTTTAGTGCAGAAAGCTGAATTTAGTTATAATATGGGTTCATCCATTAAATAAAATATAAAAATTATTGATTACTTCCATACCGTCAATGCCAAACACATAATAATAACAGTGCTGCCAGATTACTTGGAAAAGAAAATCATAAAATGGAATGACTCGACTGAAGACAAAGTAAATGAAATGAAAAACTAACATATTTTGAACTTTCCCTAAAATTACTACATCATCATGCTATTGAGATCGACTTATGTTGCATAATAAACGCCATTTATTAGGCTCTTTTAACTTATTTACTTCCGGTGGAATGTCTTCGATGGCAAATTCCATAGAGAATATTCAAAAAATGTATGAATTAGATGTTGCGGTTTTAGTTCGATGCTGGTTCAATGCAAGTATATAATTGACGAAGGACCTTTAGCGGAACAATCAATAAACACGTGCCGTCACATAACCGAATCACCAAATAAAAGTTATCACTAACGTTTTATGTCGAAGCTCTGGTGTTTTCTTTCTTCAGAGGCTAGCCCCGTAACAGCAGGAACAGTTTCGTAGAGCTTCTTCTGGACAACACGTTACAAAAAAAATAGCGACGTAATGTTCATTGATTGAGCATACCAAAAATGCGGGTTTAACAACAAATGATGCGCTTTTGTAAACACAAAAGAAAGAAAATGAAAGCGGTTTCGCGGTCGTTACGAACGGAGCTAAGAACTCGCGGACTCGCAACACTATAACAACAAAAAAGCGGCGTCTCTTCAGACGGAATCAAAGCCACCGAAAAGTTCGGAGTACAATACACGACTCTCCCAATCGTCCTAACAGCAAGGAATCCAAAAAACCAATGTCAATACTGTCTATATTTTACACGCAAAAAACATTTAAAATTAGCATTAGCGCGACGGATAGTTTTAGAAAAGGTGCAGAAGTTTAAAAATCAATGAAGTAATTCAATCAAATTGAAAACAATACACTAAACAAATTGCGGGAACGCACCATTCCGCCAGCCTTGAATTACTTATTTTGAAACTAAGGGTCCACTGGCAGTGGACAAAGCTTTACAAGAGGTCGCTTCAAAGTACCACTTGCAGTTCTAACTGTAGCAACGCGTACAACACCATCACCTCCAGGATGTACGTCAATAATGCGCCCTAATGGCCAATTCAAAGGAGGTGAAGTGTCTTGCTTCAAAATAACAAGAGTACCTGGCTTAACAACCTCCGAGGGATTAGTCTATTTACTCCGTTGATGAAGAGTATGTAAATATTCTTGCGACCAACGTTTCCAGAATACCTGATGCAAACGACTCGGTAACTGCCATCTGTTGAGATGATTAGATGGGACAGATAAGAAATCAGATTCAGGAGGTGCTGTTAAAGGTTCCATGGTAAGAAACATTCCAGGACTCAAGGCGGTAATATCCGATGGATTGTTGCTACAAGGGGTTATAGGTCGCGAGTTTAAAACTGCTTCGACCTGTGCAAATACAGTAGAAAGTTCTTCGTAGGTTAGGATTTGATCTCCAACGAGACGTCTTAAGTGAGCTATGACACTACGAATTACTTTCTTTGCGGATAGAATCCAAAATCGTTGTTGCAAATGAAATTGAACGGTTTGGATTCCTGCGTGAAGATTGGTGACATGACAATCTTCGACAATTAGATTAGTCAAACGACTTTTACTTGGTAGCAGTGCGGGAAATTTAGTGTCAAACGGCAATGGAGCATTAGCCAATCTACTACCAACTCTAAGACTTCCCTGTTCATCAAGAAACGGCGAAAGTTTACGAAGCGATTTGAGCAAAAGTTTTCGTTCTCGAAGAAGGGAAATCTCTTTAGAAAAATATTGATCTTGAACAATGCGAAGCTGAGCCTGATATAACTCAGCAGCCAAAAATGATCCAGAGCCCCTACTGTCTGGATTGCGGGCGTTATCAACAAAGCGCCAAATATGAGCTATAATGCGGGTAATGCGATTAATAGAAAAATGTTCTTCTAACAAAGTACCAAATAAATTTGGTGAAGCGGTGACTTGAAGCGCCACTATACGGGCTTCAGTCATAACTAGCGGTGACATGCTTGAGTCTGAGCAAGCATGTGGCAAACAAGCGGTAATCAACAATTGTGGGCCTTTCCACCAAAGTGTATTGCCTAATAACTCTGATGGCAAAGTGCCACGGGAACCCAAGTCAGCGGGGTTATCACAAGATTGAATGTAAAACCAATGAGAAGAAGGAAATTTTTCCTGAATGTAAGCAACTCGATTACTGACAAATGTCTACCAACGGTGCGGGGAAGAACTAAGCCATGAAAGGACTACCGTGGAATCTGACCAGCAACGAATCACCTTGAACAACAAACGACTATTGAATTGCTCATAAACATAATGAGCCAACTTAGCGGTAAGAACTGAAGCACACAGTTCCAATCTGGGAAGTGACAAAGTTTTCAAAGGGGCAACTTTCGATTTAGACAACACAAAAAAACTTTGACGAAATCCAGATGCGGTTTCGAACACAAAATAAACAACAGCATAACCTTTCTCAGAAGCATCACCAAATGTGTGAAGTTCACAACTAGAAAAGTTTTCTATAGCAAGCAGGTGAGGCAAAACTAAATTCTGTAAGGTCAACAAAATAGCGATAATGTCTTGCTGCAATTTGGGACCGATAAACAAACAATCATTCAAAGATAACCGATGAGGTATCTTAGCGGATGCATTAAACACTACACGAAGTTTGGTTGTGCTACTATCAGGTTTCAAAACACAATGATGCGGTATGTAGTAACAATCAGAAAAAGTAGATGGATAGGGAACCAACTCCATATGATCCAGCTCCAAATACTTTTGAGAAAATCACAATATTGTTTGTAGAGATCTGCTTGTTGTAGAAGACGTCTTTCTAAAGAGTAGAAACGTTGTACGGCGAGATTATACATTTCCATCAAAAGCAGGAAGTGTATTACGAAAAGGAAGGGGCACAACGAATCTACCTGAATCCAATCTCCTGCATCCCTCGGAAAATATTTTTTCGCAGATAAGATCATCAGGGACTGAACCAGTGCGGTAGGAACATCTTCAATTGTCCAGAACCTTTGGAGTGAATCATCTAATGATACTACATCTTCAATTTGACAAAAAGCGAAGTTGGGTTTATGACTGACTGAGAGTGAGAGTTAACAGAACTCGAAGACACTCTACCCATAAGGATGTAACCAAACACAGTGTTAATAGCATCAGGAACACCTTCCTTTCCCAGAAGGCGTCCATCCAACAAAATTTGAGAAAATATATCGGCACCTAACACAAGGTCAATAGCGATTGGGCTATTGAAACTAGGATCAGCAAGTTTCAAATTGGTTAGATATGCCATATTAGCCATGTTAATGGGCGCAACAGGCATATCATTGCAAATGCGGGGTAAAACAATAGTATCAACAACAAAATTGCACTCACGCTTTACTATAGAGCGAAGAGAAAGGGTAAGAGAGCCCTCAGCAGAGGTACTCTGCATAGAACCTAGCCCGTTGAGTTGTATCGAAGCGGGCATAGGTCGGAAGCCAAGGCGTTTCACAGCCTTGCTCGCAATGAATGATGTCATGCTACCAGAATCTAGCAGACATCGCAAAGTTTGATAAGAACCGTGCTTATCAAATACCTCAACTAAAGCGGTAGATAACAACACATTTGAATTGTATGACAAAAGTGAACTATGACAAGAAGTCTGCGGTAGAGAAGTTTCGGGATTTTCAACAGTATTAATGGTACTGGATCCACCAGATGTGGAAGCCAGGTTTGCGGGGGGAGCTCTAGATTCAGAACGAATGCCTGAATCACCACGATTTACAAAATGAAGTATTGTGTGATGGCGTTGTTTGCAGTTGCGGCAAGTGGATAAAGATTTACAGCGATTCGACTGATGAGAATCGCCTAAGCAATTAAAACAAAGTCTAAAATCTTTAACAAACTTAAACCGCGCGGATACTGATTTGTTCAAGAATTCAGAATATTTGTAAATCGCATGATCGGATTTACAAACTAAACAATTTCTATTCTTAGTGACAAACAAAGATGTAGTGAACCGGGAAGAATGTTGCTTTGAATTCACTGGTAACTTTTTGCCAACACTTCGCTTTGCCTTGCGGGATAATTCAACATGTTCAAAGGCATCGCAATGCTTCGACAAAAAATCAACAACTTCCGAGAGGATCGGAAAGTCATCGTGAGCGGTCACAGTACCATGGTAAAGTTCAAATTTAGCGGCTAAATTCTTTGGAACTCGTTTCAACATCATCTGAACGATACAAAAATCCCACTGATTTACTGGTAAACCCAAATTGTTCAGTGCTTCCAAATTATCACTGAAGTCATCCAATAACTTCCGAACCTCTGAAGGGCTATCTGAAGTTAGTTGGGGAATTGTTCTAAAGCTGACCAATGAGACTCCGCGATTAAACGAGTTCGCTTGAATTTTTTCAAAAGTGTTTCATAAGCACTCACGTAATTGTTTTGTGTTAGTTTAAAATTTCTAATAGCCTCAAAAGCAGGCCCTTTTAAAGCTAACTGCAAATATTTGAACTTCTGCATAGCACTGAGTTTTTCATTATTGTGAATTAATGAATCAAACAAATCAATAAAAGTACCAAATTCCAATATGTCTCCACTAAATGAAGGCAAATCAATTCGCGGCAAAGCAACACTTTCCTGTTCCCGAGCTATATTTTGTGGCGTAGAATTCTGAACAGATTTCAGTTTAGCAAAAATAGACCTAATTGAATAAAACAATTTTTCAAATTTATTGCGAATGTCATCCTCAAAGTCAAAATCATCGGTTGCATCTGAAATTAATCCAACAATCGAATTGTGATGTTTAAAAAACTCTGAATGAATTGAATTAACCATATCAATCATGCTAAAAAACAATTCAACGTTGTCACCTCTTAAGGCTTTCTCGGCAGCAAAATAAATATCTTCAAATCTTTTAAACTCCGATTGTCGATGATTTTTAAATTTACGTAAATTTTCAGCGATTTTTGACATCTTAAAGATAAATTAAAATCACTGTAACTCCACTGAACAAATCTAACACGATAGAACGAAAACAAAATGCTATTCAAAAATGTACAATTTTTTACTGTTGAAGTAGAAAATATCTGACCAAATGTCAAAAAAATTCAAAACAATTTAGCAAAATAACCAAACAATCGAAACGATCTCTTGTAAGGTTTTTAACGCGACAAAAAAAGGTGCGTTTTATTTCCAACGGAATGAGTGAATATCCCGAACTTGCTTTCTCTTCTAACAAATAAAGAAACGAAAATTCAATGCGGTTTTCAACAATAATTGCAACGAAAAATCAATGTTTTGATCATTAAACTTTGCACGAAATTTACTCAAATGTAACCCGGCCCGGAGTTGGACCAAATTATGTAATTTATTCGATAATCTTTGCACTAAATTAACTCAAATTGCATCCGGCTCGTACTTGGACCAAATGTTATGTAATGTGTTCGATAAACTTTGCACGAGATTAACTCAAATTGCATCCGGCTCGAAGTTGGACCAAAAATTATGGAATTTGTTCGATGGCACATTCCATAGAGAATATCCAAAAAAAATGTATGAATTAGATGTTGCGGTTTTAGTTTAATGCTGGTTCAATGCAAGTATATAATTGACGAAGGACCTTTAGCGGAACAATCAATAAACACGTGCCGTCACATAAACGAATCACCAAATAAAAGTTATCACTAACCTTGTACGTCCGGAAGCTCTGGTGTTTTCTTTCTTCAGAGGCTAGCCCCGTAACAGCAGGAACAGATTCTTAGAGCTTTTTCTGGACAACACGTTACACAAAAAATAGCGACGTAATGTTCATTGATTGAGCGTACCAAAAAATGCGGGTTTAACAACAAATGATGCGCTTTTGTAAACACAAAAGAAACAAAATGAAAGCGGTTTCGCGGTCGTTACGAACGGAGCTAAGAACTCGCGGACTCGTAACACTATAAAAACAAAAAAGCGGCGTCTCTTCAGACGGAATCAAAGCCACCGAAAAGTTCGGAGTACAATACACGACTCTCCCAAGCGTCCTAACAGCAAGGGATCCAAAAAACGAATGTCCATACTGTCTATATTTTACACGCAAAAAACATTTAAAATTAGCATTAGCCCGACGGAAAGTTTTAGAAAAGGTGCAGAAGTTTAAAAATCAATGAAGTAATTCAATCAAATTGAAAACAATACACTAAACAAATTGCGGGAACGCACCAACCGGTATAAATATAAAGAATGTAAATTAAAAATATAATGGTCCATACGCTTTAAATAACATTACAAATATCCTAAGATTCAAGATATATAGTTAGATCTGACATGATAACAATGTTTCAAATATTCATGGTCATAGTATTGGTGATCAGTATTGATTTTTCAGACAATTAGTACAACTTTCGTAAACATTATTATTAGTTTTTGTTGTAAGTTTAATTATTTTATTATTATTTTGTTTTCACAATTTTTCGAAGGTGTTTTGTAAAACATTCTCAGCACAAAATATATTCAAGATTGGAAATTTCGTATGGTTGTTGATAATCCCTCTTTCTATTATTTACGAACTCTATTGAAACTGCAAATGACGTAAAGTTTTGGGTTACAAAGAACAATCCGCTGATAATTATATCGAACAATTTACATACACACGACTAATTTGTAAAGGATAGGAAATATTTATGCAAAAACAAATATATACCTACAATAGTACTAAGAGCTTTTGACAAACTTAGTTTCATCCTTATTTCTTATATTATGCATTTCAAAACTTCTGATTAAAAATCGAAGTTCCCACAAAGTTGTTTTCTGATAGGTAGAACTAATATGCAAACATCACAAGCTAGCAGTTCTTAGTATATATTTTTATATCGAGTACTCATAATAAATATGAATCTGTTAAACTAATATTTAATTATAAATGACTGTTTGATAATTTTGTTAATTTATTTATTATTCTTTTTTAAGCAACTAAATTGGGAATCGTTAATTAATTTCAAATTGAAAACCTATTAGTAAAACCTTCGTATTAAAATGAATTTTTAATTGAAAGATGGAAATAGAACGTACTTTCAAAAAATCTTGTAATCACTGAAATCAAATTATTATTAAATGATGTATCGTTTCAGATAAAAGTTCCTATCAGGATATCGATTTATTAGTATTACATACCTCTGTAGCAATTGCATATATTTACTATAAAAAACACTGGTGGTCGGATCCAGAACTACATAAAAAACCATCATATACAATATAAATTAAAACTGCTAAAATGGTAGAGATTGAAAATGTTTGCCTAAATCACTATACGGGAAGTCCAAACAAATACATTAAATTTTTAACTGTCAATGACTAAGCATGGATATGATGTTTTTAAGATAACGCTCGCTTAGGAAAAAATTTGTTTGATGACATTTATAAGTATTGCATTCATTTACTGGTCCGTTAATGGAGTGCATTGGTAAAGTAACGGATATATGAAATATGAAATACTAGTATTTTAAAAACGCTCGATCCTGTCGAGAGACTAAGTTTTATGACGTGGGACTGAAATATATCAAGAAAGAAAAATGACTTAATTTTTTTAAATGTCCCACTATTTATTGCAGAAAGGGCATATTTTTACGTACGGCATGGTTTCTATCTAAATTAAATGTTGTAGTGAGCACCGACAACAATGTGACAATAAACAAGGCTATTATTAATTGTTTTTTGAAAGTTGTAGATGTCGTCGGCGGTAACATTTCTATTTGTTTGATGGGGGAGTCACGAATAATTTACTTTTTTAAGTATCCGTCGAAGAAAAAAAAGGAGGATTTAATAATTTGGAAGAACCCAAGATACATCACCCCCACCTATTTTTTTCAACAAGATGGCATATCGCCCCACTATGCTTTTCCCGTTCACACTTATTTAAATTTAGTTTTCCCCAAATCGTAAGGTTGTCTTTATTTTGGAAGTATTTCGTGAATTCAACAGAACTCTTATATTTTTTAAGTAATCATTGGCGTTTGTCAGCAATTTCGTCATTTCAACGACGCATTGCAAATTTGAAAGGACCTTGTTTTGGGGGTGCGAAAAAATTCATAAAATATTAACGCCAATCCCTCAACAGTGTTAAAAGCTTAAAGAACGTGACTTATTGATGAAACTCATCGGCGTAGTGAAAGACCTAAACTATTACAAATGAAATACATAATTGGCCGTGGAACACAAGCCAGAAAGGTGGTGATGGACTATTTTAGTAAATGGGCCGGTCCGAGAACGAAACTATAAGCTAAAACACTAAAGATTAAAGAGTAGTTTCCAATAGTGTGTGTCTTTAGAATTTGTGTATTTGACTAAATACGAAAAAAATTCCAAACATAAAAACTATTCATGGAATCGAGAACAAACACAATACAAAAAATAATTCAAGCGATATTATAAAAATACACACAAGGAAATCACACAAAAATTGCAAACATTGTACCCCATGTTTCCGTTTCAACAAACTAAACGTGTGGGAAAGACATACAAAATAATACCGGGTATTAAAACAAACCAATAAGAAGGTTTAATTAAAATAAAACAAATTGTATACCTGGTTTCTGTGAAAAAAATCATTCCTGCAAACGACGAATGCCAAAAGCCTGTACAAAACTAAAAAAATTGGTCACTTATACATAACACCTTAACATTTTTTACTTCGATCAATTGTAATGGGATAACTTTTATACACCACATGATCTTTTCGATAACTGTCATCAACACCCGTAGGATGACCAGAACTTTTTAGGATAGAGGCCATAGTTACAAGTATTCTGTAACAGACAGACAAAAAAACAGACGGATGACGTAAGCTTAGCAATAAAGTTCTAACCCGTTGACAACTTAAGTGAGAACTGAGGCTACATATTCAGAGGTTTCTGGGCAGTATCGAAAGGTGGTGTGTACAAAGGGCAGAGGCATAATCACCGCGAGCTTACTGCTCATGCTTACTGGGAATTCCTCTTTCATGGGAAACAATTGCAAGCCCCAATCTCTAGCACATAGCACGAAGGAGGTTCAGACGGTTACCCGAGTCGCTCGGCTAAGGGAACTGATTTCTCCAGTATAGAGCGCGTGCGACCGATAACATTTTAAGGCATCACAGACCTATTGTTGCTCATTTCGTTTAGCTTTTCCTGTTAACTGCAATTGAAGCTCTAAATTTAAAACTTTTTCAAAATTTTTGGCTCAGTAGTTTCGAAGATCGGGAGGAATGCACAATTTTCGTGTATTTGCCTTAATATTTGTTAAATTATACATTCCAAAAAATGTAACGAAATTATTGGGTTTTATCATAATAAGCTCTGTCATTTAATGTGTCACATGATGCACTTGATTCTTTTAAATTTTCAAATTTGCTTCCAAAATTAACCTTCAAAATACGAATTAGTGTATTTAGGCTACGCAGTAGATTCGGAGATAGCTAGGCACAAGGCAGGGAGGGTCCGAAATTTGAGTTCGTAAATTCAGCATTAACTTTTTTCATAAAAATAAATTTTATTTCTTATAATTTTCTTATATAATGGAAGCAAATGAGTATAGAGTTATAGGGTATTAATCAATGGATTCCTTGTCAATAAAATTTGCTAAACCAATCAAATAAAACATTCAACAGTCAAAATTAAAGGTTAACTTTTATTGACAACTAAGTAGTAATTAAAAAATTTAATAACCCTATTTAATATTATAACTAAAGTAAAAACTTCCAAACACGTTTTATAGAACAAAAAATAATAATTTTTAATTTTTTTGGCACGTTTAAGTTTTTGTTTGATCGAGTTTCAGCATTGCCTTGCTTTTTGCGTACCATGATAGTTTAAACTCGCAAAGTTATTTACTAATTTACGAACAACCATATCAATTTTAGGGATATCCTACCAAATTGCTAGTTTCAAATGGATGGAGCATCAGCTCATAGCTCACCGGAAATGAACCAAGTTGTTGAACCAGATGTTTGGAGAGAGGTGGATCGGATTTATGGTTGCGATGAATGGCCCGATTGTACCACACGGGATTTTTATTTTAGAATTAATATTAAGATAATTATGAACCGCCCTGTAGGTAATTCGAGTGGCGTGACGTCTCGATATATGTTAGGTAGGGATGTTAAGAAGAGGGGAGTTCATCGGTTTGGCGAGGCGTAGTCGATGCGCTGTTAGTAGCATCATATCAGAGCAAGAGGTGCATACGTCTGTTGCGCAACGCAGTTTTTGGCGCGGGAGACCGTCTGAAATTTTGCGTCGACTATCTGCACAGTTCGGCAATGAAACACTTTCAAGGACCCAAGTGTACGACTGGTACAAAAAGTTTTCAGATGGCCGAGAGACAGTGGAAAATGAGCCTCATGCACGCCGTCCCACGACAAGCATCAATGAGGCGAATATCTACGTAATTCGTGAGTTGATTGAAGGCGTACTGCTGATCGATTTTCTGCACGAACGCCGTACAATTAATGCTGAGTATTACTGCGAACTACTCCAACAAGTGAAACTTGCCTATGGGCAAAAGAGGCGGGATATGTCTATCCGAAGTGTGATTCTGTTGCATGACAACGCTCGGCCACATACAGCTGCTTTGCCTCAAGGCAAATTGAACAAAATGCATTGGGAAACCCTTGAACACCCGCCTTACAGTCCTGATTTGTCCCCATGTGACTACCACATGTTTGGGCCACTTAAAGAAGAACTGGGAGAACAACGAAGGTGTAGAAACGTTTGTGCGCAATTGGTTATCGACACGACCAGTTTCATTCTTTGAGAAAGGTATTAAAAAACTTCCGATTCGGTGGGAAAAATGTATACATAAGAGAGGAGACAATGTAGAAAAATAATATGTATTAAAATTTGTATTGATCGTACCAATAAAATTTTTAAAACAAAAGTCCAGTTCATATTTGATTCATCCTCGTAATTAATGGAGTATAATTAAAGGTGAAATTTTCCATTAAAAAATCAATAAAAACTCTTAGTATAATTAAAGGTGAAATATGCCAATTATAAATCGATAATATATCTTTACTCCTCTACGTGTGGCAATTCAAGAACTTAGTGGAGGAGAAATCATGCATGTTATAACATAGGTCAGGCCTTGAGCTGAAAGTATTATGTTACAGTTTTCATCTTCTCCGGCTTTACCGTAACATAATATTTTTACTAATGGCAAAATGATATCTTGACAAATAATCCGTTGGAAAAAGACAGATGCATTAGACTGCTTCCTAATTTCTAAACCTAGGTACTACCCAAACACTATGCAAAATCATGATTAGCTTGAATGTTTCGAATAACAGGGTTAGAATTATGACAATATACTCAAACTACCTTTTAACACTAGAGACTAATCCGATAAACAATCGGCAAATGTAGTATAACAAAGGATACAAAAGAACTTACATTTAACAAAGAAGGCTCAACAAATATTAACAAAAAGAAATGACTACTTCTTTTTTTTAAATCTCAGAAACATTGAGGCAAGGTTTTTATTTTTTGAGTTCTTTGGGAATAACACCACATAAACTTCAAAGTCTGTATATTTCAAAAGTGCAAACGTTTCAAGGTCTAAATCAGACCCCGTTTTCAATGGTATTAACACAACCTGGGACTCTTGTTCAGTATTAAAGGGGTTGCAATATTTTCAATGTATTCAATAAATAAGACGTGTATACCAGATAATTTTATTTGTTATATGTAAATATTTTTAATAAAAACTAGTGTTAGGTAAATACACATTTCTAAGCAAAAAAGAATGAAGCTGTCGCTGTGTTAGCCGATGTAAAGGTTAAATTATTATCCCGACATAGCGAAAATTGTAAAGATTTAAAGATTAAAATCATATATGGGTGAATTTCCAACATTTGGTAGCGCCACAATATTATCTTTTAGAAAAGAATCAAACATCGAACTTACAAATAGTAACATACATTCTTACGTACTTCCAATATTCCTAGTTTCCATAAGATTTTATTGTGGAACGCAGGTTGAAAACTCTGAATAAAATTGAATTCTTGAAATGGTGAATTTCATGTGTACCGTAGAAACAATCAATCTTTGTGTTATTTATTTTTCTAGTAGGCAACTGTCATATAAATTTCTCTTATTGACAAACCTACTGTCGTTGATTTTTACTGACACACGTTGATAGTTCTGTGTGACTTCTCGCGAATTTTCATCAATATGACGGTTTATTCAAACGTTTCAAACGCAGAAATGGCTGACATGCATTTCGTCTACGGTCTCTCTAATGGCAATTCCTTAGAAGAATATTGTCGAGAAGATATGCTGCAATGTATCTTCAACGTATAGCCCTTCATCATACTTTGTTTGGACCTAGAAAATATGATTGCGATCGCCACCGGGATATTAGAACCCTAGAATTAGAAGAAGCTGTACTTAATTTAATTGACGAGCAACCCGATACCAGCAATAGGAAAATTGCTTTACAGTTACCCGTAGATCATATGACGGTACTTGCCATCTTAAAGGAACAGTTGCTATATCCATATCATGTACAACGAGTCCAGGTACTGTTACCTCCAGATTTTCCTAACCATCTCCTATTTTTGTTTTAGATGCTAGATATGATTCCCATAAATCCCATAAATTCTTGCTATTTTATTCAGGGACGTAGCAAGTTTTTCAAGGAAAGCCAATATTAATAACCAACTCAACCACCTATGGGCGGAAGAAAATCCTCATGATATCGTTGAAGCTCGCTACCAGGAACGATTTTCTTTAAACATGTGGATTGGAGCCATTGGAGATGACTTAATTGGCTCACATTTCCTTCCACCCGATTCTTTTAGATGGCAGAGTGAGAATGTGGTTTGTGCACGATGGAGCTCCTGCCCATTTTAGTATGAGAGCCCGTCAATATTTGAACAAAACATATCCAGATCGCTAGATAGGTCGAGGTGCACTTCAATTTTGGCCAGCTCGTTCACCTGATTTAAATCCGATAGACTTTTTAACTTGGGGACATTTTAAAACGTTGGTTTATAGTTGAACTCCTGTACAAGACATGGAAGATTTAAGAAACCGTTTTATTCTTTCTTGCAGAGTTATGCAAGATTCTCCTGGGATTTTCAGTCGAATACAAAGATCTATGTTTCGACGTCTAGACTCCTGTGTAATGTCTGAAGGTAGCCATTTTGAGCACTTAATGTGATCTCTTTGTTTTCAATCTTAGGTGAACTTGTTTTTTTATGATTTTGAAATAATAATAGCATATTGCATCAAAGAAGGATTGTTTATTTTTACGGTACACTTGAAATTCATCATTTTTTACACAACAGCAGTGACAGATATGCTGCAATATGTTCTCAAGATGTAAAATCTTTATCACACTTTGTTTGGACGGCTTCATCAACGACTAAGAGTAATAGGTAGCTTCAAAACTAGAATACATGATTGTGGTCGCCACCAGGATATTAAAACACCAGAATTAGAAGAAGCTGTACATAATTTTAAAATAAAGCAAGAAATAAAAAAGATTGCAAATTCATAAGAGAGCCATTTACAATTTTTGTCAATTGCCAGGGGCGTACTGAAAAAAGTTGTAGGGCAGAAAGTACAAGTGACCCCACAAAAAAGACCACCCTTTAGCTTTTCATTACTGTTTCTGTAATCTTATTATGAAGACTTCAGAAAAGCATTAATGCTCCAAAATTTAACTAAATATCTAAAAAACTTTAACAGTCAGAAGAAAAAAAAATTGAAAAATCTGAACATGTTAACACCTTGTAGACGGTCATAAAATGAAGAAGCACATCTTGAAATCTTTCACATTATTCATTTACACCCTGTATATTAATACTTTTTAATACTCCTCGACTTGACCATACAATGTATGGCAGCACACTCACTAAACCCCAGATATCCTAGGTATCAAAAGGGTTTAGCTCTGTGGGAGCCCTTGACAGGTTTTCAGGCCCGTGGTTGGAGTCGTGGCGGCAGTTTCCCTTGAATTTCTTGACTGTCAGGGCTGTCCCTAAAAGGACGGCTTTTTGCATTTGTTGGTAAAGATGTTCGTTCAGATCGAGATATTTTAAATTGTTTAAAAGATTTAAAGACGCGAGATGTAATGACCGACATCTAGGATTTTCAGGGAAACTAGCACATAGAGGTTCCGAATCTGGAGCCGTTTCATGTAATTGCTGTTACCCTTAACTCCTAGGTTAGAATGACGATGAAATTTTCAGGATAACTTCACCTGTCAGAGATATTGAATACTCTCTTCGAGGTGTTATTCTTTTGTTCGCAAAAGTTTCCCCGAAAATTCTAGATGTCGGTCTTTACATCACGCGTCTTCAAATTTAACGAAATGTATCAAATACATAAAGAAGTGTTCGAGAGGACATTCAATTATGGGAAGCGCAACTGATAAACGTTCCCTAACCAGAAACAGTATATATCATATATATTGTCTTGCGTACAACAGAATGACACCTCGAAGAGAGTGTTTAATAGATGTTTTGGGACTAGCCCTGTCGTTGGCATAACAATTGGTACAGTTCTTGTGTTCTTCATTTCCCACTGAGTCTTTATTTGAATTTCCAAATCCCTATATTTGGTTATTTTTTCAGCCTGCTTGATATTTATATTATTGTTGTTAGGAATTGCTATGTCAAATAAAGTTGTTTTCCGAGCGACTTAATCTACCAAAACTATATCTAGTTTATTGTGAGCAAGAGTCCGATCAGTCAGTATCATGCGGTCCCAGTACAGCTTGTAGTTGTTATTTTCTAAAACAGATTCTGGTATGTATTTATAGTATGGTAATTTCACCGACTGTGATAGTTCAAGTTTCAGTGCTAGTTCCTGGTGCAGTATTTTTGCCACAGCATCGTGTCGTTCTTTTTATTCAGTTGCAGCGAACCTCCTGTGATATGCTGGATAGATTCACATGTTTGGTAACCGTACCTGCATCTTTCGTTGTTAATAGAAGGGTCTTTAAC
Source organism: Octodonta nipae (assembly GCA_034190945.1). NCBI lineage: Eukaryota > Metazoa > Arthropoda > Insecta > Coleoptera > Chrysomelidae > Octodonta > Octodonta nipae. The sequence continues at coordinate 59,653,822 of CM067223.1, forward strand.
GATGTACTTTAGATAGTTCTTAGTTTGGAATTACTTGATCTTGGATTGCCAATATAAAGCCTTCAATTTCAGGAAACATATGACCAGAGATCAACCAGTAGTTCGACGCTGCACTATCGACATAATCTTGGTTGACGTCATTTATATGTCTTCCATGAAGGGGCTTCTCATTAATTTAATTGGACGTGTTGTTGTGTCAGTCGCAGTGGTGTTGAGTCATCAACCTGGCACATGACTCTGCGTAGATCAGAAAATTCTGCGAGTTTCTGGAAATGACTACGCCAAATAGAAATTTGTTGATCTAATAGTTTTCTTACATCTTCCTATCTTCTTCCTCCTTCATACCGTGGCAAAGTTGTACGTTCGACAGAGCTCTTTGGATGGTGATTTTGAGCTTTTGTTAGTAAAACTCGAACTTTTCGTTATGTTATAATAATAGGTATTATTTTTATACAGAATTAAGAAATGTACAGTTTTTATTCTATTAAACTTACAAACACGTTTTATACTAAATTTGTATTGACAACATCTTTGTTTAATTAAACGAAAGTCCCAAAAATGGCTGTTTAGACGATTAAAAAACATTTTTGGGATGACTTCGCCTCTTCAACGAAGATTATTCTTTTCCAATATTTTTTTCTCATCAAAATTATCTAAATCGATCTATGGTTTTCTACATTGAGAATGGGACATAGTGATGAGCTATAAAATAACCAAAAACGAGAACAATTGCTCGAAGTAAATATTATCCAGGGTTCATTGGATCAGGATGACTCGTAGGAAATAATATAAAAGTATCAATCAAAGCAAAACTTATAAATAAATAAAAATTGTAGTTCATTTTTTCTCAATCACCTTAAAAGCTTTAGAGCTTTATATGGCGAAATGCAGCGACATACTGGCCATAAAATGTAATGTTTAAATGATATTTAACAATAGTAAAAAATGTGTAGTATTAGATTTTCATCTAACAGAGTTATTTTTAAAGTTTGTTCGAACATAATACCTCACGTCAACATTTGAAACAGTAAACTTTTGCAATTTACATATAAAACATATTACGAAGGAAAATCAATTGTCAAACATAAACTTATATTAAGGAGAAAAGACCCAGATGCATAACTAAAATAGTTATACTTACCTCGCCAATCAATCAGAAATTGCTTAGAACGGAAACTGTTTTGAAATTATACTTTTCCTTTTATTTTACTGAGACAAGAATCCAGTATACATTTTCCATTGAGATAATTCGACACATTTATTTTTCGCTAGTTTTATTCTTCAAATCGCACCCTAATTATGCTGTATTTTATCACGTCTGGCGAATAAACATTAACAAAGCGCTTTCAAAAAAATGTTAAACGCAACACACAACAATGAAAATTATACTAATAACGAAATCAACAAAAACTCACCAAAGTATATCGCTTGACCATTTTGCTGATTTAGCTGATTGTTTAAAAACCACACAAAAACTGACATGCAATTTTGCCGGTAACAACCCGAATTACTGGTGAGTGCGATGGATTGATGTCTGGAGTAGTTTAAATGTTAGTGAACTGCCCCACAGCACATTCACAATACACGTTAGGTATACGTTACAATCAACAGGTACACATTGAAAAGTAGCATCGAAACCAAAGCCATGAGTGTATATAAAAACGCATTTCTACTCTGCGCTCGTTCTCGAGAAATTGATGGTATTCCCTCTTCAGTTATCACTCATTCGTTTTGTTGTGGAAATCAACATGCCTATCTCTTACCCTTTAATTTCTTGGAACAAATCGTATTGCATAAATTTACATCGATAGACCACATTGCTAACTAAAGAAAACGGTACGGAATTTTTGTTTCTTGAATCAGTGATTATAAAGTGAAATTAAAAAGTGATTCATGAAAAAACACATACTATTTTTGTGGTTTTAAGAATTATTTACAAGTAATAAAATACGAAAACTTGATTGACTTCGTTAATAAAGATACGCCCACGGAGCTATTCCAAAATTTGATACTAAAACAAATATAATTGCATTAATTTAATTTCAGCGGTTTTCCAACTCAATTCTTGAACAATTTTCAGCAAAAATATAAAATTAATAATTATGATATATTGGAAAATTAACTGAATTTTCTTTTCAGAGGGCATTCATTACATCCTCTTTAAAATGATGTCTAAGAGTTCAGATTTAACTGGTTTGGCGAGGGTGCAACAATAGAGGGGCACAGAACCACACGCTTCTCCAAGACGGTAATTTTCTAAAGAAATAATGATTTAAAATTGTCCAGCAATCATGGGCGTACTGTGGGGGAAGGGGGGGGGCAACTGCCCTCCCTGGGCCTGCTAGGACAATTTTTTTTTCCGTTTTGCCCCACTCTAGGACAATTTTTTTCCTAATTTGCCCCTCGCTAGACCAAAAGCTCGGTACGCCCTTGTCTACAATAATTAAGTAGGTTTTGTTTTATATACTGTGGAGCATTCGTTATTCTTCATAGTTAGTAAGGGCAAATCAAAATACCTACAGCTGTCCGTGAAGATTAATATTAAATTAAATCAAAATGAAATAAGTATGCAACCAGTTCCCCCTTGTTTCTCTCCCAGAAAGACATCCTATATCCTAGATGCAACACTACCTCCATATTTTCAAAATGTAATATAATTAGGAAAATTAATATGCTTATCTACAAAACTGCTCATTAAGTATGTTTTCATTCAGGTACAAATATTTAAATACTATAAAAAATAAAGCTTGATCATTGTGGCGGCTGCAAATGCTAGCAGGGTGAAACTAAACTTGTTATAGTAGCCAAGTTGGATCGCAGTTTGACTAACCTGTAAGGTACAAGGCTGAAATTTTGTAGACAGGACATTTAATATTAATTTAAAAAAAAAGAAGATGATCTGGCAATATGGCGCGGATGGAATATTTCCACCACTTTTTTCAAAATATCAAGTTATTATGAAAATTCATGTGTTTTTCGCTGCTAGCTTTTAAATATGTTTTAACGTACACATTTTTAAATAAGAACAAAAAATGCGGGTAGCGTGTGCAACTAGAAGTTCACGGTTCACTCCGGATGATTTCTACAAAAAAACAGTAGACATGTCCTTCTTTGAAAAATTACTGTTTCTGAGATAATCATTTTCAAAATATTCTAAATAGCAACACAATAAAGCTAAATCAAAAATATAGGTTCGACCTAGCAGTCAAGTAGATGCAACAAAAATAATTTAAATTGAATTTAATTTTTCCAATAAAAAAGCTAAAGTATGGTGGCACTACACTGATGACATTTTTGAGACATGAAAATATAGCGTAGACGATTTATACTCATCTTTAAACTACGTTAATAGTTAAAAACAGGATTATATTCAGTATTGCTATAGAAAATGGAACTAAATTTTCTTTTTTGGCGTGTCGGTTGAGCGATCAAACAAAAAAGTTAATACAATTATTTACAGAAAACCCGTACATACCAATAACTACTTAAAACTCATGTCCAATCAATCTTTGACCGTAAAAAGGGTATACTTAAATACCTATATAGCAGTACAAAATTAGTTTAATCAACAACAGAAAATGTTGAAGGGTTACGCTTTGCTAACAGAAGTTTTAGAACTACATGAATATCCAAAACATTATATAAACAAAATGTAGAAAATGGAAGAAACCAAAAAATTTTGTATGCTGGAGTTATGATACTATAGAACCAAAGAATGAACAAAATGGAAAACCTCCAAAGTATGAAGTTGCAAAAAGACACCAGACTCATTCATCGGATATTTTTTTGTATTCATTTTTAAAATCCATGCTGCCTCACTTGAGGAACTGCAGTAAAGGATTAAGCAAACATGTAATAGTATTAGATACTTGAATAACTTCTGCTAACGTTCTTGTAAAGAATTTGAAAATAGGCTGTAGTATTGTTTGCACCATTTACTTGATTAACTGATATTTTGTACAGTTTTCTAGTTATAAAAAAGATATTTAAAATTATATTTTCTTAATGGCGGTTTATTATCACTTATATCTAGGGTTGGCACCTTTTTTAAAAGAAACTAAAGTATATTAACTATTTAAAGTAAAAAATAAAGCACAAAATCTGAAAAAAAGTATTGTGTATTTAACATTTGTTCATACATATTTTTTCTTCCTTAGCAACATCAAACAAATATTTGTTAATATAGGATATATTAATAGTTCATTCTTTATTTAATTTAGGGATGACCCTTAGGAAAAAAACTATATTTGTAAATATTGATATTATTTTATATATATTTATAGAATCATTACCTCTTAAAAAATGCTCCTACTTCAATTATCCACTTATTTATCAACAATCTACTGCATTGAAAAATGAATAATAACAAAAAAGCGTTTGTAAAATTTTTTTTCAAAATCTTAATTATTTCGTTTTTTTAACATTAAGCGCCACCTGAATATATATATATATATATATATATATATATATATATATATATATGTTTTAGGTGGTTTCCGGGAATTCATTCGCGTAGTTGATAACTGATCCCTGCCGGGATCGATGGTAAAATGACAACGTTTCGGCAGAGTCACATCTGCCCTCTTCAGGTCGGTTCGCATAATTCTCGTAGCCTTCTGCTTTCGCTTCTAGTTACTCGAATACTTAGCAGATGTGACTCTGCCGAAACGTCGTCAGTTTACCATCGATCCCGGCAGGAATCAGTTATCAACTACGCGGATGAATTCCCGGAAACCACCTAAAACATTTAGTGCCCGCGAAAACTTAAAAACAAATATATATATATATATATATATATATATATATATATAATTTTTTTCTTCTATTGTTTAAAATATTGCTATAAATAAATGCATAGTTTATGAGATAATGAGACTATGTTTTTCATAATAAGAAGGATAAAAAAAATATTATGATTTAAAAAAAAAATCTCTTTCTTAAAAATGCTTTTGATAATTTACTATTTTTTGTCCTTTTTTGCTAAGAAAAATATTTTTTATTAACATTTAATTTATTTATTTAATAAACATTTTGTTAAAAATAATTAAATTTTTTAAACAATAGAAGTGAAAAATTTAAAAAATATATTTTCAGATGGCATTTAATGATAAAAAAACGAAATAATTACGATTTTTGAAAATTTACAAACTCTTTATTGCAATTATTCTTTTTTCAAGGCAGTAGATTGTTGATAAATAACTGGAAAATTAAAAATGTTCCCAACAGGAATCTATTTTTTCACCTCTTTAGAACAACTGTACGAAGCAAAAAGAATTGAGCTTCTTGATGTAATAATTACTAAGGTTTTTGTTTTAACTTTCCATTTCAAAAACGTTGGTAATTAACAAATGCAAAAAACATGGAAAACTCAAACAATTTTTTTTGTTCGCGGATTATTGTTTATTAACCTATTCCAAAGGTACGTAAATTTACGTAAATTCATTCCATAATATTCATAGTTAATATGTTTAATTTTCATGTCTGAATGCCACGGTACATAGACCAATCAATAGAGCAAAAATTAACTGATAATGTGTAAAAAATATTATTAGGAAACCGACTGTGCCATCACATTAACAACGATTCGTAGCGATATTTTGCTATGTTTTCCACTCGCAACTATGTTTTTTTACTTTGTTATAAACAATTGAAGCAAGAATCTTACGTTTTTTTTCTTAGCATGTTTATAAAACCAAAAGTAATAAACTAATCTCAATGGTGTCAATAGGTCAATTGTAAAGCATGAAAATACTAATGAAATGAGCCCAGGCTCGATCCGATTGGATCATTAGTAACAGGGAAAAACAAAAAATACTGGAAAATGTAGCATTTTTAAAAAAAAATTGAATCTTCGTCACTAGAAACTGTAGAACTGGGCTTGTAAGAACTGATAGTAATTTATATCTATTTTATGTATGCCAAAACTAGGCGCTACCGGTTTCTTAGTTTTTGAACAATTGTGATATAAAGTTTTTTGTTCCCTATTTCTGCTTTGTGCATCCATGCGTCATAGATAATCAAATTTCAATTTTGAAAAAAGTTGTTGAAATTAAAGGTGACATTCTACAAAGCCTCTATTCTCATTTTTCACTAAATGTCTGTGAAATATCTAAAAAATATTAGCAAACATGACAAAAAATGGGCGAGCGTATGAATGTATCCAAGGAGTGAGGGAAGCACGGTTGTTGAGGGGAAGCGTTTAGTAATATATAATACAGGCAGGCTGCCTCTAATTTATAAATATTTTTATTGCTTTTGTCAGAAAGTAATTTAGATATTTTCAAGACTTTTTTTGACTTATTTAGTTCAGTGTATGTTTCACTTTAATATACACCTATTGCCTTAATTCTGGAGTTATCTATAAAATTTTATATAAATATATTAATCAACAAACAGTTCTCATTTGATATAATAAAATCGAACAAATCGCTCTGTATATAAGCTTTTTTGCCATTAGATTCTTTCACCATCTGTCAGAGTGACAGTTACTATCGATAATAATTATTACTTTTGTTTTTTTGGGCAATAACACCACAATAGAAATAAAACGACGTATATTGCAGGAATACCAAACGTTTCAAAGTCTATTCTGACTTCGTTGTCAATGGCTTTATATTTATTGATGTAGATTGCAAAATGAAAATTTGATTTATGACATTTAAAATTGACATTGTCGTTTTATTTCTATTGTGGTGTTATTGCCCAAAAAAACATAAAAGTAATCAAGAATATGCCACAAACAACGTTTAGAAGACGATAATAATTATTGTCAGCAGTTCCCCTCAACAACTGTGTTCCCCCACTAAGCGAACACATTCATACGCTCACCAAATTTTGGTGATGTTTGACAACATTTTTCGTATATTTCACAGACATTTAACGAAAAATGAAAATAGAGACGTTGTAGAATGATACCTCTACTTCCAATATCTCTATTCTGAATTGATATTTGCCGATCCATGTCGCATGGAGACGCACTGCAAGAATAGTGGACTAGAAACTCATATCACAATTATTCAAAAACTAATAAACCGATAGCGCCTGGTTTAGTCACGCATAAGGTAGATATCAATTACTATCAGTTCCCACGAGCTCAGTTTTACAACTTCGATAGTGATGGAGTTATGATAATATAAAGAAAACCGCTAAATTTTCCAGTATTTTTTGATTTTCCGTGTTACTAAAGATCCTATCGGATCGATCCTGAGCTCATTTTATTGGTATTTTCATGCTTTACAATTCACCTGTTGACACCATTGAGATTAGTTTATTATTTTTCATTTTAAAAAGATGCAACGAAAAAAAACGCAATTTTCTTGTTTCAATTGTTTATAATAAAGTAAAAAACCATAGTTGCGAGTGGAAAAGGTAGCAAAATATGACTACAAATCGTTCTTAATCTGATGGCACAGGCAGTATCCTGATAGTATTTTTTGCCTGAAAAAATCTCTATTGATTGGTCTAACACGTGAACGCCAGACTTCCCGTTTTAGCAATAACTTTAGGGCTCTATTAAAATTATTAATATTGGAGTTACAGTTTCGGGAGTTAGGACTTTTTTAATAAAAGTTCCTAATCTTTTCAGACCTTTTTTCTAATTTCAAAATTCGTTTATTTGAGATTTCCAAAAAAAAAATGAAAGCACTCATTTTTTCCGCTATATTGTTTATAGATCGAATGACACCAAAATTATAATTTTTGGTGAACTCTATCAGGATTTCACCAAAATGGCTCTTGCAGACTAGATTATAATTCTATGTATAAATGAACAAACCAATTAATAAGCGCAAACAATAACAGATAGTTGTTGAAACTGCATTCCGTATAAAAGTAAATGTTTGGTGTTTATAGGTATATCAATTACAGATGATTATTATGTACACATTAATTACCTTCGTGTATAGTATATTTTTAAAAATGTTGTCAAACTACTCACAATTCAAAAACCTGTTCTGAAATCTGTTAGAATTTTGATTGATTAGTGATATAGATAAGAAGTGGTCGCATGACTGTTAGTTCGGAGGCCTCACTTTCAGAAGTTTTTGAGACAATTTGAGACAGGATATAATAATGAGATGTTTAAACCATACAGAATTTTATGTTTGCTTGTCACCGACTTCATAATTATACTAGATAGGTAAGTAATTAATTTGTAGATAGATTAAAAACACCTGTCATTGTATTTATAACTTTATTTATAGGGACCTAACAATCCTATATGGGTATTTCTTGTAATTATCTAGCAGTAGTAGGTGGGTACCTACCTAAACAAATAAACAAACGTTTTTGTTTGTTAATTATTTGAGACTTTATAGTTCTCTTTTGAACTCGGTTAATGTTTTTAATTGTTTTGATCTGACATATATTAAACATTCGAATTATGTTTGTTGCTGAGTAAAATCGGGATACAGTTTCTATATTAACATAGTTTGCTTTGCTGTTTTTATATATGTACGTTTTTGAGTTCTTATATTCTATTCCGACGTACAACACGTTTTTGACTTTGCCACTAATTCGTGGTATAGAAATATTCCACTTTTACTTGAATCCGGATATTAATAATCCCTCATAAAAAAATCAAGGAAAGGTTAAATTAATTTGTAACAAACTGTCGTTTTCATATTTATAAATGAATTCACAGGCACAAAATAGTGATGATATATCTTACATTCATACACCTACAATATACGACAATATACGAAGTTATTTAAGAAAGTATATGTTTCGTGGTATAAAATAAATTAATTGAATAAATATTTTCATAAGAATACCCAATGATGCCCGGCATTTATCACCTTGTCAATAACTTTAGATAGAACGATATATATCGTATTTTCGATTGTACTAAGAACGCATAACGCCAAGAATTTCGAATTAGCAAAAAGAAAAATAAAAACAAAATAAACATATCTGATACCAAGGACAATTTTTAAACACATATGAAAACTGATATATTTACACTTTAAATGATATATTCTCAATAAGAATCTCCGATAACGAACGCTTAATTTGCCTTTTATAAGGACTTAATAAATAAAATATCGAATGAATAAATTAAAATTATATCTCAAAATTGCAATTGCATAAATGGAATACTAGAAGTAGAATCATTGGTATGCAGGGATAATTTAAACAATAGAAAAATAGAAATAATCAATAGTATGGAGAGGATTTATACTTCCAAATAATAAAACAAATAAAAAAGTTAAAATATATGTATTTGGAAAATATAGACAAATAATAAAAATTAGAGAGGGACAAAGAGAGAGGGAGAAAGACAGAGAGAGATAAGAAGACGCTAAAACTTTCAATTAAATTGAACCTTAAATCAAATAAATAGTGATTGAATGTATACGATTTCTAAACAGTTTTTACTTTAGCTGAAGTCGGTTCTTTTTTAAATATAAATTATTATAACTGTCTTAAGCTGTAAAGACGTGAGGGCAGTTTCATTAGTCAGTGACTTTTTAAATAAAATATATGTTTTCGGCAAATAAGCGTTTTATCTCTCAATATAGTCTCTTTTTAGCTCGATGCATTTTTTCAACATTTTTGGAGTTTTTAAATTTCTTCTAAATAACAAGTTTCCTTCACAATAAGCGTTTGTTTCAGTGTTGACCTCGTCAATCGACCTAAAGACCTTACCACCCAACCACTTTTTCAGATTCTTAAAGAGGAAATGGTCGCAGAAGGCTAGATCTGGAGAAAACCCTGGATAGAGGAGCAGTTAGTAGCCTAATTTATGGATTTCAGCCATAATATTTAATATTCTCATTTTTCATAAAACTATTAAAAATGCAACATTTCAAATCTTTTTAACACTAGTATACAATCAATAAATAGAGAGTTTAAAAAATTGTTTATTAAATAAGCAAATAAAAAATGTTATTTTTTCGAAATGAAATAGCACCATCAGCTTCAGGTAAATGGAAAGCCTAATTAGGTACGTGTTTGTATGTTGTATAATCAGTAAAATAGCATTATTTTTGTGAAGATCAATAAATAAATGTCCTTCATACAAATGCATTTGTTTGTTTTTTCTCTTAATTCTTTACATAACATAGCATAAATTAAGTGAGGATTAAATAATGCTTTAGAGCAATCCATTAAGATTCACATTCTTTTCAAAGTTTTGTACCATTCATTAAATGTACCTACTGCCATATATTCGTTTATCCGAAAAAAATAAGCACATGGAAAACAAAAGAAAACTTAGAACAAATTTTAAAACAATACACCACAATCCGACGTCGTGCTAGCAAAATATATACCGGGACCTAAAATTATGTCTATTGACCAAGAAAATTCGCAAAAACAGGAAATACACAGATTTATTAGACAAAATCATAGAAACAACTCCAAACATATCTACAAATAATGGTTAATGTTTTAAATTTTCTAGAGGAGATGTCGATGACACCGGAAAATATATTATCAATATTATCTATATCAAGAGTCCCCAAACTTTCTGGTATTGCCTTGTATTGCCTAAAATCAAAATGGCGGCGTCTCTCTTTGGTGCAAATAATAAAATACGGCAGGTGTGCCAAATAAGACCCAAAATCAACCTCCAATCGTGTTATTTAAAAATATAAGTTATTTTTATAAATTTTTCGGGGTGAGTTGCATAATTTTTTCCGGGTAGATTGGACAATTTTTTTGATTGATGATAGCCTGATTACGACTGCAAAATTTATATTTTTGTTCATGTATTTCCAGGATATATAAAATTTTATAAATTTAAAATTTATTCTTATGATTGAACTCCCAGGATCCCCAGGGGGGCATGTTTTTAATACAATCAATTCAATCTCGAACAGAGCCCCATTCTAATTTTCTAAAGTAAACATGGCAAGTTTACCATCATTATTTCTGCATGCAACATCTGCATTGTTGTTGTTTTATCACAGATTCAAGGAGAAGAAGATAGATGAGTTTTCTAAATCAGAGAAGAACTACTACGTTACCATGAAAGTATTAGAAAAAATTATGCTATTAATTATTTTCAAAAATATCTTCATGAAAGTGGCTCGAAAATGGCTCTTCGAAATGAAAGCACCAGAATTTCGAATTGCTACTTCATCATAGTTCCTGTCGTCAGCAACACAATGCCAATTAACAGGAAAACTTTGTATTTAGAATTTGGGGCATTATAGAAAAATTAAATGAAACAAATTAGAGAAAACATAGATATAGCGCCAATTTTGACAAAGAACAAAGGAATAGAGAGACCACGATGGGAACTAATATCAAATCATGATTTTTTCTATGAAATTGGACCCGTTACCTTAATGAAGATATACAATGCAATTTCATAAATAAACCACTAGACTCTATTAAACATAGGACTCTGGAACAGCATCTAATGGTCGAAAATAATCAACAAGATTGAAATAATGCAGATAGTACATATCTCTCTTGGTTAGATGCAAATCACTCTGAACTTGGCATTAGTATTGTATTGTGAATTTTAAGTTTATTAATTTGAAATACTGGTGTCAACACAAAAAATTGTCACGTATGTTGTTCACCAAACGTATGTACATTTTGGCAGTGACCTTGCTTTTTATAAAGATATTTTAACCACAATATCTATTTCTAAATTGGGAATGAAAGCGGTTTGTGTTCCATGTATCCTGCATCTTACAAATAAAAACCTGAAAACAGGTCAACCAGAATAAAAATACTGCGTGACTGTAACTTATTTCCTTCATTTATTTCAGAATGTATAAAATGTTCTTTTTATTCAATACCTGAGTTCCAAAACAAGGTGTTTTTGTGGCCGAAAAAAATTAAACGGTAAAAGTAATAATTCTGTAAGTACCCGATAGAAATTTTCAATTTAAAATATTACTTTACAAAAAATTCCAAAATGTTTAACAAAATCTGCAAGAACACTGTCGGTGTTTAACTCAAAACCAATACTTTTGTTTTAAGACAAGCGAATATAAAATTTCAGTTTAATTTGTCTATGGATTCTCTGTCAAGATTTAGAAAAATTTTGATATAATTGTAGTTAAAATAAAATTCTTATTTTTAATTAGAAATATGATATTTAGTTCGTATATTATCATGAACAATTAATTTAGAATTATTCATAAGTAAATCATGTCCAGGTTGGGGAATCCCACTGAATGACACACAAGCTTAACAGGTAATTTTCATATTCGTAGAATAACAGGAATCCGTAACAAGAGAAATAGTACAGGAGCTCGTAAACAAAAATGACAGATACTTCCTAAAATTCAGATTTTTGTGAAATGATTATAGACCTGATTTAATCCTAGATATAGGCGCCGCAAATTAATTGCAAATTTATTGGTACTCTTTTTGAATGGAATAAGATATTACAACACACTGACCGAATAAATAAACACTTACAAATGGAAATACATCTATAGACCATGCGAAAAAATTAATTTTTGCCGTGTTACTTGCTCTTGCTGAAACGAGGGCTCGTTCGCTAGATGCCTCTTTGACAAGGGAAGGGAGAGGGCGCGTAAAGGACCACACGCACTGAGTCGACTCGGACCGGTCGGTTTGGAACGGTACGATCGGCACGGCAGCATATACCAGGGGTTGGTAACTCAGATAGGTAATGCATAAGGTTCGTTCCTTCAGCCTAGATAACCGATACACAACGGTCGCGTACCTGCGCACAAGAAAAATAGCGTTCCTTGAAAACAATAACCGTTCAGTGAACGGTTTAGTTTCGTGTTCCAAGTGACACGGTGATTGATTCGCAACCAGTTAATGTACGGTAATTTCGATCACCGGCTTCAGGGTAGAACCGGTGGTGCAGTCACCGACTGGTACATGCATCGAGTTGCGCAATAAACGGTTCATGTACCGATGCATGAACTGTAATGGTGTTTAATCGTAGCCCTCTTAAAAAATCCTTTAAATACTATTTTTGACAGTTAGCCCAAGTGACAGGCAAAATATGATCTTTTTTATCGACCATTAGTATAAATCGTAAATCACATAATGTGATTTTTCGATTTCTGACATTGTTTAGTCTTTTATCTGAGAAAGTTGAAGCCATTGCAAAAGCGATTGCTTTGCAATTTTCCTCTAGTTTGTGGTATAATTTTGTATCAAAACCCATTGTTGCAGTATTCATACATGGTTTTAAGGTACTTTATATGCCAGGTATGTTTATCTTTTTTCTCATATTATTACTCGTATTTCATTTATTGTTTAATTTCAGGTTATGAGAGAAGTGCAGGAGACAATTTTGTATACTCTGCAGGAATACAAGGAACTACTGATTATTACCCCCATATGATGGCAGGTAAACCAATGAAAACAACCAAGCTATTATGTATGACATACATGCTATTTTTTTTAAAGCTGCTGACAATCAGGAAAATAATATGAATATCGCAAAACAAAGAAGTTCCAACCCTGAATTTCAGTAAAAGTGTCTGAGCTGAACACAAAAATAATTCGATGGTGCAGCCCCCTATTGGTGACATTTGGGACCAGAAACTGCAGATTCCTTCTATTTAGTATGGTGATGATCTGTCAAATTCAACAAACGTCAAATTTAGTACTTGAAGGATTTTTTAAGATGCTTTTGATGCTAAACCTAACCTGTCATGGGACAAAATGTGACACATTTTTTAACATTGAGTTGCCCATCTATCTTTATTGTATGATCTGTGGCATATACTGCGCACTGTTTCGACACATTAGGTGTTTTCGACAACAATTTAACTCTTGAGATTTCGATTGTTTTAAAAAAAGTTCAATGTCATCTAGATATAATTACTTTATCCTGTACTTTATTTTATTGCACAATATCCTTTGGAGTGATTCTTGTGCTTGCCAACCAGGTGAGCTTGAATCCGCGGAAGTACCAGGTCTTCATAACCTGTTTCATAATGGTGGTAATTTTCAACGTGAGGCTTTTCATATCCAGGAACAATTTAAACAATATTTTTTGCCAAACCAAGAAAGTGTGGGCTGGCAACGAGACAAAAATCAACGCAGGGAGATATTTAAATGAAGTTTAACTTCTACAATCTGTTTAAAAAGTTGGTAGTAAATTGAAATACTTATATTTTACCCAACATTTTATTAATTAATTATTGGGGCATAACTCTAAACTTGAACATGAAATGCTATCTTGTACTGTATTTCACTTTGCAAGCATAGCACTTGCATCAGTAAGGGTAATATTTTTTATTTTACCCGTAATCTATTAAATAGGTATGATATCAATATAATTCGTGATAAGCTTTTTCAGACATATTGCATATTTTAATTAATTATTTTGTGCTTAAAAATAACTGTCCAATTTCACTATTTTTGATCAATATATCTTCCATACCCGAAGTTCCTGATTTTTTGCAACCCCCATTCAAGAATTCTGGTTAGGAATATTGTCAAGATAGTAAATATCTTGAGGATCGTACAAAACAACATATCCCGTACATTTTCAATTAAAATTTTATTACAAATCGTGAAAGAATACGAAATACCTAAATATAGCTGTAAACTGTTGGACCGTTCGGCAATTTTTGCCTCTTCTATCATTCGCTGACGATGCTGAGTCGATCAGACCGGTCCGATTCGACCAATCCGAATCAGTGCGCGGAGAACCATTTAATTTCATGTATAGCAAAACATGTCGATTGTGCCGTGCCGATCCGACCGGTCCGAGTCGATACAGTGCGCGTTGTCCTTAATGCTGCCACCAAAAGTGTGCCGTTTAGGCACCAATTTCTTATAAATTAAATAATTCTATACTTTCCCGTAAAACGTAATTTATGGTTATTACTTTTACACTTGTATGCCACACAATAAACTATGCTAATAATGCAAGTATGGAGAGGATAGCAGGCTATTTCATTGTGTGGGTGGAAGCAGCCAATGAACTACATTCTGGACGTATAGTGTAGGGAACTTAACATTATTTTAATACCATTTTTGCAAAAAAATCCACAGGTGTTTGAATGGTTTTTCTTGAAAAAGGTACACCACATAACACATAAAACGCATTTCTACTTCTTATTTAATTATACCAGGTGTTTAACAGCAACAGCAACAGAATAAAAATTTCAAGTATCAAAGGTAAGTGTGTTGTATGCGTATTTTTAGAACCTACTAAATAAGATGCTGATCGATAGGATTGGTTAATTAATAAATGTGAAAAAAGGCGCATGTTTCAATCACTCGTAACTCTTATCTAAAAAAAAATAGAACGATAAAACGTGGCAAAAAGTTTTATTTGCCTTTCGAAAATAACTGTTCAAAACTTCAACTTCATGGCTTTGAAAGTTTTCTCACATATGTATTTTTTTATCGAGTGCTCTTTCTTTTTGGTGATGTTTACAACGCTCCTATTCTGCATCAAATTACTGTTTTATAAATCTGAATGGGACATGGTAATTATCAAATCTTTCAGTACAACTCATCATGTATTAATATTATTTTGGGTTTGTTCTATTGTCTGTAAATTTAATTTGAAATTCTGCATTTTGGTATTCGGCAACACATAAATATTAGTAGAGGGGGGATCCTGATTTCCCCTCACTTTAGAATAAAAATAGCATGGCATCGAATTGACATGACGTTTAAAATGCTTTTTCCAAGCAAATTACATTATATAGAAGGGTAAATCAAATATAAACGATAATTTTGCTATTCTTCTTAGAATGCAGTTTCGAGCTAGATTATGTTGTTTGGAATAGATGGGCACTGGGGAACCAGCCGGGTACGCGAGTATGCTTGTCTTTGTTGTCAATACCTATTTTAACCAGTAAAAGCGTTAAAGCCTCAGAAATTCTAACTCATTTAAAGGCACAGTTTGGGGACAGTACAGTGTCTCAAAATCGTGTGTATATGTGTGTGAGAAAATTTAAGGAAGTACGAGAATGATAACCATGATCGACGCACAAGGACAAACCTTGTAGCTGACAGTGCCAATAGCTTACAGCTTGCTGAACGTGACCGCCGATTGACGGTGGAGGAATTTCCTCAGAATTGGGTATCAGCTATGGAAGTGTTCAGTCCATTAACATTGATCAACTTGGTTTCAGAAAAAATAGTGCTCGATGGGTCCCGAGGTTGTTGACTGTAAATCAAAGATCGTTGAAAGACTTCTAAAGCGAGAAGGGAAGGCGTTTTTGAAGCGAAAAAAGAATAAAATTCAAAACTCGCCTCTCATCTGGAAAAGTCCATGCCAAGATTTTTTTGACTCTAAGGAAATTTACTGATCGATTTTCTACATGCCAAACGTACAGTGAATGTGGATTACTACTGCCAGCTGTTACGGTTGGCACAAGCCGCGTATTTGAAAAAAAAGAAAGAATACACTCCTTATAGCCCAGACTTGCCTCTGAAAGAATCACCGGGAGGAAAACGATTTGGAATAAATGAAGAATTCGAGGAGCACGTACGCACTTGGCTTGCAACTCGCCCTCAAACATTCTATAAACAGAAAACACTGGAACTCCCAACTCTCGGTGAAAAAATTGTTACGAATACTGACAAATAGTAGTCATTTCGCAGCGCTGTAAGACCTTAACTATTAAATCCACTATTGGGTCTGGTAGTATCTCAAAATTCCTGTATGGTAGTACATGATGAGTGCCCATTGGTTCCTGAAGACAGTCATCATCCGGACTTGTTCATTAATGTGCTTAACAGCCAAATAATCCTTTCATATATAAAACTAACCTAAAGGCTCATAGCTATAACTTAAAAAAGCAGACTTTCCTGCAATGTATAGGACCATCTACGCAACGAACTGGAATATAATTACGCAAAACTCTTCCGACGTTAACAACTTACTAGACAATTTTTACAAGAAGATTTATGAGATTTTTGATCTTTATGTTCCCTCATAGGTTTCCTCCTTGGTATGATAGTAATATCATCAAAAATATTAAATTATTAAATTAAAAAACAAATATCGTAAAAATTTAGAGCACAGTGCCATATACTCCATCTTACTGAATTCAAGAGACTCCGACAAAGTGTCAAAGCTCAAGTAAAAAGCGCCTATAACAACTACCTTGAAGGTATTCAGTCAGAAGTAGTAAAAAATCCTAATAAATTTTGGTCGTATGTGCATACGGGAAGACACAATTCAAGGATCCCTGGGATAGTAAATTATCAAAACATTCAATATGATAAACCGAACGATATAGTAAAAGCATTTGTTCAATACTTTTCTAGTGTGTATTTAAACAAAAATACTGACAATATTATACTTCTCACAAACTCTGATAGTATTATTCATATAAACTTTTACCCCATTACTGAGAATGAAGTATTATCAGCGAGTAAGAAACTAAAAGATAAACTAACCTCTGGACCTGATAACATTCCGTCCATACTGTATAATCCCATATTTCTCCTAGTACGCAATCAACTGTCTCCATATCAGCACGGATCTATTGATAAAAGTTCTACAACAACCAACCTGGTAGCAATTACTCAATATATCTCAGAAGCACTGGACACCAAAACACAAGTCGACGTGATCTATACAGATTTCAGTAAGGCATTCGACAGAATTGATCATAGAATTCTGTTAAACACGCTATCAGGATTTGGATTTTCTATCCAAGCAGTAAATTTTCTCAAGTCTTATTTATCAGACAGATACATTTACGTGACTTATAATGGCTTCAAATCAGACTCATACTTAGCTAAATCAGGAGTTCCTCAAGGGTGGAATTTAGGACCTCTGTTATTTATTTTGTTTATTAACGATTTATGTAACACAATATCGACAGAAAAGTTTCTCTGATGACTTCAAAATCTTTTCTACAATAGAAGGTGTAAATGATTGTCATAATATTCAGAGCCAATTAGTATCTATAGAAAACTGGTGCAATAGAAATAATATAAATCTAAATGCGAAAAAAAAATGCAAAGTAGTGACATATACCCGAAAAACGTCAGCCACCAAATTTCCTTATTCAAGTCAAGGTACACTGTTGGAGCGAATTACTAGGATCAGGGATTTGGGAGTTATCTTTGACGATAAATTAACCTTTGTAGAGCACATATCTGTAAAAACATCTGAAGCATTAAAGTCTTATGGATTTATATTGAGAAACTGCCGAGACTTTACTAATATTTCCGCAATGAAAACATTATATTTTGGGTATGTTCGTTGAATATGCAAATATAATTTGGCATCCATATTATGATATTCACAGCAAACATGTCGAAAAGGTCCAAAGAAAATTCCTGAAATATTTGTATCTCAAAAGTGATGGATTATATCCAGAAAGGAATATACCTAATGATGAGTTATGTAAACGTTTTCAACTGCCTTGTTTGCAGTTAAGGAGAAATTGTGCATCTGTTGTATTCTTGTTTAAATTAGTAAATAATATGGTAGACTGTTCGGAATTGTTAAATCAAATTAATTTTAATATACCTACGTTTCACTCAAGGAAACACCTAGCTCTAAGGCCACCAAGAGCCAGAACAAACATTTTATTGAAATCGCCAGTTTATGTTATGTGCAATAATTTTAATACTATATGCAATTATTGTGATATTTTTACATGTACCCTGAATCAAATAGTTAGTACCGCAATTTTTTGTATTTTTAAATTGTCCTGTAAATGGGAGACTGTTGGACAATAAAGCATTTTAATATTATATTAAAATAAATACACTGATGTAATTTTCACTTAAATTTATTTACTATTGACAATTGTTTCACCAGGTTACTGGCTTCTTCAGAATACAACGTAAGACTAACAGTTAAATGCCTTAAACTATTACAAAAAAATATGGTGTTGCAATTACAGAGGTATTTAGAGGATTATTGAAGTAGGTAGGAGGGGATTATCACATTAAGAAAGTACAATATTACTAGCGGACCCGACAGACGTTGTCCTGTCCCATGTAAAGTTTTAAAAATTAGCTGTAAAAATATAATCTGAACGCCATCTATCAGACGTAACTGAAACTAAAGCACACTCTTGAATATTTGACACAGCGACTACAGCGCATTCTGCCGGATCCTATGTAAGTTGTGCTAACATCAACAACAATTTTTAAATAAATAATTTAACTAAAAAAACAATATCTAGTTGACCGTATTGTGAATCTAAACCATCCTCAAACCCTCTGGAATACACACAAAAAATTTCATCAAAATCGGTTCAGCCGTTTAGGAGGAGTTCAATGACTAACACACGTACAGAAGATTTATATATATATATATATATATATATATATATATATATATATATATATATAAAAGATAATTGGGTTTTTAAAAATGGATAAATAATGGCTGTACAAATTTACTTTCGATATTAGAACTTTTCATTCAGTTGCTGAAAAGTTACAAAAACGGCTAAAATTGCTGTTTTTGCATCTTTAAAACTCCGCATAAATAATTAAGGAATAAAAATTTGTTAGCAACAGTTTTTATGTGTTATGCTATAAACATTATTAAAGAAAAGCCAATCAAACACCTGTGGATTTCTTTGCAATTGAAAATACTAACTTCCCTAGAGTAGTACCTATTTCATTGAAAGCAGCTTCCAATCGAGTGAAATAGCCTCTTGTTCTCTCAGTTTGTGCATTGCCGGCTACCTCCAGAAATACAAGCTTTATGAAGTCAATAGACAATAACGTTTTTCCTTCGGCTTCGAGTATACATTTATTTAGGCCATATTCTTTATGTATGTTTGCCATAATTGTTTTTGGAAGTAATAATTTGACCATTTATCGCTACTATTGCGGATATTTCATAATGAAAAATTGTTTGTTATAAAACTTTGTGTTATATCTAGTTGTAAATAAGAAATACAAAAATGTAGTGTACGCGTCTGCAGACTTAGATAATCCATGTCATTTGTGAATTTTTACAAGATACAACATTAAGTAACATATTTGCTTACATTCATGGGCGTACAGAGGGAGGGCCCAGAATAACCTGCCGTGAGCATTAAAGCTTCCCATAAAATTGCTGACTTGCCCCCCCCCCCCCCTTGGACCAAAAATGTCTGATTTGGACAAATGAGAAATCTCTCTAGGACTATTTTTTTCCCTAATTTGCCCTTTCCTAAATCCCTGTTTACATTTAATGTTTTATTTGTAAATATTGTAATGTAGTTTAATGTCCTGTAAACCCTTGAGAGCATATACCTTCTGGAGATAGCCTAGAATGCACAAAATTGTATCAAGTTTAGAAAGAGAGAGCAATAGAGAGGGTAAGAGGCTATTTCACTCCATTGGGAGCTGCTTCCATGTAGTTCATTGGCTGCTTCAACCCACCAAGTGAAATAGCCTGTTACCCTTTCTATTGCCCTCTCGTTCTAATCGTGGACACGAGCTTTTTGCATTACAGGCCACATCTAGAAGTAAATGATCTAAGTGTAAACCCTGCTCATTGATGTTCAGTATAACAAATATTTTATGAATCAAGTAAGTTGGCTGTTAGTTATTTTTATTTTCTAGCCTTTCTACATACGCATGACAGTTCCATTTGGTATTTCTGACACTGAAAATAATAGGAATATAAAATTAATTCCATCTCCCGTCAGTACGAGTTCTGCTGGAGGGCCTTGTCACGAGATGACCACTTTTTAACATGGTGTTTGTTTTGTAGAGGAACATTTGAAACAGGGACAGCTTTCATGCGAAAGCTTCCGAGTTCCGACGCAATAGTGTTGCGTCTGGTTTTGAGCTTAAAAAATTATATATTTCATTTAGATAGATCTTCAAACTGGATCATATAAAGACGTAAGTGTAAGTGATAAATAGTTAACAATTAATAGATAATAAAAATCTTCTCATACAATGGATTTGTTTCATATTTACTTCTTCAAGAAGTATTTGGACTTTGACACCATTTTTGAATTCACATATTCGAATACGTGTGTTTTTCTCGGCATACAACATCCTACCGACTGCATATCGCTGACGTTTGTCTTGTTCCCCAAATGGGTAAAGCGGCAAGCCACTTTGTCAGGCAATTCTGTTTCCTGATGCCTTAAATAGCTGTCGCTTGTCCCATTCGCGTATCTCAAATATATAACACATTTACAATCAATGAGCATTGCTGAATTGTAAAAGGCTGCAGCCAATTTGTCAAGAAAATATGATACAGATTTGAAGTGTTATGGATTCATTTGAAAATATGTGGAGTGAAAACTGAAAGATGCAACTCTTCTAAATTTATTACAGACCATAGACGATTTCGAATTAGTCAAATCATTCCAGAACCTCGTTGTTGCGTTAAAAATATTTCTAATCCTTCCAGTGCCACTGTATCTTGTGAGAGCGGTTTTAGTAAACTGAGATTATTTGCAAATTATTTAAGATTGACCCCACTCACAGGATAATGTACCGACTCTGTCAGTTATATGTACTGAACATGATATAGTGCAAGAAATGTGAATTACCAAATATAGTATGAATACCAAGTTAAGATATTTAAGTATTCGACGCTGAATTATAAAATGAGCGAAACAAAACTCAAATCCACACGTAGTCTGGAGAGATAGTAAACATTCAGTTGTTATTCACACAATGTAGCTAGTCAAACATTTACTATTGAATCAATTGATTTACTGTAAATAAATGCAAGCTTAAGAAAACTTAAAAGAATGAGTTCAGTTTCAACTATCGAGAAGGCAGACCTCACAATAGAGTACTCACAACTCGTTTCTCTTCTTTTCATACAAACAAATCTGAGTAAATAAAAACTTGCCCTATACCAGACGAAATTCAAGAACTGTCGATTATAAAGTAGTAAATATAAATTGAAATTTTACAATAATGTTTATTAACACCAGCAGGAGGGATCGTGAAGTAACAACAACTCGCAAAAACTGGGTTCAGCTGACTTCAAGTGATAACCTGTAAGCTCCATTTGTCCACAGATTAAGGTAACAATGGCGAAGAAGGCGCCAAAGAAGTAATTGGATCTGACTGAAGTGACGGAGGTAACAACCTAACTTGTTAACACAGAATGGGCGATGATCAACTGTGTCTGATCTAGAATAGAATAGAAATGAATAATAATATAATACCGGTATCGGCATTAGTATTGGAACAAAGGCATGGGTAGAAGTATCGAAAGAAGAAGTCGATATCCAATTTAACGGAGGGAGAAACCCAAAATCCGTGAGAATATAAATTTAGATAATGCCATCAGATTTTCGCAATGTCCCTATCTGCAAATAGTTCTTGCAGGCAAAGAAAACAAGCTCAAACATAACTACAAGGATCTGAAAGGAAATTCGCCTTTGACATGAATTATTCATGGCTGGAAAACAAAGACCAATGAATTTATTGAAGAATTTGATTTGAAAGTAGACAATGATGAATAAAAAAAAACAAAGAACATGGGAAGGAGGATAAAGAGCATTGGACAATACCTCAGAGCTCTACTGTTCGAAAATAGGAACAAGCAAAGTCAAAAGCAGTAGTCTTAATGAAAATCAACTGGATAGTAGGCGCATAATGACATTAGGAGTATATGGCCCAATAGAGGTTAACCCTATAACACCATGCAAACAAATTACTACTGACTCAACAACTTATCCACAGAAGAAAAATATGGGCAAAATCCAAGCCAGTAGAAACGGCAAAAATGTCCAAAAACTCATTCCATGTGAAAAGTGAAAAGTAATTGAGATGTCTGAAATTCTACGGGCTGTCAAAAGTACATAAAAAAGCTGCACTTTTAAGACAAATAGGAAGCTCAATTGGATCCCTAACACAACAGCTAGCAAAATACCTAGCCCAACAACTTGAACCATTTGCAGAGAGCGCAGACTCATACTTGAAAAATTCGGCATATCTTGTTGAAATACTAAGCAAACCGGTTTTACCTCCAGTTTAGTTTAACGACCCACTGTCTGAAAAACACCTAATGGGGATCATCCCTCTCACCAGTAACAGCAAACCTTTTTTTCTTTATGGAGAACTTTGAGAAGTTGGCACTAAGAACAGAAAGTCTATAATAACCCAGTTTATGGTTACGTTATGTGGATGATTCATTTGTGAGTTGGCCTCATGGTAGGGAACACCTCAACACATTTTTAGATCATCTTAACCATCACAAAATAAAATTTACCATGGAGGTCGAAGCCCACAATCAACTGACATTCCTTAATGTTCTGATAAATGGGAAAGAAGATGGAACCCTTGGTATACAGGAAAGCAACTCACACCAACAGATAACTTCATGCTATCCAGCCTAACTAGTACCCATCGTCAAGACTTTAGTAACCAGAACACAAAGACTAACTGAGCAGGATAACATCAAACACGAAATGGACAGTTTAAAAACAGTACAAAACAACGAACTGCCATTTCTCGACTATAATAAAAAGAAATCAGACGGAACCATAGGGCATACGGTATACAGGAAAACCGCGCACACAAACCCATCTCAGTTATTTTCAGTAGTGAAAACCCTAACACACAGATCTAAAACTCTAACAGACAACGAAAACAGCAAGGCCGAGATGAACAGTTTGGCCAACAAATGGCTATAACCACCACATAAAACAGAAAGCACTTACACAGGAACCCAAACCAAAGAAAGAAGATGAAAACGTTTCGACAACTTTTCTTATTAGGAAGTTCCATTACAAACCATTTAAATCAGATGAACGTGCTACACTTATCCAGCGATTTGGATATGTTTCGTTAAAATATTGACGTGCTCTCGGAATAAAATGGGCAGGAGCGTCATCATACATAAATGAATCGCATCAAGTAGAACTGGCAGCTCTTCGCTTAGAAACTGAGTGTATGTATCTTCATTTAATGTAGGTGGAAGGAAATGTTGGCCAATTAGGTGATCCCAACGATAGTATGAGGATTTTCTTACGCTCGTATGTGGTTAAGGTGGTCATTAATAATGGCTTCCCTTGAAAAACTTGCTTCGACCGTGAATAAAATATGCTCAAGAAATTATGGGTGTGGTTTAGCATATACAGCACCAAAACGAAAATTTGAGACAGTTAGGTGTCCTGGTGTCCAGCGGTCGCTTTGTCTCTCCAATGTAAAGATTGCCACATTCACACGGTATGCTGTATATACAGTTCTTTGGTATTGCTGGTGCGTCGGGCCTCGTTCTTGTTATCATGCTCCTCAAGGTGTTGTTGCTTTTAAAGATCATTCTGATTCCATAGCTGTGTGCAATTCTTCTAAGTTTCTCCGACAAACCTTTAGTATACGGTAATATTAGAGTTGCTACCGTGATGCCCTCTTCCTGCCTAGGTGGTTTGTCCAGCTCTTCAAACGCGTTGGTAATGATCGTTTCCGGATACCCATTCGCCAAAAGGTCTTCCCTAAGTTTCACTTGTTCTTCTTTGAGGGCTTCTGGTGTGCTGCAGATATTTTTGGCTCTATGGATTAGAAGCCATGTAACTTGGGCCAGAACATCGCTTAGTAAGTTTCGACGTTGAAAACCTTTTCACGAACGTACCACTAGACGAATCTCTCAACATAGTGAGAAAGAAACTTACTGAAAACGAAACCCTGATGGAGAGGACGGAGCTGCCATAGACTCAATCATGGACATGCTTGAATGTTGCCTCAAGAACTGCTACTTTCAGGAGAAGGACCGGTTCTTCATGCAAGAAGATGGATTGCCTATGGGTTCCCCGATATCACCAACCTCGCCAACATCTACATGGAATGGTTCGAAGAACATGCAGTGAGGAGTTACGAGAAGCAGCCTAAACTATGGTTGAGGTATATCGATGACACCTTTATTATTTCGCAACATGGAGAGGCAGAACTACAGGCATACCTGGGGCACCTGAACCAATCCCAACAATCCATTAAATTCCCCATGGAGATGGAAGAGAGTGGGTGCCTACCATTCTTTGATATAAAGTGTCAAAGGACTAGGACCGGAATCCAAACAACAGTCTACAGGAAGGCTACGCATACAGGATTATAACTTCACTACAATTCCAACCACCCAACACAACGAAAACTGGCATCATCAAAATACTAATCCATAGAGCCAAAAATATCTGCAGCACACCAGAAGCCCTCAAAGAAGAACAAGTGAAACTTAGGGAAGACCTTTTGGCGAATGGGTATCCGGAAACGATCATTACCAAGGCGTTTGAAGAGCTGGACAAACCACCTAGGCAGGCAAAGGACATCACGGTAGCAACTCTAATATTCTTCAAAAACAACAACACCTTGAGGAGCATGATAACAAGAACGATAATATCAGCACTGGGACCAGGAGAAAAAGCCAGAGCAATTCACAGGTAGGAGCTAGCACCGAACACCATGGTACAAGGAAGAGCAAGTTCATAGAGACAGCATATATAATCTCTAACGAAAATATAATTAGCGAGCCCAGCGCCCAAATTAAAAATATTTGGAGAGCTCTTCTTCGGCCTCTGCCGCTACGCATCACCGGCTGATTGGGCCAGATAAGACCCAATGACCATGACCGGCGACGCATGACCGGTTAAGGGTATAATATAAATACGAGGGATAATCTGAATTTCCTATCATTCACCTGGTGACGAGATTAACCACTTCAAGACGATGGAAGTCCAAGGAAACTTCGAGGATCGAGTTACATTGTCTACCAACTTCAGACTAACACAAGAACAACTATGTTAGAGTTGTCAATAAGAGGAATTAATATGACAGACTAGAAAAATAAATAACAGTAAGTATTGTTGGTTTCTACGGTACACATGAAATAGATATTTTTTTAACACAAAAAACAGTGGCAGATACTAAAAAATGCAAGGAACTAAAAAAGATTGCAAAACTGAAAACAAGTTGTAGAGGCAAACAGAACACGTGACACCAAAAAAAGTACCACCCCATAGATTTTCATGACCGAGCTTGATAAATAGATCTGGACCCAGGATCGAATCCCATCCAAGTCAAGGTGACACAATTCCAGGGCGTACAATCGTCTCTGACGTAAATGGCAAAAATAAGCTAAATAGAGATTTGCCCCTTACCAACCCTCACTGAGGCAGCGTGGTGATGATATGCCTCATACTCATCTTCTCAATCCTATGAGCCAATTCCTCCCACAAAAGACCTTAAGCTCTTCATCTGTTCCCTCAAGCCCCTTAAGTATCTCCGATCTGATCTTCAACTTTTCCTTAATTACTACATCTCTTCACGCATTTAGTTATTCCGAGGTCAATCCCTCAACCTCTAGGCTTGAGTTCCCGATAAAAACTGCCAAAAAACAATTGTTAGAAAGTGTGGAAGATATTGCAATAAATGTTTGTCTTAATAATTTACACCTTGAAACAGTTGCTGATATTTTTCAGTCACATCATAGCAAAAATGTTTAAAGAAAAAATTTTCCATGTAGAAATAGCAAATCACTAAGTTTATATGTTAAACCCATTTTACTAAATGTACTGATTGTACCACTATACCATTAAATTTAAATTAAAATGAATATCAGTAAATCCAGAAGATACTGTTATAAACTCCGTGGGTTCAGTTAATTAATTTTATAAACGAATATTCACTGTCACTTTCTAGAAACTTATTTACACATAAAACATCAAATACTTCCAACAGCTGATTCTAATATCATTTACATCGAAATCATAACAACGAAATAAGCTACACGCACTAAAACTAACTAACTGCTGAAATTAATGTCTCTTTATATAGGTTAATTTGTCGTTCTCGATAGTACTACCTTTTTCTGCCCACCGTCGAGAATACTGTTTGGCGCCATTTCAAAATTCCAGTCTAACTTTTTATTAACCCAGCGATTGATGTCTCATCGGAATGAAGCCAGGGCCGGCTTAGGTAAATTTCGTAACACTTAACACTGCCCCCCTTTAATTCTGATCGTCCCGGTCAGAAACATCCTCCCCATGGTAGGGAGCGAAGTCGATCTAAATGAACCACCTTTCAACTTAGCCCTGAGGTGTCAACGAATGCGGTAGACAACGTCATTAATCCTCTTGACCACCTCGTATGGACCATCTCAGCCGGGTATAAGCTTTAGAGATTTACCCTTGCTTAGTTGGGGGTTGTACGGGCAGACTCTGTCCCTCTCTTGGAACCCGACTGGATTCGCTTTGAGGTGTTGTTGTCGTTTTCCTGATCCCCAACATCGTGCAGACTTTCTGGAATACATTCGATTCGAAGTTACGCCCCTGGTCTGAATGTAGTTCCATCGGGACGCCAAACCTGCTGAATAGCTGTTCTACTAGCACCGTCGCTACCGTGGTTGCCTCTTGCTTGGGTATCGCATATGCCTCAGTAGGCCATTTGCTGAAGTAATCCATTGCGACCAGAATGTATTTGTTCCCCCCTCTCAGATTCGGGAAACGGACCGGAGACATCGATGGCAATTCTCTCAAATGAGACGCCCACATTGTACTGCTGCATTCTGCCCTTGGTCCGGGTCTTCGGGCCCTTACTGGCTGCACAGGTGTCACATTTCCGGCACCACGCTCTGACCTCTTCGAAGTAATTTACTTAGTAGTATATCTGGCGAACTTTTGTCTAGGGTTTTATTCATGCCCAGATAGCCCCCGGTAATCCCATCATGTACTTCGGTCAGGATGGCTGGTACCTTTTTCTTAGGAACTACCAGTTGGGACTTGGTTTCTCGGCCTTCCCAAACTCGCTTGAGTATTCCATTCTCTACTAGTCAAAACAAAAATTGAAAAGTTGTCGTGTAAAACTGAAAAACAATGCATTTTTCCGGAAAAGTTTATAAACACTTTTTTAAAGTGCTTAAAAAAGTTATGACATAAATAAGATTGTTTTTTTTTAATTTTTTTGACAAAAAATGTACAAATTACTCCTATAATACCACCCCAGTTGAAATTAATTGCTACCAGTTCACAAATCACTAATTTGAAGGTTTTTTATAAGCTAAAAGCTCATGTAAATTAAAAATGTATTTAACCCTTATCTTTTGAAGGGGCTTGAGCTAAAAGGGTGGCCTAATAATACTATTTACGAACATGTACAAACTTTAAACTTAATTTTTATCCTAGAAAAAAAAAACAAAGTAAAAAAACCTAGAATTTTGTACCCTATAAAATTTTCCCTATCTCTCATAGTTTTTAAGTTATTTTGAAAAACGACAATTTTTTGCAAAAATACGATATTCTCTTGATGCTCGACTTTGTTCAAAACTACTTACTTTAAACCTATTTGAAATAAGTAAGGCAAGTGATTTGTGGAGTGGTAACAATTAATTTCAACTAGGGTGGTATTTAGGGGGTAATTTGTACATTTTTTGTCAAAAAAAAACAAAAAACAACAACCTTATTTATGTCATAACTCGCTTAATTTTTATGTTAGAGACTTTTATAGAAAACCAAATTAAAGGATTTTGAGGCACTTTAAAAAAGTGTTTATGAACTTTTCCTGAAAAATGCATTGTTTTTCAATTATTCCATGATGAACCTTTCAATTTTTATTTTGACAAAGAAAAACAAAATTTCAACAAGCTTTAACTCCGTTTGTATTTGTTCTACAGAAACCCAATATATTTTTTTTTCGTTTTTTATAAGATACATTTATGATTTAAATGATTTAAATGCATATCTTTAAAGTTATTTACGAAAAACCGTATGAAAAATCGATAAAATCACTTGCGATTAACTCGAAAAAAACTGTATGGAAGAAAAGTTGTTAAAAATAGTTAATTTACTCATTGCCCTACTCTTTTTCAAATAATATTTTTCACCCCCGAGATAGGGTAGCATCCCCCCCACGGGGAAATAAGCAACCCCCAGCACTGGATCAGCTTTGAAGTAGAGGGTAAGTAGTACCCAAATCCAAATTTTTAGGAAAATCGGTGTTGCTTGGAAAAATTACGCGGGAAAATGGTCATTGGCTGGGATTTATTAATATGTTATTTCAACATGTAATTAATTTCTACCAAAAACAGTATCTTATGACAGCGTTCAGGTATTCTATTTCATCTCATACTAATATACATGTATTGTCTCTTGCTAGTTACTAATTTTATTATCCCGTCAAAGGGAACAGTCAATTGTAGTTACAACCTTAGAAGAAGAGACACCAATAGTTCCTAGAATGAGTGAATATGCTTAAATGAGGAATATTTGCCTTACCAAATAAAGGCAATTAAACTGCCAAATAAATATAAGGAAGATACAAATTTAATACTTACTTATTTCAGCAAATGTGTTCGTTATTCTCAACAAATACTTGGGACGCACATGTTCACCAATTTTATCACTTACACATGAAAAGCTCCTTGTTCTACTAAATATCTCCAAATTAATTAATAACTAGGTATAACTGTATTTTTTTAGAACAATGCAGTCTGTTTTAGTACACATTAATGTCTAGATAATACTACTTTCAAATTCATTTAACCGGTTTCATGTTGTTAAATAATGATTTAATTTCAATATAACAATTCTGGTCGATTATTTGCAAATTTACATATTATTTCATATCAATGATTAACAAGCCCGATGTCCTCTTGTATCAAATTACTGAGTGGAATTTGTAGTACCCTAATCTAGAAATTAGTTAGAATTGCAAGGCCAAACTGAAAAATATTTAACACATATAGTAGTATATAGTTAGTATTTGCGCTCCTCTCATAGGATTGAAATCGTCACATAATTCAAATGAATCAATCCTATGTTAGAAAACAATTAAGAGAGTAGGTTTTAATATAATACAAACTTTTGAACGCTAGATAATAATTGTTTCCCGACAGGACTCTTAATCAATTGCACTACACCAAACACCCGATTTTTCAAAATATTATTTGTTCTTGAAACAATTAAACTAACAATTTGAAAACGAAATGAGTTTCAAAGAAATGACTCACCATATGGAAATGCGGTGGAACCTTTGGTGTGTCACAAATGTAAAAACACAGTTTTACATCCTAACACCAAACCTTTAGTTTAAAGACTAAACGCCGTTTCAACAACTCTAAGTTGTCATCATCAAGAAGTAAACCAAACTGGTTTACTTCCTTCCTTCAGACTTTGTTATAAGATAGTGCATTCGCCAAAAATGGAATCAAAGCATTTTGTTGATTCAGTGATACTGTACTGTTTCTATTTTCACATTCGGGTTCAGTTCAGTCCTTGGATGTATTTAAAAACACAGTCCAACTCACTATAATTTCCTTCCATTACTTTTATTTAGATTCACAGACCTATTTACAATTCAACTTAAACACCTGATCGTTACGATACGACCATCGGATACTCAAGGAATGCTTCCTCAGCTCCTCCTATTTATATATTTCTTCTCGGAATTCTCCAGAACGTCAAAAAGCCGCCAAGAGTAGACTAGAATTCTTCGATAAACCCATCAAAGCAAGCCGATTTGCCAGAGGAACAATATTTCGGATTCTCCGAAATATCGGATGAATGCCATTTTCACGAAATATCGGATGAATTCCCGTCAAAATACCATTAAATTCATGAGGGAAAACCTAGAAAAAGCCGCATGACATGTTTAGTTAATTAGTTAGTTAATTTCTGTAGTGTAATTTTGGGAGTCAAAAACAGGCTCCTTTTAAATTAATTCAGCTATAAATTTGATATTCTGAATATTGGCAAAAAAGTCTCATATACTCTTACGTCTACGTCTCAAGATGTTCAAGGTCAATGGTATGAAAATCGATTTTTTTTTGTAATTAAATTATCTACAATTTTCATTTGATGCATTTTTATATTTCGTAGCGGGGAAATGGAAAGCGATCGTCAGTATATAGTAATACTATGTAAACTGCCCAACCTATTAACTAGTTCAGTATACAAAGTTAATAATTGTTTAGAAAAAGGATTATTTACTCATAAGACTTTCACCATAGAATGTGTAGCACTTGCTCTCCCTCACCGGTATGGTATAGAGTCCTTTAGGTGAAAATTCACCAATCCCAGATATACTAGATATTAAAAGCTTTTAGCATAGTGGTTTTTGTATCTAATAATGATAATATCATCCAGAATTGCTCGATTTGTCGCCTGTTCAAGATTCTATCCTTCATTCGAGTGGTATACGGAGAAAAGTGAACAAGACTGGGGAGGTTTGGAAAAAATTCCTAGATAAGCACAGGAATCTTAAGAAGCAGCAACAGAAAGAAGCAGCAATCTAAAATCGTTACCTTAACTCCAATTCAACAATAATTAAAAGAAAAAGAATAAAAGGTCAAAAAATGTGGCATCGATTAAGAAAAAGGGTCCGAGCCACTGCAATAAAAAAATTAGTCCAATTTTAGGTCATACGAAGTAAGGTGGAGATGTGATGGACACGTTTCATAGTCCCATTCTGCATTCACATGATTTAAGAATGCAGAAGAATTTAATATATGCGCTAAATATGTTGAAAATATCAAGTATCATCATAATCGATATTACCTCCTTAAAGTGGTTGATATTTCCCTTAATACCCATCAAAGAAAATATTTGTATTTTTCTGTACCTACAATTAGTTAATATATTTTTATAATTGAAAGTTCTGGTGAAATAAAAAAAAATTTTTCTTAGGTCTTTGGTGATCGATATTAGCACACTTTCCCCTAAATATTCCAATTGTCTGTTTGCGATATTTTAAATTGGAGACTTGGCATAATGTCAGAATTCAGATAAAAAATTTTTTGCGCATGTGCGACAAAGCCATTAATTTGAGAGTAGGTTCAATGAATCACACAATTATGAAGTATTATAATATTATTTCGAAGTCAAAAAATGTACCCTATACTCAGAGTAACAGCTACAAAAATAATCCTATTATTCACAAAGAATCTGTTAAACACATGTTACTTACATATACAGAATATTCAACTACATATCAATTATCAAACATAACCTATGAAGTGAAATTTATCGTTTTTAAAACAAAATAGTCCAAGGATCGCCTTACTAGCACTAAATATTATAAAATTTATCTATTATTCACAATTGCATCAGAACGAGCCATTTGTCAAAGTAAGGTCAGTTTGTCAAAAAAAATTTGAGAAATAAAATGCTTTAAAAAGATTGTTGTGAGTTGGACCTATCACTTCCACACCATTTGAAGTGGAACTTTTGGTATATCACAGATATATAAACACAAACCTTTATTTTCACACGACTTCTGATTAATTTTTTTTTTATTCAAGTGCCTCTAAAACTTAAATTTTTCAAATATATTGGTCCTCTTTTAATCCGAATTCGTCGTTATATTTAATTTAAAGATACCGCACGATTCTGTTCAGGGTCAGGAAATCTTGACCCCACAACATCAAAGATTCCGAAAAGAATTTCTCTTCTGGGTTTGATTATTCTGTGACGTCACCAAGTTTATGGATGGTAGTTACCAGAGTACTTATAATGAGAGTGGTGACAAGCCTGGTAGTCACGGACATTTTCCGCGCATTTTCCACCAATTAACTTTAAAATCGACAACACGACGCCATGTATGTTATGCAACCTCACCGTCCGGTGCAGATTTTTAAAAATCATACAGAGTTGCCAGAGAAGATTCCTAAAATAATAATATTATTTAATCATTCGACTCAACGAAAAATATCGTTCAAGATGTCAGCCATTGATCTTAAACGTTGATATTAAAGTTAATTAACTACAAAGTAAAAAAATAAAGCAAATAAATAAATTCATGTACCTAACAATTTTGTTAAAAAAATATAAATATTTATAATAGTGTTATTACAATTTTTCTGAAACCTAATTGTTTAATTTTTAAATTCAGCAACTATATTAAAAAAACACCAACAGCAATTCTCAATACTTTGTAATGAGCAATTTGTCAACTAAAATCAGGTTGATGATGCAATCTTCTGATAACTATTGATTATTGTTGTCAACATTTTATAATTTAAGTGGTTTGTTTTTTACGGCTTAAATTTAATAAAATTTAACTAAGAATACCAAAATGATAAAATTATACAGATATCGTCAGATTTACTTTAAATTATCAGATCTGGCAACACAACCAATCAGCATTTAGCGTATACATTGGCAACACTCTTCTCACACACAAAACATTTTGTGAGTCTTCTTATACGCACTTTGTTAGTTACAAGGATAAACTATATGGGGATTAAGCAAAGTGTTCAGCTGAAAGCATTAAATAACAAGTAAGCAGAATGGCCATGGCGTAGAAAGAGTTATGATGTAAATTGCTAAATATGAAATAATATTAATAATAAGCCACCGATTTTGTTTTTTTTTCAACGTACATTATGTAAAATATATTTTTTTTCGGAAATGCATTATGACGGACACTTGTTAATAGGTGTTTGATTGAACTATAATACATCAGCTATTTCAAGAATAGTCAGAAGATGCTTTGATATCTAAAAATTACTTAAATAATGTTCCCGTAATTTAAGGTGTTATA
Organism: Octodonta nipae; assembly: GCA_034190945.1. Taxonomy (NCBI): domain Eukaryota; kingdom Metazoa; phylum Arthropoda; class Insecta; order Coleoptera; family Chrysomelidae; genus Octodonta; species Octodonta nipae. The sequence continues at coordinate 59,687,149 of CM067223.1, forward strand.
ATTAAAGTGTTGTATTTTGCTGAAATATTAAGAAGGTGAATTTAGGGTTGATTTATTATAATTCAACAAATATTATATTTTAATTAAAAATTAACTTAGACGTAATATTATGTTCGTTTGCAGTTATATTTAATTTAACAACTAAATTACACATTATAATTCATCCTTGAATCATAGCAAAATAGAGACAATTATTTTAACTCTACTGAAATTCCAGAGGAGAATCCAGGGATAAGGAGCTGTTCCGTCAGTTCTATTAATATTGTCATTTACCCTACATATCGACATGCATATCAAAGATTTCTGAGAATATCTGAAAATGAATACGCAAATTTGAAATTTGTTGATCTATATGCCAATGTAGTACATTCGACAGTGCTCTTTGGGTGATGATTTTTATAATAGAATTCGAAATTTGGGTTGTAATTTTTGTATGTGCATTTTCAACCAATTGATTGTGCCGAATGAATAATTGAGCACGAGTAGGAGCCAACTGCTTGAAAGAGGTGTCTACCGTTTAGTCTAAGCCTTCTATAAAATTTTGAAGATCCTTATTCATGGTAGTGAGATGTATTCGTTGCGCTGGCTTCATATATATTTTGTATAAGTATTACCTTTCTCCATGGATTCTCTAAGTCTCACCACGTAGACCTATTGCTGTTTTACAAGTATAATTGTAGGATTCATTATTATTAACGTTGTTGTTAAGCCTTTTATAAAACCTGTCTGATGATTTCAGAATAAAGCGATTGCCAAAATACGGTATATCTTGTATTCGTGTGTTTCTTTTTATGAAAATGGAGAGACTTTATTGTAAACTGTCACACACTGACACAGCTGAGATATTAAGTTTTATACATCCTATTGAGAGTTCTATTATGGTTTTTAGCCCATCTCAGTTGGTTTGTTCACGCCCGGAATGGTCACCGATCTCGCCCGATCGTAGTATTCTGTCACATTACATGCAAATGACCGCCCGCACCGCGAATGTCCCGTTTAAGTAGTAGAGTCTAAGCAACGATTTGTGGATAATATTTTAAATACTTGGATTCTGAAACAAAAATTATTTTCTTTTTATGGTTTCTTGGAGTAATAATATACTTGAAAAAAGGTTGTATATTCAGATTTTAAGTCAGATTAATATCACAGAATATTCAAATTTAGTCATTGCGACAACACATAAATACATAAAAAAAACAAAAACCGACTTCAAAAAACAAAATTAACTGAAAAGCAAAAGATATTTTTTCCTTTCAGAAAAAGTATTTAATTGTTACAAGCATTTTTTGCGTTTTAGTTAAGTTCCTTTTTTAAAGTCCGTTTTTGTTTTTTTTTTTCTCTCAATTGTATTTATTTTACAATTTTTAGGGATTAAATGTTTTAGTTGTAGTTTTCAAGTCTAATTAAAATTTTCGATATTCCCAAAAATAAGGTATTTTACTTTTAAGCAACAATGGCTACTTCAAAGAATCTCGTTTACTGTTGAATATACTGAGTAATTTATTTCTAAATATTTATATATATTAACAAAGTGTTGCATATGATTGAACTTAGGTGGACCCACTGTATTGTAGATTTGAGAAACTTCAAAATTTTAGGTCTGTTAATTATCAGGCATTTGATTTAATTTCAATTACATTCATTTAATAGTACCCCCTCCGCGAAATAAATAAGTTTTTTTATTAAAAAAATATTTATTACATAATTTTTATTGATCTAACCTAATTGGATGCAGTTTTCAATTCGAATAAACTTTGTTTGATAACAACTTGAGATATTATAAAAAGTAAAGGTACTTTACATTTAAGCAAAATTTATATTTTCTGCCTAACCTAGTAAGTATACAGTTGAAAAACTGACATTAATAATTATTATAAAATTTTCAGTGCAATGGCATAATTAGGTGTAGTTTTTAATACTATTACTCTGTTTATAGTTGAAAAAGTGACCTGTAATGATTCCACTATACGTTTCAGACCATGAAAATATTTTTATAAAAAGTAACTTTTACTCTAAATATTACTCATATGAAAGTTTTCTTAATTCCAACTTATAAAGACACACTGTATATAGAGACCAACTGAGAACCTCCATCTTGAAGTTGATTACGTGATATTTATGTAAATTCCGAACAGAGATATTCTTTTTTAATGCTATCGCCTCCACCAAAGGTTGTAAGAAATTCGGCTAAAGTTTTTGCGGTAAAAGCTATGTCCTTGAAAAAATATATGGGCCCACGAAGAGTTCCTCCTTAATAGAATCCAGTTTAAACAATCCAAATTTCTTGAGCCCGTTTCCAGTAATCGCTGAACACACATAACAAAACATGTATACAGACGAATTGAGAACCTCCTTCTTTTTAAAGTCGGTTAAAAAATCGCTACATTCGCATGAATTTTCACCATGAGTGCCTTAGTGTGTTTGCGGCTCTCACACTGTGCAACGCACCGCCCGCACTTCGCATATGTCTTTTAAGTTGGATATAACCTTACTCTAAGAATTAGTATCTTAAAGATTCCTAATAGATTTTATACTCTCCATGAAACGCGTTAGTCAGGGTTAGTGTTTTCAATTAGTATGCTAGTACTTACGCTTATATTATCAATAGATACTCTACTATATGGATAGGTGTCCAATCATAGCTCCTTATGCCCCAGTGACTCATTTCTCTTCGCTGTGGTACAATTGCATCGATTTACAGCTTCCTTTCCGAAAAGATATGCTGTGATGGTTTATTACAGTAAATCTCGCGTTGCACCACTCAAAAAAATGTCTGTACTAAGACTTAAATATTACTGTAATCTCCTGAACAACTATTATTTGTTCACAAACAATAATAATTTTTCTGTTTGGTACATGTACCATTTTGGGTATCGGCACCGACGGATTTTCACCACGGGCAGTCGGGGCTAGGCCCAGAGGGGCATATTTTCTAAGGCGGCAAAATTTGGAAAGTGAATAAAAAATCGGTCTTATCAAGATTGCTCAATATAATTAATTAATTCTTTCAACAAATCCTTTTTTATGTATTTGATAATTCAAGAAATTCATTTAGTGCATTATTTGTAAATTATAATTTTGGCAGTTCAAGTAAAAGTTAATAATGAAAGTAATTTAATTAATTAATTTCCTTGGAGATTTGGAATAATATTAGATTTTTTTTATTTTCTGGAATTAAAGACATTAAATTAGTAGTTTTTTTCGAAATATTGAATATATTTTGGAATTATATCTGCATTTTTTCAAAACACAAATTTTAATCAATCAATGTAATACACACCCTTAATGTAAAATTTATAGTTCTTAGAAAAAAAAAAGTTTCGAAAATATATAATACATAATAAATTTTCTGCAATAAATTAGTTATTTTAATTAAAAAAAAAAAAGATATGTAAACTATAAGTTTAATAAAATTTGAGTATTGAGGCATTTTTTCCGGTGCCCAGGGGCGGCATTAAGTTAAATCCGTTAGTCTCTTTGGGTAAAGATAGGATTTATATGAACTGTTATTGATATTGGAAATGCTGTAGGACCTTTAGTGTGTCACAAATGTAAAAACAGTTTTGCACCCAAACCAGTTTCGTTTACTCATTGATGATGAGAACTAAGAGTTTAAAATAAAGGTTTGGTGTTAGGGTGCAAAACTGTGTTTTTATATTTGTTATTGATATGTTAACCAAATCAAGCATACACGATTTTGACAACTTTTGTATGAACCTTTCAGGTTTCGGTATTAGTTAAAGTAATTAAGGTATTACTAATGAGCAATATCAATATTCCAATCCAATCAACATCAAAACATTATTTTGAACGGAAATCAATTTGGTAACGAACAATATTTCAAAAATATTAAACAGTATCCTATTTTTTCAAAAATCACCTTTGTAAGATAACACTTTATTTTCAGAAAATATCAGTTTTCAGTAAACTGGATGTTTGTCATTTGATTTGGCTCTCTGCATTTACTCAATCGTCAAAAATGAACAATCACAAAATTTTCAATTAGCAAAATAAAAAATTCATTGTTACACAGTAATTAATAGGACTATTAAAATAATGAAAATAAAATAAATAATTTTGGAGAAATTCATTACCTGGAATTTTTTAAATAAGATTTTCTGCACAAACAGAAAATATCTAAAATAATTAAAATATTATAAGCTATAAACCGAGAAAATTTCAAACATGTGAAAAAGGAGAAATAAAAGAGTTTATAAACAATGTTGTTTATTTAAAATTTAAATAAAGACGGAATATTTTAAAAGTAATCTTTACGGATAATAATTTAAATAGATACATTTCACTTTATGCTAATAAAAATTTAAAATAAATATTTAGATGTATTTCGAAAATATCACATAATTCTTTTTCAGATCTATTAAATTAAATATATTACTTAAAAGAGAAACATGTTGAGTTAAATATTTGAAATTTGTATAGTAAACATTCTGATATAATTTTGAGTTCATTAATTTTAATTGAAAAATCTGCGATTATTAAGTAATTGTCAAAACATTTAGAATTCACATAAAAAATTAAAAGTAGACATAAAATAGAATCATGTCGGTAAACATATGTCAATAAATGAAATATTAAAAACAAAAAAAAAATCTTATCCTAAAATTACGTTGTTACAAAAATAAACCAAAGGGTAGAGCTTTCTAGTAAATACCAAGAACCCATTTAGCTCTTGGTATTTATAAAACCTCAAATATGTATTAGGAATGGCAAACCCACTTACAGCCCGAATAATTCAATAAATATAAAAAACTAAATACATATATTACATAATAAGAAAGCCTATACATATAAAGAGATGCTTGGATAAGAACAACCCTATAATCATTTGTTTAGAGATATAAAAGTACAACTTTTTTTCAATAATATAATTTTTTTTATATTTAATTTATTTCATTTCATTTCAAGCCACAATGAATAGGTTATATTCTTTTTCTTAAAAATACCAACCGGCATTAATATAAAATTGCAAAATTTAAATGTCTTGAATACATTTATTTAAATGTATGCCTTAGAACAAAAAAAAATCAACATGTTAATACAAAATGAATATCATCATCTAGAAGTTTCAGGGAAAACTAGCCCACAGGGACCCCAAATCGGGAATCGTACTTTACGTAAAGCAGTTACCTTGTGATTTTGCTAGCATAGAAATCACACGAACAAAAACGAAGCAATTATGATTATTTTCTCGAGACTTCACAATCCATTAAATACAAGGCAATATACTGTTTCAGGACGACTCCCGATTAGTCTTCGTTAACTACTTACAAAATGTTTTTTTTTACTTATTTTGGATTGGTATTTGGAAAATCTTTGTTGATTATGAAAAAATTTTAATGATTTTTTTAATAATGTGGTTTCATTTGAATGTGTAGGCGTTTTTTTATGTATGCAATTGATAAGATGCGATTGGAATACCTATAATTCTCCTGTGAGATTTGTTATAATTTTTAATCAAGTAAATGTAACTGATATATTTTTGTATTTTGCCTCTTGCTACTAAATACTTAAGGATTAATATTGATGTATATATTTTTGTATGAAAAAAAGGAAATGATAAGTTAGATTTAATCAAATTTAAGTACACAATAGGTCTGCTGGTTAACATACGCAGTGTACAAGTTTTGATATAAATTCATGTTAACAAGAAAATCGCCACCCTATGCGGATATAACGGCTGGCAGAGTGACACTGAATAAAATTAAAATCGACATTGTCGAAAACTCCCCTTATGAACTCTTAACACTTGTGCAGTCCTTGTTTCAAATCTGTTCAAATAATATATATATTATCTGAATTGTCAGGTTTTGTCCGGGTCCCTTTCATTTTGAAAAATGAAGATACAAAGCAGTAGATACAATAACACATAAAAAACAAAATTACCCAGGGGACCAATGATGAATAGGAGAAAATTCAAAGGCAAAAATACCGTAAAACATAAACAAATGGACAAAGAAATAAAGTAGCCAAGTAATAATGGATAAAAGAAAAATGTTAGGAAATAGAATACTTAGAATGCAAGTACGATTCATGTAATCCCCACAAAAGTCAAACAAGCAGCCAGACTTCATAAACCTAAAAAGCCAGAAAGATTAACAATAGAGGGAACGCAATAATTAACCTGGAAGAAATCAAAACTTGCTGGAAAGAATATGACGAAAAATCGTTCACATACGACTTAGGACAGAATATCTCAATTACACATGACAAGGTAAAGGCTGTCATACAAACGACTGCAAAGCTACAGTACCGGAAAACTACTTATGGATAGCGAAGGAACAAAATCACTCACAGCAATATTTTATAATATATATATATATATATATATATATATATATATATATATATATAATTTGGTACAATTACACACAACTAGCCTAAATAATATAGCACGTTAAAGTGCAACATTTCCGAACGTACGAACTACCAGAAGGAATGAAAGTAGGAAAACGAGTGCTCACATATAGAAAAAAAGCTCTTATAAATATCAACGGCTCAAAAGTATCATGACTACTAATATAAATGGACCTGTCTTTACATTAAAAAGTGTGGAAAGATGTTTGTCAGAAAATAGTAAACAAATGCTAACCGATGCCAAACTTCTTTCCATTATAACCAATAAGACGTAAATCTAGGCATACTTAACGCCATTTATATATAGCACGCAATAGTGCGAATCTGTTTATTTACATTTTGAACTGAGGTTAACTTCGTTATTCATACTTTTTAAAGTGTTTTGGTTGTTGAAACTTGTTTGAAATCAGTAATAATTTTTTATAAGTGTAAAAAACAATAATAAAGTGGTATTTCAGTGTATTACATGCAAGAAAATGACATATTAGTTTGTCGACTTATCTTCCCACCGGATCATGAACGTAGTAGTTGAGTTTTACAAAAGGTCAATTTAGCAGTAAATAAAACTACATTTTACATGAATAAATAAATGTTTTGACAATAATAGTAATTAAGCCACTAATTGTTTTTGTTATTGTTCACATTTTTTTAAATTGATTTTAATATATTTATATTTGTGAATTAGGTATGTAGTTGTATTATTTTGAACCTGAATAACATAAGCCTTTAATTAAATGCTGATTGGACGCTACTGTTGGAGCCGGAATATTTATAAACAAATATATATGAGTCTCTTTCTATCTTTGTCTCATATTTCCATCCATTTTTCGTTTGGTCGTATATGAAAGTGGTTCATTTATTTTAGTAGTCATTGACTATACCAAAGTTCTTTCTAAGGCAAGATAATTTGGCCAAACTAATTTGTTTTATATATTTGAAGAAAAAAAGTGACACAATTCCCGCAAATAAAAATTCGCAAAAAAATAAATGAAAGGTTTAATAAAGACAAAACATTGTGAAGTTTTCATGCAGCCAATATGTACATGAAATAAAAATCATTTACGGTGTATTTTTGACTTCTTGGTACACGCTGTACATTGCTTTTAAGTCATAATTTCCAGGGAAACTTTTACCTGAAGTTGTTGCAATAGCGGGTTAGTTTTTCAGAAATTCAACTGAAAACATATTTACACCATTCTAATAAATATTTCCTATGCAACAAGGTATTAATTAAAATTGTTTGTAATATATGCTTACAGTCAAATAAAAATTATAATGTATACAAGTTTATCTCAAAACAAATGACATCAGATTCAGAAATACCCACTTTCAATATCAATACTAAATTATAAATAAGTATTAAAATGTTGAATAACAATTTGTACAGATCTGTAAATTAAACAATAATCTACAGCTAAATAAGGTCTGGAAATATTTGGCATACAATATTTACATGTTTACCTTCTTATAACCATCGTAATATGTAAATAAATATTGACTAAAAAATAATTCATATTCTAAAGCAATATGGATTTTATATAATCATATATATATAATCCATATTGCTTTAGCTGCAGATACATATTAACACATTAACAATATGAATATAGCTACAGTTCCAGATTGCTCGGCCTGGTAATATAAAATAATAAAGTTAAAAAAATACATTATTTCCAACAAAGAAATATTTATAATTCACGATTGTCACAAGAGAAATTGCTTTTTAAAATGAATTATTCTGTGTGCACATTGTGTAATGGAAAGATTCTTATGAGTAATATGCAATAAATTAAAAATAAGTTAGAAATAAGACACAGTCACAACATACAAAACAATGGTTTTGTTACTGAAGATTCTTTTAATGAACATTATTTCTTAGTTCTGTGAATTGTGCAATTCAAAGCTTCCCGAAAATTATTTAATTAAAATCGAATGTTTTTTTTACTGAATACATTACCTTGAGTTTGTCAAATTTTCGGAAAAGTTGTTGAACAATAAGTCGATGCTACTTCATATAAATTGATATACTACTTAAAAATAGATAAATAATACAAAAGTATTGAAGAAGACATTTTTTCAATAGAGATTCATGCCTACAAATAATAAAAGTTGACACATAGACAATATTTACACTACCAGACCAATATTTCTGCATCTATTAGTACATTGTTCACATATGGCAGGAATTTCAGTCAGTAAAACTGTATGCCTTACAAAAAATAATAATTTAGGTTCTCACTAATATCCATTTTGATCTTTAATAGGTACTACTGAAATAAACTATAACTGCTAAGGCATCATACATAAAAAATAAAGATCAGGCCAAATCTCTATATGTCTCTGATTTTGAAAATAAACATTTTTCTACAATTTGGCTAAAAGATTGTTTACCTATAGTTGTTGAAATTAGCTGTATACTTTTAAATAGTTGATCTGATGACATGTCATCCGGTAAACGAGTAAGAAATTGTGCCCCGTGTATAAAATCCATATCCATTAAAATATCTTGGTTTAAATGTAATATACCTGTAAAAAAAGTTTAAATTACCTTTACTGATTTAATTGAAAATGTGATAATCATAAAAATATTTCATTCAATTTTCTTCAGTGATATTCTTTTAAGCACTGCATAAATTTGTAATGGAATCCTTGTAGGTAATGTGTTTTATTCAATACAAGGTCGTCTGGTCATTCTACAGCAACATGCAAGTGGAACATAAAATATCATCATTTATTTTCATTATAGAATTGTGGAAGCCGTTAATTTGTGATAGTCAATCATAATGATCAAATGAAACTACTTTCTTTGTTTTCTATCACTGAATTTATTCACAATACGTGACTAGTTTCGACGCTTGCGCGTCATTTTCAAACGTATACACATCAATGAAAAATGAATACTAAATGTTTAAAATGGTTTAGGTTACAATAGCAGGAAGGAGCTTCGCTACAAATCAATGGTTCTGGTTTGGTTTTTGTTTAGAGAGGGGTGCAAATCTGAAATTTTCAGTTAACATATAAATGGGAGTTTAATACCTACAGTAGATACAAACTAAAATAAAGAATTATAGGTTTTACTTCTACTATAATGAAGCTGCCCCTTCGTCCTGCCCTTGCTGGCAACGCCCTTGGTAGTAACTAAATTTGTAAAGAAGAAGATAGTGTCATATACAAGTGAAAGGTAACTTTGTCTATCTGGACAGAAGAAAGTTCTCATTAATAAATCTTCAAACTTATAGTTCACTTTTATCATATAATGAATTTCAGGCTTCTAGAAGTTCCAGTCACAATACATACAGAATTCTTAACCATTCTCCATATTGTGTATGAAAGTAAAGGCGTAACCAAGCATGAGTGGTATCAAAGATGTCAAAGGTCAAACAAATATGAGACTTCGTGGTGTAAAGATAGAAACGAGAAACCAGGCTGTTGATGTACAGAGCATGTCCGACATGACTGCAGGATGAGGATCAATCACCAATCTGGGGGAATCAAAGCAACTATACAACTACAAGGAACAGCCAGACAGTCAGCGACTACTCACTAATCCTCCACCAGTCTCTTCGAAGATTTTGTAGAAATAGAAATGACACAACTAATTTTGTTCTTAAGAACCTCTCTTAGTCTGTAATCTGACATTAGAAACATCTAAAATTTTTGTTTGCTTCATGACATTTACCTTTTTATCTACCTCTCTTATTGTTCATAAGTTAATGACTATTTGTTTCCAGTTACGAGTTTAAAACTTTTCAACAGCTAAATCTTTAAGAATTTTTTAAGTCCCAAATCTAGCCGCAAAAGTCACAAAACAACTTGCAAAAAATCTCATCATTGAAGTTGAGTGTTTCATATTGTCGCTTGTACATTGACCAAAAGAAACTACCATTAAAGATGGCTTATTTTATAAAAGAATCTCTGTTATCTATGGTGTTCCATTTCAACTTGATTTGGGATAGTGCTGAGTTTACATTGAAATTTAATCTTAATATCATCATTTATTACCTAGATATTCCATGATCTGTATTTTTGTATTAACTATTTTGGTTATTTGTGTTACTGTTTGGATTAATTGTTCAAATAATTCCTTTTGAATTTTGAATTCACCTTGCATTTTTGATTCAAATTATTCTCATTGAATTTTGTGCTCACTGCGTAATTTGGAAAATAATTCTGTGATTAGTTTCTGTTGTTTTTCATCCATGATGCTGATAAGAACTTGCCATTAATCTTTCATAGTGGTTACAAGGTTTTATAATTTCTCATTAAATCTACCTCTCTTAAATTTGTTGTCGGGCCGGAGTTTTTTTTCTCGTTTTTCTAAGGTCTTATTACGTTTTTCGTTCAACTTATCGGAATTCAGTTTAAACATTTCCTTACTAGTCTCGCCCATTGTAAATTCGGTACATCTTGTCACTATAATTAAATTAAATTTTGAAATCCGCATATCCCCAGTCCTGCCACAACTTGGTTGAAATTTTTTGTGGATTAAACAATTAATTTACTCCCAAAATAAATCTTATATTTTTCTCTACCAAAATCAGCTTCTTAAATAAACTGCTCGCCCACCGTTGTCCTATATATATATATATATATATATATATATATATATATATATATATATATATATGGTGCGTTCCCGCGATTTGTTTAGTGTATTGTGTTCAATTTGATTGAATTACTTCATTGATATTTAAACTTCTTCACCTTTTCTAAAACATTCCGTCGCGCTAATGCTAATTATAAGTGTTTTTTGCGTGTAAAATATAGACAGTATTGACATTCGTGTTTCGGTTCCCTAGCTATTAGGACGCTTGGTAGAGTCGTGTAATGTACTCCGAACTTTTCGGTGGCTTGGATTCCGTCTCTTCAGACGCTTATTGTTGTTTTTTGCGTTACGATTTCGCGAGTTAGTAGCTCCGTTCGAAACGACCGCTAAACCGCTTTCATTTTGTTTCTTTTGTGTTTACAAAAGCGCATCATTTCTTGTTAAACCCGCATTTTTTGTATGCTCAATCAATGAACATTACGTCGCTATTTTTTTGTGTAACGTGTTGTCCAGACGAAGCTCTAAGAAACCCAAGAAAACACCAGAGCTTCGACATAAAAGGTTAGTGATAACTTTTATTTGGTGGTTCGTTTATGTGACGGCACGTGTTTATTGATTGTTCCGCTAAAGGTCCTTCGTCAATTATATACTTGCATTAAACCAGCATTGAACTAAAACCGCAACATCTAATTCATACATTTTTTTGAATATTCTCTATGGAATGTGCCATCGAACACATTACAATATATATATATATATATATATATATATATATATATATATCCCCTTCGCATTTGTTCCAGAATGTTTTCGTGGCAATCATTATTTTCTAACGTATATCGTTGTTTTCTTAAACTGGAATTTTCGATATATTTTTTTTCATTATCAACTGTGTGTTCAGAATGATGATTTCTACCGCCAATTGTTTATTTCGGAGTAGTTAGTTTTTGTTATATGAGTAATATTTCGAGTTGCATACAACATGAAACTTTACAGCAATATGTATACACCACAAATGAAGGTTTTAAAGACCTTAACAGGTCGCCCAAGTGCTGAAGGAATCAGAAATGAAAATATTAAAATAAATTAAAATATTCAACCTCAATCAATGGAATATATGGAAAATACATTTGGACATAACGCAGGAAGATCGCCTGTTACAATAAGCAATTACAAATGTAGAGTACCATAACAGGTAATAGGACTAATGCCAGAAGTCAAGAAGTTATACTTTTCGTTGATATGATCGAATGCTCCAATTAGAAATTCACAAAAATTACCTTGATAGAAATTAGTTATAAAGTCCAATAGAAGAGCAGAAAATACTGAGAAAAGAAGTTCAATGAAGAGATATGCTGCCAAGGAACTCTTTACCATGAAATTGAAAATATAGTGCCAAACAGTAAATTTTAAAAACTGAGAGTAGTGTATTCAAGAAACAACATTAATATAAGGCTTTCGTGGGCAGTAATTTAATTAGCAATGTAAAGGCAGATAAAAATATATAACAAAAATAAAACATGAAGCATAATATCAGTTTTAGAGATAAACCAAAATAAGAGAACAACCTGATGTCAACTGTAAACAACTGGCAATAACAGACTACACATTTTTATGATCAAAAAAAGTATATTTAGGTGTAGTATAGAAAACACAGTCCAACTACATATAAAAAAGGCTGAAGTTTGACAGCGTCATGCGTGGAAAACTTTCTGATTAATTGCGATAGAAAATTGATTTATAAAGAAGAGCGTCAGAAAGGGTGAAGATGATCGCGCTTTAGCTTTAGATATTATTTGTACACATATTTTTAAGGAAAAAAATTAAACAAATACAGCAACATGGGTAATTTTATATTATTGTTCAGTCTTCATAGCATATCTCCTAATTATAGCTTTCTTTATACTTCAATTTTAAGTTTATGTACTTTGATCTTCCCTTTCTTCCTCATTGATATGGTACGAGACTCACGGTTTCTTAGCCATCTGTCCTACTACACGCGACAATTTTGTCCTTCATACTTGGAACCTTAGCTCTGATGCCGTCAATTGGTGATGATATATTGCCCATTTCATTTCCTCTTATTGATTGATTTGTTACTGGTGTTGCATTAACTCTACAACATTATTTCCAATACCGTCTTCATAGACTTCCATTTAATATCCTTAACAAATTGGATTGACTTTAGTTTTTCGGGCGGTTTTGACGTCATGTAGTGGAAATTCTTCCAAACGTTTTATCTGCAACTGCGGGAGAGATTTTCAACGGCACGGGCGTTGATGGTTCGGTAGGTATGCTCGAAGCGAACATGACTGTCGATTGATAGAGCGCTGGTATTATTTATGCTAACCGGTGGGAGCGTAGTCTACTCTGATTGAATAGAGGGAAGTGACTGGGCGGGGACTACGAGCCTACTAGAGGGTTTCGGTTTATTCTTTTCCATTGGAATTGTTCTAAAGTTTCCATATTTATGGCTTTATGGGATGTATTTGCCAGAAATTCGGTGTGTTGATATTGTATTGTGTTCTTATAAGAATAAAGCATGCTTAACAACAGCAGAGTTTTCAGATTGCAACAAAGGGCACTTTAGTTTGTACTCTGCAACACGAGTGTTGGCACTACGCAGTGTGGTACCGATATTTACGGCGCCACAAGAACACAGTATTCTGTAAACATTCAGATAAGGATTGAACAATTTCAGTAGAACAGACGAAGGTTTGAAAATTCAACAAAATGTGATATCCCGCACACTGACGCGCAATACTGACTCGCCTCTTACTAGATTCGTAGTCGTCGCCTACACATTTCCTTCGAACCAATCAGGCAGACTATGCTCCCACCAATTAGCATAAATACCAGCACTTCACCACTCAACAATGCTATTCGCTTCGAGCATACTATGAGGTATCAACCATGTCCGCGCCGTTAAAAATCTCTGCAGGCTGTTGTAGATGACAATGTTCGGAAAAAATCTCTAGACAACGGCAAAACAGCCTCGAAAACGGCTGTGAACCCATTGACACCGACCATGGAAGTCAAAAAACTTTAGGTACAACATGGTTTAGCGAGTTTTTTTCCTTGATCTCCACAGCTCTTCACCTGTTTCAGTGCAATGTTTGTTAATTGTTACTGCTCGGAATTTTAAGAATCAATATCCTTTAAGGCATTTGAGCAAATATTCAATATTAATTTTACCTATGGGGTATGAATACCTATTGTTAGTATTCTTCATCTAACTTAAGTAAATCGTCCCCTAAGTGTTAAAATAAAGAGTTTGACGTCGTTCTCATGAAAGGTTTAAATAAATTTTCTAACATTGAGATAGGTCACTTCCTGTCTTAAACTTTTGGTAAATGGAAATTTCTCTACTAGTGATACCAGAGTCAAGAGTTTTAATAACTCTGCCTCTATGTGATCCAACAATTCCCCAACATCATCAGTTGGACTATCTAGAAATGGACAGTCAACCTATTTAGTTAGCTCATTTTTCTTTGTCGCTTTTTTTATGTCATCCAGTAATTTAATAAAAAATGTATTCCATATTCTGATCCTGTTAGTTTTGTTGCCACACTGTGAGTACTGACACCACAATATATTCATTGAGTTACTTGAACACTTGCGCAAGAAGTTTCTATATTTCAAAACCGCTTCAATACTACAATTTGAAAATGAATATCATTAGATAAAGTATTAACCATGTCAATCCCTTCAATTTGAATTCTAATTTAAATATTTAAGGCATCTGAATAGAGTATTTTCTTTGACCACACTCTGCACCCCTTGATTTCTTATTTAAATCTTCAGAACTTTTTTGTAGGAGACCCTTCAAACAACTTGCAATCAAACCCACAATCCATTTTCCCTTTCTAGTCAATTTCCTTCTTTATATGTTCAACTTGTTTCTTTTTTTTGCTGAATTATATTTTTACAACAGTAGAGGTGCTAACCTCACAACTTAACTGCTCTACCTGGATTTTTTATAATATTGGTAAAGTCCTAGCCTAGTAGCCGCGTAAGAATTGGAGTTGAGACAAGCCACAATGAAATAAAATAAATAAAGACTAACAATCCAATCCAACAATGAACCAGATTGATAGTCTTCTGGGTATAGGAGAAAACTTGAATTGAATTGTAAAAAATGGTTATCAAATATCATACAATTTTTAGAGGTTTCTCGAAAATAATTAAAAGTAAAATTTTAAAATGTGTTTGAATGACTTACCTAAAGCGGTTCGAAATATAAATTCATATCCATCCCTGAGAAAAATATCCCATACCCTGCAGGCAATATCGAGCGGCATCGCTTTGGCAAATATGGTGTAGATCCAGTCTAACAAATACAAATCAGGCGTTAATCCTGATTTTTCAAAGTGTAAATAGAGCTTCGGTAAATTGTAATTAAATATTTGATTGTAAGCGCTGTAATAAGCTTGCATTTGTGCTTGATTCAATGTAAACGCTGACAAATGCAACGGTTGATTCAGTAAATTTGCAAAACATATGAAGGCATCAAATTGTTCCATATTGAGTATCAGAATTGCAGCAATGTATGACATTCCTTGCACATATCCCACATCAGGTCTGTAACAAACGTAGGCCGCGAGCAAGGAGTGCAGTGTTTCCGAATAGGGACCGCCCTCTTGAAAAATGCACAAATGCGGAAAAGTTCGTGAAATATCTAATTGTATGACGTCCATACTGCTTTCCTGATCTATGCTATCTGAATCACATTTAGGTGGTTCTGGACTGTGTAATCTACTTTGAGCACGACAGAGGCAAATTTCGTACAGTTGTGGGGTGAGATTCAATTCGTTACCTATCGCTAAACGCCAAACTTTACCTCTTATGCTGGACGGAAGACCTTGCCACCATAGTTCCAATGTTTTTTTGTTCGACCGCCTAAAATAAAAATTATTTACTTAATTACAGTACGAAATTGAAGTCGCAAAAAATATTGAAGTCTATCTTAATATCAAGGTAGTTTTTCGTGAATATCATGTTTGCTATTAGTAGATTTTATGGATTTCCGGTCTAGATGGCGTGGCAGTCACACATCTATATATTCAGCTAGTAATAAAGCTATAGGAAACCAGTAAATAGATAAAACTAGTTGTATTGAAGCGAAAACTTCTTAACGGTGGCCCACACTTACACATAAAAAAAATCGATCAGTATAGTACTGAAATGCAATATTTACAATTTGTTCCTAGTATTCGTTCCGACACTTCTTTGACATTAAAATACCGACAGAACTTAGTTTCCTGTGTAAGAATTAGGTACTAGGTTACATATTAAAAGTCATTTGTTTGTAGAAAATCAATAAATACACAAATATAACATCTAATTAATATACAATACCAGCCAAAAATTACTTTTCGTTTTACAAAACATTCTAGTTCCCTGTTTGCGATATTTTAAATTAGACTGAAATTGCAGAGCGACGCTTGGTTGCCCAGGTGCTTGTAATTATTTAAGTCTGTTCTAAAACAGTTACTTGTTTTAATATGATTAAACTATATTAGAGCAACTATTTTGAAGAATAGTCTGGAGTTGCTTTGATATTTACAAAATATATACTTAAATAATGTTCCTATTATTTGATCAGCTACAATTAAATTACCTCATTATATATTCCCAGAATATGAAATAAGTAGAGTAAGTTTGAATTATTATAATTCATCAAATTTTATATTCTTATTAAAAATTAACTTATTTACAGTTATATTTAAATTAAAAACTAAATTACATATAAAATTAATACTTGAATTGTAACAAAATAGTGACAATTTAATTTTCCTGAAATTTATATTCATTACTAAGAATGACACAAAGAGAAATAGATCCAGAGAAATAATGAGAGAAATGAAGTATATGACGTAAGAAGCTTTCGCTAACATCTTTCACTCTCAACAACTGGCGCTTTTTTAGAAATTTGTTAGTTTTTTAATGGATTTGAAATAGGTTAGCAATGTGAGATTTTGTGTATGGACCCTCAGGAAGTGTTTAGGTAGTGAACAGACGCTCAGGCAGTGATTAGTGTAGAAAATTATAGATATGTCAATGGAAGTGCAGGGATTTCAAAACATCGAGAAAAAACAAAAAATTGTGGTTTCGTAAAATTGCTATACATTCGCCATTTTATAAACAAATTTGATAAAACCTAGTACTTTTGTGTTAGCGATTACGGCCAATCGATTGACTTGCCTTCTAGGTTGTTTGCAATCATAACCAATTTTTCGCAAACTACATTTTTTTTGTATTTATTTTATTTGTAATATACAGGGTAGCACAGAAATTTCTAAAGATCATATAATCATAAAGTTCCTTTTCAAATTGGAAGAATTTGAAAGGGAGATCTTCAGAATTTTATGTGGCGCTCCTAGGTGCGACTTTGTTATAAGATAGTGCATTCGCCAAAAATGCGACCAAAGAACTTTGTTGATTCAGTGATCCCATAAAATCATAAGGGAAAACCTAGGAAAAAAACCTTATGAACCATCCCGATATTGGGTTGTTCACAAGGACATGACCATTAGCAATTTCTTCCTTAATCATCGGCAACCAGGAATGACTGAATTCTACGGAGGTAGTAGCGATACAATCGTTTTCATTTAACAAAATTAAAGCAGACTCTTTTAGTTTTCTTTTGGTGTTGTGTTCTTCTTTGTGTAATATAACTGAATTTTGAAACTGTATTTTATGACCAAGATCCCAAGCATGTTCACAAATTTTGGATTTTTCAAATTGTCGTTTTTTTATGTAATTTTTGTGTTCGTTTATTCGAACATTCAGAGGTCTAGAGGTTTCTCCAATATGGAATTTATTACATTCACACGGGATTGTATAAATGCAATTTTTTGTATTTTAAATTGTGTTATTTGGTTTTTTTTGATATAATTGATTTTAGTGTATTTCTTGTTTTAAATGATGTTTTGATATTATATCTGTTTCCCACTCTTTTTAATCTTTCTGATAGACCCTGTATGTAAGGTATAGTTATTGTATTAATGTGATTATCTTGGGATAATATCATTAAATCTCTATATGACTGTTCTGATATCAGAAAAAAAAACGTCTTTCTGCCAATGAGTTAAACAAAATGGAATACCAAACGTTGCTCATAATCACATTAATTCGGGTCCTGTGTCGATGTTCCCGTTGGTAACCCGATGCGAATAAACGAACACAAAAATTCTAAAAAAACGACAATTTGAAAAATAAAATTTGTGAACTCGGACCTTGGTCATAAAATACAGTTTGCAGGTCTTTTAATTTTGTTAAATAAAAACGGTATCGCTAACCTCCGTAAATTCAGTCGTTCCTGGTTGCCGATTTAAGGAAGAAATTGCGTTATCACATTAGGTATTGACGTTCTCTAATGTGCTTTGCGAATTTGAAAGGAACTTTACTGCTGTGCTATGTATATGTCGTCATATTCGGACCCCGAAACGTTAATAAAGCAATAAACTCCCATCAACGATTATGGATGATCTTATTAAAAAACTTACACTTTTAAAAAATTGGGCCGAGCTTAATCATACAATGAACCTGGACCTTCACTGGGAAACATATTTTATAATAAATTTAGTATATTAGAAAATATATTAAAAATGGGTTGCAAGACCATATAAAGATAATAAGAAAATTTTATCGTGTAAAAGTATAAAATGTGCGCCGTTGGGTTGCCTATTATAGATAATTATTACATACTTACCTAGGATTACATTTCAGTACTTCATTTTTTTTTAAATAATTAAAAATAGTAGTACTCTAATATATTAAATTTATTATCCCAATCTTCTTCGTACATAACACGATAACTTCTACCGTCTTTTAATAAAGCTACAATATATAGGTAATTATTTATGGGAATATGCCTGCTACAACTTTGGACTCAAAATCCATTTTTGCCCGACTATTCATAACAACTATCATTTAAAACATAAACACGTTATTATAGAAATGTCTATATCGGAGTTAAAGCTCCATCTTGCGCTCACATTTTTCGATGTTCTCGGCCATCTGCAACTATTAATGCCATTCACGGTCTCGAACCCGATGCTTTCTGGTAAGCAGTTTGAGGTCTTCTATAAATAAGGTTTTGTAAATACAAAGTATAAAACAGGTTCCAAGTAAAAACAAAACAAAGTGGTAGGGAGCAGATAAAAGTAAATCAGAAAAATATAATTTGTGGAAAAATCAATCTAGTTGGCTTCCAAGGGATCACCTACTTGAGAACATCTGTAATAAAAAGAAACGATTAAGTGAAAAATGTTGTAACCCTCTATGTTATTTTCTGGAGGTATTCGAATGTGGGCCATTAAATGGAATATTGTTCATTTTCACTTAATTGACTTCTAATGTGCTTTAGTTCAATGCGAATTTGCACTGCTGTATAATGTCGATTTCGGATTATAAAGTGATCATCACGATTTGGTGATTTTCTGGGCCAAGCTGAACCTGGACACTGGGCACAAGACCATATAAAAATCGCGAATAGACAAGTTGCACCGTACTTGCATTCCCCAATCTCCTGGTAAAATCCAAACACCCTCTGTTATTGCTCTGCAAGGTTATTCCAATCACAAAAATTTCAAGATGAACAAAAAAAATAAATGAGGATCATTTTTTCGTAAAATTAAAAGGTGATTTAAAAGTTGGGCCTCCTGGTAAAACACCCTCTGAAGGTTATCCAATCAAAAACCGTATGGGCTTGGAATTTGTCAATATTTTAAAGTACCTGACTTCAATAGCGCCCGTCAGTGTATTTTTGTAAAAAATATATAAAGTAATTCTGGAAAATGATGCGGTTGAAATTCGGAAAAATCAGAATCAGCTAGGACGAAAATTTGTTAAATGCTAAAGGGTTCAATCACTTAATGGTTGCCTCTAGTACCCTTCAAGAGATTTAAATATATAAAGCCTATAATATATGATCAAACAATACTTACATACTATCCCAGTTAGGAAGAACATTTTGAAGAAAGTGTTTCGTTGAAGCAGCTTGTTGTTCCTCAAGTTTCAATTGCTGCTTCTGTTGTTTTTGTTTTGCAGCAGTTGTTTGTGCATCTTTCTTTTTGGCGGCTGCAAGAATTGCTTTGTATTCACTCCGATGTCTCTGTTCTTCCTCGAGGGTTTTTGCAGGTAAATTAGAAGGTCTAAAAACATGTTCATTAAAATTTTTAAAATGAAAGGGGATTCAATATACCTCTCATGCTGAATTAAGGCAGAAGAACTGGCCACATGGATTGGTGAAGGGCATGTTCTATCAGGAGTTTGCTTTGAAAATAATTTCCAAACACTATTTGAGATATTTACTTCATGTGTAGACGTCTTCCATGGAAAAACGTGCCTGAAAAAATGGTTTTTATGAGAAAATTGTTTCAATATTAAACTGTAACAAAATAAAATAATACAAAATATATGAGTCATCAATTAAGTAGTACTTTAATCTCTTAATTTGAGTAACCATTAGATAAGATTAGAGATTATAAAAAGCTAGATCCACAAATACTTAGAAATAGGAGAAACAAATATGTTATTATATATTAGTAGTGATTACTACCGGTATTATTATATCAGATGGTATTAATGAAAATATATATCCTGAATACAAGTAAAATCCTCAAAATACATTCAAATAATGCGGTATTAGAGCTATATTAGAATATAAAAAGTTGTAGATCAATTATCAAATCACATAATGCACTAGTAGAATGATATTTCTCAAATTACTAAACACTTTGAAATCCATAGATCGTATCACAGTGTGTACTGTGTAGGCTTTCACGGTCGGTGTCAATGAAGAAACTATAGTTTTCCTGGTTGTTTTGCAGTGGTTTCGAACGTTTCATCTGCAACTGTGGCAAACATCTTAAGGGAATACCATATTTTTAAATATTGTGCCAAAAGTATGCAATCACAAAACACATATTTTGATCACCCATTTACGACCGAACAAGCTGAAACCGAAATAATGAAATTTACTTTTTAACACTGTTTCAACAGTTAAGCTGTCATAATCATGGAGTGACCAGAAAAGTTCGGTATCTATATAATATTTTTGTATATGACACAAGTTATAAGAAGTTTGTATTTTTAATTAAACAGAAAAAATATTTAATTGAGTTTATGAGCCAAATTGAAACTAAAATTATCTAGGGTTGTTAAAAAAAAACGGAATTTTATCATGTTATAACTGTTTTATTTATAGGCAGTTTTAATTAAAGTTGACTTGTTTAATGACAATTGATGGTGCTAGTGTGGTGACTAAATATTTTTAAAATCAGTTTTAAGAACAAAACGGTGGAGGAGTCTAAACACAATCAAAGGAGGCAGGCACCCAAGGAGTGCAAGAACGCAAGTATAATAGTTACGGTGTTATTATTTCGATTTATCTAATGGAGTTTTAGGAAAATATTCTGCATATTTGGAACTTGGCAGTTAGCCCTGACAGAAGGCCTGGAGCTAATCTGAGCGTTGCGCAAATTGTCAAATGGAATCATATTCATCAAAAGTAAAATTTAAACTTGGCGCTGCAGTTAAAGCTAGGACACTATTAAGTTGGAGAAACCTTTTTAACAAGTTTAGAAGTAGGTGAGATATCCAAAAGAAATGGTTTACTGACGAAAAATTTATTATTATAAATTCCTTAACAAATACACAAAATATAGGTTGTGCATCTCCTTCAACAAAAAACCCTGAAAAAGCATAAATCATTTGTTTAGAGAAAGGGATAAGTTCAATAATGGTGTCTGTGGAACTATCAAGAAATTAAGTTGATTTGATTTTTATTGAGCAAGAATACAGGCTAAACTCAAAAAGTATTGGGCTATTTCTTTACATCAATTTGACTCACTCTGAATCCCCTCAAAAATAAGGTTTTAATAAAGATTTTATAGTCCTAGCTGTCATTAATTTGAAATAACAGTGGTACCCAACATCGCAAAATTTGTCACCAGAAGGTTAAAACATTCATACCTTTATCATGCCAGTGATTTTTTTAACAAATTCATAAGCGCGACCTCCCTTTCTATTCACAAATATTCAAGCTTTAAGAATCTTATTTTTAAGCTACAAAGAGTGATCCAGGAAAGTACCACCAATTGTCTTTTAACCCTTTACTGCACATTGTAGAAGGAATGAATATTTTCTTAAAATTTACTATAACAGAGGCATATAAAATTCGTATTTCGTGCATGGTGTGTCAATAGTGCAACATGTATGTTTTTTTTAAAGGTCTATCACAATAATGGCCATTTTCATTTGTAACAGCCACACTGCACAGTTAAACAGCATACCACTGATGAGTATTGCTGGATAGGGGAAAAGAGCATACAGATAAAGAATTAGAATAGTTTGCTAATAATCTGAGCATTGTAAGTATTAATGAGCTAGATGTTGATGAAAACTGGATCAATGATTAACCTGATCCATTTTGAACTTTCTAACACTGATTTCAGAAACGATTTTAAAGATTTTTTCCAGTTTCTATACCATCAAAACTAAAAAACAGATTTTTCTCATGGAATTTTAAAAAAATGTGCAGTAAAGGTTTAAACATGCCAAATGTATTTCAAATCAGTTCACTAATAAAAAGTTATAATGGGAAAATAAATTTCCATTTTTCTTGCAAAACTCTATATAATAGGTACTATCTGTTTGAGATTTTTCAATCCATTGAACATAGGACAATATATTTCTAGTTGAGAATCTTCATCTATTGTGCTCCCCTCAATTGATTGAAATAATAATTTCTTTAATAGGTGTTAGTTAACCTGCAAATTCTTTGTACTGTACTAGAACACAGGGGAATAGCATTATATGCAGTATGACTCCCCATTTGGTGTCTTTGTGAGCTAGTTTTCTCTGAAACCCCATATTATGTTATGAAACTGACATAACTTGCTTAATTTTGTTTAGCAAGAAAATTGTAGTTTAATTACATCTAAAAATGTGTGGATCCAGAAAATGTAAATAGTTGAATTAAAATTAACAAAATTGGTGTATTTTACATTGTCATCATACAATTATTATTGCACCTTACAAGTACAAGTAAATACCTACACCTGTACTTAACTTTTGAATGTCCAAGTAAGTAGAATGTTATAAAGTGCAAAATTTACATAATGAGTGACTGTTTTCCATAGAAATGTTTTTTAAGGTATACATAATAAACCTGAAATAATCAATTCTCAGCAACTACATTGCTAATTTTTAACTTTTTCCACTATTTATTTTCAAGCACATTTCCATTAAGTTTAAATATGTTAATGTGAATCAGAATAGGGATATTAAAAAACATGTGAATATATACCACACTGATATATATACAGCACCAGTTGTCTGAATGCATTTAACTTTCTGTATAAATTCCATGAGTCAATCACAAAGTGTTTCTTATGTTATGACGAATATCTAGTAGTAAACTGGACACAATGTTATCTAAAAAATGATTCCCTATTTAAGGGAACAGAAAGTTCATATTGCCCTATCAAAAAATCCTCAACTATTCCATTCCACAAATTAATTGAGAATTCACTGTAAAAATGAGTTTCATATGCTTCAATTTCACGCAGTAATTTATTTGTGTATTTTTTTAATGTCGTTCTTTAGCTTAGCTGTCCCATAGGCACAATAAACATGAATATTTGGTATACCGACTCTATAAGCCCAACTGTCTTCTAAAAGTTGTTTGTGGCATATTCTGGGTTACTTTTATGTTTTTTTTCAGCAATAACACCACAATCAAAGTAAAATGACATATATTGAAGGAAAACCAAATGTTTCAAAGTCTATCTATCTGTCCTAGGCAATTGCCCCCTACACCCTCAGCAGAGTACATATAAAATAATAAGTACATAATCTAAAATCTCATTTTGAAAAATACTTACTAAGGATAACAAGTATAATTTTATTTATACATAATTTATAATTATTCTGTTGTAATTTTGAAGAATTATGTTCATGTATTCATTAAACTATGAAGTATTATCAATGTAATACTTACTTAGAGAAGAAATGTGTAAGACTTCTTTTCCTTAACTTTGGGTTCGTGCTATCAAAGCTACAAAGTGATCTATCATCTGTACTTAATAAACTGCCATTTGAAGACAGATCACTTACTGTAGATACTGTACTTGAGAATGATCCAGCTTCAGTTCTTCTATGACCATTTTTTTTCTTGGAATTCTCATTAACAACTTCACCAATATTTTCTTGCCCTGAATTTTTTAATTCACTTTTACATACAGGATTTTGGACAATATCACTTGCAACATCAGATTTATCGATCAAATGTAGTTGCTTTGTAACTGGACTATAAGCTAATGATATGTTTTTCAAAGCTTCATTTAAAGTTATCTTATGTTTACTATTCCTTTCCAAATTATCACAATTAAATTTAGTCTGAGTATTTTGATTTTTAGTAGTCACTGGGGAATTAATTGGACTGGTTTCAGTACTTCTTTGTTTATCACATCTTTCAGGCCATGTTTTAAACCAGTAATCACTAGTTGGCGAACTCTGGAGTATTTCATCGCATATTTTGTCACATTCTTTTTGATTACCAGAGCTTTGGGTGACAAAATTTTCTGCACAATCTGGTAAGCTTTGACATCTTGTTTCCGAATAATTTGTTGAAAAATGTTCAGCTCTATAATTTTCTTGGCCCATCAGAGGCAAATTGAAGCCATTTTTAAATTTATGAGTGTCTTTTCTAGAGATTAGTGAATATAAATTATCTTTTAAATTACTTAATAGATCTGTAGATTGATCATCAGGAGAAATATCTTGTGTATTTGAGTTTTCACCGCTACTTCTCATATTTCACGGAATGGATATCCAATAGTTAATTATTTTCAACTAAATCATTATGACAATATAAAAACAATTAAAATTCCAATTGTGAATCAAAATATTTCACATTTGGAAGGAAGCACAAACCACAAATCATTAAAACAACTCAAAACAAGCCAATAATTTGACAACTGAAATTTCTACATAGAACATCTAGGTAAATTCACAAATCAGAGTACATATAGGCTGTTTTCCAGTTAGCAGAGCACAAGTGATTTTGTGCCGCACAGTGCGGCAATTTTTAGGACGTTAATTGGAACCTTAGAGCATTTACTTTCTAGAGATAGCGTGCAGTGCACAAATGTCGTGGTAAGACTAAGGAGAGAGAGGGCAATAGAGAGGGCAAGAGGCTATTTCACTCGGTTGGGAGCTGCTTCCAATAAAGCATGTTGTTCATTGGCTGCGTCCACCGACCATCCACCCACTAAGTGAAATGGCCTCTTACTGTCTCTATTGCCCTCTCTTTCTAGGGTTGCCACGATTTTATGCTTGACAGGCTATATCTAGATGGTAAATGATCTAAGATTGGAACATGGTTGTTTTAAAACCAACCGGTAGAGTACACTGATCACCATAAGGTTAAAAGTGTATTACTCATAAGTTATCAATTGACGTTAATGTTTCGTAAATTATTTACAGAATAATTCAATAATGGTTGTTTTCCAATTACTAGAGCACAAAGTGTTTTTCTGTCGCCCTGTACCGTAATTTTCGGGCGTTAATTGGAACATACTTCATGTTTTATGATAAAGTTTTATGTTTACTTGGTAAACCTACATAAAACATCCCAAAGGCACAGTTATTTCTTGTGCTCATTTGTGCGAGCTAGTGCTGTAATTGGAAGACTCAGTGCTAGCACTGTGCCGCACTGTGCTCAATTGTGCGCTAATTGGAAAACAGCGATAAGTAGAGTAGTGCCAAGCCCGGAAGCACGGCCATTTCTTGCCCACATCGCACCAATAAAAATCACATTTAATTCCATTATTCGACTTGTAAAAAGTATTTGTAACCATGGAAACTAATATGAATAAAGCAGAACTACCAGATTAATTATATTGTGATTTACTGGCTATCTGAAAAGCCACAAAAAATTTTTGGTTGGTTTATTACAATATATGCTGTTAATTCCCTAAACAATTTATTGTGCAAATGAAAACAATAGTTGAGCAATTATTAAACCTCTTTTCAACCAAATTTAACTCTTGTATACAGAAAAAATCAGAAGTGCAAGTTACGAACAAACGGGGTTCACCCGACAGCAGTATAACGACGCATTTTCTTAATCAGCACTTTTAACGTTGTTTGTTTCAGTTCATATAATTTATTTAGTCTGAGGTTAGCTTTTATTGCAACTCCATTAAACTTGTATGTTTCGGTTGAATAAAATTTATGTTTTAAATTTTTAAAACGGCTTTTTCGAAATAGAAACTTTAAATGGCACAGCACAGTAGTATCGAGGAAGTTTTCTGTGAATAAGAAAAACTTCGTTATTAAACGTTTATCCACGATCGAACGAACTTTTGTTTGTCGTTAGTTCCTGTAGCAGCATCGACGCTTACCTGCAGGACGCCAACGAAGCGAAACAGATGCATCGAGCAATCAGCATTTTACTGTAAGTAATTCAAGTCAGACTCCTCTGTTTCTAATCGTTTAACTAACCCTAGTGCAGAGTTAGATTTAGTTGAATAAATTTCGAGTTTAAGAATTTCTCAAAACAATTTCGAAAACGTAGATCGTAGTATTAGCTTAAGTAATAATAACGTAATGGCTCCACCAGTATTTGATGTTAAAAATTTGGTAATTTTACCAAATTTTGATGGAAACTCCAGCGATTTATACGATTTTATAAATATAGCGACTACTCTTTTTGCATTTTATTATGATAACACCAGTGTAGGCAATTGGCAAAACCTACTTTTGTTCCGTGGCATTTTAAGTAAATTAATCGGAAGAGCCAAGGAAGTTGTATCAATTTATGGATGCGAAACGAGGGAAGACGTAAGGACGGTGCTCATTCAAAATTTTGGAGACCAGAGGGACGAAAATTCTTTAACAAGGGATCTTGTTAATTTAAGACAACAACTCCAAGAGACTTCTTTACAGTTTTACGAAAAATGTATGGCAACGCTTAATACATTATGCAACTATATCGATTTACACAATAATAATCCAGTAATCAAAAACAGTAAAAAGGATTTTTTCCGAAAACAAACCCTGACCACATTTTTGGCAGGATTGCGAGAACCTTTAGGATCCACCATAAGAGCTATGAGGCCAGACAATCTCGCAGTAGCAATGCAATATATTCAAGAAAAAAATAATATTAGAGACTTACAGAAAAATCAACCTCCTGTAAATCAACAGTTACCGTTAAAAAAACCACAAGCACCAATACAGCCTTTTAGACCCACATGGCAGGAACCAGTTTATTGTCATCAGACAACACCCCAATTTACACCACCATGGCAACCACAGCCTTTCCAAACACAGCAACGTCCCTTTCCAACAGGTCCAGTTCAGATAACACCTAGATCAATTCCACAGCGACGACTTCCGACAAATTCACAAGTATTCGATAAACCTCAAAATGTTTGGGCCAACAAACCAGGCACTTCGCAACAAATGTCACCTCTTACACCAATGAGCTGTACAACCAGAAATACTATCAAACCAACAACACAAAGTCAGAATAATAATTTCTTTAGACCACATCCAAATTCACGCCCGAGCTTCACCTTTGAAGAACTATTTAACATCGAACAAGACCATTCCTACGCAGAAGGACCGATAAGCCATGACCCCGATTATGATCATTACCCAGCATATGAAGCTTATCCCGAATATGAGCCATGCCAAGAAAATGTAGTAGACGAACCTTCACAAATTGAAGAAGAAAATTGCCAACAACGGGAGAAACATAGTAGAATTACATAATATTACAGATAAAAAGGAACTTCCTTATAACAATTTTGAATCCACCCTTGAATTTGTTAATAGATACAGGGTCAACGAAATCGTTTCTCAATCCCGATATTACTAATCAATATTATAAAGATTCTGTTAAATTTGAACCATTTATTGTCTCATCAATATTTCAAATTTATTCACAAGATTATTGTGCAGAAATACCTTCTTTTCAGGAATTTAATTCAAATTATAAATTAAAATTTTATTTGTTTGACATTTGACCGAATTCGATACTTTTAACTCAAAATTCGACTTTACCGATAAATTATTACGAAACTAACAAAACTCAATTGTATTCAATACTACTTAATCCCCATACAATAATACCTGTTTGACTACCTGTTAAAGAATTCGAAGGCAATATAATCCTCCCAAAACAAAATATTCAAGGAGCACTTCTTTAGGATACATTGACCATAGCCAACAACCAACTTGCGTGGGCAGAATTTATAAACGATACGAATGAGGAAATACCAATCGCCCTTATTGAACCAGTGGATACCAGGATAATTAATTTGGAAGAATATAATCTTATCACAGCCGAGTTTTATCAACAAAATTCACCTCAAAAATGTAATATAGAAGAAGTTATTAAGGACAGAACATCTGAATAATGAAGAAAAACACCACATTTTGAAACTTTGCGGAAAATTCTCGGACATTTTTCATCGTCGTGATGAACCGTTAACTTTCACCAATCAGGTTAAACATCGAATCAAGACAAAGGACGAAATACCGGTTTACACAAAAACATACTGTTACCCATATGTTCACAAACAGGAGGTCCAGAATCAAATTTCGTCTATGCTAAAACAAGGCATTATACGCCCCAGTGAATCCCCGTGGTCATCACCGATATGGGTTGCCCAAAAAAACAGGACGCCCCAGGGAAAACTAAATGGCGAATTGTAGTAGATTACAAAGTGAATGCGAAAACTATTGATGACAAGTATCCAATCCCAAACATCACCGACATTTTCGACAAACTTGGGAGAAGCCAATATTATGCAACATTAGATTTGGCCAGTGGGTTCCATCAAATTGAAATGGCAGAAGAAGACATTCCAAAAACTGCCTTTAATGTCGAACACGGCTATTATGAATACGTGCCGGTGCCATTTGGGCTCAAAAACGCCCCCGCTACGTTCCAAAGAGTCATGGATAGTGTGCCAAAGGGACTACAAGGAACAATTTGTTTAACGTATATGGATGACGTCGTCTGCTTTTCTGCTTCTTTACAAGAACGCATCGTCAGCCTCTCAAAGATTTTCCAACAGTTTAGGGTAACT
This sequence comes from Octodonta nipae, assembly GCA_034190945.1. Classification (NCBI taxonomy): domain Eukaryota; kingdom Metazoa; phylum Arthropoda; class Insecta; order Coleoptera; family Chrysomelidae; genus Octodonta; species Octodonta nipae. Next base: position 59,716,183 of record CM067223.1, read on the forward strand.
TATGTCAAAGTTCAATTGGACAAGTCCGAATTCCTTAAAAAGGAAGTGGCCTTCCTTGGGAGTTGAATTATTCAACTATCGAGAAAGAAATGTTAGCAATTGTATGGGCAACAAAGGTGTTTAGGTCATATTTGTGCGGCAGAACCTTCAAGGTCCTGAGCGATCACCGCCCTTTGCAGTGGCAATTTTCTATAAAACACGTCACATACCTACCGATCCGGAACGGCAAGAACGCCCGGTCAGAAAGCAACCGGCCAGCGTCCCCGGTCAGAACGTTCTCACCGGTAAGAAAGAGGCATGGATTATGTACAAACTCCATATATCGGCACATACAGCCCGGTTGCAATCCGGCGCCGGCGATTTTACCACAGTTGTCCCACTACTCTGCTTTTGATCGGTTCGTCATCTTCTATTACGAAATATGATATATTCGATGTGACTACCACTAGGTAACGACTGAGGGCAAATCAAGAAAGCCCGTCGACCGGTAAGTGTGTTGCGATAACTCGGATTCTTTTCTGTTCTTATAAGAAGAGAACAGAAACGGTAGGTCTGTGCCCGGCCTAACACCAACGCAGACGCCCTTTCTCGAATAGAAATCAACACCAAGGAAGTAGAACAACTTACAGCCCTTAAGAAAAATAATGAGGAATTAAATGAAAATTTATCTCGAGAAGATACTGACAATGCATCAATGTATAATAACCCACCAGACGATCGTGAAGAAGATTTTACATACGAAGACATTCAGCCTTTACACGACATAACTGAAACAGCCGATGAAAACCCAGACCTAGGTCAACACAACGATAAACGACATTGGGTGCGTTCAGCAGATACAAACTGTTGTCAACGTTTGCTTACGTTTCATGTTTTGTGCTGCACAAAACATGAAACGTGCAGCACAAAACATGAAACGTTAGCAAACGTTCACAACAGTTTGTATCTGCTGAACTCACCCATTATACCTCTAGCACCGACACAGCTGATGAAAATCCTGACCACACACAACCTAAGGTCAGCAGAGTTGAGAGTACGTCAAACGTCAAGTACAGACACGGCTGACGAAGTTCCCGATCCATCTCAAGACGAATACTACGGTAGAGATACAATTCACACTGAAAAGGAAAATCCGATTTTTATAATTCCTATTTCCGAAAAGCCACTAAACTATTGCAATAATCAAATAAGGCTAACTTTTGTTAGATATTGTCCAGAAAAACCTATAAATGAACATATATTTCCAAACAAAATAAGAATTCATGTTCAAATTGGCAGAAATGAAGCAGGAAGAAATATTAAATAACTACGTACGACCAAAAAAAAAATGCTATTCATTTTACTCCAGAAAACACGTACCAACCCACCTGTGAACTTCTTAGACAAATTTTCAAAAATTCATCACATGATTTAGTCAAATGCACGAAAATTTAACTTTAACTTTAAGTTGAAATTTCGAACTTTGTATATTCAATTTCAAAATATTTATGTGTGCAACTTTAAATCACTACGTAGCGATAATGAGCAAATGAAAAAAATGATTTTTTTTAAGCGAGTTTATGAAATACGTTGTCACGATTGTCCACAAAGCTACATCTGTCGTATCAATAGACGTATATATGACCTAAAATTTTGAAATAAAATAGCGATATGGGGTCTTACTTGAACTTTACAGGAAAGAAAAGGCGAACAGCCTATTCTTAATTTTGGAGGATAAATTATAGAACTAGACGGAAAATAAAAAACAAATTTTTTTGCAAACGCATAAAAAATATATTTTCCCATATTTTTAAAGTAAATTTTTTTAAAAGATATTAACAAAAATATATAAAAATACCCATTTCCTACTTTATTTCCGAAATTAGAAGATCCAAAATTTTGATAAAATAGGTTTATAATGCCGCTTTACAGGAAAAATTCGGAGAAAAGTCAAATATAATTTTGGGGGGAAAATTATGGAATTAAACGAAAAATAAAGCATTAAACTTTTTTCAAACGCATGTAAATAAAAGGTTCATTATGAGGAATATAATAATATTTTTTCATATTTTTAATATAATTTGTTTAAAAGATATTAACACAAATATAAAAAAATCAACCTAATCCTTCCCTTTATCTCCGAAACTATAGAACCTAAAAATTTGAAAAAAAATTGAAACATAGTGCTTTAGTTGAACTATACAGAAAAAATAAGTAGAAAACCCTAATATTAATTTAGGGAACCAAACTTCAGAATTGTTTTTTTTTTGAAACATATCAAGAAATATATCAGATGATAGTACCCATCATGAGGATTACAAATATATTTTTCCATATTTTTAAAAGAGTTTATTAAAAAACTACGGAGCCTAAAGTTTGGAAAAATTGAGAATATAGAGCTTCACTCAAAAATTACAAGAAAAGTAAAACACAAATTCTAATATTGATTTATAAACTTAAAAATGGAAAATTAAAACATTATTTTTAAGTGCATCCGTAATGTACCAAATGAAAGGTGTCGCCATAAAAACTGCGATTATATTTTATTTGTTTTTCTTTCTAAATACTTTGCTTAAAATATATATTAATTTATTTTAAAAAATTAATCCATTCTCGCTTTTATTTCCCAAACTACTGAGACTAAAATTCAGACAAAAGTTTATAACAAAACTTAAGGTTTATCGGTAAAATAAAAAGAAAATCATAATCTTAATTTTGGAGGCCAAATTAGAAAATTAAATAAATATTTTTGAAAAATTAATAAGCGCTCGTTGTGAAAAATGAAACACTTTTTTTTATAAATTTAAAACGCTTTGTTTAAAAGGCATTAAGTAAAATATAAGAAAATCTACTCATTCCCTTCTTATGCGAAACTGGAAACTAGTTATTTTTGTGTTTCTTTGGGGAATAACACCACAATAGAAATAAAACTACGTATATTGCAGGACATGAAAATTTGATTTATGATAAATCAAACTTTCATTTTGTAATTTACATCAATAAATATAAAGCCATTGACAACGAAGTCAGAATAGACTTTGAAACGTTTGGTATTCCTGCAATATACGTAGTTTTATTTCTATTGTGGTGTTATTCCCCAAAAAAACACAAAAATAATCAAGAACATGCCACAAACAACGTTTAGAAGACAATTAGAAACCAGCTATGGGACTGTAGTGACTAAAGTGTTTAGAGATTTAGAAGGTTTATTTAAGAAGCTTTGTATATGTAAAACAAAGTGTAGTAAGGCAATTTCGTAAAATTGCCCGAATTACTGGCTGTCTGTACAGAGATTCTTCCTCACAGTTATTGTGAGAGAAAGAGATGTCTACAAAATGATCAACCAGTAATCCTGTATATAAGTAATGTATTGTATATTGTGTAATACTTATCTGTGTTTGGAGACTTTGTTCTACATATACAATTTTTAAATACTTATCTGTTGCAGGAAAAAATTTAGAAGAGAGAAAACCCAATAAACAGACAAAATAATTCAAGACCTCCTCAACAATCTTTTCGAAATAACTCCATTTATCCCGAAAAAGTTGATGCTATGCTTCATCTTTTCAGACTATTGGTTTGAGTTCATCTTCTTCTATGGGTTTCTGGAGTTGGAGGCTTGGGCGTCTTCTGGGGAAGAATCTGAAACGTCTGGTTTCGCTTCGACTTCGCATTGGTGGAGGTGATGGCGGGTCATCACCTGTGTTGGCTATGGCTAGTAGTCTGGACTTTCTTCTGTTTTTGCACTTGTAGAAAATGTACAAAAGTATTAATGCGATGATGGAAGTAATGGTTAGAATTATGAACCAAGATGTATGTTTTTTAATAAACGGCTGGTTTATTAATTTGTCTAATTCGTAGGAATATTGGTTGAGCTTGTGTTGCGCTATGTTGAGGTCGTCGGCGTCGATCTTGTTTAATCTGAGGGGTTTGAGATCTGGAACGTACCTCTTTGGTGGGATGGATTCACAGCAGTTGTAAGCTATTTGAACTGGATGGCTCTTGTATGTAATATTTTGGGAATCTTCAATTTATCTTTTTGAATGGATTCGAGTATTGCCGATGAATGCATTGCAGTCTGATTGCAATTGGAGGACTGAATTGGGGGCAATGGTTTTGGTTACGACGTTGTTGCCGCTACACTTTATGGTGATTGGTAGAAGATCGGAAACAGAAATTAGCCATACATTTGAACTGATTTCGTAAACATTGTAGTCTTTGGCATACAGTATCAAAGATTGACAAACTTTTGGAAGGAAGGTGGACTGCTTCAACAGCTGGGCCTCACAGATGGAATCGCTGTCAATAGGATATGGGAGAACGTCTGAACATATCCATTGAACTCGGCTTAAGGGCTTGCAGTTGTCCAAGTTCCGAAATGTGGTATACAACAATGAATCATCATTCTTCGCGATATATTTAGTTATGTTTGGTAAAATATGATGAAATCCTGTTCGGTCGTCCAGAATGGGGATCGGGTATAGACGATAAAGGTTTCAGGATTCACTAAAGGGATTTTCAAAACGAAAATTATTTTTGTATCTAACTGAAATGCTTCTAACTCTATAATGTCGATATATTGTGCAATATTATGGGCGTAAATTGATAAAGGTAAATTATTTTTATGCAAAGATTGAGAAACAAGTTGAAGAGATTCGACTAAATCGGTGGGGGTTATTATTTAACTGTGTAACATTTTAATATGAGCGAAAGATATTGCTGACAATACATCATTTAGGGCGTCTTGGATAAAGACATAGCTTTCCATTAGTGATTCGCATAGATCTAATGTTTTGACTAGTGCTTCGAAAATGCAAGATTGTCTTGTTTCATTAATTCAGCGATGCAAATTGTTTTTGCCTTGATGGTGGTGTTCTAAAATCTGAGGTATTTCATCCTCTGAGGGTGTAGTTAAGGCGTTTTGGCATATTTTTAATTTAATGTCTTTGTCTGCAAAGACATAAAAAAAGTTTCAAGGATTGGGAGTTCTAAGTTGTTTTCGACCTAATATGTGGTTTCAAGATCGAATTTATCTTGTGATTTGTAAATAATGTAGAATTAAATTGTACGACTATTTCAGGGTCAAATGGCAAGGAGATTATAAAGTATTTGCGGTCTTTAACTGATTTACTTGCGAAGATGTTGATGGAATTGTTTTCAAATGTGATATCTACTTCGAAAATATCGTCCATGATTCGTTCGTGTAGATCAGTTAACTTGTTTTGCCAGAAAAATGAAATAATTTGTTTATGGGATTTGTCCAGAAGTTGGGAATTAATAGTTTCGATGTTTGAATAGTCAATTATTAATCTTGTTTTATACAAGTCAACAAATTTATTAAATTCATTAGTAAGGTGTTCGTCAGTAAGTTTAGGTTCTGGTTCGGGTTCGTTTTCTGAGTCGGTGTCATTGAAGGCATCGATTTTTGACTGAAAATTCGCGATTTGTTGTAAGTGGTTGACTTTGATTCGCGAGAGAGCATCGGCGTTTCTGTTTATCTTGCCTGGTTTATGTTCAATTTTATAATTGTACTCTTCCAGCTTTAGTCGCCATCAGGCAAGTCTACTGCCTGGATTCTTGATCGAGAAAAGCCACATAAGTGGGCGGTGGTCGGTGATTAATGTATACTTACGGCCAAATAAATAAGGACGGAAGGCTTTGACTGCCCACGCAATGGCAAGCAATTCCCTTTCAATGATGAAATATCTGGTTGTTTTCTGAAGGATACTTGTGGCATATTTTTCAATGTCTAAGTGTTTATTGGGAAATAACACCACACTTTAAAGGAAATTGCTGTATATTCCAAACGTTTCGGGGTCTAGATCAGACCCCGTTGTCAATGGCTAAGAAACTATGGATTAAAAAGGTACAATTCCAAGATGTAAATTAAAATATTTGACAATGTTTATTATTTGATTTTTGACGTAACTAAGAGAATTTTATTTGTAATATACAGGGTAGCACAGAAATTTCTAAAGATCATATAATCATAAAGTTCCTTTCAAATTGGAAGAATTTGAAAGGGAGATCTTCAGAACTTTATGTGGCGCTCCTAGGTGCGACTTTCTTATAAGATAGTGCATTCGCCAAAAATGCGACCAAAGAACTTTGTTGATTCAGTGATCCCATTAAAATCATAAGGGAAAACCTAGGAAAAACCTTATGAACTATCCCGATATTGGGTTGTTCACAAGGACATGACCATTAGCAATTTCTTCCTTAATCATCAGCAACCAGGAACGACTGAATTCTACGGAGGTAGTAGCGATACAATCGTTTTCATTTAACAAAATTAAAGCAGACTCTTTTAGTTTTCTTTTGGTGTTGTGTTCTTCTTTGTGTAATATAACTGAATTTTGAAACTGTATTTTATGACCAAGGTCCCAAGCATGTTCACAAATTTTGGATTTTTCAAATTGTCGTTTTTTATGTAATTTTTGTGTTCGTTTATTCGAACATTCAGATGTCTAGAGGTTTCTCCAATATAGAATTTATTACATTCACACGGGATTTTATAAATGCAATTTTTTGTATTTTGAGTTGTGTTATTTGGTTTGGTTTTTGATATAATTGATTTTAGTGTATTTCTTACAAATAAAATTCTATTAGTTACGTCAAAAATCAAATAATAAACATTGTCAAATATTTAATCCGTAGTTTCTTAGCCATTGACAACGGGGTCTGATTTAGACCTCGAAACGTTTGGAATATACAGCAATTTCCTTTAAAGTGTGGTGTTATTTCCCAATAAACACTTAGACATGGAATATCTGGTTTCGGCGGCACACAAAGTTCGAGATGCATAAGCAATCGGAAGGTATTTTCCAAATGGGACTTGGGAAAGGACTGCACCAATCACAAAAGCGCTGGCGTCTGTGGTAAGAAGAAAAGGTTCTTCAAAATTTGGGTAGATATGGATGGGGTCTGAGATGAGAGCTTTCTTTAAATCATTGAATGCTGCCTTACAATCGGAATCAAAGAAGAATTTAGTGTCCTTTTGAAGCAGTTTTGTTAAAGGTTTGGACACTTTAGTGAAATTGGGAATAAATCTTCTATAGTATCCGGCCAATCCTAAGAAAGATTTGATATCTTTCGGGTTCTTTGGCTCTGGGAAGTTTTGGATACTACTGATTTTTTCGGGGTTCGGTTTTACACCTTGTTGCGTAATTAGATGACCAAGATACGCTACCTCTTTTCTTAAGATTTCACATTTGTCGGGTTGAATCTTAAGATTTGATGTGCGAAGACGTTTGAAGACTTCGGTCAAACGGGAAATGTGTTCGTGAATTGTTGGGGAGTATACAATGATATCGTCCATGTATACTAGACAACGTTCATTTTGTATTCCAAGGAGGATATTGTCCGTTGGAATGTGGACGGGACGTTCTTTAAACCGAACGGCATACGAACAAACATTACAAGGTTGTATTTGAGTAAAGGGTTCTATAGAAGTTGTCGAAATTAATTGTTTTTGGGATGGCGTTGGCGTTTATAACTGAAGTGAGGAATTCGCCATTTTGGTTTACATATACCAAGGAATTGGGTAATCTTACTTTTTCTTTTTCGATAGTATGTAGAACAGCGTCGGTATTAGCAAGGTCATATCGCAGTTTACATACTTTTTCGGTACGGGGTTCTATAGAAATATAGTTCGGAAAATTATTGGGTTTTTGTGTGTTGAGAATTGCTGGAGATGCGATATCTGAAGAAGGCAAGGTAGGGACCTTGTGAAGAGAGATATCCTTAAAATTTGTTCTAAGTTGCTTAGATTTTAAGTCTATTACGCATTCGTAATGTTCCAAAAAATCTAAACCTAAAATGCCATCAAAGTCGATGTCGAGATTACAAATAAAAACCTTGTGGGGGTTACCAGGAGCAAATGGTACAAGGGTTGATTGGGAAATTGAAATTTTTTGATCAGTGATGCCCTGAATAATTACATGTTCTTGGAATCTTTGAGGAAAGTTTTTGACAGTTTGCTCTTTGAAAATTGAAATTCCTGCGCCTGTATCTATAATAAGCAATTTGTATTGACCAGTAGCGTCGTTTATGTAGTATAAGTTTTTGGGGTTGACAGTGTGAAGAGTAGTTACTGATTTTGCCTGAAGGTTGGCTGATTCTGCCGAAATTGTGGGGGTTGATTTTGCCGAAATTGTGGAGGCTGATTTTGGGAACCATTATTAGTGAAAGGGTTTGGTCTCATATAGTTGTTGTTACTGTTATTGTTATTGTAAACGGGTGCTTGGTAATTTTGGGAACGACATTCGGAGGCGATGTGTCCGAGTCTACCGCAAGATAAGCACTTATTATTTGGAGGGTTAGGCCTTCGGAAAGATTGGTTGGGCCTCGGGGGAATTTGTTTTGTAGTTTTCTGGTTCTCAAAGTACGATAACTGTAGTTAGCGTGATTCTTACATTGACTTCTAAAAGGTCTTTTGGATTGCCGGCACGGGTGATTTGTCCGAGAGGCGGTTCTAACCCGGTTAGAAGGGTGTCAAGCGCCATAGTGTCTATTAGACTCGTTTGTGCTACCTTATGGTCTGCGTTTAAATTGGATGCCTTTTGAATATTGTCGTGAATTTTTGCTGTTAGGACTTGTAGTCGGTTGTAGAAAGTAAGTGGTGACTCGTTGGATAGTTGCTGAAGGCGTTGTAGATCTTGTATCAGGGACGTCAAATCCCTGGAATCTCCAAAATCAAGATTCAAAAGCTGTTTTAATTACAAATAAGACGCGGGGCTACGCGAATTTATTAGTTGGGCCGCTCTGCGTTTCAATTTATTTTTGATATGGATGAGTAAAAGGTATCTTTGATCGCCCGTCGACATGTTGTAAGCACAGTCGCACGCATTAATGAATGTTCCCAAGGAGATCTGATCTCCTTCGAACTCTGGGACGATAGAGAATATTTCGGATAGTCGATAGGGCTCGGGTTCAGAGCCGTCTCTGGGAGATTGTTGTGCCATTTTTTAAATTTATTAAATGGAAGAATTAAACAATTGTTTGAAAAATTTAAGCAAAAATAAAATTTGTTCAAAATAAATATATAAATCGGTTAAACTGCAATAAATTTTTCAAATTGTTACGAAAACAATAAAACATATAATGGAGGAAGATAGTCGGTGTGCACTATTTGCAAACAAAATATGGTAAAGGAATAAAATAAAATAAATCGAGAAATTCAAAAATATAAGGTACAAAAATAAAATTGGTATGGTTAAAAAATATGGTTCGGGTTTTTTGGTCGTCCGAACAGTATGATAACAAATAAAATCAAAATTATTGGTAAAAAAAATGAAATTGCGAGATGATTCCTGTTTATACTCACATTAAATGGAACATCGATGCTGCCGTGTTCTGCAGTTGTAGTTAGTTGCCTTGTTCTACGGTTACAGTTGGGACGTCTCGAGAGGTTCTTTCTTCCTTCAAGGGGTTAGGATCCGCCGCTACCTGTTAAGCTCGTTCGCCGGTTCTAGTAACGTTCTGGAATTCTACTCACTGCGCCACTTTTTATCACTTCTTTTCAAAATGACTTTTTAAAAAAATATATTTATTAAATAACAAACTTTAATACTTGATAAACTTGAGTACAATAATATTAACACTAGAAGTAAAAGAAATCATCTGCTGGACTGAAGATCGTGAATAACAATTTATAAGAAATGATGTGCTGACTCTATATAAACTTAAACAATGAAAAGGAAAGAAATTCTGTGAAGTTAAAATAGCAGATGTGCAGATTTTATCTATACGAGACGAAAGATTAAAATATGAAATAAGATATAGTACGTGACAATTTGAAAGAAAAGTATAATATTACATTATGCGAAAAAAGGTGTTATGAATTACAATGTTATAAAACTATTGGGTAAAATTAATATTATAACTTATTATTTTAGAGAGTCTTTTAAATACTTATAATATATATATATATATATATATATATATATTTGCCCCAACAATTAGTCATTCTGACGAAGAAATCGAACAACTATACAGCGAAATCAAAGAGGCCTTAGATACCAACAACAGCCATTTCAAATACATTATCGGCGACTTCAACGCGAAAATTGGGAAAAAACAAGACCGAGAATTATCAGTGGGGAACTTCGGGTTCGGTGAACGAAATGAAAGAGGAGAGAGATTAGTACAGTTCGCACACTATCAGAACATGTACATATCAAACTCCTTCTTCAAGAAAAATTCTAATAGGAAATGGACTTGGGAAGCTCCAAATGCGTCAGTCAAAAATGAAATTGACTTTGTCCTGACAAACAAGATTAATACCATCAAAGATGTAAGCACGCTAAATAAATTCAGGACAGGAAGCGATCACAGACTTGTCAGAGCAAGGATTGTCCTTAATACGAAACTGGAGAGATTTAAACTTACTAGGAAGACGCCCGTTACTAGCATAGACATTAACAACCTGAAAGAAAATTCTGAAAAATATCAGACGCTGATAGAAGAGAAGCTCCGGAAACAACAAGACAACACACAACTAATGAATACAATACTGACCTGTGCTAAAGAAATAGGCGGAAGCCAACAACGAAACGAACACAAGAAGCTTAGTTCGGAAACAAAGGCGTTGCTTCAGAAAAGAAGAGAACTCAAAAGGACAACAGACATCCAACGCATAGAATACAGTGAACTATGCAAGACAATAAGAAAGAAAATTGCAGAGGACATCAAAAAATACAACGAAAAATTGGTAGAAACTGCAATTGAAAATCGGAAAAGTTATAAAAACACTAAGAAAGCATTGATAATTGGGAAAAGACAAGTAATCGCATTGACAGAAGAAAATATCAGAATAACGGATAGACACAAAATAATGGAGCATGTCACGAAATTCTACACGGATCTATACAAAGCCCCGAATCCCTGGAAATACAGCTGACGAAAGAAGAAATACCTGAAATACTTGTGGAGGAAGTGGAATCAGCGGTCAACAAAATGAAAAATGGCAAGACAGCAGGTAACGACGCAGTAACGGCTGAACTACTAAAATACGCTGGTAGAGAAGCATGGAAACGCCTAGCCAAAATATATACGAATTGCCTAAGAACCAGACACATCCCAGAAAAATGGAATAGCGCCCTCATAGTATTAATCCATAAGAAAGGCAATAAAGAAGACATTCGGAACTACAGACCGATAAGTCTCCTGCCGGTAGTGTACAAAATATTCACTAAAATCATACAAAACAGAATACAGAGTACACTAGATTCCGCTCAACCCCGAGAACAAGCCGGATTTCGTAGTGGCTTCAGCACAATCGATCACATACACACTATAAGGGAAGTTATCAGTCGAACTAGAGAATATCAAATACCACTTGCCTTGGCCTTCATTGACTTCGAAAAAGCGTTCGACACTATATATCCGAAGGCGGTAATCAACGCCCTGAGTGAACAAGGTGTAGATAAGCCATACATAGAAACGTTGGCTAATATATACAAGGAAGCCAAAGCCAAAATCAGAATATACGAAGGCAGCCCTGAATTTCCTACTAACAGAGGAGTGAGACAAGGTGACTCAATATCACCGAAGCTATTCACAGCGGCATTAGAGAGTATCTTTCGACGATTAGACTGGGACCACAAAGGACTGAACCTAGATGGAGAATATCTAAACCATCTGAGATTCGCCGACGACATTGTCCTAATTGCCAATAACGCAGGAGAACTACAAAATCAAATCAATGAACTTAGCAGAGTAAGCAAGGAAATAGGCCTAAAAATAAATATCGGAAAAACAAAGATAATGTACAACGTACTAATAGACTCACAAGACATCACAATAGATAACACAGTTCTGGAAATAGTAGAACAATATATATACCTAGGTCAATTAATACACATATCAGGTTCGCTACTACCAGAAATAAACAGAAGGATCAAACTTGCATGGATGACGTTTGGAAGAAACTCCACAATCTTCAAGTCACGAATGGCATTCCGCCTTAAGAAGAAAGTATTTGATCAGTGTGTTCTACCAGTACTGACATACGGTTGTGAAACCTGGATTCTGAAAACCGAACTTACAAGAAAACTACAAGTAGCACAAAGGTCTATGGAAAGATGCATGATCGGAATAACGAGAAGAGATCGGAAGAGAATAGAGTGGATTAGGAACAAAACCCAGGTAATAGATGTTATCGACAGAGTGAAATCTCTGAAGTGGCAATGGGCAGGGCATTTGGCAAGAAAACAAGATAATAGGTGGTCAACAAAAATCACACAATGGTATCCTAGGGGTGTTAAAAGACCAAGGAAACGCCCCAATGTAAGATGGGACTATGACATCAAGAAAATAGCAGGCATAACCTGGTCCCAAAAAGCGTACAACAGAACAACATGGAGAGATTTGCGAAACGAATATGTAAGAGAGGCTACACCATAAAATAATGGTCGAAATTAGCTGCATATGATGATGATGATGATGATGATATATATATATATTTGTAATTGAGTTCTGGAAAACGGCTCTAACAATTTTGATGAAATTCTCCCATTCGGAAGTTTCTATGTATAAAAATCCATTGGTAAGGGTCTCAACTTTAGGAAAAATCGTTTTACGGAGAAATGAAATTATTAAAAAAATTATTGACAGGTTGTGACAATCAAAGCGACTGCTTTGTAATTTCGTAATTTCAAGGTGTTCAATACAGGGTGATTTGGTAACCTACATAAGAGTGAGACTAGTGTTGTAAAAATTCTTTCAATACAGGGTGATTTGGTGACCTATTTGAGAGTGAAACTGTTTTTGTAAATATTCTTTCAATACAAATTGTATTTGCATGTTCCGAACATGTAACTATTTTATGCATCCCTCATATTTTTCTAGCATTATATTTTTATAGCTAGACATTTCAAGTTTTCAAGGTGAAAAAAATGGCAAGGTAGGTAATTTTTGGAGGCGTGAGATCGCATGATTTCGCGTGTTAATTTGATGCATATAATATGAATTGGTGGAGTAAAATTATAATTATAAAGGGTTGTTCAAAATATGTTAGATGGTCCATAAGAGTTGCTATGCTGGGTGGTTATAATATAGCGTCAAATGGAATTATAGTATGGCTAGAAAAAAGAGAGAAAAAATAAATGTTTTGGGTACCCATTAAGCAGTTGGAAATTAATGGCATACAGGGCGGAGTAAGGTATTGTTATGCAGGTCGTTAAATAAATGTTAATAGAATGTTATACCTATAGGTTAGCTTATTAGCATTTGCATTTACAGGGTGGTTGCAATATAGGATGTACCTACTGGAATTATAATTATACATGTTGGTTCAAAAAAATTAGAATATGTGGCGAAAACAAATGCATATACAATGTAGTTTAAACATATGGTGGTGTAAAATTATAGTATATTATATTACTTGACCGAGCAGGAGCAGGTCGTTGTACATTACGTTCCATAAGAGGGGGCCCAAAACAGAGCCCTGAGGTACACCTCCTGTGATCTTATAGTCTACTTGCCCATTTTCAGTTTGGTACAACAAGATGCGGTCCTTGAAATACGCTGAAACCATTCTGCGCAAGTACTGAGGAACTTCCATCCCGGCAAGAGCCTCCAAAATGCGGTCCCAGCGGGCCGAGTTAAAGGCGTTCTTGATATCCAGGGTGGCTATTAGACAGTACTTTTTTCCACCTCTTCTCCATTTCTTTCCCGAGATAGCCTCTCTGGCGATGTTGGTAACGAGTGTCACGGCATCGATGGTTGATCTCCCCTTTCTGAACCCGAATTGGTTTGTGAAAAGTTTCGGCTCAACGTAGGTCTCCAGACTATCTGCTATTATCCTTTCAAGGAGCTTTCCCGCAGAGTCCAACATACAGAGGGGACGATATGATGACGGTTCGTCGGGAGGTTTCTTTCCCCCTTTAGGTAGGAGCACAAGCCTCTGCTTTTTCCACTTAGTCGGGAAAACCCCCTGCTTTAGGCAGGTCTCATACATGTGTAGAAACATGTCAGGCCTATTGGCTATGGCGCATTTTAGCGCGATGTTAGGTATGCCATCTGGACCGGGAGCCTTACCGTTTTGGAGCCGGTTGCACGCGCCCATCAGCTCATTCATAGTCACTGATGGTATATCTTCGTCCCTGACCTGCCACGAAGGATAAGCGGGTAGCTCAGGCTTCGCAGGAAACAGGTGAGTGACAATGCGGTGTAATGATTCGGGGCAGTTCGTTGATGTCATGGGAGGGGCCTTAATTTTATGCATCACGATTTTATACGGTTTTCCCCATGGATCTTGATTAACTTCGTCACACAACTCCTTCCAGTAGGATCTCTTGCTTGAGAGAATGGCTCTTCGTAGTTGTTGCCTTTTGATCTCATAGTCGAGCCTTAGTTCTTCTGTTGTGACCCTGTCGCGTCTCCGTGCTCGTTGATGCAGCCTTCGTGCTTTGAGACACTCTCGTCGGTGTTGTGAGATCGTGTCGTTCCACCAGTAAACTGGTGGGCGGCTGTTGTTCTGCCGTCTCCTTGGCATGGAAGCATCGCAGGACTTGACAACGCTTGTCATTACCTCTTTGGCAGTGGCTTCTGCGCTTGTTGCTATTGACAATGGTTCCTGCTCCATAACCAAGGCGAATGACTCAGCATCGAAAGCATTTTTGTTCCAACCGACTGGCTGTGGCCTCGCACGACTGACACACAATCTTCGTTTGGGAGTGGTGTTGATTTCCCATATAATAGCTTGGTGGTCGCTATTAGTAAACTCCTCATCGACCCGCCACTCATAGCCCCCTTTAATTAGGTTGCTGCTAACGAATGTCACATCGATAATGGAGCTGGCTGTGCCTTTGCGATATGTGCTTACGGCTCCTGTGTTGAGGAGTACCAGGTTGAGCGAAGACATGGTCTCAAGGAGAGCTCGTCCTCTCGCGCTCGTTTCCCGGCATCCCCAGTCCATTGCCCAGGCGTTGAAATCACCTGCGATGGCGACCGATTCACGCTTCCGTACAGCCTCCGCCAAGGTGTCCAAGAATAACTCGAACTCCTCGAGCTGTGCACTAGGAGGTGCATAGCAGCTATAGAAGTGAACTCCTCCCACTTTGGCTCTCACAAGCCATGGTTCGGGGGTATTTGGGAGTTGTTGGAACGGAAGTTTACCGCAAGCCCATATCGCTGCTCTGTCCGTTGTGTCATTTACCCAGGACAGGGTGTCGAAGTTTTTGTACTGCTCGCAGATTATGGCTACGTCGCAATCCAATTCCCGCACCCGCTGTACCAGTAGGTCTTGGGCTGCTTCGCAATGGTTGAGGTTGAGTTGCAGTACTTTCATTTACGGGCTTGTGCTGCTCTCATCGCCTGTTGGTAGATCGGACATTTCCAACTACCCGCAATGTGCCGGCAGTCTGACCTACTATCTTTCTCTTTGCAGAGTAAGCACTTGGCAGGTTGTTGACAAGCCGAGGCATTGTGACCAGCGCCTCCGCATCTGTGACAACAACTGCTTCGGTCAGTCTTGCCTCTGCACGCCTGGGCCTTGTGCCCAAAGTGCCAGCATTTGAAGCACCGTCGAAGGCTGATCCTCTCGCGAACACGTACTGTGCCCCACGCAAGTTTCAGCTTTCCAAGTGCGATGGCTTTCTTGGCCTGGACCTCTGGGAGACAAACAACTGCCGTTTGTGTTGATCTATATGCCCGTCGAAGTGATTTCACTGCCTCCTCAGTGATCTCTGCCAGGCCGTCGATATTATCTTTGAGCAGGTTTACTACCTCTTCCTTGGTACTGATCTCGTCCAGGTCTTTAATTTCAATCTCGATTTGCGGTATTCGAGATTGTACAGTGGCCCCGCTTGGGAGCTTATTTTTGATGGCGTTACAATAGCGCTCCATCTCCTGAGCGTCTGCCTTCGCGAATAACAAAAGGAGATCTCCCTTAGCTGTTCGTCGGATCTTATTGACTTTTTCGCCTATATCCTGCAAGGTGGGATCATTCTTGATACCCCGCAAGATATCTGCATGGGAGCTCTTCTCGCCTTTCTTTATAAGCAGCGTACAATGTGGCGCTGGTTTTTGCTTATTGGTCCTCGGGGCCTTTTTCTTCTTTACCACTTGCCAGTCAGTCGACTGGTTTGCAGGTTGGTTTTTGGTCTGCGGTTTAAACTTGGATTTTAATCCATTGTTTCTCTCCGCTTCTGAATTGACCACCCTACTTGTTGTTCCCTGGGTGGTTTGCCCGATGTTCTGGCGACCTTCCTTACCGGGCTTTAGCTTGCTAGCTAGCACCGGTTTAAGAGTTTTAAGTGGTGGTGCCTTACTTGATGAGGCTACTGAAGGCGAGACCTTCGGTGGCGAGGTCCTTGCTACAGAGGCTACTTTTATTGAAGCCGCCTGCTTTGGGGCCGCCGGTGTTGATGCAGCCGGTTTTGAGTTAGCTGCTTTTGAGACAGCCGCTTTTGGGACCTCCTTTTGCTGTCAACCTTGTGTCTGAGTGTTTGACACCTTTACTGGCGATGTCTGTGTTGTAGCAGGTTTCGCTACAGGAGGTGGCCGCGTCGTTGACGTCTGATATTTGTCATATTCTGACTTAATGGCGTGTGCCAGTTTCTTGATCTCATGATGTACATTGTGCCTAGGCCCAATGAACTTCAAGAGCTCATCGATCTTTGCTCCTAATTTGTTTGGAGCGCCACTCTCATTTGTTGCCCTTTGTTGGACGTCAACTCCACTATTCGCCTTTTGGAGGACTTGGCTGGATAGTGTCTTGCTGCCAGCTCTAGTTGTAATGGTCAATGTTGTATCATTACTAGTGTTCTTCTTCTTGTCACTATGTGACGGAACCAGTGATAATTCGCTCCCCCCAGAATCCGTGGAGCGTGCACCGGCCACCGAGGCTTTCACTCGATCGGAACCGGTGGCGGGATTATCCTCTGCAGAGGTACCCACCTGGGGTATTAAGTTCACCTTATCACCCATATCCATAAATGGTTTATATATATATGTGTGTGTGTGTGTGTGTGTGTGTGTAATTGAGTTCTGCAAAACGGCGATGAAAAAACGATTTTGATGAAATGTCTCCATTTGGAAGTTTGGATGGATAGAAATCGATTGGTGAGGATCTCATCTTTGGGAAAAATCGTTTCACTGAGAAATTAAATTATGACAAAAATTATTGCCAGTTTGTGAGAATCAAGGCGACTGCTTTGTAAATTCAAAGCGTTCAATACAGAGTGATTTGGTAACCTACGTAAGAATGAGACTCCAGTTGTAAAAAATATCTCTATACAAGGTGATTTGGTGACCTATTCGAGAATAAAACTGTTCTTGTAAACATTCTTTCAATACAAATTGTATTTGTATGATCCGAACATGTACCTATAATTTCGAATAGTTTCGTTTGGGTTATAAGTTTTGTAGGTACTATAAAAGGAAAACATAAAGTTTGCCTATTTATAGAATATTATTTGGTACTAGGTACAAGCACTGAAAAAAAAACAAATAAACTTAAATGTGGTTATTACAGCTACTCACTAGAAAAAACAGTTATATTAAAAAAACAAAATTATTAATTTTCTATATTTGCATAGGAATAATTATGTACTAAAAATCTATCTTAACTAATACCTAATCAGTTTACAATAACATGAAAATAGATGTTAGGTGTATTTATATCATCACTTAGGCAGGGTCCCACGTAAATGCGATATACGCGGTGCGGGCGGTGCAATAAGTCAATGTGACAATTAAAAACTGCAGGCGATAACAAACCAAGTGATGAGACAACTTAAAATCGCTGGAATCGAACGAGTTTATTTTCCTCTAAGGACAAAATGAATTATTTTTATGTGTTTGATAATTTGAGGCTGTCACATCAACACAAAGCACCGCCCCAAACGCCCGTTTACGTGAGACACAGCCCTGATAGAATTTTATATATTTCTTTGAGAAAGAAAATTAAGCAACAATAACTAATACTGAATTGGTGATTTAGGGGTGCTTTTGCAGTCGCTGTAACTGGCTGAGTGTTGTTTACCGCAGTCAGACAATGTTGCTAGAGTCTCCCATATTGTATTGCCCTTTCGTCTTTGTAGCAGGTGCTTTGACTATACATATATAAATCTCTTATCTATGTCTTTGACCACGTCCGAATTGTTGGTATTTGTAACAATGTATAAGAGCCCATTTCTGTCTGTCTTTGGGCACTAATGACAAGGTCGGGGCATGTTCTCAACTCCATTATATTGTGACGGGGATTCCTTCGATATTTCATGGAATCAGCACTCATCCGATATTTCGTGGAATCCGAAATGATGGTCTGGCGACCCGAGGTCTGCGGCTGGCGCTATGAGAATTCACATAATCTAATGGAATCATCGAGAAACCTTCGAGAGAATTCCGAGAAGAAATATATAATTACGGAGAGCTGACTGAAGGATTCATTAAGTATTTAGTCGCAGTATAGTAAACATAAGGTGTTCTAGATAAATTGTAAATACTTGTGTGAATGTAATTAAAACTAGTGGAAATAAATTATAGTAAGCTCGACTGTGTTTTTAAATAAATCCAAGAACCCGATGAGTAAATAAAAACGTTTATATTGTCCTCGTTCTCTGGGACTTTCTTTTGTAGCTTTCTGATAACTCTGAGGTTTTTTTGTGAAAACTTGATGTTCTTTCTTTATTAAACGTAATTGTGTTTCCTCTGTTGCTGGCGGTAAAGCCGGCTATAAAGTCAGTTAGTTAGCCTTAGCTGTCCCCAATTCTCTGCTGGGTTCGTTACTGCTATGAGGGAGATCTTCTGTGGGAGATATGGCATTGATTTCTTCTTTTCGCTTGTTACAGATTCGTCTTCGGTTGCTTTTTTATCACTTTTAACATAGGAGGTGCTGTTGTCTTCGGTCTTTGTCGTCCTCCGCTTGACTTCTTCTTTTGGGTTTGTTGAAGGTGTCGTCTTCTTTTTCTATATCAATTTCTTCTTCGTTGCTTTGCAACTCTGTATTTCAAAATCTTGTAACTTTTAGAATAGTTTTTTTATATTAATCTAGCCATATTAGGATGGTATCCTATTGGCGTCTTATAAATGTACTTTTTCTAGTTGGTTTTCAAGTTCGACACACATTTTCTTCTTTGCCTCGCCATTTATTTTGTAGTCTTCCTTACGAATTCTTTAAAATAGTCTCTAAAGGAACTGACCAAGTTTATTACTGGACAAGCATAGGGACGTTGCGATACCACTAAAGTATCTATACCGATATCGCAAAGGCTATCGGAACAAAAGTATCGATACCGGTATCTGTAGTAGCTTCGTGCATAATGGTCACTTAGAGCATTTACTTTCTAGAGATAGCCTGCAGTGCACAAATGTCGTGGTAAGACCAAGGAGAGAGAGGGCAATAGAGAGGGCAAGAGGCTATTTCACTCGGTTGGGAGCTGCTTCCAATGAAATACGTTCAGCATGTTGTTCATTGGCTACTTCCACCCACTAAGTGAAATAGCCTCTTACTGTCTCTATTGCCCTCTCTTTTTAGCGTTGCCACGATTTTATGCTTGACAGGCTATATCTAGATGGTAAATGATCTAAGAATGGTCATGACACTGGTGTAACAATTTGGGTCCTACCACCAGTGTAACAATTTGCTTCTTCCACCAGTGTAACAACCCTATTCCCTATGCTTACGGTGCAAGGGAGAACAAAAAATGAATAAAGGCCCTGAGAGAAAAGGGGAAGACTCCGGGAACCCTTCTCTGTAAATGTTAGCTGAAAATAAATAATATAAAAGGAACTTTACTGCCCCTTTTCTGCCTTAACTCCCAGTCCTTGGTAGCTTCTGGTCTTCGTCACCTAGCCTCCTCTAAGAGGGTAAGTCCCCAGGCTTCGCGAATGCTGGTGGTTGTATGGGAAGAAGGAAGGAGTTAAAAGTAAACAACCAAAAAAAGACACATATATTGAAGAAAACAAAATGAATGGGAAAAAAATTTTAGAAACAATAAAACAATCCCGATATGTAACACAAAAAGAAAATACAAACCAAGTAACCTCAATTTTTAGTGGTTAAACAATACTTGAGAACAAATGTAACTCCTCCAATTTATGTTTTTTAATTAACCCAAGAAAATATACTACTAACTTTATGGAACTCAATATTAATTATACCCACTAATCCTGGGAATGACAGGTACAATTAGACCCTATTTAGGCCCTATCGGTGCCTACTACAATAGGTCTTCCCTTATATTAGCAAGGGTTGGTGAGCCAGTCTATCCAACGCATCCCCCATAAAACATATAATATATATATATATATATATATATATATATATATAAAATCAAACTAAAACAAATCCAAATTTAAACAAGATATCATAAGACAAGAAAACTAAACTTTTGCCGCTCGTCCCTTTTGCCGACTCAGGGCGTCAGATGAAATCTTTACCAGGTTACAATCTAGCTGTGCGTACTCCGACGCTACTTAGTCCCTATCACGAGGTCTCTTCCCTGCCGTTTGCTGGTCTAAGAAACCTCTACCCTGGGTTCAGAATCTGAACCTACAACTCTACGGACAAACTCACAGGTTTTGGCACTAACCCTCCTCGGTTAGTAAAATAAAAAGGTACTCACCGGATGCGATTTATCCGTTAATCCCAAAAGGTTTACCTGTGAATTAAAATAAATTATACCTCACTGAATTTTTAGCTAGCTAATCACTGCTCAAAACACACTCGCGACTTTCGCGTTTTCCGTCCCTCGACGATAACTTTTATAATGACTCTATAATTTAGTTCCTAACACCCTATTTAGACAGCTGAAACGTTCCTCTCTTAGGAGTCTGATTTCCACCCTTTTTATGTCCCCTATAAATCCGTCGCGCCACGTACAACTACTTTTCTTGAGTTCCGGCCCAGAACTAGTTTGGAAATTCTGTCGACTAGTTCCTCGTGAACTTTGGCCCCTCCCATATGGGTACTATCTTCACGAATAAGTTAACCACAAAACCCCCTACCGCGTGAGTTTTTCATTGTCCGATTGGCTGAATCTTCCGCCATTAACCTACGTGTTCTACGCACGTGCCTTTCTTTGGCATGTTAAAAAAAAATTCTAGAACAAACTTTTAAATAAGGACGGCAAAATCAGCAATTTTTCTCTAACTGCGTAAAATCGACCATCTTTGGTTTTTGTTTAAAATGTTGCAACACAATTTGTGTCTACCTGGTTTTTAGCACGTACAAGAGTTCAGCTTTCTGCTAACCATGAATCGACAAAAAAAAACAAAACGGAACGATATGCATAAGCTATTCATTGTTTAAAAAAATATATTATAACATGGAAAATGGGTTAAGTTTCGCAACATAGGCAAGTGGTATACAAAGGTGAAATTTCATAATTCTAGCGACATGTTTTATATTCTGCAATACGAGCGAATTTTTCTATACGACGCAATAAGGTTTTTCGGTATACTTATGTGAAGAAATATTAAATAACATATCCGATAAAAGAATAAAGAATTAAAAAAAATTGCAATATGAATTCCTGTAAACATCCGCGGGATGTTACACTGGTATCGAAAGGAGTCAATACCAGTTTAGCAGGAGAGAACCCTAAACTCAGGGAAAATATTGGTGTCGAAACAAAAATACCCATATGGGTATTCAAGTATCGCCAGAAAAATATCGATACCGAAAATACCTGGTATCGTCTTATCCGTAGTACTGGGAGTATACCGTTAGAGATAAAAATTCACTGAAAATTTTATTTAGATTGATTTTGATTTAGCCCAAATTGAAGACAACATAGTAGTTGTTAAATCAATTTTGAGTATTAAAAAATGTCCTTGTTGTCCTATCAATGTCAAACGTGGGATCTTTATTTTTTATATTTTTTATCATGTCTTTTTTCTCTCTGGCAACTCCTTCATTAACTTCGAAATGAAATTTTATTTTGATTAAAATGTGTTTCCGTTATTTGAAATTATCTGTCAGTTGAAATGTAGATATTATAAAAGTTTTGATAAAAGATGGTCAAACATGGCCCAAGGAGTGGAAAAAAGGTTTAGTAATAAATTCCGATTTTTTTCTGACACTGAGAATGAATAGTCTTAAAAAAGTGTTCTATATTCTCGAAATTTTAATACGGAATTACGTAATTGCCTACCACCCTTTTGAACATTCTAAAAAATAGCATAGTGGTTCTACATGCAGGTTCAAAATTTATGAGTAAATTTCCATGTTTATTATTTAAATGACCTCAGCTGTTTATTTGTCCAAATTTCCGGTTACTTCTAAACTATGAACTGAAATATTTCGAAATATTCCTGTATTATTTCATGAAACATTTTTGTCATATTTATGATAGTTTTCAAAATGATAAATAACGGAAATGAAATGAAACTACGCTGGCCACGTGTCAAGAGATCAGGCTGCTGGCTGTTTCAAGTTTACTGTGAAATATGAAAATTTTCTGTAATATTGGTATGTTCGCAACAATTTTTTTAAATACTTATTTAATGAAATATTTTCGTAATATTTCATATATCGAGAATACGAATAATTCAACTACATTTCAGAGAAATATTTTTAATAACTTCTAAATGTTTGAAATATTTCACATAATTCTTTGTGAAATATTCGAATGTTACCGACAATGTATAGACCAAAATTATTTCTGAAATATTTCATACTTTCTGGGTTAGGCCGGGCACAGACCTACCGTTTCTGTTCTGTTCTTATACGAACAGAAAAGAATCTGGGTTATCGCAACACACTTACCGGTCGACGGGCTTTCTTGATTTGCCCTCAGTCGTTATCTAGCGCTTGTGGTAGTCACATCGAATATATCATATTTCCTAATAAAAGATGATGAACCGATCAAAAGCACAGTAGGAGGACAACTGAGGTAAAATCGCCGGCGCCGGGTTGCAACCGGGCTGTGTGGGCCTATATATGGAGTTTGCACGTAATCCATGCCTCTTTCTTACGGTGAGAACGTTCTGACCGGGGACGCTGGCCGGTTGCTTTGTGACCGGGCGTTCTTGCCGTTCCGGATCGGTAGGTATGTGACGAATGATATACTTTGTATTGCGTTCTAGCCTGCCGTTACAATTCTTTTCTGTTCTGTTCTTATAAGAATAGAACAGAAACGATAGGTCTGTGCCCGGCTTTTAGACCCGAAATTTGAGACAGTTCACTAGAAAAAAAAAGAATGACACAGGTCCTTTATATTTTTATTCTCGAAAATAATTCGCCAAGGAAGATTTTTTTACAATAACTCGATGGACTCATCAGATATTACTAGGGAATATTCTTAAAGTCAATATTTAACAGTTACTGTCCCAAATATTCTGTTAACATATAACCCTATAGCTCGCAATTAACAGTGGCTTTTCGCAGGATGTAAAGGCAACTAGTGAATTGCCGGAAGATTTTCACCAGCCAAAATCCTACAATTTCTCACCTAATCAGTAAATGTGCTTCTCCAAAAAAGGTGATTTTTAACCGTAATTTATATAAATTTAGAACAGTGATATAATAATAATATAATAATCCGGTAAGTTTCCCAGTTTTTGGAAACATAGCTACCTGAGGCCAATCCACAAAGGTGGATCGATAGAAAATATTGAGAATTACCGTGCTGTATGTATGCAATCGGAGATCCCGAAATTATTGGACTACTTTTTCTCTCAATTCTTATCATGGCAATTTAAACACATTTTTGTTAACGAACAGCATGGATTTCTTCCAGGTAGATCTACTTTAACCAATTTGGCCGTCTATGAGTCATTTTTAGTAAAAACTTTGGAGAATAGACTACAAGTTGACTCTGTTTATACGGATTTCGCTAAAGCGTTTGATAGAGTTAACCATAGAATACTTTTGTCCAAACTTCAAGCTCTAGGATTTTATGGGCCACTTTTAGAGTGGACAAAGAGTTATCTCTCAGACCGATACCATTATGTTAAGGTGGGGGGTATTATTTCCAGGATTATAAGTGTGTCTTCAGGAGTTCCACAGGGCTCTCACTCGGGGCCATTTCTTTTTAATTTATTTATTAATGACATTGGCAAAATTATTAATCATTGTAATATCTTAATGTATGCAGACGATTTCAAACTGTTTAAAGAAATTGCAACTTGTAATGATGCTGCGTTACTCCAATCCGATTTAAACTCTTTATTTGCCTGGTGTATTAGCCATGATCTTGACCTGAATATCAATAAATGTTTTATTATTACTTTTGCAAAAATTTCACAACCTATAATCATTTCATACGGTATTAATTCACAAACGATACAGAGAGTAAGTGAAATTCGTGACCTTGGTGTAGTTTTCGATAACTCCCTGACTTTTCGTAGACACATTGATCTAGTTGTTTCCAAGAGTTACAAGGTTTTGGGTTTTATCAATCGTTCATCTAAAACATTTTCTCATAACACAATTCGTTTATTATATTGTTCACTAGTACGATCTATTCTGGAGTACTGTTCTGTTATATGGAACCCCCACTATAACACACATATCGATTATATGGAGAAAGTTCAAAATAAATTTCTTCGTATAGTAGCATTTAAAATGGGTTTGAGCAGGGACAATTACCCATATAATGATATTTTAGTTCAATTGCATTTACAATCTTTGCAAAATCGGCGTAAAATAGCTGACATTTGTTTCCTATACAAGTTGTTATCAGGTGAACTTGACTGCCCTTGCTTATTAGACAGAATATCCTTGAATACGACTATGAGATCTCGTTCTTCAGAACTCTTCAAGGTGTCATTTCATAGAACTAACTATGGATTTTCTTCAGCAATGACTAGGCTATTACGTACAGGCAATCAGTACTCCTCACATATCGATATGTTTTACAACTCCATCAGGGTAATCAAGCGATGGTTGTACTTTAATATTTAAGGATGTCGTTTGTTTTGTTTTTTTTTGAGTTTAAGTAATTATATTTTATTTTGTATTTTGTTTAAACTTAGATTTATACGCTTTTTGTGTGTTTTGTGTTTTTAGATTTAGTCTTAGTTTTAATGTTTTTTCTTTAAAATTTTGTTTTGTACTTTATGTAAATGGGGCTACCCGTAGATGTGAATGAATAAATAAAATAAATAATACTCGTATAAGCCACTAACGTTCGACTAACACGACGATAGCAGGTTTTACCTCTTGGAATTTGAATTATAAAAAAGTATATTCCCATGGGCGTACTGAGGGGGTCAGCTGATTTGAAAAACCTGCCGTGAGCCATTAAACCTTCCCTTAAATTTGATGACTTGCCTCTTGGACCAAAAAAAAAATTCTGAATTGTCCCTCTCTCTGGGACAATTTTTTCCGATTTGTCCTCCTGTAGAACATTTTTTTTCTATTTTGCCTCTCCTTAACCAAAAGCTGGGTACGCCCTTGTATATTCCAAAGACCTATTAATTACCTCTGGTATTTAACGGTTGATGTTCAGACTTGTACCCAAAATTGTTACATAATTATATTAAGATGATAATCAAATTAATAATTATTTATATAGCTGAAGTACTATAAAATCGCATTGTTATAGCTGTATATACCTAAATCTATTTAAATTCATAAACAATAGTTCAAATGGTTATTTGACGGACAAGTGTATATCTCAAACCAACCGTTATGTGGCGCCGGCCGTTGAATATTCAACAATGAACATTCTATGCTATTTTATCTCTAATTTCTGACATGTCTTTTAATCTGTGTCCTAACCTAAGATTATTGTGTTGTGTTGTTTTCCCTCATCAAGAAATTTCATATTTCCTTAATTTTACTGATTTTTTATCGAATTTGATTTAAATTTATAAAGCAATGAGAGTACAAAATACACTGAGTGATGAAGAAATTAATGACAGTCCAGATACTAGTGATGTTAGTATGAGTAGTTCCGATTCTGAATCAGAGAATGGAAATTTCACCTGGGATAATGTAGAGAACCATTCAGATGTAGACGCTAATTCTGAAAGCGAGAATGAAGAGCAAGATGAGGATGAAACTATAAAAGCTATAAAAAGAGAATGCAATCGTGAAAGAGATAAACCACCAAACATTCATTGTGAAGATTTTATTACAGACATATCTTTTCATCCAGTAAAGAATATTCTAGCCATTGCGAATATTGTAGGGGATGTATTGCTATATCAGTACAGCAATCAGGAGAATTCTGTGTTAAATACTTTGGAATTACATACAAAAGCATGCAGAGACATTGAATTTGATGAAAATGGTAGTAATATATATTCTACTTCAAAGGATAAATCTGTAATGATAAGTGATGTAGAAACTGGAAAACTTATTAACTTTTATGAAGATTCCCATGATGTTCCTGTATATTGCATTACTGTAATGGATGAAAACACTTTCTGTACAGGTAATAATCAGTCTTATAAAGTTATATGTTATAACACACATTTTTCAATTTTTTCAGATAGGTATTCTTTGTCAGTTTTTATTATTTATTGTACAAAAGTACATCTATAAATAATAAGTAGGATTGAAATTATTCAGTTGTCAATCCTTTGTGTACACTTGACATATCAAGTTAAATAGATATAGTTTTGTCATCTTTCCCTGTTGTTTTTAAGATTTAAACTATTGGTTGGGATTTTTTCACATGAAAAATATCAGTAACCTGTTAGATTACTCTAATAATACTGATCAAATTGTGTAATCACTAATTAAATTTGGTTTGAATATCTTTTAAATATCATATTGGTCTCCCAAAAGGCCCACCTATGGTCTTTCAGGTTAGAATATAAATCAGGTATTTTATGCAACTCTGCAATGTACATTTTTTCATCATTGTGGAAAAAATGCTAAAAATTAACAATGTTTCTATTTTAATGATATTTTATTCTCTATTAAGTCACTTCTACCCTTTGAGAAAATCTTCCTTATTTTCCAAAATTAATGAATCCAATTTTTAAAAACATTTTCATCAGTTGATATTAAAACTGTAGGTGCTTCAACTGGCAATATGTTTCTCTGACATTTATTATCTGGAAGAGCTGACCTTTTGATTCCATGAATTTCAAAGGCTTTTTTTTGTTTTCCAAAATTATTGAATCCAATTTTTAAAAACATTTCCATTGGTTGAGATTAAAACTGTAGGTGCTTCAACTGGCAATATGTTTCTCTGACATTTATTTTCCGGCAGAACTGACCTGATTCCATGAATTTCAAAAGGTTTTTTTTTACACTCATTTCTTCATTGATTCAAAGCAATCAATGAGAATGAGTCTTATTAAGTTTTTCACAACTATATTTTACTTATTAGCTTTCTGAAATAAAATAACTAATAAAATCATATGGGTGGTGAAGTTTTTGAGCAATAATATGTTGAATGCAATCACATCATAACATTTTAAAGGCACCTTCAACAAAAAAATAACTAACAATAAAACAAGCTCAGAATAACTGTATTTTAAATAACGAATAATCCTTATGGGAGCATTTTACTGACAAATTACTGATTCTAGCACATTGTCACACTTTAAATTCATTCTTGAAGAAGAGATAAGTTTGTATGCAAAAATTTGATTTTATTATTATTAGTAAGAGACTATCAATGGCAATGTCATCATGTGCAAGTCATGTGACTCAGCTCATACTTTGCTAATTTATTGCAAAATTGGAATTTTTGTCCGCCTTTTTTCTGGGAAACAATGTTCATGATAGTTTAAACATTAAATATAAAGCTATGCTGTAATAGCCAGAGTCCTAACTCAGGAAGGCAATATTTGAGTTATCTAGGTGGTTTAGGTATACTATTGCTAATTTAGTGCTCTCATTCATCAGTAGTTCACACGATCCATTACTTTATATACTTCCCACCTCCTTAATGTTCACACGAGCTTAATTCAACTTGATTTCTTAGAATTAAAATTAATTACTGAATACCCATGCAAAAATATAATTGTGAAAAAATTGATTTATTAAAATTTAAAAGTTCTTACTGACAATAACTCTGTTTGTATTTATATATAACTATTTAGTCCTCTAGAAGGATCCTCTGTGCTTGTGTCTTTTGATAACATTTAATGTCATCAATCTGAGCTTTTATAAAAGGTTAACCTTTGGATGTCAATTATCTGAAGTACAGTTTGCAAACCCACAATGGGATTGTGGTTATTTACGGATACATTTTGTATTTATTCAATAATTTTAAATAATTCACTTCCACTACTTAAATAATACTGGAGAAGACATTATGTTTGTCCCTACTGCAAGTGTGGTGTCTCATGATAAATTTGCATTACCAGTATCAGAGAAAGGCCCATTTTGACCATCCTGTATGGTCCCACATTTGCTGCAGTCCAAATGAAATTATGAAAGATTAGTTTAGTACTAATCTAGAATGAAGATATGATACACAGAAATCGTCCATGGAATATACTTTACATATAGTTTTTTAGATGGTATTTCATTATATACTATAACTTATATGTTTCTTTGGGGAATAACACCACAATAGAAATAAAACTACGTATATTGCAGGAATTCCTGCAATATAAGTTATCAAGAATATGCCACAAACAACGTTTAGAAGACAATTATATACCATATTTAGTAAGGTTCACAATAATTTATCACAGGTGATTTGATTGTTTTTTAAATTGTCACTAGTGAGGGTAGACTAACTGGACTATTGTGTACTGTATGGATCACATTAAATATTTGTACACAATTAACTGCTTTGTGAGGGATTCCAAACATTATGTACATTGGTTATTACTTGACTGATTAAACATTGTTCACTCCTGTAAGAATATGTTTTTGTACCTATCACCTTTTTCATTAATTCAGTGGTACCTAAATCAAACAGGTTTGTGTTAAAATGATATACAAATTTTGCATATCACTCAACTTGGGTATAAACATTTATCCTTTCATTATGTATACTTTTTCAACATTCTCAAAACCACTCGACTTTCGACGTAAGTCGCATGAAAATTGACATAAATGAAGTTTAACCTACATATCATACAGAGGTGTAACCCATATATTAAATAGGCCTTATCATATTCGGAAATTTTTAGTGGGCATGCGTCAACTTCTGTCATTTTTTTCGGACAAAAAAACATTGTAGTTACATGCCAATGGTGTGAAAACTGCTTGAAAAAAATGACGCACGGCGACAAAAATTTTTCGAATAAAAGGCCTATTTAATTTGTCAATTTTCATACGAAATACGTCCTTCGTCGAGTGGTAGAGCCGTCGAATGGTTTCTGGAATAGCGGCGCTGGCAGTTGCATTTGATAGAATTGGCAGTTTATGTGAAACTCTTGCAGGGCTACCTTAGGTATCTTTCATACAGCAACTTATCTAATCCTTAAAAGATCAACTTGAATCATTTTACCAAACTCTCTAATCCATTATGAGTAGGCTTGGGTCATTCGTGAATGAGTCGTTTAAAACGAACGACTCTTCTACATGTGCCACGAAAGAGCGGCACAGTTAAGTCAAATAGCTCGTTCAGTTCGCCATTAATAGAGTCATTCGGCTCGAGCGAGTCGAGAGTCATAGGATGTGCTAAACGTTCATCGTTCAATCGCGAACTAGACTCGTTCATCGTTCAATATTTCGACCGGCACAGTCACCTCGGCTCGGAGCAGTGGAGAGAAAAGAGCCGTCAGCCGTCTGGTTCATGGGATGAAAGGTATTTTAAAATTTGGTCGGAAGGTTTTATTTTCAACGAATCGATGAATGGGTATTTTAAATTTTTATTATGACAGGCACTAAGGCACATGATATGATTGTTATTGTTTTGCAGTGTTTTTGTTATATAAATTTCTATTTGGGTTATAAGTAATCATAATAATTTTATTTGTTTTTAATGTTTACAGTTTTTTTCTTATTTTTGTTCCCAAATAATACAAAAATAAAAATTTTCTATTTACGTAAATTAATGAATGATCTTTAAATTATTGTTTTCTAAACGTTGATTGTGGCATGTTCTTGATTATTTTTATGTTTCTTTGGGGAATAACACCACATAGAAATAAAACTACGTATATTGCAGGAATACCAAACGTTTCAAAGTCTATTCTGACTTCGTTGTCAATGGCTTTATATTTATTGATGTAAATTGCAAAATGAAAATTTGATTTATTGTTCCCAAATTACGAAAATGTCGTCAACGTAACGCCACCAAACTAAAGGTTTATTTTCTTTTGATAAAATTACTTGTTGTTCAAAGTTTTCCATAAATATGTTACTCAATGCTGGTGAGAGACAAGAACCCATGGCCATGCCAAAATCCTGTTGGTAAAAGTCATCGTTTAATTGAAAGTATGTAGTTTTGGTACAATATGTTAGTAGTTCCATTATTGTATCAATTGATAACAGTTCGTTGATTTAATGAAAAGTCCCGTTCTAGTAGTTGTTTTACTATTGGAAGTGTTTTGGAAACAGGAACATTGTTATAAAGATTTACTATATCAAAACTTGCTATTGTAAAAGTATTTTTGTATTCTTATGAGACAGTTTTTCCAAGAAATGTGCACTGTTTTTTAGATGAGAAACAGAACTCCCTGTAAGAGGACGAATAATGTTTAAAAGAAATTTTGAAAGTTCACTACACGGAGAATTTATAGAAAATTTTCATTTTGCAATTTACATCAATAAATATAAAGCCATTGACAACGAAGTCAGAATAGACTTTGAAACGTTTGGTATTCCTGCAATATACGTAGCTTTAAATTATGACTCAGCAAAACTTTAATATTAGTTTGAGCAGTAAACTAGACAAGTAGAGACATTATATAGATCCGCCTAAAGCTAAACGCCTGTGTTTTAGGAGCTCGTTAAATTGAACGACTCATTGTGAACGACTCGTTTTGGTGAGCTGAACGAAATGAGCCGGCTCACTAAAAGAGTCATTAAACCCACCGCTAATTATGAGTAGTCCTAGAACATAACCTGGTTATTTGAGTGTCATGTTATATTTCTCTATAATAAATTTGACCAATATATTGATTTAATGAATCTAGAATTATTTTTACACATTTCAGGTGATGATGAGGGACAAGTAAAAGTTTGGGACAAACGGGAAAAATCGTTGAAACCAATTTATAAGGCCAAGAAAAATGAAGATTATATTAGTGACATAAAAACAAATGAATCTAAACAATATTTATTATGTTCGAGTGGAGATGGATCACTTACAACAATCGATTTACATAACAGGTATATTTATTTGGTTCTATAATAGTATGATTATTTACACAAAAACATTGTAGAAAGGTGCATATGCAGTCAGAAGAATATGAAGAGGAACTTACTTGTTTGGGTCTATTCAGAAGTGAAAGTAAACTTGTTTCTGGATCATCAAAAGGGAAACTTTTTATGTTTAACTGGGAAGAATTTGGTTTGCATAGTGATGTATTTGCTGGTCCAAAAACTGCTGTAAATGCTCTTGTTCCAATTACGGAAAACATTGTTATAACTGCATGTGAAGATGGAAATTTGAGAGCTTCACATCTTTTCCCTCATCGACATCTTGGCATTGTTGGTCAGCATGATTTATCTATAGAAAATGTTGATATATGCAATACTGGAGAATTCATTGCATCTAGTAGCCATAATAATGATATCAAGTTTTGGAACATAAAATACTTTGAAGATTTTGAAAAGATGAGCCAGAAACACAATAAGCACAATAAAAAGAAAGAAATGAAACACAACTTACCATCATCAAACATAAAAAATACATCTGACTTTTTTAGTGATTTAGCATAAATAATATGCATTTAAAAATGAAAAGTTAAATATTTGTTATTTGTATACACATCAAATATTTGTGTTAAAATATATTATTTATTTTGAATAATATTCATTTTTATGTAGTTGATGACCTGTTTTCAAAAATGACTATTTTTACTTAAGATTGTCATTATTGTTCAGAGTATATTTGAAATAGTAAAACAATCATTGAGCACTTTAAAATTTAATGGACTTGGCTAATTATTGTCATAGATCTAAAAACTATCATCGCTTTTAAACATAATCTGTTTCTCAATTGTAATAACACCAATGCTGTTGAAATTTAATATTAAAGATAAAATTAAATTGTTCTATATCTTGAGTATAAACCTGCTAGGGAAACTGCCCACAAGGTGACGTATTTTGCAACAGCAAGTAAATAATTTAAAAAATTCAACCCTCAGGAAATTTTGATTAAAAAATTCCGAAATTGATGTTTTTCGGAATTTCAAGCAAGGTGACCACTGAAAAACTTTATTAGACGCTCCCAGCAGCAGAAAATCCTAAATACTTGTTAAGCATAGCTTTATTTGACAAAACAGTATTTCACTACTAAGTTTCTTAACCTATAATACACAGCTAGCAGACCCAGGATTTTAGTTTGGGCGGCTTCACCTTGTTGGACGGGTTTGACCCCGCTGAGGGCAGGTGTTAGTAAAATAAACACCAAAAAAGCATTCAACTCAGGGCTTGGAACCCCTTGATCAGCCAATGATACAATGAAGATTCTGTTTTGCTCTCCACCATCTGGACTCACTGCTCTTCGTTTCATATAATATACTTCTCCCATTTGCCCTCGTATTTTTGTGTAGTAATATTGTCTCGTTTTTCTTCGAACCAGTCTTAATTTGCCTTGAGATCATAATGTGTCTTCATTAATTTGAGGCTAGTTTGTAAGTTTTCTTGGGGCCTGTTTCATAATGAACTTGTAACTTCTAGTTTTGGAACTTGTAGAATTTTGTTTAAAAAATTCAACAAAATTATTCTACAAGTTCCAACTTATAAAATCTAAAATATTAGTATTTTCAATTTGCAAGTCATGTACATGTTGAATACTAATATTTTGGATTTTACAATTTGTAACTTGTAGAATAACTTTGTTGAATTACAAAAGGAAATTTGACAAGTTACAAAACTACAAGTAACAAGTTGATTATGAAACAGGCCCCTGGTGACTCAAAGGCCAAATCTGAACAGTACTCTCACCAGTAACAAGAAAGGTGAATATACTCATTCCAATCATGCTGGTTGCTGTTAACCAACTTGGATACATGTTCTAAGGTTCTGTTGAAGCTTTTCACCATTCCATTCCAGAGAGGGATGCAGCGAGGTGGTTCTCGTTTTCATGATTTCCAACATCATACAGACCTTCTCAGTGGCATATCTAGCATGCATGGCACCTGGGGCGGATATTGTAGGTGTCACCACAAAACTCAATCAAAACAGCCAACTATCGAGATCGCTGAGTCGCGGAGAATGGTTGGAATTTTTGGATGTTGACTTTACCCAACAAACCATAATGTTACCTTTAAATCGGCTATGGAGGGTTGATATAGAACAATAAGAATTTGGGTATCTCTCCTCTTACCATAAATCAGTTTTTGAATAGCTATATAGCTTTGGTAAAGCTACTTATATGTTGGTTCTCCTGCTGAAAAAAAAAACAAATATCTTAATTTTTTTATAGCAAATGTTATAGTGCAATGTTAAATACTTTTTAAAATTTTGAAGCACAACTTATTTCATGTGTGATGAAAAACACTTTTTGTAATAAAATAGCACTG
This sequence comes from Octodonta nipae, assembly GCA_034190945.1. Taxonomy (NCBI): domain Eukaryota; kingdom Metazoa; phylum Arthropoda; class Insecta; order Coleoptera; family Chrysomelidae; genus Octodonta; species Octodonta nipae. The sequence continues at coordinate 59,749,672 of CM067223.1, forward strand.
AAATTTATTATAACAGAATGCTTTTTAGACAAAAAAATATTTCCTATCATAAAACATACCATTCTTTACATTTGTTTGCATTGTTCCCTTAAATTTTAAACATGTCATTTTTTAGATATTGTTTTTGTTAAGATAGTGGAAGTAGATTTCCTACGCTGTAAAAAACTCCGCAAACGTCGACAAGGTTGACATCTTGGATTTTGCAGTTTCCTTTTATAAACATCATCACCAATAATGACTCCTCTACATTTTTTTGAATACCTGAAAATAATGTCACAATAAATAATTTAAGTTGTACAAAACTTTTACTTGTGGTCCAATCATTCATTAACTATGAAAATAATTTAAACTTACTTGTTCCTGTCAATTTGAGTACCAATGCATAATGGCCACTTTTCTACAGATTTTAAGTAATTATAAATATTGTGAAGGGAAGCAAGTTTTTCAGTCAAAAGCATTTCATCATTATTTGGGAAAATAACCTGCAATTTAAAAGTAATTCATTATTCCTAAAGAAAATGAAATGAAAAATGTAATGTACACATTAGCAATAAATACTTACAGATATTGATAAATCTTGATGTAAGCGTATATGAATTTGTATTTGTCCAGATGTTGTATCTATCCGTTTCAACTCTAATTCATTTGGTTTTTCTTCATAAAACCAAAATGCTGGCAGTATTGAAAAATCTCTAATATTATTTTTAAAATAATCTACTGTATGCATGATGGACAAATTTGTTTCCTGAAGTTCTTCTAAATTATTTTGTTGACAGAACAGTGGTTCTTGGAAATCTTGTTGAGTTTCTTTATTGCAATTTGTTAAATTATTATGAACATGCTGATCTACTAATAATTCCTGTGGCTCAGAGTTCTTATGTTGTAGATGATGCTTTTGTTCCTCTGGAGAATTAGGGAATGAATTCTGTGCTTGCTTGACATACCTTACATCTGTGGAATCCTCATTTAGTGGTATAGAAATAAATTGATGCTCTATTGTTGGATAAGCCCCTTCTTTCAAGGTTTTTTTCCCTGCAGGTAATATATTAAGTTCTCCATTCACATATATTTTTTCATACATTTTGATATGTTCCTCTTTAAAATGAAGATGACAAATATAATCAGTTGCTCTCAAATCAATACCCAAGGACTTTTTCCAAATTTCTAATCTCATTGGTGTCTGTTAATCAATATAAATAAAGGGTCATTGCATTAATTTATTAAGAAAATTATTGAAAAAATTAATTACTACAAAGATTTAAAAAAATATTTTGACTTACAGTTGGTTGAAAAAAGGACAGAGACTGTGATATATCCATCAATTTTTTTTTCTTATTTCGCCCACTTGGACAAGTTTTGACAATACAAATTTTTCCCATTGTTTAAAAAAGTTACAAACAAAATAAGAATTAGAAAGAGATTTATAAAAAGTTAAAACTAAGTCACACACATTAATTTATATCACAATTTAACAGTATAAACTCATCCCTTGGACTTGCAAAGATTATGCAAAACAGAGACAACCCACAAACAAACATTCACAATTTACAAAAAATAGTTCACCTAACCTAACAGAATTTCTAGGTTATATCACAGATCACACAAGAGATCACGAAACACATATCACAGATCATACAACACATATATCGGTCAGAGTGCGTATAAGAAGAGTGTTACCAAAGTATAAGCAAATGCTGATTGGTTCCGCCATTTTTTGCACTGATTTCCGGTTTACTATAGCGACGTAAGAGCAGATGTTTATTAAATTAAATTTCAGGATATCTGTATAACTTTATCATTTTGGTATTCTTAATTAATTTTTATTAAATTTAAGCCGTAAAAATACAAACCACCTAAATTATAAAATGTCAACATTATGTTGACAACAGTATTCAATACTTATCAGAAGATTGCAGCATCAACCTAACCTTAGTTGACAAATTGCATTTCACAAGTATTGAGAGTTGCTGTTTGCGTGCTTATTACGATAGTCGAAGAATTTAAAAATGAAACTAACTGCCCTAATTAGTTTTCAGAAAATTTGTAGTAACTCTATTATCAATATTTTATTTTTTAAAGACAAAATTGGTAGGTACATGAAATTGTTTATTACTTTTTTTACTTTGTAGGTAATTAATTTTAATATCAACTTTTAATATCAGTGGCTGATCTCTTGAATGATATTAAGTCGAACGCGTAAAAGACATTGATTTTTTAGGAATTTTCTTTACAAGCAATCTGGCAACCCTATATGATTTTTAAAAATCTGCACCGGTCTATACAGTTGCATAACACAGAGAGCTTCGTGTTGTCAATTTTAAAGTTGCTTCTTAGGCCGGGCACAGACCTACCGTTTCTGCTTTGTTCTTAAAAGAACAGAACAGAAAAGAATTGTAACGGAAGGCTAGAAAGTAATGCAAAGTATATGACTTGTCACATACCTACCGATCCGGAACGACAAGAACGCCCGGTCAGCAAGCAACCGGCCAGCGTCGCCGGTCAGAACGTTCTCACCGGTAAGAAAGAGGCATGGATTACGGACTAGCTCCATATATCGGCACACACAGCCCGGTTACAACCCGGAGCCGGCGATTGTTCCCAGTTCGTCTACAACTGTGTTTGATCAGTTGGTTATTGTGCATTACGAATTATCATATATTAGATGTGTCTACCACAAGTGCTAGATAACGACTGGGGGCAAAACAAGAAAGTCCAGCGACCGGCAAGTGTGTGGAGATGAATCCGGATTCTCTTCTGTTCTATAAGAACAGAACAGAAACGGTAGGTGTGTGCCCGGCCTTATTGGTGGAAAATGAGCGGAAAATGGCCGTGTCTTCCGAGCTTAGCACCACTCTCCTTTTACGCACTTTGATAACGGTATGCCACCGCGCATGGATATCGCTGTATCTCTCTGGCGTGTGACGCCACTTGTGAATGAAAATATTGGCTGTTTTCCAATTACCGAGTATAGCGCGTGTAAAGTGACATGACACGAGTGGCGCGACCCGATCGTGTCACACACGTCGCATGGTGATACGCATATGAGAGGCAGTTCGTAGCCAATTGCGTCGGGAAATGTATGATTCACGAACGAATAAATTTCATATTTCAATTTTGTATTCATATAATTAGTATCTTTTATATCATAGCACCCTTTTTGATATGCTACCGCCTCTATTAACGTCTCATCTTACCATTTTTCAAAACACCTGACACGCGCGACACGAGAAACTGTGTCTCAACTACAGCGCGACGCGACTGACAGTAGACGAGTGTCGTGCCTCGCGACACTTTGTTGCCAATTTGCGCTGTTCTACTCAATACTATACATTACAAAAGTTCGCGCTGTGCTGTGTCAAGTCACAGGCGCTATACGCGTCTCAATTTGCGCCTAGCCTGATTTTCTGCCGCACAGTGCGGCAATTTTAGGACGTTAAATGGAACATGTTTTTTTTTAAAACCAACTGGTAGAGTACACTGATCACCATAAGGTTAAAAGTGTATTATTCAAAGGTTATCAATTGACGTTTTTGTGTACGTAAATTATTTACAGAATAATTCAATAATGCCGGTTTTCCAATTATTAGAGCACAAAGTGTTTTTGTGTCGCCCTGTACCGTAATTTTCGGGAGTTAATTGGAACATATTTTATGTTTACTTAAGTAAACCTACATAAAACATCCCAAAGGCACAGTTATCAACAGTTATTTCTTGTGCTCATTTGTGCGAACCAGTGCTATAATTGGAACACTTAGTGCTTAGCTCAGATCATACAAAGGAGTGCTTAGCACTGTGCCGCACTGTGCTCAATTGTGCGCTAATTCGAAAGCAGCCATTGTTTTTATTGTATGATATGTGAATATTGTTTAAAGCTGTTTATCGACTCATTTAATAATTTTTTTCACCTGTAATATTTGAACTAGGAAGAAAAATAATGTATTTAGTACTTTAGATGAAAATTGTTAGTTATTATCTAGCATTAAAACCTTATTCACATAAATGAAAAAATACACCATTATTTAAAACGTATAAACAAACATTTTCACATGAATCGGTTTAAATAGTTTTTTTGAGCATGTTTTTTTGACAATTTGTTTTTTTGTGAAAAATATTTGTATTTGGTATATATTATCATAGATTTTGTGAAATTCTAATTAAAGGATCAACACTACAACCCGTCCCTTTGAATTTAATAGAAATGAATTCAAAGTTTTACAATTAAATTAACAAACAAATGTTGGGACCCAAAATACTATTAGCCCAGGTCATCTACGAAAATACGTGACAAAATTAATAGTAGAACAAAACCGACATCAACTTGTTCTAATGATAAAATATGACTAATTGACATAAAATTCAACATTTTTTATCGATGCGTTTTTGTTATTAACAAATAAATCGCAAAAAATAGGTACCGTAAAACGGGGCTACTTGATAAACTTTTTCACCTTTTAGATCCTACCTCGTTGCAACAAAGCTAAGTTCAGGGAACCAAAAATTATTTTAGATTACTTTGGGGTATGGGCTATCAGGTGTAACACTCAAAAAAATGTAACCCTTGCCCCGTGATGATGCTAAATGATATTTGTTTGAAAACTGCATTAAAAATACAAGTATACTCACAATTGAGGCTACTTGAAACATGGAACACCAAGATATCAATCAGTTTTTACAAACTAAGTGAAAACTTTTAGGGAAAATAAAGAAAAACAAACTTGAAACACAAAATATTAAAAAATCAATTATTTTTCACAAAATCAGTGAAAACTCTCAAGTTAAATAAAGAAAAAACTTCGTATTCGAGAAGCCGTTTCTTTATTTCCTTTTTTTCGACGATACCGGTGTCTTCAGCCATTGGAAAAATGTAAGCACCTTTAATCTTGTCGCTCATTCTTAAGAAACTACAAAGGTAAGTGTCGTTTTCTTCGCAGTTTATAATTGTTGCGGCATATTGTTTATTCATCCCAGTTTGAGTTTTCATTTCGACGTAAATGTAATCACCTGGATTGAAACCTTTCATTTCGGCAGAACTGTCTGGCAATAATCGTAGAGTTGTCTATTTCTTCCAAATCAGAAAATGTTTCAGGTTCTAAATCCATATCGCTGTCAACTGTAATTTTTTCTTCACTAATGTCGCTCTCAGAAGAAGACGATGGTAAATAAGTTGCCTTTCTTTTTTTCTTCTTTTTGATCTCTGACCCGGACGGTATATGGACGGCAAGGTCTATTTGGGAAACATTGTTATCTGCGACAAGAAGGCCTTTTTGGTTAATAATTTTACCTGCGACAGCGAGGTCTTCTTGTGTAATACTCTTACCAGCTTCCACCAACAATTTTTTTTTCTACCAACAGAAGTTGCGGTTTTAAACCTAGATTGTTCGAAAACTGTCTTTAGTGAATCGACAATTTCTGCGGCTTGTTGTAAATACTGTTGGTCTGTTTTAGGCAACCTATTTAATACTTTGTGCCTATCTAATGGCCATATACCAGTAACTTCAAATCCTGACTTAATATTGTGTTCATTAGTGGTTGAAACTTTGGTTAGTGCTTGCTTTAAAAGGCTTCTTCTTCTTCTTCTTTTCTGATGGTTCCCTTGTTATGTTTTTTCCACTCTTGTAGAATCTTCTTCCACGCTGCCTTTATTGGTCTAAAAACGCTTACATCCAATGGCTGTGTCAGTTGAGTACTATTAGACGGTAGAAGAATGAAGCGAATATTATTCTTGTGACATGTTGTAATAACAGCAGACGACAGATGGCTAGTTAGGTTATCGCCAATAAGAACTTTAGGGCCAGGTGGTAAAGTTTGGAAATATGGAAATACTATTCTGTCGAACCAGTCTTCGAAAATACTGGCATCGAACCATCCAGATCGTGAGCGATTATATCTGGCACGAGAAGGTCCGTTTTCTATCCAAGTATTCCATATGTGCTCAGCTTTGTATACAATGTAGACAGGAAGCATATACCCTGAAGCCGAACACGAAAACATCACTGAAGTTGCTGCCTTTGACGTGTCCATAACCTTCTCAGGTCTTTTAGAACTCTTGCGAACAACTACTTTTGCACGGCCAGGATCGTCCGTAAAATTGGTCTCGTCGTAGTTGACGATTGCCTCTGGCAAAACATCCTTCATGCTCTCTGTTAAATGGTCAAAATATTTATTAATTACTTCCGGAGAAACTGCAGCCCTACTCTCTTTAATGGATTGCGACAGTCGTTTCGAAAGTTGATCTTTGTGTCGAAGTAAAAATTTTTGTAGCCAGGTTTCGCCTGGTCGGTTGTTCCGGAATCGCTTCACTTGTTTTCCCATTCGGTCAAGATAAGTTTTTACGGTTTCCTTAATGTCATCTGAATCGCAGGGATAACCCCAGTCTGCGGCGATACTTATCACATGAGCCAGATGATTTTCTTCTTCAGCTGATAAGGCCGGTTGGGCCCCAACCGATTTTGTGTGCAAGCCCTTAACTTTTCGATATAAAGTTATGTAGGGAATCTCGAATTGTTCACTCAAATCTCTTAAGTTTCCACCCTGCCTATATAATTGTAACGCACACTGTAGTGATTCTTCATTGTAGTTTCGATATTTTCGACTTCCTGGCTTTCTTTTGTAAAACCGCACCATTTTCAAGTAGCCCCTGAAAAGACGATGAAAAATAAAATGATACACCACTGGCTAGTGAAAAACGAATAAAATTTTTTGAGGTTAGGTTGTCAAAGGAAATACTCATTTCTTTGTAAAAAAAATGTTGCTGTGTAATATTACTCATATGTGTCTTTGTGTAATAGGAAGTATATAGGTATATAAAAATATATAAAACTTACTTTTTTTAACACTACACAATCACTAGTAACCAGCACAACAAACTTCCCGCGTATCATACAATCTATCAACTAATAGGTGTAGATACGCTCCCCTCACATACACACTTCATATTTCACACCACCTGCCAGTAGCACGTGACTTAAACAGTGGCGGCTGAAATTATCAAGTTACCTCGCAGTTTTCAAGTAGCCCCGTTTTACGGTAACAATTTAGTTTCTTACCTTTTACACAAAATCCAACTATGAAACCGTGTTTGCTACAATGGGCAACGTTAAAGAGAAATAAAAAACCTACAAAATGAGCTACCATAAGTTTAACTTCGTGAATGGGTTCTATAGATGAGGGAATCTTTATCCAAAATTCCAAAAAAATAAATAATCGCTTATATATTTTTTTATTTTATAGCTAAAACATTTTTATTAACTGAAGCGAAAGATTTTTTCATACCCAATTCATTTTCTAAAAATAAATATTGTAGGCCCGGTAGTTTTTGCAAAATTCCAGTCAAACCTATGGAAGATATATCTTTTTGAAAGCTCATATTACGTCACCGGCTGACCTTTTCATTGTGAATAAATCACCGTTGAAAAGCAGAAAATTTAATAATAATAATTTTTTTGATTGGTACTGCAAAATCTGTATTTGTATTCATATATATCCAGGATATATAAAAATGTATAAATATAAAATTTATTCCTATGAAAAAGATGATTATTTGGTTAAAATTGAATCTTGAAACCCAATATTCCAAAATTTCGGTGGGGGTTTGAACCCCCAGACCCCCCCCCCCCCTACTGGCTACGGCCTTGGTTTTCGAGTTATGGTTAATTTTATATTTATGGTCAGAGTATACCACGAAGAGTGGAGTCGATATGTATATGAGGAACTACTGGGAGTATTAATGTAAAATTTAGTATAGAGGGGGCTTTCGAGGAGCCGGTTTTAGTTACAATATTTTCAATTGTCTACGACTTCCGGTTCTAACGGAAGTGAACCCAAACTTTGTTTTTTTTTAATGGAACATCCTGTTTTTTGTAGCATATTTAGAATCTATGATGAATCTTAAGATAACTTTATTGAAAACATCATATGTCTGAAGGGGTCCGGTTAAAAGATATTTTAACTTTTTGAAAATTTTGACAAAATATATTTTTGTGGAAGCAAATAGGGCCAGATCAAAAATTACCAGAATTTGCCAGAATAAAACTTAAAGCTTCCTAAATCTTTGAAAACTGTTGAAAAAAACGGAGAGCTCAGAATTTGGTACTGAATCAGAAAATTGTATAACTCATTTTTTTCAAATGGCAACTCCATTTTTCCTCAAAACCATTGGAATGTAGGCCAAAAAGTAGGAGTTATTGCTTATAAGACCAAATGAAATAGTTTTTATATATACTTTGAAAAATTAAAATTTCCGGGCAGTTAAAGATATATGAATTCTTAGTAGGCTTTTTTGAAGGAACCGTCAAGATATGTATGTACATTACTTTACTCTCTTAACCATTTATGTAGAATTTGATATGGTTATTAAAAAAGTCTGTGAAACCTTTCCATTGCGATCTCCGCAAAGACCAAAGCATACTCATAACACCATGACGTAAATCATTTCCTGGCAATCTACCTTTGTTGTTAGCGGTGCAGCATTGACATTATGTATTATTCGACCCCAAATAAAAAAGCTAAGGAGTAATATCGGGAAAACGAGGAGGCCGTCGATTAGGTCCATTAGTCTCTATCCAACGGTCTTCAAAATGATTATCTAAAAAGTGATTCACAGGTTCAATATTATGAAAGTTGTGTTGAGACAACAGCTGATTCTAAGTCAACTCTAATGGATGTAAACCATTTTCTAAAATTTCTAGATATCTCTCACCTAAAAATAATGTGTAGATTAATATCACTCCAGTAGTGTGGTTGACTAATCCATAAATTTTGCCGCATCTGTCCAAAACATTTTGTGTAAAAAATGTTCTTCTTCCTGAATTTTGATTAATATGAATTCGAAAGATCATTTCGTCTTTGAGCGTTGTAATGTCAAAAACGCCGGTTAATACGTAGATGTAATGGCAAACCTACCACCTTATTATGGCCCACGTGGTAAACGTTGACACACCAGGGTGCACGGCAGCTTCAGTGGAGACGGGAGTGGGTTAACAAACAAGGGCCAAGCCAACTGTAAGTTAACTTTCCAATATAAAGATGTTCTGGGCGCCAGGTAGATTCTCTGCCTCTTTACCCCAGCTAACCGCCTAAGATAACCTACCAATCCTCCGCGGCTAGAAGAAATCTATAGATAAGGGCTCCACGGCTAATAAAACCTTTCAGTATATTGTCAGTTACGTCACAACAAACCTACTTCAATAAAACTCTTCATAAAACAGTAAATAATTTAATGAACATTTAAATTATTTCAATACAATCCTTGCAAAAATATCAAACACAAGTCGACCTGTAGCCAACTTTCTGTACCTACATACACATATCTATAGTTCAACCAAGAATCAACATTACATACCTGATACACCAAGTTCAAATTATTACCAAAATCAACAAATGTAATAATCAATTAATGATCAAATGAACCTAGATAAAATAAACAGATGTTATCAAAAGCATTAATCAAAATCTTCAAATGTTGTTGTGATCCGTAAACATGCACAATATATCTTAAATCAGAAATGAGTTACTTAAATGCACAATATTCAAAACAATATCAAAGTCAATCATGACATCTAAACTGTAAATAATTCAAAATTGTATGAAATTCAATAACTGTACTCTTATTCTGAAATCTGAAGCCAAAAATTCAGTTACTGACAAAAGTGTTTCATTACAATTAAACTTCAAGAAAAATCAATGATGATTTCATAAATCTAGAAACAAATATTATCTTTAAAACATCCAAAATAATTCAATTAACTAAGTCGACGTTTCGAGCTCTCACAGGCGCTTTCACAAAATACGAAATAATATCAACATCTAATAAATCAATCAGTAATCACGAAATAATATTCAAAATTTAACACTACAGGAAATGCATAAAAATCAAATCTATATGAGCAAATTAACAGTCAAAAATTTGACTAAATAATCAGGTTCTTTATTAAATTCAATAAGTTCAAAATGTTATTCAGATAAATCAATTCTCTTTAATGTGAAAAGCAAATTATGAGCAAAACAAATACACTGAAATAAATTACAAAGGTACCTTGTTCAAATGCGATGACACAACACTCAACTGTCCTCTGTAGAATCGAAGCAAACATACGCCGTCGTTGCTATACGGCCACCAACGAAGATTTCCTGTTCCCAATAAACCAAAATGGAACTTCCATTACAAGACTTGCCAAAACTTCGGCAAACTAAGTGAAGTTGATAGCCCCATACACTGAAGAAAACAAGGTCTTGGATGGGCTAAAGTTCTTACGTACGATGTTCAGATGGTGGTTGACCAGTTAGTCGTCCAGGAAGGCCAATGAGAGTACATACAAATATTCAGCAATCCAATCCTCACAACTGAGAACGTGTTTCCACTAATTTCCAAAAATATCACCAAACTGCCAATGGAAACATCAATTGAACGTTGCTGAAACCGGTGATCATCGAGAGAATGAGTGATGAACTTGTCTTAAATCCTCACACGAGTATGGTTTCCGTTAAAATCCAAAAATATCACAAAACTAATAACGGAACCAACGATAAAAGTGTATCCAACTAAATCCCAAACATGGATGGCACAAAATTGCCATTATAAGTTCAGATAACACTTCTAGACATCTATCACACTTCACCATAACCTCTCTTCCCAAGTACTACACACATCCTTACACTAGGACGGTCAACAGGCAACAACCTTACACGAGGACGGTCAACGGCCGACTCCCCTTCCGACAACTGACATCTCAAAAATCCTACCAACCTATCCAAATCTACTGACATCGTCTTAAATTCCCTACAATTCCCTACATATAGCGCTCTTCTTCTACGACATTCCACAACATCTAAGCTCGAAATGTCCCGTGCTCGACTCTACTTTTCTACCTCTTCTTCCCATAAATAACCTATTTAGATCGTGTGATTCCGCCCTTAGCAAAATCGCCTCGAACGTCAAGAAAATCTAACCAATAATCTTAACCTAGAATAAGTCAACAATCAAAACAAATCAATACCAAATACAAAGCGAGAATATTTCCAATACGAAAAACCCAATAAGCCTATCGCAATAACAAAAATGTTACAGAATAATAAAAAAGGTACGTGTTTACGTTTGAAGATAATTTTCTCCTATCCGTTGGTGTTAATATTCGAAGTCAATACTCGTGTTTTAGTTACGAGAAAACAGTTATTGTAGATAAATGACACATCCAATGTTCAGTTTAGGCTATTTCAAATACGTTTTGCATAATTCGAACCTCAGATATTTCGTCGTTTACTTGTTCTTTTACGGGTTTATGGAATACACTGCTAGTTACAGTCTGCGGCAAAAATGTAATGTTACAGCGTCACCTGCTCTTAAATTCTTAACTAATGAGAATGCAAACGGAGGGTTCTTATGTTTTTTAGGATCCTCTGAAAACTAATCATAGATATTCCCACATCTTTCTGCATCTACTGAGGAATTTTCTGGATATGCTCTTAAGCATGCGAAGACTGTAACTTAATTCTCTTTATTATCTACGACAGGTTTCCCTTTTTCATGCTTTTTCACAAACTGTCCATCTGTTTTGCAATTGAGAATGTGCCCCGTCAGCGTGTCATGAGTGTGTGTTGGTCTACCCGAGTATCGCGAACGGAACTTACTTAGTTACTAAATCTTAAACGGGACATGATAAATGCCTTCTATATAATTGTGCTTTAACACCAAATTATTAGCAAATTTTGTTTTTTGACACTTCAGCATTTGTTTCTTGTCGATTCGTTCAAAAAATCCTTTAATTTAGGTATGGGGATTCAAACATAAAATCCATTTGAAAAACGCTATTTTCTACATAGCCGAATTCTGGACCAATTTCTGAACACTCCGTATATTCTTTTGAAAAGTTTCCAAAGATTTAGGAAGCTCCAGGTTTTATTCATGGAAATTCTGGTAATTTTTAACCTGACACTCTTTGTTTCCAAAAAAATATATATTTTTTAGAAAGCTGCATCTATCAAAATTTTCAAAATGTTGCAATATCTTTCAACTGGAGCCCTTCAGATATATGATATTTTTAATAAAGTTATATTAAAATTCATCGTAGATTCTAAAAGCTTTAAAAAACAGGGTGTTCCATTTATAAAAACAAAGTTTGGGTGGACTTCCGGTTATACCGATAACTGAAATTATTTTAACTGAAACCAGCTCCTCGAAAACCCCTGTATACTAATTTTCAGATAAATAGTAGTAATAATAGTAGTATAAATAGTAGTTTCTGATATACATATCGACTCAGCTCATCGTGGTATACCCTGAAATATAAAATTAACCACAACTTGAAAACTATCGGTCATCGGAGTTTGCGGCCATGAAGAAATTTGTTCATTTCGTTGAAATCTACAATATAGGAAAATATCAGCCAAATCCACCGGGGGCCACATTTCCATAAGGAATTTGCGGGGTCCTTTAGCAAAATAGAATACCTAAACTCCGTTTTTAGCCACAAATGATAATGACGGAGCAATCATAATATGCAAAATGCGAAGGCTGTTGCAAGCGACTTTTCCATTTGTAGATGTTTCAATAAAAGATCACAACATACATATGAAAAGAAATTTGGCTTCTTCATTAATTAATATTAATAAAAAATTTCTTAACAGGAATCTGAATTGAACAACATAAAAATTGCGTTGTTAACTAATTGAAGAATACCATTTTTTTATTATTAACTATTATCAATTTGTATCAGCGTTTCATTTTTATATAATAATAAAATATAAAATGTACTAAAAGTGTAAACAAAGAAACCTACTATTATTTACTTGTGTTTTAAAAAAATCAGTGAATACAGAAGGCAAACTTTCGTTTGTTATTTAAGTTTAAAATAGACACGCCTTTTGCATATTAAAAATTATTGCGCCGTCCTTACAATGTGTTTATCTAAATGGGGTTTAGGTATTCCATTTTGCTAATTTTATTACATAAATCCAAATTATGCTAGAAATGTAAATATGTGTCTGTTTAAAATTAAAATTTGCCTCAAGATTATTTATTATGATGTAGTTAAACAGGTACCACCCCTTAGCAACTTTTCGAATGGACTTGAGACTAAACCCAAAGTTAGTCGAGTTCAGTTTGTGTGAGAGAGGGTTCATGGCAAGGCAAAACTACAGCTAGCTAAGAGAGTCTCCCTGGAATAGACCCCTACTGAATGGAATGGAGTGGGTTTGTATTGAACAGTCGACTTTATTCAGAAAGATTTTGATTTGCCAGGTTAACATGGAATATTCTAAAGTTAATAATACAAATATTCACCTTATAGAGTTTCAGTATCTGAATGAGCCAATCATGAGGAACTGAATCAAAGGCCTTTTTGTAGTCCACATATGCCATGTAGAGATTTCGTCTTTTGGCGTGGGCATGATTGCAGACAACGGTATCAATTATCAGTTGTTCTTTCCACCCCATCGAATTTGTCGCCCCTCCCTTTTGTTGTTGAATAATTATGTTGTTTAGCTTACAATGTGACAAGTGATTGTGTGTAGCACCATGCGTAAGGAAACTAGGCATCTTGTGATGATGTGTTAATGTTTCGTGGGTGGCGTAGAACTTCTTTATTTAGTAAAGAGTTTAGGTATTCCATTTTGCTAATTTTATTACATAAATCCATATTATGCTAGAAATGTAAATATGTGTCTGTTTAAAATTAAAATTTGCCTCAAGATTATTTATTATGATGTAGTTAAACAGGTACCACCCCTTAGCAACTTTTCGAATGGACTTGTCCAGAAAAAATATACGGAATGGCCAAATATTGTCAGTATTTATATGTATTTATACTTTAAATTGTGAAAAAGTGAGATGAGATGTCTGGAGATCAACTCTTCTACTTTCCAACGGTGGTTTATTCATAATGATAGAGTCATCCGGTGAGGTAATATGGCATTTCAAAAAAATATGTCTTCCTTAGGATTGACTGAAATTTTGCAAAAACCAGTGGGGCTACAGTATTTATTTTTAGAATATGAATTGGGTATGAGTAGATCTACCCTTTCAGTTAATAACAATGTTTCAGCTATAAAATAAAAAAATATATAACCGATTATTTATTTCTAAGAAACCAATTAACGAATTTGAGCGTATCGTAGCTCATTCTGTAGGTTTTTCATTTCTCTTCAATATTGCAAACACGGTTCCATAGTTGGGTTATATGTAAAAGGTAAAAAACTAAATTGCTATTTTTTTGTAAAAAAACAAAAACGCATCGATAATAAATGTTGAATTTGATGTCAATTAGTAATGTTTTATCACTAGAACACATTGATTTTGGTTTTGTTCTATTATTAATTTTGTCACCAGAAGGGCTTTTTCTCCGTAAATGACTTGAGCTATATAAATAAACTGCTAATCTGCTAAATTTATCTGTAAACACACAAAAACGAATGAAAACTATTTCTATACAAAACATCTATAAATGAACAATGAAATTGTGATCTACAACCTCCAGAAAACGCTCAAAATGGTTTAAATTAAATTAAAGCCAAACTTTTCATTCCCAAGTGACTTCATGCGCAAATTTGGTCACATTTGGGAACACAAGTCCGTTCTAGCGTTATTTACGAACAATTATTATTCTCACTTTCTCAGCACAACTTAATTTCTAAAAAATTAGGATTTGTGCAAGAATAGTACATAAAGGACTGCTCGATAGATGTACAGTATTTCTAAAACAAACTTCACAAAGTGGCTGCTAATATTTACATATTTTCTGATTAAGTTGTTAAAAATATGACATTAATTGGATGAAATAAAACCAGAAAATCTTTTCAACTATCAATATACCTACAAAGCGCCACAATAACTCGTGAGCGGGGCGAACACGGTAATATACGAATATCTTGCCAAGGATAGAAAGAGAGTGTAATAGAGAAAACAAGAGGCTATTTCACTCAATTTGTACTTGCACTTCCCAATGTTTGGAATTTTAAATATCCTTTTTTTGTACTCAAGTGTCGTGCCCCCCCCCCCCCCTTAAAAAAAGTTTCAGTAACTTTTGATAGGTGTATGTTAATTACAGTCTAAGTAAATGGTGTATAAACATAATTAATTACTTCCACAACTGTTTATACCCTATTAAATTAAAATGAAATGTACTCAAATTTATGCTGGAATATTTGTGCCACTGATTAATGAATTAAGTCCTTAATTGGTTAGATATAGAGAAAAACAACCAGTGAAAAGAACGCAGGGGATTCATTGTTTATATTTAAAATTTCATAATTTGTGTGCTCTGTGATTTATACTGACCGATTTACAAGGGAATCCTGTTTCCATCCATTATTTCAACTAGATACATGTCGCTGATTTATTTACGAGAAGTTATAACTTGAACTTGAAATGGGGGTCTCCTGAAAAGAAACAAAATTTACAGTGCAAGTACCAACACTAGGTAAGAATAAATAGAATTAATTAATTCTATTTATATAGGTTTTACAAGATCGAAAGTGAATATCGAAGAAAAATTTAAACAGCGAATCCAATAGATCTTTAAGAATATGAAAGTTTTGGACAACTTTTTCACAAATATGCATAGGTAACTAATAACATTACCCTTATTATCGGGCCGAAAAAAATGACAGACGTTGTCGCAGGCGCATATATATTTTTTAATTATGTAAAGGTCTATTGGTTCCAATCACTTGTACACACGTCTGGATAATCACCGAGAAACGTTGCCCGTGAAATAAGTTTACTATTAAAATATTTAAAAAAGAACTCTCTTCAACTGCCTTAAAATAAAAACCGTTTACAAATCGTGTGCAATCAATCACTATTTGTAGGTATGGGGACACTTGAGTGTGGGAAAATTTTGAAGGTCGTGGGAAAAGGTGGCATGCTTCGATGTGTAATTAATGACATGTTAAGTGTAACAAGGTGTCAGGATAATAAAAAGGATAAATGGATCTAATGGGATAATTTAGGGTCTAAATGTAATTATGTTGGTCCTCGGTCGTGTGGTGTAATTAATGAGATGATAAGCATGTAAAGAGATATAAGATTACGGGGTAATAAAGAGCTGTGATGAATGGGTCTAATTGGATAATTTTGGTTGTACGTAACTCTATTTGAAGAATAAAGACGTGCAACATAATATTATTAAAGATGGCGGCTATGCTAGCTAACAGTTTGATTATATTGACATTTATATCAGAAAACATTTTATATATAAATATGCTATATGAGGTTGAAAATATGGCGGTATACTTTTCATCAAACTGCTCAAATAGAACTAATTATTCGCTAATGCGACGAAATAATGGAAAACTACCGGTATATTTTGTGGAATTTCCAAACGATAGCATTCCGGGCTACAAACTTAAAATTTTGTTTTATAATGGTACGGAAGAAGATACCGAATGGTTAAGAGTGAATTACAACAATGATTGCCAACGGAGAGACGAAAGAGCATCAGCAAGTACCAAAAGACACCAACTAAAAATTTCAATTCAGAGGGAACCCAATAATTTAATTATTATTATGCTTTGCAATTATATCATTGATTTTGTTGTTGGCACAAATTATATTGAAATGTAAACTACGCAGTAGCAACAACAGCACCTGACAATAAAATAATTTGTAAATAAAAATACGTGCTTTAATTCATACATTTATTTAGTTTAAAGTTTATTCAGAATCCAGTTGAAATATCGTAACAATTAGTGACAGCTCATTTGTATTGTCCCACAGTAACATCGACGATAACTACAAGCTGTTGGTAGTGATGATGATGATGATAACTATAAATCAGCCTCAGTCGCGGACACTTTCCAAATTCACCAGCTCTAGATGTTCGAGTCCAAGTTCGTCGAAGCACTTTTTTAGCTATAAAATGGTATTTTTAACGTACACATGTTGAATAAATGACCAAAGCGTCTTGAAACTAAGATTAGTACTTTGCGTTAGCAAAGCTCGGAAAGAGGGTCATTATTTCGTTACAGTAATAAATCCCGTTTGATGTTAGACGAATATTGGATATTTCAATCGGGTCGAATTCAGTGGAATCTGCTCTTATGTTGCCATGCTTATTGGTTTGGAAGACTACGATGACATATCGAAGACTCTCTAGAGCAGCACCAGTTTTCACAGCCCAAATTTCTCTGGTGGCACCGGTTTTTAAAGCAGGTAACTCATGAAACTGCCATTTCCGAAATGGAATAATAATACCGGCCCGCAATAGTTTGAGCTTCACCTCATCATTAGGGAAAATATGCCTGACTTTGAGCCCGATACTGTTGATCCGAACGTTTGCATTAGTGTTTGTATCGGCAATATTCAGACAATCATCATCACTTCTGGACCGCACTAAACGAACTGTTTGTTTCCTACAAGTCACTCTTTGGTAGTCACAAAAGATAGAAAATAAATGTCTGAATGGATGGAATGCTGGATTCACAAAGTGGGTATCGGGAAAATTCCAGCTGGCGATAGCCAATTCTCTGGAGCTTGTCGGATCGTAACATAAATAGGCACGTATGGTGATTACTCCGGCCAGGATCTCGAACTGATTCTATTTCGTTGCCGCACAGTTCGTAAACCACACTATCGAAGAAAAATACTCCAGCATTAGGTAAAAGAGAAATAGCTGCTCCATTAATTTGACCGGTAATGGTGAAAGTCCGCCTTGGAGAGCCAGAAATCGGATTGATTCAACGTTAATTTTCACAATGTCATTGTTTCCGAAAGATTTTACAGACGGTTAGTAAGTTCGAAGTTCCATCCTACGAATGCCGTCATCAAAATTCGGCTTTCGGAATGTATCGAACGCTTGAGTTGACTTGATAGACGAGTGATTGCAGAAATAGTCTATTGGAGAACGTACGTGATTTCTTCAGATGTTTCTTTGATACTGATTTCGGGTTCGGTAAGTAAACAAGTAATCGCCCCATTACTATTGCGAGAGCTGTCTTAATTCCAATCAAACTATAATCTCATCCTCTCGGAAATTGACGGGTTCACACACTTGATTGAGAATTTTTAAAGTTATGTTTTGGATTTCTTGTCTGGTGATAGGTAGATAGATTAAATGTAGGAGGTATTTCGTCGATAGCAGAACCAACGTCAACTATGATGGCAAATTCGCAAATTATGTGCGAAGGTCTATCGTTGAAGTGGGCTCCCGAGGTGATATTAGTATCGAGAGGAATCGTTCGAACTTTCAAAATATTTACTGGTAAATCAGATGTGTACACTTGTCCTTGTGGTAGCAATCTTTTGGAAAAATACTTGAGAGTATCACCTAATGCTGAAGCATTTTTCTTCGATAGTGTGGTTTACGAACTGTGAGGCAAAGAAATGGAACCAGTTCGAGATCCCGGCCGAGTAAGCACCATACGTGGCTCCAGAGAATTGGCTATTGCCGGCTGGAATTTTCCCGATACACCCTTTGTGAAGCCAGTAGGTCACTCTTTCCGAATGTACATACATAACACTCAGACATTTATTTTCCATCTTTTGTGACTACCAAAGAGTGACTTGTGGGAAACAAACAATTCGTTTTGTACTGTCCAGAAGTGATGATGATTGTCTGATTATTGCCGATAGAGACACCAATGCAATGCATATTTTCCCTAAAGATGAGGTGAAGCTCGAACTATTGCGAGCCGTTAAACATGAGGCCGGTATTATAATTACATTTAGGAAATGGCAGCTTTATAAGTTACCTGCTTTAAAGACCAGTGCCACCACAGAAATTGGGGCTGTGAAAACTTGTGCTGCTCTAGAGAGTCCTCGATATATCATCGTAGCCGCTATACGGACTTTTATCCGAGCTTTGCCACAAAGCTCAGATTATCTTAGAATGCACGCTTTGTTTGTCATTGTCTCCTCTACTGCGAGTGGATCTCTTAATGAGACTTGCGCCTACTGTAGAATGGAACTCAGCGAAGTTCTGCAGTATCTCTTATTTCAATTAAACAACAGTTCATCATGCAAGTCGCAATCGTAGACATTCAAGGCTTCACTATTAATGGGGAATGCATCCCCAAAGAACTAACCATCAAGACAACTGCAACAGGTATTATACATTATCTGTTTAAACCACCGCAGCCCTTTCGTAACCTGCTACCTCAAGACCGACGACAATGAGATATCTCGAGAAATACATTCACGGCTTACGATACTCTAAGAGATTCTGGAAGGTATCCAAACTCAATATGATTCTGCGATATTTCCTATCAACTTTTACTCATGTATACGTTAGAGACCACCAAATATACTATTGCTAGCTAAAAAGTGCTTCGAAGAACTTGGATTCGAGCATCTAAAGTTGGTAAATTTGAAATCCGCGACTGAGGCTGATTGATTTACAGTTATCATCACCATCATCACTACCAACAGCTTGTTGTTATCATCGATGTTATTGTGGGCAAATGTGCCGTCACTAATTGTTACGATATTTCAACTGGATTGTCAATAAACTTTTACCTACATAAATGTATGAATTATAACACGTATTTTTATTTCCAAATTATTTTATTATCAGGTGCTGTTGTTGCTACTACAATATAGTTTTCGTCAACAACAAAAATAGTGATATAATTGCAAAGCATAATAATATCTATAAATTATTCAGATCCCTCTGAATTGAAATTTCCAGCTGGTGTCTTTTGGTACTTGCTGATGGCTCTTTCGTCTCTCCATTGACAATCATTGTAGTAATTCACTCTTACCCATTCGGTATCTTCTTCCGTACCTTATAAAACAAAATTTTAAGTTTGTAGCCCGGAATGCTATCGTTTGGAAATTCCACAAAATATATCGGTAGTTTTCCATTATTTAACAATGTCCGTCGCATTAGCGAATAATCAGTTCTATTTGAGCAGTTTGATGAAAAGCATACCGCCATATTTTCAACCTCATATGGCATATTTATATATAAAATGTATTCTTTAAATAGGTGTTTTACACTGAGGGTTACGTACACCCAAAATTATCCAATTATACCCATTTATCACAGCTCTTTATTACCTCGTAATCTTACATCTCATTAATTACACCATAAGACTGAGGACCAACATATTTACATTTACACCCTAAATTATTCCATTTGATCCATTTATCGTTTTTATTATCCTGACACCTTATTATAGGCTTAACATCTGATTACACGTTTAACATCTAATTAATTACAGCCAGTGGCAAACATGACCTTCAAAATTTTCCCACAACCATGTTACATACTACTATTTTCTGACATATATTCTTTTTCATTTGATTTACAGGTACAGTTCTCTAATTTATATTTTTTCTACATTGTCTACATATTTTTTAACTTTTTTATTTGTTTTATTGTTTGGACCATTTTCTATAAGTGTAACTCTAAATCACCCTCTATTGTAACCACCCTGTATATGTGTCTGTGTATTGGTCACCCATTATAAACTATTTGTCTGTCATTTTCTAGTCACCCTATACAACTATAATTCAACTATCCACTGTCCTGTATAAGTATTAGTCCTTTTCACATTATTGACTGTCTCTATGATTCTATTGATTAAATCACCCTGTATACCTATAATTTTACTTCGCCCCATATGTCAAGTATAACTTATGTTCCACACTATATAACATTTTTTAACCATAATTCCACCCCAATTTATATTTCAATCATGTAGTATATGCAACTGCTTCTAATATTTTTTTCAACCATCCTCCCTCAAATATCATTACTGCATATATTTATTTATTTTTTTTTAACGTTTTTTGATCCAGTCTCCAGTCTGTATAACTATAGTTTTACTTCACTCTTTCAACCACCTAGTATCCAATACAATATTATTTGAACCACCCTGTATAACTTTAATTCTATTCCACCTTATATATCAATCATCCTATATATGCAACTGTTATGTGCCACCCAATATCACATTTACTTATAAGATTTTTTGAACCCACCTGTATAACGGGAATTATACTGCGCCCTATATTTCAACAGCGCACGTTGCTTGCTGCTTTAATTTCCATGCACGCAAACACACCCACATACCACCGTATACCTTATAGTAAAGATCGCTCACCTAAAAATTTTTCTTTTCGATATACTAAAATATTCGAAATATATAATTAATTAATTGTACGTCAAACTTTTACTATGCTACGACAAATACAAAAAGAATTATTCCGACTTGGCCATATAATGTGCGGCATCGCACTCCTTCTAAGGTACGCATATCATACCTTTAAGGGAAAATCCACTAAACCCCAGATATACTACATATCAAAAGGGTTTAGCTCTGTGGGAGCCCTTGCCAGGTCGTGGTTGGCGTCGTGGCTGCAGTTTCCCATGAATTTTCTGACCATACGGGCTGTTCCTATCGGGACTGGTTTTTGCATTAGTTTGTAAAAATGTTAATCTAGATCGAGATTGTTTAATAGATATCTTGGGATTACTCCTGTTGTTGACATAACAATTGGTACAGTGCGCGTGTTGTTCATATTCCACTGTCTCTTTATTTGAAATTCCAAGTCCCATATTTGGTTCATTTTTCAGCTTGTTCAATATTTATATTATTGTTGTTAGGGATTCTTATCTGAACTAGGGTTGTTTACTAGAGACATTATCTACTAAAACTATATCTGGTCTATTGTGAGCAACAGTCCGATCCGCCAGTATCGTTCGGTACCAGTACAGCTTGTAGTTGATATTTTTATAAACATATTATCGTTTGTATATATAGTTTAGGATTCTTATATTCTTAACGACTGTGATAGTTCAAGTTTCAGTGCTAGTTCTTGGTGCAGTATTTTTGCCACAGCATCGTGAAGTTCTTTAAATTCAGTTGTAGCGGTGCTTGACAACCTCCTGTGATGTGCTGCATAGTTTCAAATCCTTGGCAACCATATCTGCATCTATCGTTGTTGATAAAAGGGTCTTTATCGATGCACTTCTTATTTGGTGTTACTTGATCTGGGATTGCCAATGTAAAGCCTTCCGTTTCAGGAAATATATGAGCAGAGATCAACCAGTAGTTCGACGCTAAACTGTCTACCTAATCTTGGTTGACGTCATTTATATGTCTTGCATGAAAAGGCTTCCCATTTGAGTTGACTGGTGGTGTAATTGAACTTGTTCTGTCAGTCGCAGTGCTGTTGAAACATCAACTTGGCATATAGGTTGTGTAGATAAGAATTTTGCGAGTTTCTGGAAATGACTACGGAAATTAAAAATTTGTCAATCTAGTAGTTTGCTCATATCGGCCAATCCTCTCCCTCCTTCATACCGTGGCAAAGTTGTACGTTCGACAGAGCTCTTTGGATGGTGATTTTGAGCTTTTATTGATAACTAGAACTTTCCTTTGTAATTGTTCAATGTCACTCTTGCACTAATTAATCATACCGAAAGAGTAACTGATCACTAAATACGTGTAGCTATTAATAACCTAAAACTGATTTTTACTGTTAAGTTTCGTTTTCAACATTCGTCTTACCTTCCTATAGCACTCTGTTATTAGGTCCGTATTGTTTATTATCCCACCGACTTGACCATACAATGTATAGCAGCAAACTCCCTCTTAAGCACGCAAAGCTTGCATTTTGGGGAAAATTCACTAAAACCCAGATATCCTAGATATCAACCGGGGAGCCGGTCCCAGGTTATCAGGTCCGTGGTTGACCCCCGGGCTGCCCTTAACAGGACGGCTTTTTGCATTAATTGTTATAGATGTTCGTCCATTTTAAATTGTATAATAGATGTTTTGGGACTATTATTGTCGTTGACATAACAATTGGTACAGTTTGTGTGTTGTTCATGTCCCACTGGGTCTTTATTTGAAATTCCAAATCCCCGTATTTGGTTATTTTCTCAGCCTGCTTGATATTTATATTATTGTTGTTAGGCATTGCTGTGTTAATTAAAGTTGTTTTCTGAGGGTCTTTATCTACCAAAACTATATATGGTCTATTGTGAGCAACAGTCCGATCGGTCAGTATAGTGCTGTCGCACTACAGCTTGTAGTTGTTATTTTCTAAAACAGGGTGTGGTTTGCATACTTAATGTGGCACTCTTACCGACTGCAATAGTTCAAGTTTCAATGCTAGTTCCTGGGGCATTATTTTTGCCACCGCATCGTGTCGTTCTTTGTATTCAGTTGCAGCGAACGCTTGACAACCTCCTGTGATATGGTGGATAGATTCAGATGTTTGGCAACCATATCTGCATCTGTCGTTATAGATAGAAGAGTATTTAACGATGTACTTTAAATAATTCTTACTAGGAATCACTTGATCTTGGATTGTCAATATAAAGCCTTCCGTTTCAAGGAACATATGACCAGAGATCAACCAGTAGTTCGACGCTGCACTGTCGGCATAATCTTGGTTGACGTCATTTATATGTCTTCCATGAAAGGGCTTTTCTTTCCATTTCAGCAGTTTCTGATCAGTTGTCTGGTGGTGTAATTGGATGTGTTGTTCTATCAGTCGCAGTGTTGAGTCATCAACCGGGCAAATTAGATGTAGGATGTGCATCTTCGTGTTAGAATTTGTTGTTTTATAAGAATTCCTTTTCTAAAAAATATTGCACTTGGCATAGTGATCAACATTAACGGTAAAAAACTTCCAAATATTTTTTGATTTTTTGACGTTTAGTAGTCGTCATTTTTTCTAGTTTTTTTGAACTGACTAACAACAACAAATAAAATTAAAAATAAAAAATTGTGTTTAATTTACCTAATTTGACTTATATCAAAAGCTGTGGTCGCCGGTAGAACAATCACGATTACGGGGTACCGTGCGGCGCCCAGGCAGCGACTCAATTCATTCTCTGCTTGGGAAGAATTAGGTCGTCGGTAATATCAACGACCATCTCAATCAC
Organism: Octodonta nipae; assembly: GCA_034190945.1. Taxonomy (NCBI): domain Eukaryota; kingdom Metazoa; phylum Arthropoda; class Insecta; order Coleoptera; family Chrysomelidae; genus Octodonta; species Octodonta nipae. Next base: position 59,773,503 of record CM067223.1, read on the forward strand.
CGGTGAAAGTCACTGATAGAGAAATATCGTCCTTCACTAGTTTGCTTATATCTGCCAATCCTTTTCCTCCTTCATACTGTGGCAAAGTTGTACGTTTGACAGAGCTCTTTGGATAGTGATTTTGAGCTTTTCTAAGTAAAACTCGAACTTTCCGTTGTAATTGTTCAATGTCAGTCTTGCACCAATTAACTATACCGAAAGAGTAACTGAGTACTGAACAGGCGTAGGTGATAATAGCCGAAAACAGAATTTTACTGTTTAGCTTGGTTTTCAACAGTCGTTTTACCGTTCTATAAAACTCTGATGTTAGGTTCTTTTTCATTGAGGAGTCATGAATACACTGCGCCTCTTTTATTTAGGTATTTATAAGTATGGCCTTCCGCCATGGATTCAATTTTGTAAGGCCTCTGCTGTATTTGCCCTTTAATTATATTAATAATTCGCCACTTGTCTAGGCCAAATTGCATATGGATGTCACTAGAGAGAACCCTTTTACTATTTTAAGCATATTATGCAGCTATTCTTTCGTAGCTGCCATCAATTTTACGTGGTTCATGTATAACAAATGGTTTGTCTTTAATGCTTGTACGTTGTGTTTTTGAGACTAAACCCAAAGTTAGTCGAGTTCAGTTTGTTTGAGAGAGGGTTCATGGCAAGGCAAAACTACAGCTGGCTAAGAGAGTCTCCCTGGAATAGACCCCTACTGAATGGAATGGAGTGGGTTTGTATTGAACAGTCGACTTTATTCAGAAAGATTTTGGTTTGCCAGGTTAACATGGAATATTCTAAAGTTAATAATACAAATACTCACTTTACAGAGTTTCAGTATCTGAATGAGCCAATCATGAGGAACTGAATCAAAGGCCTTTTTGTAGTCCACATATGCCATCTAGAGATTTCGTCTTTTGGCGTGTGCTTGATTGCAGACAACGGTATCAATTATCAGTTGTTCTTTTCACCCCATCGAATTTGTCGCCCCTCCCTTTTGTTGTTGAATAATTATGTTGTTTAGCTTACAATGTGACAAGTGATTGTGTGTAGCACCATGCGTAAGGAAACTAGGCATCTTGTGATGATGTGTTAATGTTTCGTGGGTGGCGTAGAACTTCTTTATCCAGTAATTTTGCACCCTTTGGTCCTGGTGATTTCCAGTTTTGGACGGGCTTCATTGTGATGGATGTTTTTCCTTGTAAATGCTTGGTGTTGCATCGTATCACAGTTCTGAAATGCAGCCTCCTCCTCATTAATCCAGCTACCTCTGGAGTTATGGAAAATTTTTGTGGAAAGCTATGTTTTCCAGAATTCCTCGATGTCTCTTTAACCGGGGTAGCAAGCGGCTTCAATATTATTGATATTATAAAAGTTTTCTTCATTATTATTGATATTGTAAAAGTTTTCTACAGAACCATTTTTGCCGGAATAGTATGTTGTCTAGTTTCCGTTAGTTACTAGTTTTGTACCTTCTCAATCGACTTTGGTAGACGGATAGCTTTTGTAGTTTTCTCTATCCCAGTGAGAGTGCATTCGGTTATTGTCCATGATAGCCTTGACAAGTCTTTTATTCTGTTGTACCTGACCTCCCATTGGTAGTCGGTCAGTCTTCCAATGTCTTTCCGAATAGAATTAATTTTCCCTTCAAGCCTTCTTTGCCAATGTGGTGTTTATATAAATTGGGGTTGATCTTGCTTTGATCTTATAACGTCTACAATTGTTCTGCAGATGGCTATTGCAGCACTGTAGATGATTGTGTCGAGCATCTAAAGCATAGTTTGGTTAAGATATCTTTGTTCATTGCCTGAAATACGATACCCAATTTCTTTGCAGAACTTATTTTGGGCAGAGTTGATCTAGTTAGTGGATCTATTCCAGGTCAGCGTTAGTTGGCTATTCTTGTTGAAGTTCTTGAGTCTCGTCCGCTCTTTGTGCCAAAGGTGTTTCAGGCTCTAGATCTGTTGTATTTCGACCAAATGCTTCGCCCTCAACTTCGCTCTTTATTGTGTCCAGATGTTCAGCCGAAATAAAGTCATTTCTCCAGATGACACGAAATTGGTCTGCGACTCTCTATTCGGTAACTTGAAGTTGTGGGTACTCACGGCAGAACTCTTGATGAAGTGTTCTGCGAAATCCAGTCTTGTCCTGGCCAAGGTTCGTAACTCTGAAAAACGTGCGCATTATAAATACATTCATTGCGCTTTTCTTTCCCGCTTGAGTGGGTCCGCATGCTGTCATATCCAGCATTGGGTCCAGACATGCCAAGGCGATCCCCAGGCAATGGCTCTTTTCCGAGGCATCTACTCTGTAACTCCATTTTCATGGGTGGTGTTACCAATTGACGCTGGTGATCCAGGTAACTCAGGCCCGTGGGGTTGGCACTTCCCAAATGAAATGATTAAAAACCAGACCATTCCGTGCTGGTTGTGGGAAAGGAAGGAAGGTTAGATAGTATACGACAGTGGATACATGCTAACGCGGCCACGTAATTTGACCATAGTCAAACCCCGACTTGACCATCCTAAGGCGTTTGCCTCATAAACCCCAGATATACAGGCTCTGGGGAGTCCTTGCCAGGTTATACCATGGTGGTATTCTAACGCGGCCACCGCATGCGTCCCCACCGATTTGACCGTAGTGAAACAGGTTATTATTATTATAATTTTCATTCTCCCACCATGTTAGGAATATGGTCTTTATGATTGTACCGAACGACATCGATGAACCTCACTGTACGGATAGATTCAGATTAAAGATAAGAAGTTTAGTACATTATTGCCAATATAAAGGTACATTAGTTCGTTGTCTGTTGACTGTTCATGATTCATTTGTTTATCAGAAAGTATGTCTGATCAGATTAGAGTTTCCCAAATAAAATTATTTTTAAAAGTGGCAACGTTGTACGTATAACGATTAACTGTGAGGGGTAAAGTGATTTATATCTACTTTATTTAGTGTACATCATATTTAACAAAATTTCCTCAATTAAAAGATAATTGTGTTTTTGCTGGCACTTTACCATGTCTTTCTCATTCAAGTAGTAGCTGACCGCAGCTGACATTTGCAAGGTTTAAAGCTTAATAAACAGGTATATCGAACGACGAAAAATGGCATGGCAAAATTTTTTTATCGCGAAATTAATTTGGACAACTAGGAGTTTCAGGAAAAGAAAGTGTAATTGCTAAATAATTTGCGTGATGAAGAAAAGAAACTAAAAAAAGCAAAAAAAAAACTGAAAATTAATGCGAAATCTTTGAAAAAACTGGGGGAAAAGGAAAGTTTAGAATATTTTAAAAATGAGAATGGGCAGGTAAAATTAGTCAATACTATGAGTGAAGCTAGATAACAACGTAACCAGTAGGAAATATAGAAAATATTTGAGGTACGAAAAAGGCATGGTACACCAAAATTTATAAAGAAGGCGTGACACCTAGTCCTACAACATCGTCTTTAGCTGAATGTAACAGGCTTCAAGTGCGAAGTCGGCAAACTATTTTATATAATAAAATTAAAGTATCTTCGCTCTTAAAGAAGAAAAAAATCACTACATAAATACAAGCTTCCGTATGCATAAAACTTATTTGAAGTAAGACATTAGATTTCAAGAAGTGATCATAGGCAATAAACGATTTCTTAGTATTAATATCGGTAAACATTTCATAAGACAAATATTTAAAACTTGAAGTGCAGAAAATAATTTTTCGAAATTTCGGAAACCTTTGAGGAGCTGATGAACTTGTCTGGAAAATATTTCATTGCGTTCAACGGTTTGTAAGAATTCGATAAGGTATCAGAAGCAATAGTAATAAACTGATATAAAAGTATAAGGTTTCATCTCAATCAAGATACATATTTTGTTTAACCCTAATACTTTTTACATAATATAATTTTGTTATGCAAAAATGGTAGAACATATACTACAAATAGTAAGAAAAAGTTTCACCAATTACCTCTATCTGCTTGCAAAATATTGTCAAAAGGTCAGTGGACAATAAAATATGGCAATAAAGCGGTCGTTATTTTTATGCAATAAAATTGTTTGCCAATTTTTTTATTAACATACTATGCTCAACTGTCGGTGAAAGTATTATAAGTTTCCCATAATCGCCAAACCACCTCGTAATTATTTTTATGAAAGCAGCAAATAATTAGCTGAATAATTAATTAAAAATCTGACATAATGTTGGCACGCTGTTATTAAAAAAATCTGGTAACTGTTAATTGATATAAAATTGACATTCAAATCTACAATATAGGAGGAGCACGGCAGAAAATTTGAAAGTATTTTTAATATATAAAATAAATAAATTGAGGTCTTGTACTTTTCTTATCTTTTTGCATCAAACCAGAAAAATGTCAATAATTGGATCAATTCTAGCAGTACTAGAATATTGATAATTATGTTGTGTCTTTAATCATTCAGTACTATACATCATGTAATTTCTAATCCATGAATCATATGGCGACATACAAACACTCCTAATTTTGCTCTCCGGTGACTTTTTATCGCGGTTATCCATGGGCGGATCCAGAAAAAACTTCTTGGGGCAACCTCATACTTCAGTGGTAGCGACCTAGTACTAAATTTCCCCAAATAAAGAACGCCTCTCTGGTTTTGGACACATAGTATTTCCTGGGTTATTGCATTAATAGTAGTCGATCTGTGATTTAAACTAGTTGCTAAGTTATCTAATGTTAAACAAAAAGCAAAGCAATTATTTTAAATACTCGTTTGTTAAATACTATATAAAAAGATCATTTATAAAAAATGATTTCTGAATAATGGCGCTAACATAATAATTTCGACAAAAGAAAGAAATTAATTGTATCCAAAGTTAATTTCGTTAAATTAATTTCCAATTATTAACAGTATGTATTTATAACCTTTTTAGTTATATATTTTTTAAAAATGTTTTATTTTCTATTTTTTAGTTTTTTTGAACTCGGCTAGTTTTGATTCTTTATTTCTTATTTTGTATGTATAATCCTAATAGGCAGGACCAGGTAACATCGAAAGTCCCAACATTACACAATGAAACATTTTCATTTAAATTGACTAACAAAATGTACTAGTACGCTTTGACTTAATAAGCCCAAAATATGTTTATGGCTCATGGGCCACGTGATGTAAATCTTTTTTCAACTTTTTTGACATTCCTGTATAACTATAGATAGTTCCGCTCCACCTTATGTACCAACCATTCTGTACATACGACCTCACGGACAACCATAAATTTGTTAGCTGCCTTCTGTAAATTATAGAACGGAGTAGAATCCATCTCATATTTACGGAGTCCTTGTGGGCTACCCTATAAATTATTTCATTTTTAACATTTTGTATTATCACTCCGTATAACATTAATTCCTCTCCAGACTAATGCAACTTCGTATGGGCTTTGAAATAAATATTTTTTTAATCACTGTATAAATATAATTCAAGTCCAGCATATATTTCAACCATCCTGTATGTCATATGTTGATGGCCACATCATAATATAACAGTGTTTTAACCCAGTGATATCTATATATCACTGGTTTTAAACACTCTCTATAATTTTAATTCCACATTTTTTCCAACATTTTTAGACCACCAAATGTCCACTACACTCTATACCATCCTGTATATATGGCTGCCTATAATCATAATATATATATCATTATATATATATACTATATATATTATATATATGATATGATATGAAGAATCCACCTAGGTATTCCTTAACAGACTTAAACGTCATAGAAACTTATCAAAACTTCCAGTGCCAACAATTCCAGGTTGGAGTGTCCGTTACGTCACGTCGATGAAATTTCCGGGGATTTTCTGCAAAACTGCAAGTTGCATGTAGAAAAGTATATGAGATCACCTAGGTGGGAGTTTTTGCAAAACCGACCAATTTCGATTTCCATGCACGCATATGTTCATTCACAATTTTCATCACATTACCAATAGAATTCTTTCCCTAAATTTGAAGTTTTACCAATCCGGATATATACTCTATTATAGAAGACCATATTCATTCGAAACGGTTCACAACAGGAGAAGAAATCAGGTAACATACATACAAAATATTCACTCAAAATATCGAAGTTGTCATCTGTTTCGGGTGTATCCGTAAGTGTAGCAGAAGTAAAATATATTAAGTAGAAAGACCATGACCGACAAATTCCAAATTTTCAGACCCACATATTTTTATAAACTGATCAGTGTAAACCACACTGTATTTGTTAACAATTGATTTTCGTCTTGAATAAGCCTCATCTTCAATTTAATCTTTAGTACACTTAAGTTCAGATATTATTTTTAGAATAACATTGTTTTTTTTATAAAGTAATCTACCTTAGACTGGATAAGTCGCTAATCAAATGTCGTCAGCTGCCTATTACCTTGACACTAACCACAACCGGTGAAATTTCAAGTAAAAATATTTAAATAAAAACAAACAAGAACCGGTATTTAATTAGGAGTGCCATATATTAAAGACATATAATAACAAAGTCTCGCTTACTTAATTTGTGAACTGGTAAATGTTATTTTGTTTACTAGACTTTGATATATTTTTTGTTCGTTATTTTCCTGCTCATTGTCAATAAAATGTGAGTAATTATACAACCACAATTTTTTGTACCGTGCGAAGTTCGACCTTGTAGCTATGTAGCGATTTGTTTAGCAATGACATTTAAGAAGTTCGAAACAATAATAGTTAAGTACTTTAATTAACCCAAAAATATACTGGAGCAAATAAGGCCTTTGTTTTCCTCTAAAATTCTGTAGGTATATGTTATTTTATTATTTCATCAGAAGATTCACAATACTATACATTATAGGTATAATGTTAATAAACCATGCAGAGGTAAACTCAGTTATTGTTCGCAGGTCTGACAGTCTTAACACTGAACTTAATTTCTCCCTAATTAAATTTACTCCCTTTTCATCTCTTCCTTTAATGGCTTTAATCTTAGTGGATTATTTAGTCAACAAACCCCGTGGAAAGAGGCGAAGTCTTGCACTTAATAATAACCTCGCTTCCCGTATTTATTTATTGTTGGCCAGATTATTGTAACACTTTTTTAGACCGCTTCTCTCAGGCCTGCTGTTAGGTAGAGCTCTTCTCTTTCCAATACTATTGGAGAATTTTATTTTAGGATTAACTTCATTTAGCTAATTAGTTGAGGGATATGGGATATTTTATATTTGCGATTTATATATATTTAAGAATCTCATCAATAATTCAAGCTTTTGATTGTTCATATCTACACCAGTTTATAGAGCAAAATTTAACTCATTTTTCGTACATAAAATTCCACAGCAATTCGCTTATACCATCCCGTCAGCAAGAGTTTATAGATAATTATTGCTAAGGTTTTAAACAGCAAACTCGTAGAAGTAAACGATTTAGATAATAAAAACTCGCAAAAATATGAATTTCGTTTGTTTTTTGTTTATATAATGAGAAGTAATGCCGTCTACAGGAAAGTTGTAGAGAATAAGAATTCCTTCTTAATGAGTATTTAATCATCCTGATTGGATCATTTTTTACGGAGTTAACTTAGAAAAACTGGTCAAAATTGGATTTTTTTTTGAAAATAATATTAGTCATCGTCAAAACGATAGTTTATTATATTAAGTTTATATGGGCTCATGATGAATTGAATATTGAATAAGTATATTTTGAACAATTCGAATTTAAATAATTTAAAAAAGTATTTTGCACATCCCATCGTATTATTTCGACCGGGATTTGCTAAAGATATTATGAAAGTTCAAAAATTCCACTACAATTGTCTATCTCGGTTTTTCGCTATAATGCCGAGAAGGTGGATATTAAAACATTTCCTTAAAAAAATATAACCGACTTCTACCTATAACTAAAAAGCTAAAAATAATTATAACAAAATACAACTCTGGCAAATAAATAACAAATTCAATGTTGTTAGGTACCTACCCAGGAAGTAAAAAATGTAAACATTAAAAGGTGCTCATTCTGTACAAATTAATTACCTACCAGTCTAGAATATTTTGAAGCCGGTGCCAAGCAAACCTTAAATCCTTCATTGCGTACTTATCTACTCATTCATCAAACTTGATTGTTTTAATCACACTGTATAAATATAATTCAACTGCAGCATATATTTCAACCATCCTGTATATGATTTGCTTATGTTTTTTAATAACCCTATATAATTTTAATTTCACATTTTTTCCAACATTTTTATACCACCAAACGTCCAGTCCACCCTATGTTCTAACCATCCTGTATATACGGCTGCCTACGGACCACTATCATTCTAGTCCGTCCTATATTTCAATCTTCATATAAATGAAATGACTTTACTTTGTGATTTTGTTTGCTATAACTAAACACCCTGTCTATAAACGTACCAAATAGCAGTTTAAAGTTTGACATGTGTTGTCACTGAATTTTCTATTAGGCCGGGAGAATGTGGCAACCAAAAGCACCGTCTTCGTAAAATGGAAAAATTTGCATTTAAATAGGTATTTGCCTGGTATACAAACAAAACGAGCTTGGTACTCATTAATTTAAGGAACCGAAAATACTATGCTTTACTACCTATATGCTTGAGATGTACATAGAAAATTTTCAAATTCGTAATTAAAACTTCCAGTGCCTAAAATTACCGCACTATTACGTTGAAAATAAAATATTTGAGGAAATGTCGGTTATGTCATTTCGATGAAATTTTTGATAAGAATTTTGGAATTTTCGGCGATTTTCTGCAAAACTGCAAGTTGCAAGTCGCAGAAAAGTATATGAGATCACCTAAGGATCTTCCTTAATAGATTAAACGTTAAAAAACTATACACATCCATAAGGAGTTATCAAAAAATCGACTAAAATATTAGGGATATTGGTCGATTTCCATGCACGCATGTGTTCATTAACAAATTTTATCACTTTGCCAATAGAATTCTTTTCCAATATTTGAAGTTTCACCAATCCGGATATATACTCTATTAAACAAAACCATATTCATTCAAAACGGTGCACCACAGGAGAAGAAATCAGGTAACATACATACAAAAAAAAGCGAAAAAATACGCGATGAATTGATAACCTCCTCTTTTTTGGAAGTCGGTTAAAAATAATAGTAAACATTGCATTAGATGTACGACTATGAGACAGTCAGCCTGCGGTGCACTGACAATAGATGTCAAGGCACATGGACGGATCTACAATTTTCTCAAGGTGGGGGCACGAGATGAAAATTATGGTAAATTGTATTATTATATGTTTTTTTCCCAGCAGTTTATTACGTTTTTATTTACATTACTATTGCCTGCTCATACTGGTCTATTTTCTCATTGGTTTATTACTGATATTAATTAAATGACTTTTTTCCACTGACTGTCAAAGTCAAATTTCAAAAGCAGTATTAATACATTTTACGGCTCTATGACACAAATTCAAGATATATGTACAAAATAGAGCTTTCAAAATATATTTTGCATACCTTTATCGAACTATAGTGGTTAATACCATACGTCCAGCAAAATATTTCCACACATTATTTAAATTGAAATTCTGTAAGATCTACTTAACTTACAATATCGTTCTTCAGTGTTATTAATCTCAACTTTATAAGCTATCACTAGGAGGCAGCTGAAAGTTTCAGCTGTTATTACAACCAAGTTATGATTTTTTTTAAAATCACTCACTTTACATCGATTATTCCAGCGTTTCTTTATGAAAAATTTCTAAACATTCATTTTTGAAGATTTTCTATTTCTCTACAAGTTTTCTATTGCCAGCAGTATAAATAGATCATTACTTTTTACACTATAAGCAAAAAAACGAAAATACCCTATATTTTTTGGGGGTTTTTAAGGCTCAAATAATTTACTTCTACGAGTTTGCTGATAAAATTATGTCAATAATGACTTATAATCTATTGTTTACATGATGGCTTATGCGATTTGCTGTTGAATTTTATGTCACCTAAAAATCTCTATTGACTGGTGTAATCGCTTAATAAAGTGTTGATTGAAATATGGAAAGGCATTCCCACTTTCAATAGTTTTTGGTAAAGATCAAATGTTTGACGAATATGTAATGAAAATTCTAAGATAATATGTTTTAAGATTCCCACCTGCCCACAGAACAAAAGGCTGATTTCACCACTCCTATTTTATACAGATGGTATGGTACAAGGCAGTGTCCTGATTTCGATATAACTATCATTGTTAAATGTCTCATATTCTTATATTCAAATTGACTGTAAACTGTTCTGGTTGGTTGTACATTTGTAATGTTGAATTAAAATGATCAATTTTTCCTGGTAACTTTTTGTCATTCTTTTGATCAGTTTTTTTGAATATTCCTTTTAATCCATGGGAAGAACTTGTCCTTCGGCAGGTTTATACTTAGGCGAGTATTGAGATGTCTGCCTAATGTTGAAAGTTGTTCTGCTATTTCAAATTCATTTTCTTTTGCCTCTAAGCTGCCTCTTTTCGTTGAACATGCAAATGTCTCTGTATTTGTAGAGAGATTAGGTTTTGCAATTTTTTGTAGTGCACTCTTAGAATCTGTCAGGATTATGGTTTTCGTTAAATTCCTTTTTCAGTATAGATTGTAACGCCAGGCTCAATCCCTAAATCTCTATCGGTGTATATGAAATTTAAGTTTATATATTTGCTCTTCAGCTCTTCAATAATGTGTTCACCAACTACTTCTATTTTACCTCTATGAATGTTGATTATTGTTGGCAACTTTTGTATTTGTATATTCGTTTCGTATATAAAATATGGAATATTTTTATCCTTTATTATTTTGTTTAGCTACAGTATGTTGTAGGTTATTCACAATTTTAATGGCCGTATGCATATCTTTGTGTTTCCAATATTTAGTGCAGGGGTTACAATAACATTTTAGTATCTGTAGATTCTGAAGTACTCAGCGACTTCTAAAGCTAAATCTGTGTGATAATATCGTTGGACCCGTTTTCATAGATGGCACTTGAAATTGAGATAAGTATTTAGACTTACTTGAATGGTGTAGATCTAAGAATAATAAATTTGGGAGGCAGATGATCGTCAAGTAGAAGACGAACTTGATTTTCAGCATGACGGTGCCCCACTACATTATGTCTTGCCAGATAGAGACTTTTTGGATAACAGATTTTCTGATAGATGGATTGGAAGAAGGGATGTCATCGAGTGGCGAGCAACATGGCCAGATATGACCCCCTGGGTTTTATATTTAGGAGCATTTAAAGACCCGTGTGTATGCTGCTCCTCCAAAGTCACTGGATGATCTGAGACATTGTATCCAAGAAGAATGTAACCGACTTACTCCAGATGTTTTTCTCCAATGTGCGCAATGAATATGAAGCACCATTGATTATCATTGCCTTGCAGTCTATGGAGACCAATTCGAACATGAATCAAAATCTGTTGTCAGTTTCACTTTCCTTCTCATAACAGCAAAACATCTTTAAAATTATAAGCGAATTATCTTTTTTAATTATTATTCGTCAATAACGCCAGAGATCAGAAAAATATACAGACATCACGTTTTAATTCGCTAATGTTGTTGGAATATCGAAACGACATACCGTTATATTCCCGTAAAACGCCTTGTCACTTATGGTTCCATTTTAAAAAATTGAGTAGCTAGCGATGGGGTGATGAGGGTGTAATTTAATTCACGGTTAGTATGGCCAAATATGTGTTTTTGCAATTTTCAAGATAATAAGTATTGGGAAATATTCCAGGTGGCTCGTTTTCCTTAGGACACCCTGCATAATAATTTCATACCAAATAAAACCTTTGGTCTTCATCTTCGGCCAAAGGTTAAGGCTAATGCCAAGCAATCGGCGTTGGCTTCGACCAAAATCTGACCTTTGGTAGGACATTAATTATTTACTCTTTACCAATAGCATCTATGTTTCACAAAAACAATATTAAATTTGGACATCTCCTTCTGGGTGTTGCGATTTCTTTTCAGTGAGTATATATTCTTGTATTTATTAACTACGACTACCCTCGCCACCTGGAGTGTTACATTGGTACATGGAACTCCAGTTAATAAAAATATATGGTGAAAAGATTTATATTGTTATAAACTCCGTGGGTTCAAAGTCAATTTAATTAAAACAACTAATATTCCATCACTTTTCTAGAAACTTTTATTTACACGAAAAACATCAAATATTTCCAACAGCTGAATCTAATTCTATTTACTAAGACTAAAACTGCTGAAATTAATCTCTCTTTCATTATATAGGTTAATTTGTCGTTCTTAATGGTACTACCTTTTTCTGCCCAGAGTCGAGAATACTGTTTGGCGCCTTTTCGAAAAATTCCAGTCTAACTTTTTATTAACCCAGCGATAGATGTCTCATCGGAATGAAGCCAGGGCCGGCTTAGGTAAATTTCGTAACAATATGTTTTGTTGCATACCTCGATAACAGTTGATTCTACTATTAATTAGCAGACCTCAGTGCCGCCTCTGGTGAGCGTGAGGAAAATTGCTTTGTGAATATTTTCCCTACCGAATTAATCTTATGTTGCCGGTACACACGTCTCTCGTCCGCAAGATGCCAGGTATAATTCGGGGATACTTTACAACCTTCCACTTACATAAAAAATGTATCGCGAGCACCATTTTTTAACACACTCAAACAGGTCTGTATACGTCCGTCGTCCGAAAAGACGATTAGGATTAAATCTACCAGTGACAAGAGCAAATTTAAGGGCATTTCAATATACAAATTTTAACAGTTGTTAAGTGTTAGATCACTTAAAAACCTCCAGTAACTGAACTATGTCGTAAGCTTTCTTTCTTTCGGCATTTGCAGATTTATATTTTATTACTTTTTATTGCACCTGAATATTTTGGCCTGGCAGTTATTGAAATTTCCTACTAGGAAACGACCCGAAACCATCGATCCCTTGCATCGAGCCGCTCATTTGTAGTTACCGACCCTTGGCGGATAGGACTGACGGATCGAAAAACACTTGCATGAATAAAATTAAGCAAGCAAAAAAGGGTACAAATTGGTCGAATTGGTCATCTTCGCAAAATGTTCGGATAGTTGAGGGAGTAGAATGAATATATCCATTCATAAACAAAGGTACGAACCCAACGTGTGTGATCATATCTTGCGGACGAGGGACGTGTGTACCAGCAACATTAGCCAGAAAACTTCTTCAGCTTATCAGTTTTTCTTTCTCTCGAGTACTTTGGCCGGACAGAGTGTGACACAGATATATTTTCTTTGTTGTTTAAATAACGTATTTGATTAATACGTAGTAGCCTAAATTAGATGTCTGCCTCAATAAAAATTTGATTCCGTCTGCCTCAGCCGGTTCATATATAGTATTATATAAAAAAAACGCAATTTTATATTCATGTTATAACTTTTTTTCATTTATAGACCGATTTTAATGAAATTAGGCTTGGTTAAAAGACAATTGAAGGTGTCAGAATGCTGACTTCATATTATTAAACAAAGTTTTAAAAACAAAATGGCGAACGTATTTAAACTTTGGCAAACTTTAAAACGTGGTGAAACTTTCACGGGTCACTCTGTATATCTTTAAAATTCAGATTCTGACATTTCAAATATTTCTGAATAAAACGAGAGGTAGGGCATTCGAATCTTCTAAAAAATAGCTGACCTATAACAACTTTAAGCTAGGTACTTTTAATATCCTGATGGCTAATTTGTCATATTTTGCAAAATTAATTAGATGTAATTACAAATTTTGTTTCGTTGGGTACCGGTGGTGTTTAGAATTATTGCCAGCTTCAACAGACGATCCAATTTTTATTAAAACTATATTTTTGGAAACACACCGTCAAATCTTGCTACAATTTTCTGCCGCGCAATAAAAGTTTTTATCAACAAATTTCACATAAACAATTCATTGTCAGGCGCGAAAGAAGCGGTCGCCCAAGGAATATAAGAACGCGAGTAGATCCGGTACTTAAGCTGTTATTATTTTAATTTACCTCACTTATGGTGTTTCGGAAGAATATTCTGCGTATTTCGAGTTTAGCAGTTAGCCCTGAAAGAAGGTCTGGGACAATTCTGAGCATTTTAAATAAGTTTAAAAGTAGGAGAGAGCGAAAAAATGGTTTACTGAGGAAAATAAACCAGTATAAATTTCTTAAAACATATACAAAACGATATCTTTTAATAAAAAAAGTGAAACACTACTAAACTGTTTGTATGAAATGGACAAGTTCAGTAAATATATAGTGGGGTCTGCTATAATAACATAACTTTATATGGTTGATTTGATTGTTATTGCATAAGGAGTCAAACTGAACTTAAAACTTATTATTGTGGTACTGTTCAAAATTTCAGAATCTTAGTTTTAAAGCTATACAAAGTGATCCATGAAAGTACCAGTACGTTTTAAAGTTTACCAAAATTTAAAAACGTCCGCCATTTTGTTGTTAAAACTGATTTTTAAAAATATTAAGTCAACACTCTGACTCCAACAATTGGCTCTTAAATCAGCCAAATTTGATTAAAATCGGTCCACAAATAAAAAAAAATGTTATAACATGAAATATAATTCTTTTTTGGACAACACTATACACGGTGTTCAAAAAGTCCGAGTACGCCTGATTTACTCAGTGGGAAAGCATTTTAGAGGAAAAATTTAAATGAATAGCTTTTAATATTTTTCTCCGGCTACCTAATGGTCATGTCCGTTTTGACTTTGACTATGACCTGGAAGGTCATATCAACGTCAAGTCAATAGTGAAAAATTAGTTTTTGAGGTTGCTGATGACAAATCTAAGGTCATATATTGAAAACTCATCAGATTTGCATCAGCAACCTCAAACACTAATTTTTCACAGTATTCCCCCATAGTCCTCGTGGCTTGGAGCCTAATCATGCTTTACCTCAATTTGAGCTTCACTCACCATCAAAGTCATGTGAGAAAAAATAGTCATGGCCACATTTGGACGTGAAATTTTCTGCTCTTTTCATTTCCGACTTAAACAAAAACATTTGAAAAAATCGACTTGAGCTTGATATGACCTTCAAGGTCATAGCCAAGAGCAAAGCGGACATGGCCATTGTATAGCCGGGCAAAAATACTAAATGTTATCCATTTAACTTTTTCCTCTAAAATGCTTTTCCACTGAGTACATCAGCAGTACTCGGACTTTTTGAACACCGTGTATCTGAACCGGCTAAACATTTATAATAGAATATATTTCTTTACTGAACTAATTGTGATACCGTTAGCCTAATTTTTGAAATTCCTGTGCAATAAACTTTTAATAATTCTGAAATTTCAAACCAAAAACTTGCTTAATAAATTGATACTTTGATTAAAATTAACTAGCCAAACCCAATTAAAATAGGTTCGGACCTAAAATTAGTTTTCAAACTTCTTACAGATACATAGAAAGCAAAATTTTGCTACTTGGTTCAAACATATTAATGTATCCCAGTGTTTTTTTCTTTGTCTACTTATCCTTAAACGATATTATTTCAAACTGAACGAAATCAATGTGTTCAAGTTGCAATATACCACTAATAATAAGTTCATTTGGTAACTTAACTCAAATTCAAATATATTTCTTGCAAATGTGTTGTAATAAGGGTACTGGCTATTTTTTGTAAATATAAGCTCCATATTTTGAGGATTGTTCGCTGATACAAAGTATGTGCATTAATTGTGGTCATAAGGAAAAAAATGTTTGGGGATCATCGTCGTGTTGGTGAATAGTTAGCACAGGCCTGGCTAATCTGTATAATTATCCTTTTGCGAAAATATAATTCCAATATCCTCTAGTTTTCGAGTTCTAGCAAACGAAAAACTAAAGTTTGTTTAAAGTCGCTCTGTGATATTTCATCATTTTTTAACCGACTTCCAAAAAGGAGGAGGTTATCAATTCGTCGCGTATTTTTTCGCTTTTTTTGGTATGTATGTTACCTGATTTCTTCTCCGGTGGTGCACCGTTTTGAATGAATATGGTCTTGTTTAATAGAGTATATATCCGGATTGGTGAAACTTCAAATTTTGGAAAAGAATTCTACTGATAAAGTGATAAAATTTGTGAATGAACACATGCGTGCATGGAAATCGACCAATATCCCTAATATTTTAGTCGATTTTTCGATAACTCCTTATGGATGTGTATGGTTTTTTAACGTTTAATCTATTAAGGAAGATCCTTAGGTGATCTCATATACTTATCTGCGACGTGCAACTTGCAGTTTTGCAGAAAATCGCCGAAAATTCCAAAATTCTTATCAAAAATTTTATCGAAATGACATAACGTACATTTCCTCATAAATATTTTAATTCCAACGTAATAGTGCGGTAATTTTAGGCACTGGAAGTTTTAATGGCGAATTTGAGAATTTTCTATGTACATCTCAAGCATATAGGTAGTAAAGCATAGTATTTTCGGCTCCTTAAATCAATGAGTACCAAGCTCGTTTTGTTTGTATACCACGCAAATACCTATTCAAATGCAAATTTTTCCATTTTGCGAAGACGGTGCATTTGGTTGTCACATTTTCCCGGCCTAATAGAAAATTCAGTGACAACACATGTCAAACTTTAAAATGCTATTTGGTGGGTTTATAGACAGGGTATTTAGTTATAGCAAACAAAATCACAAAATAAACTGGTAGAAGGAGTTGCATTTATATGAAGATTGAAATATAGGACGGACTAGAATGATAGTGGTCCGTAGGCAGCCGTACATACGGGATGGTTGGAATATAGGGTGGACTGGACGTTTGGTAGTATAAAAATGTTGGAAAAAATGTGAAAATAAAATTATATAGGGTGATTAAAAAACTGTTATATGATGGGGACATAAGCAAACAGGATGGTTGAAATATATGCTGCAGTTGAATTATATTTATACAGTGTGATTAAAAAATTATTTGTTTTATAGCCCATAAGAAGTTGCATAAACTGTGGAGAGGAATTAATGTTACACGGGGCGATAATATAAAATGATAAAAATGTAATAATTTATGGGGTAGCCCACAAGGAGTTATATACTATGGTTGAAATATAGGACGGACTGGACTCCGTAAATATGGGATGCATTTTATTCCGTCCTATACTTTAGAGAAGGCAGCTAACAAATTTATGCTTGTCCATGGGCAGTCGTATGTACAGGATGGTTGGTACATAGGTAGTGGAATTATCTATAGTTATCCAGGGTTGTCAAAAAAGTTGAAAAAAGGTTACATGGCGTAGTCCATAAGGCATAAATACATTTTGGGCATATTAAGTCAACGCATACTAGTACATTTTGTTCGTAAAGATTTACCTGTCAATTTAAATGAGAAAGTATCATTGTGCAATGTTGAGGCTTTCAATGTTACCTGGTTCTGTCTATTAAAGTAATACATACAAAATAAAAAATAAAGAATGAAAACTACCTGAGTTCAAAAAAAAACTAAAAAGTTGAAAATAAAACATTAAAAAATATATAACCGACTTCTACAGAATGTTTACAACTTAGCAAATATTCACCTTCATTTGGTAGGTACCTCAACAACTTGGCATTGATTGGTAGGTGTGTTAATTTTTATTTGCCTAGAGTGTGCTATTGTTGTTATAATTATTTTTAGCTTTTTAGTTATAGGTAGAAGTCGGTTATATATATTTTTTAAATGTTTTATATGATAATATATACTATTAAACATTATCACTTGTACAGTGACGAGTCAAATGTCATTTTCAAACAAATATAAAGAAATAGTAGATAGAAGGTTATTGACTCTTCGAGGTACAACAGGCTGAGTTCCGAAATTCTGAGACACAATTTAACCTGTTCAGAGTGTAATAGCTTGTACATAGGTGACTTGCAAAACCTTGAAAACCCGTTATGATGAACACGTTCATTTAGATTTAGAGTAAGCAAAATACTACTCATTGTTTATAAATCGCTCATATTTTCCCTAAACTAGATAACACACTTATATCAGATTTTAATATAGTATTCTTGAAATCCTAGACACAGGAGCATATTATTTGCATGCCTCAAACCAAAGGTAAAATATTGTTTTCCTTCAAATTTTGTTATACCACAGGAGAATTCTTCTTACGCCATCAGAAATCCAGAGGTTAAACAAATATTTATTTCAGGCATCTACTAAACATTAATTTTATGCTATATTTGGCATGTTTATTTTGACTTTGACATTTGCTTCCTAAATGTAATAAGACTTTTGACTATACACATACATGATTCGAGAAAATAATTAATCTGACAAGTGTCTATTAACTTTTCAAATATTTCTCATATAGATTCTCAAGGATTATTTGTTTCTTCTTTATCGACATACTTATCAGGATAATAATAGTTCCAATCTTCTCTTGAATATTGCAAATTGAAATAAATCTTTCCTTGTTAGGAAAAGTTAGTTGCGGTTTTCATTTTCCGATTTGAATAATTCACAGTATTAGTAAACAAAAAAATGCTTTTGAGTTCTAGTAAGTAGTCTTTTAGACTATGATGTATAAAATTTGTTAATTTAGTTCCATATTGATCAATTTTGCAATTAGTCCGATGAAAAATTTTGTTATAACTATTTCTCGAGAATCAAAATTTCACACTGCTACTGGTTCTGGTTGAAAATATAACTCATTCCTATTGAGTATAATCAAAATCTCTACTTACGTATATTTCTGAATCACTGGGTTACGCTAGGAAGACTAAATTTATCGTCTTTGCGAGATTATCGAGATGTGACAACTCTTTGAAAAACACACCTAAACCACAAACATCGTCGATAGCAGTTACAGGTTAATGGAAATTCATTTTGAAAGCTAAGTACTCTAATTTCAAGCGATGAGTCCAGAAACTCTTAAACAAATTACAGGCGCAAATCGCACATATGTTTATCTGGAACTACGAAATATTTAATATTTTGAGAAGTTATGATAGAAATTTCTTTACTACAAGTGCAAAACTTTTATTATGTATCTATACTATATATACTATATATTATAAAATTGTAGTTGTCTGTTTGTTTGTTTGTTTGTTACCTCATCACGTAATAACTACTGAACTGTTTTTGCTGAATCTTTTTTTATTGCAAAGCTTATAGTTTGACTTAAAATCTGGTATACATTTTATCTTACTATATTGAGAGAAACTGTAGATATATTCAAAAAACTAATACCATGTTCGGTAATACACAATTAGTCAATTGGTTCCAGCGCATGCACCAAATATTAGATACTTGAATCAGCTTAGCTTTTATTCATGATTCGGAATATGCCAATGAAACATGTTTGGCTTTTAAAAAAAATCAACTGATATATCAAATGTAATTTTACAGGGTGTTCCATATAAAGGATAGGTATAACTTACAGCGGAGTATCGTTACACAGTTTGATTCAAACAAGGTTAGAAACAGTTGCCAATGAAGGATGGATTAAATGAAGAGAAATTATATTTCATACTGTGCTTAAAAAGATATGAGGAAAAACTATGAAATAGCGTAACTCATAATCAGTTGCACAGATAGGATATTTGAAATATAGGGCGGAGTAGAGTTAAGTAGTTTAATCTCTAAAAATGTTACATAGGGTGCTCCATAAGCAGTTGCAGTTTTGGTGAAATAAATTGGGAATTGATGGATTTACATTTACAAAGGATGGTACAAAAAATGACACTGGGTGGCGGATAAGTAGTTGCACATACAAGGTGGTCGAAATAGAGGGTGGAGTTGAATTATAGTTAAGTAGTATGGATTATAAATGAGATATTTGAAACATGGGACGAAGTAAAATTATAGATATACAGTGTGATTAAAACATGTTAGAAAAAGTTGCATATATGGGGTAGTAGCTATATAAGATGGCGACAAATTATATTTTCCAGGATGGTTAAAACATATCTCAAAAATGGTTATTTAGCGTAATTATACAGGATGGTTATATACTAAATATTTTAAATATATATAGAAGTTGTAGCTATAGACGGCAGTTCTTAAAAATATTGAATAAAATTGTTACATAGGGTTACATCATTAGTTGCGGTTTGGGTGAAATGGGTTAAGATTGGTGAATTTAGTTATACAGAGTGTTACAAAATATATAATATTGGGTGGCTCATAAGTAGTTGTAAATATATGGGGCTTAGTAGAATTATAGTTTTACAGGGTGGATTAAAAAATATTTAAAAATTGTTATTTAAGGTAGACCAGTAACGGTTGCATTCTGCTATATTAAATACCTGAAATCTGGAGTGAAATAAAATTTTATTTATATATTGTGTTTAACACAATGTTAAAAAAAGTTGCATATAAAAGTCGGTTAAAATTATAATTTACGAAGTGGCTCAAAAATTATCAGAAATAATTGTTATATAGCGTATTGGGTGGAGTAGAACTATAGTTAGGGAATTAAAAAATGTTATATTGGGAGACAAATAAACAATAGCATATACAGGATGCTTGCACTATAGGGTGAAGCAGAGTTACAACTATAAAAGGTGGTTCCAAAATTTTTTTGAATTAAATTGTTATATAATGTGGCACATAAGCCTTGCAGTTTGTGTGAAATGTATTCGGGATTGGTAGATTTATAGTTATGTTAAGTGGTTCAACAAAGTTAGAAGAAATTGTTATATTGGATAGCCCATATGTTTCATAAGCTATTTCTTTTAGCAAAGAATTCTACTTTCTATACGCGGGTGAAACCGCGGGTAACGGCTAGTAATTATATATTACTATATATTGAAACTTTCAGAGAGTTTAATAATTACCTGGAAGACTATTCTAAATGTTAGATTTAATATCTTTGTCCACGAAACATTAATCTTAAAATATACACCTTTGCATATTCATTATGACTGCTATTTCTGACGATTTTATTTTGAAAGATAAAGATAGCGCAATATTAATCGACTACACATGCAAGCTTTTTGCCATTATTACTCCATTATTTGACCTATTTTATCTAAATGAAGATCGCATTTGTAGATATGTATACTGCAATCCGGGAAGCACCTCGGAATAGCTAAATGATGAAGAAGTGCCAAGTGAAAATACAGGGTGAAAGATGTAACAAACCTAAAAAAGTGATTGAATACCTCATATCACAAATAAATCCAGACGAACCCTCTTTGTATCGTCTGTGCCCAGCAGTAGATGGTTTATTTTGATTTGGTCAGGACGGTAAAAATAAAATCTTTTGGTATATATCTTCATTTTCAACAGTTGTTACACTTAAATTAGTAAAAAAATCTAATTCAATTTCATTCTTGGAAAAGCTTTTTGAATTGTAATTTGAAGTCAACTGATTCTTCTTCATCATCTAATTCATTATGCTTTTTCAAGTGTCACATGATTCGGATTTGACATTTACCTTAATTAATATTTCTCAAACTCCTCTACTCCTTTAGTTTTCAATCTTTACATTCTTATGCTATTTTAAGTTATATTAATTAATTGCTTACACTAATTTTGTTGATTTTTTTATTTCTTTGTTGGTTAATACTTAATAATTACAACAACAAGCCCTGTTAATTCTGTTTGATAATTCTGTATCTATTTTACAGTCATTTGTTAAATTGCTCCCAAGAGACTCATTCATTCATCAATCCTTTTATGGCCTCTATCTTTTATAGATAATTTAGCCAGTATATATTCTTTATACTTTTTTTAAATTCGCATTCGCACCATAAGCATCGGTGGGATTCGAACCCACGGCCAAAATGGAGTCAGTTTATGAACTGTACGCTTCAACCACTGAGCTACCGGCCCCTCTCCCTAGATACTCTAATGTTGATACTCTTTCTATATTTTTCCTTTAGCTTTGGCGAGAGTATTTCATACACTCAACAACGAGAATATACTGCAATAAGTGTAATTATGAAATAAAGGGGGAATGCATTACCTTCAATCAGTAGCTACTTGACGAAAAGAGTACATAGACATAATTTAAAATGCATTTTAAGTGATTACGCAATAGTGAAAACAGGTATTCCGCAAGGAACCATTTTAGGACCACACGACCTTTTACTATTTCTGACAATGATTGTATATATCAAATTCGATTTTCTCGTATGCTGAAGATACGGATTTGATCGCCACTGTGATGATTGCTGGGAAAGAGACAAACTGAAAACTTAGAAGAAATAGCGACATGGCTGACTATCAAACCTATATATTTTCATAGTTTTTAGAAATTATAATAATAGTGTACTATGTAATCATAAATTTTCAATTAAGGATAACATTAAAAAATTGGACCCTGGATAAATTTTCGTAAAACGAAGTCTTGCCAAAGGAGAGAGGTTAATTAACTTTTAAAGCTGTGCGGAATTGAATATTTTAACGATTTTTGAATTTTTCAAATATTTCGAAAACTTTTTGCAGGCCACTAGCAAGTACGTTTTTTGTTATCTCCATCATTTCTTAAGTTGAGGGGGTTTTAATTAATAGTTTTAAAGTATTTTAGAGTTTGTTTTGGGCAATTCTACGTGAATTATACTTTTGTAAATCTCCAAATCCATTTTTATTTTACTTATTTTTAATATACGTGTTATTTTGGTTTGAAACTAAATCATTAATAGAAATATTTGTATATTTTCTATTACATAAAGTACAAATAAAGTAATTAACGTATTTTTGTAATTAGAGATCTTACTTACTATCTGAAATAGGTTAAAGATGTTTTAATTTTTTATGATAAACGAGGATGTGAAATTTCTAACGAAAACTAAATACCCTTTTTTCATAATGCATTAGAGTTTCATGCGGTCGGCGATTTGTAAGAAAATTTTTGATATTTTCTGTTACATAAACTACAAATAAAACAATTAACTTATTTTTTAAGTTAGACATCTTATCTGATATCTTGTTCTTCTTCTTCCAAAGGTGTCCCTCTCGGGACTGGGGTTGGCTTCAATCTTTCGATCTTAGCAAGTTACAAGTGAAAAAATTATGTGGAAAAAACTTCTAAATCTAAACCGTCTATTTAACTAAAAATATTGTAAAGAACTGATTTTCTAAATGCAAATAAAACGTTATTCTGGAAAAATAGATGAAAGCGAATTAGATTAACCAGATAATGAACAAAACAATATTTACACGGCGAGGCAGCGTAGGACAACCGGCATTTTCACTATATCTAACACATAATACTCACTGCTAGAGCGTCTTTGTCACTTTGTATAAGGGTTTATTGGAGGATGTTTTAGACGAAATCAAAAAAATCAGAAGACTTGGTTACCACTGATCCACACTACCCTAAAACTTAACTCTAAGGCTAAGGCCAGACTGGCGGGATTTCACGCCGCGTTTCGGCAGGAAAACACGCAAAAAAAATAATAAGTAACTATTGCAAATCGGTGAGGCCAGACGCGGCGTGAATTTCCACCCAACGGCTAGGTGTCGGGCGCATCTTCAAGGTCAGCCTCCGAAAGATAGGATCGGTTCTATTTTCGGTGTTATTTCACGCTGTGTTGAGTTGCTACACTTTCAGGACAAAACGCGGTATTCATTTCGTCATGGAGCTCGCCCAAACTGAAAGCAACGCGAATGACTACAACCGGCGCGTGTGGCCAGCGTAGAGCTGGATTTCAAGCGCGTGAAAAACTACTGGTGTGGCACACTATGTGAGAGCTCGAAAAAAAAACGTCGAAAACGCGGCGTGAAATCCCGCCAGTCTGGCCTTAGCCTAAGACGCACAAACACATACTGTCGCCTTCTTGGTTTATTATATAATTAGGTTATAACAAATATAATAATACAATAATACAAATAAATGACAGAGCTATTAAAAAGCTAAGTGTAAAAACACAATTTTGCACCCTAACACCAAACCTTTATTTTAAACACTCAACGCCGTTTCAACAATTCTAAGTAAACCCACGATACACTTATAACGGTATGCTGATTTGTCAACTCAAATTCGAACGGGTGTGCGCATTACGTCACGTTGGAGTCAAAACATTCATTACACGATACCCTTATATTATTATTATTATTAATAGTTTTATTAATATTACTAAGAAAAATGCAAACCGAAATACTAAAGGTACGAACATTAAATATATTGGATTTCCAAAAAATGAGGATTTAGCCAAAACAATGGATAAATGCTTGTTGTCGAAAAGATAAAATTAATTTAAAAAATGGTAAGTAAAGAGTTCACTATTACTGGAATGTCTTCGAAGCACATTCCATAGAGAATATTCAAAAAAATGTATGAATTAGATGTTGCGGTTTTAGTTCAATGCTGGTTCAATGCAAGTATATAATTGACGAAGGACCTTTAGCGGAACAATCAATAAACACGTGCGGTCACATAAACGAATCACCAAATAAAATTTATCACTAACCTTTTACGTCCGGAAGCTCTGGTGTTTTCCTGGTTCTTCTTTCTTTTGAGGCTAGCCCCGTAATAGCAGGAACAGTTTCTTAGAGCTTCGTCTGGACAACACGTTACACAAAAAATAGCGACGTAATGTTCATTGATTGAGCATACAAAAAAATGCGGGTTTAACAACAAATGATGCGCTTTTGTAAACACAAAAGAAACAAAATGAAAGCGGTTTAGCGGTCGCTACGATCGAAGCTAATAACTCGCGAAATCGTAACACTATAACAACAATAAGCGGCGTCTCTTCAGACGGGATCAAAAAATGTCCGAATAGTTCGGAGCACAACACGAACCTCCCAAGCGTGCTAACAGCTAGGGAAGCGAACCACGAAAGAATACTGTCTATATTTTACACGCAAAAACACACTTACAATTAGCATTAGCGCGACGGAATGTTTTAGAAAAGGTGCAGAAGTTTAAAAATCAATGAAGTAATTCAATCAAATTGAACACAATACACTAAACAAATTGCGGGAACGCACCATTCCGCCAGCCTTGAATTACTTATTTTAAAACTAAGGGTCCACTGGCAGTGGACAAAGCTTTACAAGAGGTCGCTTCAAAGTACCACTTGCAGTTCTAACTGTAGCAACGCGTACAACACCATCACCTCCAGGATTTACGTCAATAATGCGCCCTAATGGCCAATTCAAAGGAGGGGAAGTGTCTTGCTTCAAAATAACAAGAGTACCTGGCTTAACAACCTCTGAAGGATCAGTCCATTTGCTCCGTTGATGAAGAGTATGTAAATATTCTTGCGACCAACGTTTCCAGAATGCCTGATGCAAACGACTCAGTAACTGCCATCTGTTGAGACGATTAGATGGGACAGATAAGAAATCAGATTCAGGAGATACTGTTAAAGGTTCCATGGTAAGAAACATTCCAGGACTCAAGGCAGTAAGATCCGATGGATCGTTGCTACAAGGGGTTATAGGTCGCGAGTTTAAAACTGCTTCGACCTGTGCAAATACAGTAGAAAGTTCATCGTAGGTTAGGATTTGATCTCCAACGACACGTCTTAAGTGAGCTATGACACTACGAATTACTTTCTTTGCGGATAGAATCCAAAATCGTTGTTGCAAAAGAAATTGAACGGTTTGGATTCCTGCGTGAAGATTGGTGATATGACAATCTACGACAATTAGATTAGTCAAACGACTTCTACTTGGTAGCAGTGCGGGAAATTTAGTATCAAACGGCAATGGAGCATTAGCCAATCTACTACCAACTCTAAGAGTTCCCTGTTCATCAAGAAACGGCGAAAGTTTACAAAGCGATTTGGGCAAAAGTTTTCGTTCTCGAAGAAGGGAAATCTCTTTAGAAAAATATTGATCTTGAACATATCAAACAATGCGAAGCTGAGCCTGATATAACTCAGCAGCCAAAAATGATCCAGAGTCCCTACGGTCTGGATTGCGAGCGTTATCAACAAAGCGACAAATATGAGCTATAATGCGGGTAATGCGATTAATAGAAGAATGTTCTTCTAACAAAGTACCAAATAAATTGGTGAAGCGGTGACTTGAAGCGCCACTATACGGACTTCAGTCAAAACTAGCGGTGACATGCTTGAGTCTGAGCAAGCATGTGGCAAACAAGCGGTAATCAACAATTGTGGGCCTCTCCACCAAAGTATATTGCCTAATAACTCTGATGGCAAAGTGCCGCGGGAACCCAAGTCAGCGGGGTTATCACAAGATTGAATGTAAAACCAATGCGAAGAAGGAAATTTTTCCTGAATGTATGCAACTCGATTACTGACAAATGTCTTCCAACGGTGCGGGAAAGAACTAAGCCATGAAAGGACTACCATGGAATCTGACCAGCAACGAATCACCTTGAACAACAAACGACTATTGAATTGCTCATAAACATAATGAGCCAACTTAGCGGTAAGAACTGAAGCACACAGTTCCAATCTGGGAAGTGACAAAGTTTTCAAAGGGGCAACTTTCGATTTAGACAACACAAAGAAACTTTGACGAAATCCAGATGCGGTTTCGAACACAAAATAAACAACAGCGGCATAACCTTTCTCAGAAGCATCACCAAATGCGTGAAGTTCACAACTAGAAAAGTTTTCTATAGCAAGCAGGTGAGGCTGCAATTTGGGACCGATAAACAAAAAATCATTCAAAGATAACCGATGAGGTATCTTAGCGGATGTATTAAACACTACACGAAGTTTGGTTGTGCTGCTATCAGGTTTCAAAACACAATGATGCGGTATGTAGTAACAATCACAAGAAGTACTTCTTTTCCCTCCAGCATGATGTTACAGTTGGGTCTTGGCCATGTTAATTTTTAAGAGTACTTTCTGGGAAGTTGTTAATAGTTCTAAAACCATCTCATTTGCCTCGTCTAGTCGGCCTCAGATCAACACAAAAACAAGGTGATATAGCTTTTTCCCATTTATGTTTATGCCCTTATTGTCCAATGTAATCTTTTTAAACATATAGTCTATTACTGTTGTTTGGGGGATATTTTGTGCCATGTCAGTCGCCCCTTACGACCTTGAACCGATCTGTTTCGGCGTGTATTCTTACTTTTGCTGTTGTCTGCTCATACATATATGGGTCGTAGTATGAAAATGTAGTGATAGCCTATGCCACAGTTTGCGACAGCTTTAAAAAATTCACGGTAATTTATGGAGTCGAATGCCTTTTCGTAATCGATGAACTTTAGTATTAAGGGCTTGTGGTATTCTATACTTTTTTCTATTGCTGATTTTATCACTAGGAGAAGGTTATTTCTTCCATATACAGCTTAGTTCATTTAGCTGATACAGGTCCAGTATATTTGTAAGCCGCGCGGTGATGATTAGAATTAACAGTTTATCTAAGTGCGTCCGCAGCCTCATCGGCTGTAGTTCCGTGTGTTTGTGATGCTACCTTTCTTGTGTATAATGACAATGATGGCATTATTCCATATTTGTGGGGTTGTTCCTTCGTCTAAGCATCTATTGAAGAGTTTAGTTATTGCTTTGAGTAACTCACTTTCTCCTACGGTGATGGCTTCTACAGCGATCCCGTTACGTCCGGTGCTTTGTTGGTTTCCTTTCGTGACGACTTTAGAACCTCTTCTACTATTATCTTTAGCATCTCTTATAAACGTATGTGGGGTATATTTTTTAACCGACTTCCAAAAAGGAGGAGGTTATCAATTGGTCGCGTATTTTTTCGCTTTTTTTGTATGTATGTTACCTGATTTCTTCTCCTGTGGTGCACCGTTTTGAATGAATATGGTCTTGTTTAATAGAGTATATATCCGGATTGGTGAAACTTCAAATTTTGGAAAAGAATTCTATTGATAAAGTGATAAAATTTGTGAATGAACACATGCGTGCATGGAAATCGACCAATATCCCTAATATTTTAGTCGATTTTTCGATAATTCCTTATGGATGTGTATAGTTTTTTAACGTTTAATCTATTAAGGAAGTTCCTTAGGTGATTTCATATACTTTTCTGCGACGTGCAACTTGCAGTTTTGCAGAAAATCGCCGAAAATTCCAAAATTCTTATCAAAAATTTCATCTAAATGACATAACGGACATTGCCGCATAAATATTTTAATTCCAACGTAATAGTGCGGTAATTTTAGGAACTGGAAGTTTTAATTGCGAATTTGAAAACTTTTCTATGTACATCTCAAGCATATAGGTAGTAAAGCATAGTATTTTCGGCTCCTTAAATCAATGAGTACCAAGCTCGTTTTGTTTGTATACCAGGCAAATACCTATTTAAATGCAAATTTTTCCATTTTGCGAAGACGGTGCATTTGGTTTTCACATTCTTCCGGCCTAATAGAAAACTCAGTGACAACACATGTCCAACTTTAAACTGCTATTTGGTGGGTTTATAGACAGGGTGTTAAGTTATAGCAAACAAAATCACAAAGTAAAGTGGTAGAAGGAGTTGCATTTATATGAAGATTGAAATATAGGACGGACTAGAATGATAGTGGTCCGTAGGCAGCCGTATATACAGGATGGTTGGAATATAGGGTGGACTGGACGTTTGGTGATATAAAAATGTTGGAAAAAATGTGAAATTAAAATTATATAAGGTGATTAAAAAACTGTTATATGATGTGGATATAAGCAAATCATATACAGGATGGTTGAAATATATGCTGGAGTTGAATTATAGTTATACAGTGTTATTGAAAAATTATTTCTTTTATAGCCCATAAGAAGTTGCATAAAGTGTGGAGAGGAATTAATGTTACAACGGACGATAATATAAAATGTAAAAAATGAACTAATTTATGGGCTAGCCCACAAGGAGTTATATACAATGGTTGAAATATAGGACGGATTTGACTCCGTAAACATGGGATGGATTCTACTCCGTCCTATAGAAGGCAAGCTAACAAATTTATCCTTGTCCGTGGGCAGTCGTATGTACAGGATGGTTGGTACATAGGTTGGAGTGGAATTATCCATAGTTATACAGGGTTGTCAAAAAAAGTTGAAAAAAGGTTACATGGCGTAGTCCATAAGGCATAAATATATTTTGGGCTTATTAAGTCAACGCGTACTAGTACATTTTGTTCGTAAAGATTTACCTGTCAATTTAAATAAGAAAGTATCATTGTGTAATGTTGAGGCTTTCGATGATACCTGGTTCTGTCTATTAAGGTTATATATACAAAATAAAAAATAATGAATGAAAACTACCTGAGTTCAAAAATACTAAAAAGTTGAAAATAAAACATTAAAAAAATATTTAACCGATTTCTACCTATAACTAAAAAGCTTAAAATAATTATAACAAAATACCACTCTAGCAAATAAATAACACATGCAATGTTGTTAGGTACCTACCCAGGAAGTAAAAAATGTAAACATGAAAAGGTGCTCATTCTGTACAAATTAATTACCTACCAATCTAGTATATTTTGAAGCCGGTGCCAAGCAAATCTAAAATCCTTCATTGCGTACTTATCTACTAATTCATCAAACTTGATTGTTGCTT
This sequence comes from Octodonta nipae, assembly GCA_034190945.1. Lineage (NCBI taxonomy): Eukaryota > Metazoa > Arthropoda > Insecta > Coleoptera > Chrysomelidae > Octodonta > Octodonta nipae. Next base: position 59,802,834 of record CM067223.1, read on the forward strand.
GGCACCGACTTCAAAAATATACTAGATTGGTAGGTAATTAATTTGTACAGAATGAGCACCTTTTCATGTTTACATTTTTTACTTCCTGGGTAGGTACCTAACAACATTGCATGTGTTATTTATTTGCTAGAGTGGTATTTTGTTATAATTATTTTAAGCTTTTTAGTTATAGGTAGAAATCGGTTATATATTTTTTAAAAATGTTTTATTTATGCTTCTGCTTGGCTCAGGTTTCTATATTATTTGGTGTAAATACAATCTTGAATATTTCTTCTCCATTGCTTGTTGTTTGTCCTTTCTCATTTTCTGGTACAGTTATTTCAATTTTTACCCTACTTAATTTATTTCGTAGTACCCTCATATTTTATTATTCCCTTCTATAACACTTTTGTTATATCTTTTTATGTTGTGGATGTTGTTCTTATAGTTTAGAATAATTGATTTTATATTGTTTTTATTTTCAAGGTCAGAAACCCAAACGGTATTCTTATCCTTTTACCAATATTGTCATTTAGAAAGCATACGCATCACTTGAGAACACTTCATCATTTCTAAGATCATTACTTAAATAACCGAAAATATGCACAAGTTTAGATAATTGTATGCGTTTTTATATACTGTACAGAATGAATTAAAGTTTTTGTAATTTTGTTTGTAACTTTACAAGCACAGTCTCGAACTGCTTTTTTGTGTGAAGGCTCTTCTTAAGAACAGTATTTCAAAAAATAAAACTATTGTGACGATTTAAGGTAGTTTTAAAAATAATGGCTGCTAAACATTTTCATCATAAAACCAGATTCGCCAGTTTCATGAGTTTCACCCATTTGTTGTTTCTATTCATTTTTCTTATAATTTATCCAGAAAGTGTTTTTTATGTTAATATATTAAACCATTTCAACGCGAAGTTAATTTATAGCTCTTGGAAAAAATATTAATAGGTTTTAACTATACCTGAGCAATAGTTTAATGTTCTAAATTAACCTATTAAAAACATTCTGCCTTTATAGACTAGGTAACTATTATCAATCAATACCAATAAAAAATCCAAAGCGTGTACCTTTGTGGGTGATGTTGTTTGTTTTTTATTTTGTTCAATGCCCATTTTCATATAAACATTAAACCGTTTCGTCCTTGACTTGTTTATGATGCCCATTCCGATTTTATTTCAGCTGATTTAGAAACTGACTGATAGGTTTAATCGTGGTAAATGTATTATTAGACCCGTTTGGGAAAATACAAACCGTCATTTGTGCGTAGAATAACTCAATTGACCTTTCTGTATTTCGCTTCATTGTTATTTTTAATTAAATATCCCATCATATGTGGTATAGTATACCTAAAAATAGAATCATAAATATCTGTTGCGCTTAATGACATTTCGAGGCTGGTGGCCTAATGAAAAATTGTTATCCACTTCTCGTTCGTTTATTTTGTAATTGTACACAATAGTATGTATTGTTCTAGTGATACCTAAATTTATATTATATGAAGGTTTATGCATAGTTATGAACTTTTGAGTAATTTTTTATTTGCGAAGCATTGTTTTCCGATTTATGATAAGTACTTGAATATAACCTGATCATCAGCCTAACTAACTTTAAGTGGATTGTTAGGTCCGTTTAAGGAATTTTTTTGGAAATGAGTCGCCAACAAAAATGTAGAAAATGGTTTATATTGATATAATAATTAACGAAAGTTGTTTATAATTAAGTGTCATAGGAGGATTAGGAATGCATGTGATTTTCGAAAAGTCACTGATATTCGGAAAAAATGAATTTTTTTCGAGAAAATATAAACTTTTTAAATTTAATGTTTTATGAAGATATACTCAAATTATCCCTGAGTAGGTTTACATCGGTGCACTACTAGAACAACAATTTATTTGTCCATTAAAAAGCAACAATGGCATTTGCTATCAATTCCGAAATAACGGATGAGAACGTTTAAAATTGTATGTGCACATCACGTGCAAAATATATATTTTTATATTTTTGCAACCTTAGCAACAATTGTAAATATTTCGGTAATGGTTTATTATTTTTTAATTCTACAAAATGAAATAGAAAGTTCTTCCGATGACCTCGAAGTTAAACTTTTAGGAAAGTCAGTAATTTGAGACATTCTTCCAATTTGAAGGAAGCTTTGCTATTTCACACGAATTTTAGATTTGTTAGTACTACCTTCTATATATCAAATTATTTGCACATTTACATTCAGGGTATATTAAGGAGGTGGGCCAACGTCAATACGATTACATCGAATTTGACACAAATTTTGATTGCTTTTGAAGTCCGTTTGTGAGATAAACTAATTTATAGGAAAAATGCAATTCAACCGCAACTATAAATTCATAAAATTACGAAACACCCTCAACACAAAAATTTTTAAATCTCAAACATTTGTTTATTTAAGACCAAGCTTCGCTCGTGATTTCAATGTTGCGAAAATCTATAGATAGACATATGTACAGGTACAGTGCATTCCATTTTGGTTGAGATTGCCAGGTTACTCGGTTGTTATTGAAGATAGAGTCTTGCGGTTTTCACATGCCGGTTCTACTTTTTTGTGAAACTCAGGATGGCCATATCAGATTTTGCATAAGTGTTTCCATTTATAAGATACAGGGCGATTTTGATAATTTATACTTTTTGGAGCCCTTCTACAACTACGAAGTTATTAGAAATACTCTTGCGCTAAGAACTAGGTCTAATAGAAAATTTTGCATAGAATCCAGTGGAGTACTCAATTTTTTTGCCCAGTATGGTTTTGAAGATACTACACAACATTATATATTTTTAAATGGAACACCCTGTATTTTATTATTTCATTGAATTCGTTATTTTTTTCCCTTTAAAATAATGTATAATACAATACACATGGTATTATTAGAAATGCTAAAAAACACTAAAAAGCTGAGTTTTTTGGTAGTAGGCCATGTATTTTCCATTTAAAAGGAGAATCAAACAAATAATTCCATTTGAGATTTTTTATAGGAGTTTATCAGCAAAGAAAAATAATGTTAACAATAATTCAATAACATGAAACACGAAATTTAGGTACCTAAAAGAAACAGAACAAGTATTACAAATCAAATATCTATCTTAAAATTAATTTTGGACATTATTTATTACCTTATTGATTTAACTGTCCAAATTGTTGTCCATTTTCCCTAACACATAATTGGCAAACCTTTCCATCTCGCATGAATCCATTTAAAATTATTATAGAATTCCGCCTTTCGGAACAATATTTTATCTAGTGAGCGCTGGAGAGAAAAACGCAAATCTGATCAAGCTGTCATTGTTAGTAACTATTGTTTTTTATCGTCTTTGAGTTTACAAGATCATTATATAAATAATTATTCGTGAGTTTGCTGGTTAATAATTGATAATGGCTGGAAGAGAATTCGTTTTTCAAAATAACGACAAATACGATATGATACAATGTTGATTTAATGTTATGAGAATGTTGAAGAAGCGTTAGAACTATATTTCCACAGGTATAAAGTACGAGTATTTTACCATAAGATATTTCATGAAATCGCGTTTTTAAAACTTTCAGATATCCAGAGAGGCATCAACCTAGTCGAGCAACTATATTTAGACTAAAGAATAATTTACTAAGTTTTGGTGCATATTCTAAACCTCGATGAAAGGTGTGTAACAAAGAAAATCGAGAAATGAATGAAATAAATGTGTTAGCTAGCGTTCATGCCTATCCCCAGACTTCTTGTGCGAAATTAGAAAATTACACTGGAGTTTCTCAATCACGGGTCCAAAGAATTTAAAAAATATATAAATTTAAACCTTACAAAGTCAATATTGCCCAGCACTTATATCCTGGTGATGCAGCAAGACGGTTAAATTTTTGCAATTGGTTTTTAGACCAAACCCGAAGGGACAATGATTTTGTAAGGAAAGTTATTTGGTCAGACGAATCTCATATAAGCAGTGCCGGTATATTTAACAGGCAGAATACAAGATACTGGTATGATGAGAACCCGCACTTAATTTTTGAGCGACAACAGCAGGGTCGATTTGGTTTTAATGTAGCCTGTTTTATACTGGGGACAAAAATAAAGTACCGCTTTTTTGAAGGAACCCTTACCGCCAATAGGTACTTGACAATCCTAGAAGACTTATTACCCGAAATATTGGAAGATGTTCCCCACGCCTTTCGCAATTCTATACACTTTCAACAAGATGCCGCCCCTGCCCACAATTCTAGATTAATTGGGCGCTTTTTAGAAAATAATTTTCAAGGATGTTGGATAGGAACACATGGACCAATTAGGTGGGCTCCAAGATCACCCGATTTATCTATATTGGACTTTTTTTTGTGGGGTTATTTGAAAAATAAAATATATACCAACAGACACAACAGTCGCGAAGAACTTCGTGCCGCAACGGAGGCAGCTTTTCGGGATTTACAAAGGCGACCTGTTATAATTTTAAATGCACTCAGGCGTATTGAAAAGGTTTGCCAATTATGTGTTAGGGAAAATGGACAACAATTTGAACAGTTAAATCAATAAGGTAATAAATAATCTCCAAAATTAATTTTAAGATAGATATTTGATTTGTAATACTTGTTCTGTTTGTTATACATAATGAACGATGTATAACTATTTATTAGTTGCTTTTAGGTACCTAAATTTCGTGTTTCATGTTATTGAATTATTGTTAACATTATTTTTCTTTGCTGATAAACTCCTATAAAAAATCTCAAATGGAATTATTTGTTTGATTCTCCTTTTAAATCGAAAATATATGGCCTACTAGCAAAAAACTCAGCTTTTTAGTGTTTTTTAGCATTTCTAATAATACCATGTGTATTGTATTATACATTATTTTAAAGGGAAAAAATAACGAATTCAATGAAATAATAAAGTACAGGGTGTTCCATTTAAAAATATATAATGTTGTGTAGTATTTTCAAAACCATTCTCGGAAAAAAAATACTCCACTGGATTCTATGCAAAATTTTCTATTAGACGTAGTTCTTAGCGCAAGAGTATTTCTAATAACTTCGTAGATATAGAAGGGGTACAAAAAGTATAAATTATCAAAATCGCCCTGTATCTTATAAATGGAAACACTTATGCAGAATCTGATATGGCCATCCTGAGTTTCACAAAAAAGTAGAACAGGTATGTTAAAACCGCAAGACTCTATCTTCAATAACAACCGAGTAACCTGGCAATCTCAACCAAAATGGGATGCACTGTACATATGAAACCAGTTTCATAAAAAAATATCATAATCAATTTCATTTCATTTATTTATTGGCCACCAAAAACTATTTATCTACCAGAGAATGAAACAATCAAGTGGTGAGTCATTTATTTTTCAAGTTACAATTACACAATCAATACATAAAAATTGCTGAAGTTTATAACTAGCACAATTACTAACGATTGTTTCCATCTGTACCAGGGTGTATTTATTAAAATATAAACATTGTTAATTTTTCATGAATGAGTAAAAATCACATTTGTTTTAGTGAATTTGAAAGCAATTAATATATGTTACTAAAGGTATGTTACAGTTCAAACATACATCCCCTCCTAAAAATCTGAGCGTCATATAATTATTATAAAAGCCATTCAGCTGACCATCTACCCGTTTAGGAAAAATCTATCTATGCTTACGCCAAACACAAATTACATTTATTAAATTAATATTTCATTTTTCATGTTTGACATTTTGGTGAACTGGCTTTATTCTCATTTCTGATTTTTTATAGTTCAGCTCGTTATGTGGTCAAGAAAGTGTATTTTTTGTTTTAAAAGAGGTCTGATGTGTTAAATGTAGAATATTCGATTTTTAAAAACATCTACTTGTAGCTAAAATTGATTGCTACTCTTGAAAAACATGTTAACATTTTACACTGTAGTTGAATAAGTGTAAAACACCACAAATCTAAAATTCAATGGGTTATCACAAAAAGGAACGAATTAAATTTGAGTTCCTTAATTGTAATTACACAGTGTAAAAGAATCATAGCTTGCTTGAAATTGTATCAACCCTTGTATTTCTTATTAAGTTGTATATATACAAGGTGAGTTTTTTTTGATGATCAGTATGGGGAGCTCGGAAACTAGCTAAGATCGAGCAATGGTTAAACTGAGAAAGATTTGCAGTTTTACTGGCCCAATTTAATGACACTTTCGGATTATTGTAAAAAGTCATGGCTTACTAGATATTTTGAAAAAACGAAATTCTGTCGATTTAGTCAAATCCCTCTAACTCCTTTGTTTTTGATTTTATTAAAAAAGTGTAAATATCAAAATTCAAGGGAATTGTATCCCGAATATGATTTTCATCTCCTCGTTTGCGTGACAGCTCTCGTTTTCGAGATATGACACAAATTTATCTTTTTTTGAATGGAAACCATAGTTGGCTATAACCTCAAAAAAAATCGGACATTTTTAGAGCTTTTCAACGATATAATACTGGAGATAGTTATTCATAAAAATAACGGAGTTATGGATGCTTTTCTCTCTTATTTTCACTTTTAATGTAGTTAGCCATGAAATAGATTGATTTATTAATAACTATTCCAAAAAACATTGAACGATTTTTTTATTAGGTATATCAGATATAACGAAAAAACTAAATAAGTAGGTACTTACTAAAAACTTAAGAAATTAAAGTACATAATAATGGTTACAATTTATGTTCGAAAAGTCCACCATTGTTATTTAGACAAAAATTGCATCTATTTAAGATTGACATAACCGCTTTCCTCACAGACCGCCTATCAATTTCTTCAATTGTTTGTAATACCGCCTCCCTTAGGTCACCAACTGTCTCATACTTTCTTTTGTATACTTTGTTTTTTAGCGCACCCCATAAATAGAAGGCTATAACTGCTAAATCGGGAGACCGGGGTGGCCATTCGCGTGGGCCATTTTTTCCTATCCATGAGTTTGGATAGATATTATCTAACTGTTGTCTTACTAATAACGAGTTATGAGCAGGTGCTCCATCATGTTGGAACCACTCAATTTTTAAACGAGTTCTCAAATTCAAACTATGCAACATGTCTTGAAAGTGAAAGTGTATTGCAAGAAATGCAAGTAGCGCTCCCCAGTAAGTGATTCGTCATAGATAAAAGGCCCCAGAATAGTAGCATCTATGATACCACACCAAACATTAAAACCAAATTTTATATGGGGTCGTCTTTGTTCTACATGGAAAGGGTTTTCTTTAGCCCAGATATGCTCATTCTGTCTATTGAACATACCGCAGTTAGTAAATCTAGTTTCATCTGACCATAACACCTATAATGGAAACTGTGGATTGTCAAGGCACATATCTCTAAACCATGTACAAAACAAAGTTTGAGAAACTGAAAGTTTGTACGGGTGGAACTTGTGCGCTTTCAGTACCTTAACTACAGTTCGTTGAGATGTGCCAGCTTCTGCCGCAATCTCACGAGTTGATGTAAATAGATTTTAATTTACCATTGCCAAAACATTTATTTGTTCTGCTTCGTTAATTTGATTACGTTCCTTTGGTGGTTTAGTAAAAGATCCATATCTGCGAAAACTATCATAAAGCCTCTTAAATGTACATAGAGCAGGTTGAGGACGATTCAAATATCTATGCAAGTATTCCTCAGCTGCACGAACTGAATTTTTTATGGCATATGATATAACATTCCACCATATTCAGTTTTTCTTCGTTAGAATATTCCATTTTATCACGAAAACTTGTCAATATCGACTGTAAGTTCAGCACTACTAATGGAATTACTCTCAAATGAGGAAACTTCAAAGTGAAAACAATCTTTTTCATGGCTACCTACGTTAAAAGTGAAAATAAGAGAGAAAAGCATCCATAACTCCGTTATTTTTATGAATAACTATCGAGTATTATATCGTTGAAAAGCTCTAAAAATGTCTGATTTTTTGAGGTTACAGCCAACTATGATTTCCATTCAAAAAAAGATAAGTTTGTGTTATATCTCGAAAACGAGAGCTGTCACCCAAACGATGACATGAAAATCATATTCGAGATACAATTTTCTTCAATTTTGATATTTACTGTTTTTTATAAAATCAAAAACAAAGGAGCTAGAGTGATTTGAGTAAATCGACAGAATTTCGTTTCTTCAAAATATCTAGTAAGCCATGACTTTTTAAAAAAAATCCGAAAAGTTTCATTAAATTAAGCCCATTTTAATATATTCAATGTTAAAGTTGATATTCATTTTCACAGTTATGTAAACACACACACACACACCGTATATTAAATATTCTTTCATAGACTATGAGGACAAAAACAAAACAACCAGTAATTAAATCACGTAAACAAAAATTTGAATTATTGAAACGTTGGGATAGGTCCTGTCAATATCAGCACAGCTCGGTGTCTACGTGGGGCGTACGAGATTCAGCCAATTACTCCATATGCATTAGCTATCTTCTATCTCACGATTTAAGGGTGTTATATCGTATCTCATAGAAGCTATATAAGTTTCACCGTCCGCTAGCCGAAGCACGGTGAAATATTCTTTCAAGCCAATATAAGTCTTAATACAAGGTTGGATTAGAGCTTAAATTGTTCTTTGATAAATTCATTGGTATTGAAATTATATTTATTAAACATTTTGTGTTGATTTTTAACCTTATTATAAGCTTATGAAATTTGGTGGTTCAGCGCACGAGTGTACTTAAGGAACAGCCGCCCCTGCTGGTTACATCAGTTTGTCAAACCTTAAATGTCAAATTGTGATTGCTTGAATGCTGAATTTGCCATTGCAAACTTTTTGTTTTTTATTTTCTTCATTCAGATCTTTTATTTTTTTAATGGCATTGAAATCGGGTCTGATTTACACCTTGAAACGTTTGGAGCAATTTAATTTTATTCCGTACGAATCTTAAAAATACAATTTACAGGTTGTTACTCGACGTTAGCTATTTTTTACCAAAGGAAGGTAAATGGGAGAACATTAACAAAAAATAATGACTTATTACCGGAAGTGACAAACTGGAACATTACTGATGCTGCTTAAAATGTATTTTCATCTGCAAAATAAATCCACAGGTGTTTGTTTGTTTTATCTTTTGAAGAAATATAACATAACACATAACAATTGTTTTTAAGGAATTTTTATTCCTTTTTTTTTGAATAGCTCCCAAATGATAGGTTCATGTAGCCGATTGGATAATTAGATATAAAGTTATTTGGAAATTCATTCACATTCACATTGTTTAAAAAACGTTAAAACTTTGAAACTAGATAAAAACTAATAATAAATAACTGGTAAGAATCTCACTTCACAGCTTTGAAGTGTGATTTTTTTTCGAGGGTGTTTTGTTTTGAGTGAAGTTTACAATGTTTCCTTTTGCGACAAATTAATATTTCAACACCATCTGAAAGAAATACATTAATTATCAAATCTTTCAGTTAAATCCTTTCTAACTTTTTTTTCATTTTGTTTTATTGTATGTAAATTTAGTTTGAATGCCTGCATTTTGGTGTTCGGAATTTACTGGTGGGGAGAAATCGCTTCTGCTAATTTTACAACTGCATATCGAATTGAACTTTCTTTTAAAATGTTTTGAATCATTTTTTAATTGATTTTTATAGATGGTTATGTTCACATCAATTTTAATTAGACTATTTTAATAAGGAATTGATAATATTAATTCACATACAATTACAAAAGTGTTGAAATTCCTACCAGTTTTTATTAGGTTACTAATATATATGCTAAGGCTGTTAACTCAGAGACGAGAAGTGAGGGCTATCGTAATATGTTTATTGTGTTGACCCAACTTCGAATCTCGTAAACAGACTACTTTTTTTCATTTTTTTTACTTTTACTGTTATTATATTTTTATGTAACTATTCAATTTATTTTTCTATTAAATAAATGATTTAGGTAAGTAAATTTTGAATTTGTTTAATATTAGACAATACAATTCACTTATTAAACTTTGGTCATATCTTTGTTTTGACTGTAGTATTAAAGATACATGGAGTGTCCAAGATTTTAAGGGCTTGAACACTATTTTTGAGGTAGAGCAAGCGGACAATTTTAAAATCGAAAATGTAGTAAAGATTAAACGGATGAATTGCTGCATGGTACTAAAGCATAAGAAATGTGGTAGAAAAGAACATACCACTTGGAAGAACCTTGATCCTTTCCAAGTGAAACATCAAAATGTCAGTTAATGTACAATAACATAAATCTTTATCAATGTGTTCACCGAATACTTATACTGTTGCGAAAGCTAAGCTATGAGAACAGAAAAATAATAAGAAGAGATTGATACGTACAAAACAGAGCAGATAATAAATAAAATATAGATTAGGTTAAGTTAGTCTTTTACTATATGTACCGGTCATTTGTTTTTGTTGATGTCTCGTATGGTTTGTAATTTCTTTTCCCTTGACTTCTGTGTTATTTACCGAATAGTGAAAAATCGTTTGCCAAGGACTTTATTTTTATGTGAATAAAGTCAAATACAACTATAACAAACATTGATTTATATATTTTTATTGGTGTCAAAATAATAACCTCACATTAATTTCATTTGAGATTACAGTGCATTTTCTATTAATGTTAATTTATAACTATATAATTTCAACTCGGCTTAAAAGTTATGAATATTTTTCACTTTGCCAAAGCTTCAGTTTAATGAATTGTATTGAACTTGCAAATTTATTGTCGTTTATTGTGGGAATTGCCTTTACTGTATAACACCTGATATTTGAAATTTGAATATTATAATTTATCGCCATAATTGTGATCTGTGGTATGACATGAAATCAAGCAATAGTTCTTATCTCCCCCAAATTTACTTACAGATTTTATGCACTGCTAAGTTTCATAATAATTGCTTATATATGTATGACGGAATATTTTTATGTTTACTAAAATTATTGAAGTCGTACAAAGGTATTTTGCATATTATCAGAAATAAATCACAGTGGTGTAGCATGTTTTATGAGTTGCATATCACCTATAAATATGTGATAGATAATTATTTTTACATATGAACAGTACGGATGAATAAATATATAAAAAGGTTTTCTCCAAAGAAAGTAAAATGACCATACTTCAAAGTTAAAATTAATTATTTAATTTGATATCGATCTGAAGTTCAGTTCGGTGATATTTCAAATCTACAAGGTGCTCTTTGCCCATCGGATATCAGAGTAATGGAATTAAAGAAAAAACGAATTTAGCGTTTCTTGTGTGTAGAATGTAAATCTGGCATGAAAATCATTCCAAAACGGTTCAAATTAATTAAACCAAACGAAGTTGACAATATAAAACTGCAAAATACCAATAACCAAGAAGAAAACATAATCAATGAACTGTATGCATGACAAAACCAATAACTTAATTATTTATAATTTAGTCGAGCCTGTGAATAAAAGAAATATAATATCTCAGGATTTAGTTACCGTATCCTTAATATTTAAAGATCTAACTCAAAAATGTAAAGTTGTCAAAACCGGAAGATTTGGTAAACCCAGTAAGAATGTTTGTTTTCTGAAAGACAGTTTGTGGCACTTCTGCTTTTTATTTAATTTGAAGGTTTATGAGGTGTTATTCCCAAAAAAAAGAAAAAATTAATAAGAATGGAGCTCGTTCAGTAAAAGTAGTATTTACTAATTCATTAATATTTTGAAGAACAAGTTTAAAGTTGATAAAGCTAAAAACACATTTATATCTTCCGATCTGACTCCCCTGTAATTAGGCAAACTCAATAAAATGAAAAGTGACCTTAAAAACGCCAGCAATAAGGTCAAAAAGATTAATTTAAAAGATATATAAAAGGTATACCGGAAATTTCCATAAAAGGCAATTCTTCACCAAGAAAACTTACCAGAGGTTCACCATTTTTATGAATTTATAATCACAATGTCAGGTGGTTAAGAACTAAACCAAAGGCTCTATAAATGTGATTATCAAGTAATAATTCTTACAGAAGCTTGGTTAACTTGTGATTATAATGGTGCTGAATTACGATCGACTGGGTAAACTGTGTTTAGAAGTGAACGGAATTCTTTTCTTAGTGGAAAAACCAGAGGTGATTGTTTCTTATTTACCTTAAAAGTGACGTAAATGTGCAAAAGATAATAATTTCCGATTGTGAAGTTGACCAAATCTTTTAACGTCAAAGATCAATAATAGCTGCAATGTTTTGGGTAGTTTGTATCCCTCCTGCATCCAACGTAAGTATATATATGTCTAATTGCAGTTCGGTTAAATACATTATGAAAGAATTTGGAAACTTACTACTATGTGGTGATTACAACATACCAAATGCTTCCTGGAATATCGATAACCTTGGTCTAGTTATGGAATACCCGGATGACTGACTCTCCTGCAGAGTATTCTGTTAGTTACCTCAATAAGTATCAAATTGATAATTAAGCTAAAAGTCGCAATGTTTTTCTAGATTTACAAATTTAAATAATGTCGATGTAGCAATTCCATGTGATCCATTATATATCATTCGACCATTGTTTTAAAATTACCTGGTTGGACAGATTGTAAAGGAACGATCATTTAAATTAGGAGAAATTTTATTTTGAATTTAAAAATGATAATTATACAGGACTAAATTTTAATCTCGCTGTATGATATTACTATATACTGGTTTTGGCTTAGTCATCTCACATAAGAAATTTAAAACCACTTCATTTTCAGTTTGGTTTAATAGCAAACTAACGTTAACTTATTTAAAACAGAAACTGAGAGATGAATGCAAACAACTTTCCGTTTAGTGTTATACGAACTACATAAATAGTGTTGAAAATTAGGTTTTGTCGATTCCTAAAGATTTTTGGTAGTTTTAAATAATAAAAGGAAATTTCATATTGTGCCTTCTAGTATCTTCTATGGTCATAGCACAAGTGATGATGATCAGGATATAGTTAATTTATTTGGTACATTTTTCTGTACTACATATACATTTCAAATTCTAATATTAATTAAACACCAATATTGAATTACAGGGTATCGATGTGAGTAGTTATAATAAAGAAGTTATAATTAAGAATTCAAACATAATTGAAAACGTTTTAAATGTGCCATAGAAATTAAACCTTGGTCCAGACTGCCTGCCAGTATTCATGTTTAAGCATTATATTTTTCCACTTGTGAAACCTGTTTATTACTTTGAGCTCTGGCATCTGTCACAATTTTTGGAAAACTAATTATTTAGTACCTATATTCAAGCCTGGCAATAAAAATAATATAGAAAAATAGACCGGGGTGGCCATTCGCGTGGGCCATTTCTTTCTATCCAAGAGTTCTCAAATTCAAATTATGCAACATGTTTTGAAAAGTGTATTGGAAGAAATACAAGTAGCGCTCCCCAGTAAGTGATTCGTCATAGATAAAAGGCCCCAGAATAGTAGACCCTATGATACCACGCCAAACATTAAAACCAAATTTTATCTGGGGTCGTCTTTGTTCTACATGGAAAGGGTTTTCTTTAGCCCAGATATGCTCATTGTGTCTATTGAACATACCGCAGTTAGTAAATCTAATTTCATCCAACCATAACACCTTTAAAGGAAACTGTGGATTGTCAAGGCACATGTCTCTAAACCATGTGCAAAACATAAACATCGATGTTCGTCACCAGCATGCAAAGTTTGAGAAACTGAAAGTTTGTACGGGTGCAACTTGTGCGCTTTCAGTACCTTAACTACAGTTAGTTGAGATGTGCCAGCTCCTGCCGCAATCTCACGAGTTGATGTAGATGGATTTTGATTTACCATTGCCAAAACATTTATTTGTGCTGCTTCGTTAATTTGATTAAGTTCCTTTGATGGTTTAGTAAAAGCTCCATATATGCGTAAACTATCTTAAAGCCTCTTAAATGTACATAGAGCAGGTTGACGACGATTAAAATATCTATGAAAGTATTCCTCAGCTGCACGAACTGAATTTTTATGGCATATGATATAACATTCCACCATATTCAGTTTTTCTTCGTTAGAATATTCCATTTTATCAGAAAACTTGTCAATATCGACTGTCAGTTCAGCACTACTAATGGAATTACTCTCAAATGAGGAAACGTCAAAGTGAAAACAATCTTTTTCGTGGCTACCTACGTTAAAAGTGAAAATAAGAGAGAAAAGCATCCATAACTCCGTTATTTTTATGAATAACTATATCGTTGAAAAGCTCTAAAAATGCCCGCTTTTTGAGATCATAGCCAACTATGGTTTCCATTCAAAAAAAGATAAGTTTGTGTCATATCTCGAAAACGAGAGCTGTCACGCAAACGAGGACATGACAATCATATTCGGGATACAATTTCCTTCAATTTTGATATTTACACTTTTTTATAAAATCAAAAACAAAGGATTTGACTAAATCGACAGAATTTCGTTTTTTCGAAATAACTAGTAAGCCATGACTTTTTACAAAAATCCGAAAGTGTCATTAAATTGGGTCAGTAAAACTGCAAATCTTTCCCAATTTAACCATTGCTCTATCTCCGCTAGTTTCCGAGATCCCCATACTGATCATCAAAAAAACTCACCCTGTATATAAAAATTGTTTATTTCAGTGTATATCTCTGACATCAGGAGTTTATCTGGGGTCTCATATTGGACCATTATTGTATAATATGTTTGTAGATGCCTTATGTTCAATAATTTAAAAAAGCAAGATTCTTATGTTTGCCTACGATCTTAAAATGTTTCGAATAATTAACTTACCTGATGCTGCTTTGTTAGAAAACGATCTCAAATTCTTAGCCGGCTGGTATGATAAAAATATGCTTTCCTTAAATGTAAAAAAATGTTTTACATTTACTTTCTATAGGACTAGGCCAACTTGTACATTATTACTCTCTTCGAGGTGTCATTCTTTTGTACGCAAGACAATATATATAATATATAATGTTTCTGGTTAGGGAACCTTCATCAGTTGCGCTTCCCCCAATTGAATGTCCTCTCGAACACTTCTTTATGTGGTACATTTCGTTAAATTTGAAGACGCGAGATGCGAGATGTCGGTCTTTACATCTCGCGTCTTCAAATTGTACATTATTGTTATAATATAAACAATATTCCTCTAGAGGAATAAGGCGAGATCAAAGAATTAGGAATTTACTTTGACTCAAAATTACCTGTCAGCCATCATACTAACGATATTACAACTAAGGTCCTAAAGATGTTAGGATTTGTTCTTAGAAATAGCAATCAGTTTTCGGTACAAACCTTGAAGTTGTTATATTTTAGTTTAGTTTGATCTATATTGGAATATGGTTCGCTTATTTGATCTTCTTCATATAATACTCAGCATTGAGAAAGTCCAAACAAATTTGTTAAACGTATGCTCACATAAAATAGGAATCAATTGACAACAGTATAATTATGGTGAGAAACTTTCAATAGCAAACATCTCGTCATTACATCACAGAAGAATGAAAGCAGATTTGCGGTTTCTTCAAAAGATTGTGAATAAAAATATACCAGAGATATTAAACTTAATAAATTTTAATGTTAATACTAGAAGAAAATGTAGGGAAAAGTGTTATAATATCGACCACCTCATTTTCTGGATAAAGAACATATTACAATTTTTAATTTAACTAGAACATTCTGTTTTCTATTTTTTCGAAAAACTTATTATAACTGACAACAATTATACAAGAAATAACTAATTAATTTATTTATTAATTTAAAGAGGTAATATTGATCATTATTCTAAATGATATTTTCATCACATTTAACGTATATTCATTAAAATGGGTCCATGAAGTGCCTCCATATTATCTCCACCTTACTTCTTTTTTTTCCAAAATCACAACAAAATGGACAAAAATATTCAGTTTTTATTGAATTCGCGACTGTTTCTAGATTGGGCGGTTTTTTTTATAAGTATACACTTGGGCTATGGAATTAATCGCTGTTACATTTTTTGGACTTTTTAACTTTTGATTCTTGTTTAAGTGGAGTTGAGATATGGATTTTAGGGTGCTGTGTCTTACTTTTGGTACACGACTGGTTTTTTAACCGTACGGACTAACGTATAGCGTCAGATTTAACGGTGTCGAGGCCCTGGGACAACAAAAGACTGGAGGCCCTACACTTTTCAAATAATGTTAACAAGTTCTGCTCTTCAGCTGCGGTGTTGGTATTTTTTAAAATAATTTTGTATATGCTTCTGTATTTATTCATTATTCAAAAATCGCGTAATTTCGTGGCTAAAATTGATCAATGTGATCGATATTGCTCGCCTTAACAAGACCAAAATATAATAAACAAATTCAGATAACCTCAATATTTCAGGTATTTTGTTTTTACGAATATATCCCTCTACTATGTGGAAAACATTCTGTAGTAAAAGAAGTAAAAAACCTGTAAAGCTGAGAAGTACATAGTTTATTAAACTAAATCGTTGGCTCTTATGACTTTACTGACTGCTAGAAAATACGGAAACTGTTTGGCGGTGTTATCACTTTGAACACGCGAGATGTAAGGCTGACATCTAGGATTTTCGAGAGAATCCAGATTCGAAACCCATGTGTGCTGATTCTCTCGAAAATCCTAGATATCGGTCTTACATCTCGCGTCTTCAAATTTAACGAAATGTTTCAAATACATAAAAAAGTGTTCCAGAGGACTCCCCGTGTGGATTAAACCTGTGACAAACAACGGAGAATATGGCAGCACCCTGCAGCCAAGAGGATTTCATTCAACATATCCTCACACAAGATAGGACTTTCCTAGAAAAGCTCTTTCATGCGTTAGGTGAGAAACTCACCAAATCACAGTATTGCCAGCCACTAGTGAAGAAGAACAGATCAGTCAGCCGGCAAGAAAACGGAGAGTAAAATTCCAGAAAATGTACAGCAAAACATTGAAACCATAGAAACCAATAATAGATTTGACACCCTTGACGTGGATGATGATATGGAAGACTATAATAGTCTAAACAGCGATTTTCCGCCGCTGAAGAAACCTCAGATTCCAGGCCAGCTGAAATTTCGTTACAAAGTAAAAGACAACAGCGAAAAGTTTTTATCAGATAAAACATCAACATCTAAAGGCAAGGATAGATATTTACTGCAATCCTCTCAAGATTACTGCCAACAAGAACAATCAAAACCGTACACCATTTCACAAAAAAGGTTCCGCCAGTAACAGTTACGAATAAGTGCTATGGAATGAATATAGAGAGAGATTCAGTAAGGAAGGAATAAAATTCAGGCAAGCAGTAGTTCAGAACAATGGAATTCAGATATTTTCGTTAACACTAAATGATCACCGGAATATGACAGCTCTGCTACATTCCACTGGTCAAGAGTATTACACGTTTGACTTACCTACTGAGAAGACTTTAAGAGTCGTCATGAGAGTAGTGCCTACAACAACAACTGAGGAAGAAATAAAGACGGAATTCACATCTCTTGGTTACACCATAGTCAATGTCTACAGAATGTTCAAAAAAGACAAAGACGGCAAGTATCCACTGCCCATGGCACTGGTTTAACTAAAAAGGGAAGAAAAAAGTCGTGACATTTACTAATTAACTCACGTCAACTTTATGCGAGTGCGAGTAGAAAGCCAAAGAGTCTCTACAGGACAAGCGCAGTGCCACAGATGTCAAGGCTTTGGACACAGCCAGAAAAATTGCAATCTGTTACCCAGGTGTGTTAAATGTGCCCAATATCATTTCACAAAAGAGTGTAAGAAGCAAATGGACACGCCAGCTACATGCGCTAACTGCGGATTGGACCATCCAGCTAATTATAAAGGGTGCATAGGTTATCCAAAAAAAGAAACCAGGTCGATCGTTTCAACAAGGGCAGGGGCGAACTGTAGAGGCGAAATCATTCGCACAAGCAACAACAAACACCAACGACACAACCCCGCAACTAAAAACACCTACCAGTCAAGGCAACCCCCAACAGGCACTTCAAAAAATGCAAGAAATGATGAAAAACATGATGTATTTAATGTCACAAATGTATCACTTTAATGAATAATACGCCCAATTTAAGGATTATAGCTTGGAATGCTAAAGGACTATAATCCAGTTGATTTTTAAATTCAAACGGCCAAGGACAATTCTGCTAGAGGAAGAGTAGCCAGGGAACAGCTCCCACACTTTGAGCATACAAGGCCATTGAATAATAAAATAAAAAACACTCACAAAGGAAGTAAAGATTGTGAATTTTAATATTTTTGAAATATGTAATTCTATAATGTACTTCATAAGAAAATAAATATGTTCATGAGAGAAGACATTCAATTGTGGGAAGCGCAACTGATGAAGGTTCCCTGACCAGTATATTATATATAATATATAATATATATTGTCTTGCGTACAAAGGAATGACACCTCGAAGTGGGTTTTATCACTGATCCCATTTTTTTTGTAACAATTAGGTGATCGATTTTACCAGCTGGTTGATATTATACACCGCACCCCTAATACTGTGATTTTCAACGTTCCATTTCATACTACAAATTATACTTTTAACGAACCTATAGGATAGGATTTTAAGACTGACCAATCTTCATGGTACTAGTCTTCTGAATGATAATTGTGGCAACTCTGGTTTTTATTTTTCGTTGGGAATAACACCATATAAACTTGAAAGTCTGTATATTTCAAAAGACCAAACGTTTTAAGGTCTAAATCAGACTCTGTTTTCAATGGTATTAACACAAACTGAACAAAAAATTAAAAAATTAAAAATTAAAACGATTCGCAATCACAAATATCGTAATCACAATTTGACATTAATGTTTGACAATAAAACTGTGTAAGTACTGCAAATTTGATATATACAGGGTATCACAAACATTTTTAAAGATCATGTTTGGACTTTTGAAATATACAGACTTTCAAGTTTTTTCATGGTAGTAGTTTAGATTAATTTGGAATATATTTATTAATATTCACTCAAACTCTTGAACATCTGAGTTTCGAATTTAAATCTTGTTTATACCTATTATTTTATCACTGTTTACTCTTTGTTAAAATTGAAGTTATTTTCTTGTAAAGTGGTACAATCATAAATAAATAAATAAAAATAATAAAAAATTTTAGTACTCTTCTAGTTTTTCTTAGTTTTCATAGATTGGTATGTTTTATCATGTGTACTTTGAGAACGGTTTCGATACTAGTGGTTCCAGCGAATGCTGGATCTAATTAAACTAACCATACACCGTCCAATGTTGTTTTATTAATGTACCTATAGGAATTATTTGACACATGTAAACTGCCAGTTAATCCGTTCATATTCAAACTGAAACCAAAAATGGTAATTTAAAAATATAGCCTCATATATAGATACATAAATTTCACTTTCTTGTATTTTCTATTATACGTTTTTCAAATACAATGTCTTAGTTATTAAACACCATTACCATAACATCCATTTGCTATAAATAATAAAGCGGAAATAATTCCTGACAAACATTGTATCCTGGTATTTACCAGTGCTTCACGGCATACTCAAAAATACTTTCTATTGTAATCTAAATGTTATTTGCTGGATAATTTACGTATAGTTACGTCAATAGTAAATGACTGCATGATGCATTTGTTTTTCATTGAATAAATAAACTATGCGCCAGAGAATGTTCAAAATATGTTTTTTGACCTTCGTATTTTTATTGGTTAGTGCGAATCTCAATTTTACGAGTAAGTCATCATGTCTATTAATCATTATTATTATTGAAACTTAAACAAGTAAGTGCGCGACGAATCGTTGCACATTATCAAACAATGGTAGGTATGTTTTTTGTACCAAAACGATGTTTAAAAAATTATCTAATCCTTAAAAATATAAAGAAATGAACTGAAATTTGAATATACGAACACTTTGTTTTATATGACAACAACAATGTTGTAATATGGATTGACTAAAACATTTTTGAGTCGAAGGCTTCTTAACGGACGTCCACAATTTCACACATGAAAATAGGTGAAAATGGGAATGAAATGCATAATTTGAAATTGCATTTGTTTGAACATGTTCCTACGGACATATACTAATATCTTTTTTTATAGAAAATCAATAAATTATAGTAAATAAACAAATATATTATTAGATTACTAGACAATACTTGCACAAAATTTGTTTTTCATTCTTATAAACACTCCAGTTCTCTCTTTGCGATATATGAAATTAGAGACTTGACATACTTCAGAAGTTAGAAAGAACATCACAAAAAGGGGCAACGCTACTTCCTATTACATTTGTTTGCTAACTAGCTTCATATTATGAAGTAGACCTTACATTAAGACTTCTACTCCGGGAGCCAGTGACATTTTGAGGTCAATCATTTCCTCTCGGCCAATACTTTGTGAAAACCTTTATTTAGTTATCCCATGACCCGCCACGAACGTCAGCTGGCCCATGGTGGGTGGGTTGGGGCATCGGAGCGCCCCAATCGCATAAAAAAATTATTTTAATTGATTTACATCCGGTTCAAAATTTGTCACACAACAGTTGGAACAATACTCTAACGAAAACAGCGTCAGCTGGCTGCATGTTGGGGGAATACCCTAACTGACGTTGACGGTGCTCATGGGATAGCTAAAGAAAGCATTCCACGAAGTATTGAACGAGAGGAAATTGGTCGTTCAATTCTGTCACTGGCTCCCAGACTATTCTGAATAATAATTTAAATTGATATGGAACTTATTCCCAATGCTAAAGCTATTACGAAAAGATAACGTACTTTTACAAAGCAACTGCAGAGGGCTCCAAGTGTCTCATCCCTTCATGTTTACTGCTTAGACAGGGTTATTAGACACGGAATATCACGACGAAATGAATGAATTTTTCCAAAAAAATGTATCCAATCAATAAATGCAACACTGATGTTTCGTAAATTTGGGACTGCCTATATAATTACTCGAATAACTAGAAGCGAAAGCAGAAGGCTACGAGAATTATGCGAACCGACCTGAAGAGGGCAGATGTGACTCTGCCGAAACGTCGTCATTTTACCATCGATCCCGGCAGGGATCAGTTATCAACTACGCGGATGAATGCCCGGAAACCACCTAAAACATTTAGTGCCCGCGAAAACTTAAAAACATATATATATATATATATATATATATATATATATATATATAGGGTATTTACCCTATGTTATTTCTGATAGAACGTAGTAACTCGGTTATTGTAATTAGCAATTAGGATCTTTGGGGCACGTTCGGTCATAGTAAGAGGATATATTTTAATGTAATGTCTTGCTACTCATTAAAATAAGAATATATTTTAGTATGTAAGTCATTTTTGTGTTAGTTTGTAATTTTTTTGGATATTTCTAGCTCCTGTGTACAGAGAGTTTATCTCTCTCTTATAGGATACATTGAAGTATATTATTACTTAACAGTGATTTACTATGTACTGTGTATGAGTTATTATATAAATAAAATAAGATATCGTTCGTCGATTTTTTTTGCAATGTTATATATACCTTTTCGTATAACGTTAATTACCCTATATAAGGATCAGTGCGATGTGGGTTGCATTAGTGTAATGTGTAAATATTTTTTGGAGCACATTATTTTTAAAACATATGTTTTGGCGTTGGCAGTATCTAATTGTCATATTAAAAAAAGAACAGAGCAGTTATCGGTGTTTGGTGTTGCAGAAGGCCTAATGAAAAAATATTTACAAATGATTTTCAAGGAGCAGTATATGGGTTTGTTTAGAACATTTTCCAGAAGATACCTATTCGTGGTTGTTGTCGTGAATACAATGGTGCCATAATTTTAAATGACATAAAAAGGAAAAGAATCCAAAGTTATATCTAAAAAGAAAGAAGCATTTAACGTCTTTCTGCATTAACCATTTGTTGGATTATACAATGAATGATACATAAATGCAATTGTTTTAAAAGAAATTGTGTCAACTGTTTGTGAAAAATTATGTATTTAAAACATATAATTAACTTATATGTCATATGTTCTTTTGCAGATGTATTTAAATTAAGAATTAAATTACTTATTAGGATTAATACTTGAGGTGTAACAAAATAGAGAATATTATTTTAATTCACCTGAAATTTATATTAAGTACTTAGAATTACACAAAGAAAAGGAGATAGTGGGATAATGAGAGTCGGGATGCATATTTCGTAAGACGATTTCAATTTCAATCTCAAATGACTGCTACACTTTTTTGAACTAACAAAGGCTTGTAGCAAGATAATTGAGTTTTTGAAGTAGAAAACTTATATAAGTAGACATTCAACACACGCCGTTGTCATTAATCCAATTAATTGGACCAAATTTAGTTTTAAATCGAATCTGTTCAATTTTAGTGAAGTGCAGAAAAGAACTGGTATTGTTGGCGTCATTATTGTGGCATTATCTGTCAGTTTTGAGATCGCAAAGAAGTGGTTATTCAGACTTTATAAAGATGTAATCTTTCTGACTTCTTATAACAGAGAACTCGTTTTTAATGGTGTTTGAAAAGTAATATTGCAATGAACTTGTATTGGGGTTATTTTGCTTATACATTAGGGTTTAACCTCCTTAGGTTTTCTGTAACAGATAAGTATTTGGAACTTGTAAATGGGGAACAAAGTATAGTGAGGCAATTTCGAAAATTTTCCCGGTTGACTCTACTGAAATTCTTCCTCACAGACTCTAAGAGAAAAATATATGATATAATTCAAATAATTTAAATCACAAAAATAAATTATTAGTCTGAATAACAAGAACTCATATTAAAAACAGTGACATTGTAGCAAGTTTCCACATACTCTATTTATAAACGAACCTGTAAAAATACCATTACAATTATAAAAAGTTCATGATAACAAAATATTTCCTAAACAACAATAGTAATTATCATAAGCTACAATGAAACTCTCAGAATTCTACTAAAAACGACACAATTGTAATTGAAAGGTGACTTCTATATACCGGAATTTAGCATTTTTTTATCATCACTGATGAGTTAGCAATAGTTTAGTTTATATACGAAAAAACAAAAACTTGGTGACCATTTTTTCATCACCACTGACGAGTTAGTAATTAGTCTAAATTAATGGGAGAACAAAACTATCGAAATTTTCACCAACGTTTTTTACGGATAAATTATGAATTATTGGGAGACAATGTAGGGACCAAATGACTAATCCAGACATTAACCAATCCTGTCACCTAAAAAGAAAGGGGCACCCAGGCCACGATGGGACGAGGTAGCTAGATACTCGGGCGTCCTGAAAACATTATGGGCCCAATGGGACTCTCTAAGAGTAGAGAATGGACTGCTCAAGAGAATTGTGCAAAGCACTGACGGCCGAGAAACCAAGTATTAACTCGTAGTCCCAAAGAAGAAGGTACCAGCCATCCTGACCGAAGTGCATGATGGGATAACCGGAGATCATCTGGGCATGAATAAAACCTTAAGTTCGCCAGCGGTGCTTCTGGGTAAATTACTTCGAAGACGTCAGAGCTTGGTACTGAAAATGTGACACCAGTGCAGCCAGTAAGGGCCCCAAGACCCGAACCAAGGGCAGAATGAAGCAATACAATGTGGGCGTCCCATTTGAAAGAATTGCCATCGATGTCACCGGTCCTTTTCCCGAGTGTGAGAAAGGGAACAAATACATTTTGTTAGCAAATGATTAATTCAGCAAGTAGCCTGAGGCATATGTGACACTCAATCAAGAGGCAACCACTGTAGCGACGGTGCTGGTAGAACAGCTATTCAGCATCGTACAGACCTGAAGGTCTGTACGATGTTGGGAATAAGGAAAACGAGAACAACATCATTGCATCCACAGTCAGACGGAATGGTGGAAAGATTCAATAGGACCTTGGATCAACACCTATCCAAGATCGTCAACAATAACCAGCGTGATTGGGATGAGCATATTCACCTATTTGAGTTGGCATATCGCTTTGCCAGGCTCCTATTCGGAAAATAGCTGAGATTACCCTGCGATCTGGCCTTTGCTCCCTCATCGAACCGTCCCTAGAAATGAACGATTAAGCCGACCAACTCTTATATTACATGCTGGCAATACACCAACTAGCCCCAACGCAGATGTTGGCCGCCAGTGACCGAATGTAGACACGATATGACCTCTAGACCAATTCAGTCGGGTTCCAAGGGACAAGGTCTGGCTGTACAATCCCCAGAGGAGTAAAGCTAAATCTCCAAAGCTTACACCCGCCTGGGATGGTCCATACGAGGTGGTCAAGAGGATCACTGACGTTGTCTACCGTATCCGTCGAAACCCAAGAGCTAAATTGAAGTGGTCCATTTGGATCGACTCGGGTCGATGGTTATTCATAAAATAAAACATTGACCGCCTGGTAGTAAAAACAAAAATCGGGAACCTTCTAGTCAGCAAAAACATATTAGCATTAAATACTCGATGTGAATTATAAATTTAGACCAATCAATAGAGCAAAAATTAACTGATAATCTGTAAAAAATACTATCAGGATACCGACCCTGCCATCACATTAACAAAGAATCCTAGCGATATTTTGCTATGTTTTCCACTCGCAACTATGGTTTTTTACTTAGTTATAAACAATTGAAGCAAGAAAATTACGTTTTTTTTTCTTAGCATGTTTATAAAATCAAAAATAATAAACTAATCTCAATGGTGTCAACAGGTCAATTGTAAAACATGAAAATACCAATGAAATGAGCCCAGGCTCGATCCGATTGGATCATTAGTAACAGGGAAAAACAAAAAATACTGAAAAAATAGGATTTTTTTTAAACCGTATGTATCTTCGTCACTTTAGAAGCTGTATAATTGGACTTTTTGGAACTGATAGTAATTTACATCTATTTTATGTATGCCAAAACCAGGCGCTACCGGTTTATTAGATTTTGAACAATTGTGATATAAAGTTTTCGGTTCACTATTTTTGCATTGTGCCCCCATGCGTCATAGATAATCAAATTTCAATTTTGAAAAAATTGTTGAAAGTAGAGGTGTCATTCTACAAAGCCTCTATTCTCATTTTTCACTAAATGTCTGTGAAATATCTGAAAAATGTTAGCAAACATGACAAAAAATGGGCGAGCGCATGAATGTATCCAAGGAGTGGGGGAAACACGGTTGTTGAGGGGAAGCGTATAGTAATATATAGTAGAGGCAAATACATAGATCGTTTTAATATTTAAAACCCTCACAAGTAAGGATATTTTAATGACCGCTCTCCTTCGATGTTCCGTAAATTCAAAATCCACAAATTAAAACAAAAACGTTTCTGAGAAACCATTTACATATAAATATATTAATAAACAAACAGTGTCATTTGATATAATAAAATCGAACAAATCACTCTGTATAGAAGTTTTTTTAACGATTAAATTTCTTCCACCAGCTGTCAGAGTGACAGTTACTATCGATAATAATTATTGTTAGCAGTTCCCCTCAACAACTGTGTTCCCCCCACTACTCGAACACATTCCGCTCACCAAATTTTGGTCATTTTAGACCAATCAATAGAGATTTTTTCGTGCAAAAAATACTATCAGGATACTGCCTGTGCCATCACATTAAGAATGATTTGTAGTGATATTTTGCTATCTTTTCCACTCGCAACTATGGTTTTTTACTTTATTATAAACAAATGAAACAAGAAAATTGCGTTTTTTTTCGTTGCATGTTTATAAAATGAAAAATAATAAACTAATCTCAATGGTGTCAACAGGTGAATTGTAAAGCATGGAAATACCAATGAAATGAGCCCAGGATCGATCCGATAAGATCTTTAGTAACAGAGAAAAACAAAAAATACTGGAAAATTTACCGGTTTCCTTTATATTATTATAACTCCGTCACTATCGAAGTTTTAGAACTGGGCTTGTGGGAACTGATAGTAATTGGTATCTACCTTATGCGTGACTAAACCAGGCGCTATCGGTTTATAAGTTTTTGAATAATTGCGATCTGAAGTTTTTAGTCCACTATTCTTGTAGTGTGTCTCCATGCGACATGAATCGTCAAATATCAATTCAGAGTAGAGATGTTGAAAGTAGAGGTATCATTCTACAACTCCTCTATTTTCATTTTTCATTAAATGTCTGTGAAATATACGAAAACTGTTTGCAAAAATGAACAAAATTTGGTGAGCGTATGAATGTGTTCGAGTAGTGGGGGGAACACGGTTGTTGAGGGGAATTGCTAACAATAATTATTGTCGATAGTAACTGTCACTCTGACAGATGGTGAAAGAATTCAATCGTTAAAAAAACTTCTATACAGAGTGATTTGTTCGATTTTATTATATCATATGAGAACTGTTTGTTTATTAATATATTTATATGTAAATGGTTTCTCGGAAACGTTTTTGCTTTAATTTGTGGATTTTGGGTTTACGGAACATGGAAGGAGAGCGGTCATTAAAAAAATTCTTACTTGTGAGGATTTTAAATATGAAAACGATCTATGTATGTGCCTCTACTATATATTACTAGACGCTTCCCCTCAACAACCGTGTTTCCCCCACTCTTTGGATACATTCATACGCTCGCCCATTTTTTGTTATGTTTGCTAATATTTTTCAGATATTTCACAGACATTTTGTGAAAAATGAGAATAGAGGCTTTGTAGAATGACACCTCTACTTTCAACAACTTTTTTCTAAATTGAAATTTGATTATCTATGACGCATGGGGGCACAATGCAAAAATAGTGAACAGAAAACTTTATATCACAATTGTTCAAAAACTAATAAACCGATAGCGCCTGGTTTTGGCATACATAAAATAGATGTAGATTACTATCAGTTCCTACAAGCCCAGTTCTACAGCTTCTAAAGTGACGAAGATACGATTTTTTTTGAAAAAATCCTCCAGTTTTCAGTATTTTTGGTTTTTCCCTGTTACTAATGATCCAATCGGATCTAGTCTGGGCTCATTTTATTGGTATTTTCATGCTTTACAATTGACCTGTTGACACCATTGAGATTAGTTTATTATTTTTGATTTTATATGCTAAGAAAAAAAACGTAATTTTCTTGCTTCAATTGTTTATAACAAAGTAAAAAACCATAGTTGCGAGTGGAAAACATAGCAAAATATCGCTAGGAATCTTTGTTAATGTGATGGCACAGTCGGTATCCTGATAGTATTTTTTACACATTATCAGTTAATTTTTGCTCTATTGATTGGTCTATTTCTGCTAACATTTTTCGTATATTTCACAGATATTTAATGAAAAATGAAAATGGAGGCGTTGTAGAATGATACCACTACTTTAAAAAAAGTGATATTAGGTAGACCTTAAGCTGCTGCATATGTACAATGTGGTTGAAATAAGAGGGGAGTGGAATTAGGTATACGGGGTGCTTAAAAAGAGTTGAACTGAGTGGGCCATAAATAATTGCATATACCAGGCAGTTGAAAAACGTGTGGATGTTTATACAGGATGAATTACAAAATGTTATAATCTTTGACTTATAAATAGTTGCATAAAAAATGTGGTTGAAATAAGGGCAGAATGAATTATATTTATATATGGTGGATTAAAAAATCTTAAAAATGTGTAATGTAAGCAGTTATGAAACGGGTTGAAAAAGTCTTGGAAGCTGTTGTTTATAAAGTGTTGTTGAAATATAAGATGGAGTGAAATTATAGTTTATAGGGCGGTTAAAAAAATTGTTTAATGTTCACAAGTAGTTGCTTTACTTGATGTCGAATCTCATTCGCGATAAAATAGTAGCTGCTTATATAGGATGGTTGAAATATATCGCTGAGTATAATTGCAGTTATACAAGTGGGTTTAAAAAATATTACAAAGAAATGTTATGATCTACAAGCTGTATCATATACAGGACGGTTGAAATATAGGGTGAAGTAGAAATCTAAGAATAAAAGGTACAACAATGTTATATTAGGTGGCCCTTAAGTAGTTATACAGTGATGGGCAAATGTGTGGAACCAAGCAAATATCTCTGGCATTATTAGAGATATCAAAATGAAATTTGGAAGGTGGATACTGCAGTAGATTGCCTAATTGTTTCAATTTTTTTTACAATTTTGGACTTCCTGTTTTACAGGAAGTAATATCGATTTTAAAATTTGCAATGAAACACCCTATATAGTAATTTAGTTTCTGATGAAACATTTTATTGCGAATACAAAAATATCGGGTTTGATATTGTTTACTTCAATACCTACCGAGATATTAACAGAAAAGTAATTAAGGAAAGGAAAAATCTAATATCCATTAAAGAAATACATAATAATGAACTAAATCAAAGTGATTTTCAAAATATTGAAATTTAACTTAACCAAACTTAATGTATTAGATGTTCAAACTGAGCACCGTTTACTTCTTGCCAATAAGCAAGTCGGTTTTTAAATTCTCTAGTAACATTAGCTATTACTTCTGGTGTAATTCTCTGGATGTCTTGAGTTATTCTTGCAGCTAATTCTTGCAAATTATTTGGTCTATCAACATAAACCTTAGACTTTAAGTAACCCCACAGAAAATAGTCTAGTGGATTAAGGTCGGGACTTCGTGCAGGCCATTCATAAGTACCCCTTCTTCCAATCCACCTGTGATGAAATGTCATATCTAAATGATCTCGAACAATGCGAGCGTAATGGGGTGGTGCTCCATCCTGCTGAAACCAGATATTATTTGGTAATTGTCCATTTACCTCCAATGCCGGAATAACTTGTGTCTCCAAGAGCTGTAAATACCTAACTCCGTTTAAAGTTTCTTCTAGGAAGAAGGGTCCCACGATTCTGTTGGTATAAATGCCGGCCCAAAACGTTCAATTTTTGGGGATGTTGTGTAATGAGCCTCTTGTACCCAATTAGGATTACTTTGCGACCAGTAGCGGCAGTTATGTCGATTAACCGTACTATTTAAACAAAATGTAGCCTCGTCTGAAAACACCACATTTCTTATAAAATTATTAACACGGTTAAAAATATTTTCTTCCAAAGATATAGCAACTTTTTGAGCTACACCTTCATTACTTGCATTTTTTAACCGTCAACTTTTTGGTAAATTGCTAACTGTTCCACTTGTGTCGTACCTTCGTAAAGTTTTCGTCACTACTGAACGGGATATTTGTGTATTCGGATGAACAATGTTAAAAAGGTCACAAACTTCTTGCGTCCTTTTTCTCTCCCCATACCCAATCATCATTAATATTTCTATTATTTCTCTTTCACTTAATTCGGCCATTTTACGATCAAATTAAAACAATACAATCTTTTTACGTTAAAATAAAAAAAAACTAATAACTTATTTTGACAATTACTGTCACTTCTGCAATGAATTTCATGGACTACTAAACTTGTTTCAGATTTAATTTGCGCCTGATTTAAACAAACGCACGTGTATTGACTATGGAACAAGCAGTGCTGTTGGCTGTGACGGTATAAGGCCACGGATTAGCCAATAGAAATACAAATCCTTACCGAACTGTTTATTTATATCGGGCGTAAATGAAATCTGAACCGAGTTTAGCTACCATCGAATTTTTCCTTTCCTTAATTTCTTTTCTGTTAATATCTCGGTAGGTATTGAAGTAAACAATATTTTTGTATTAGCAATAAAATGTTTCATCAGAAAATTGTAAAAAAAATTGGAAACAAATAGGCAATCTACTGCAGTATCCACCTTCCAAATTTCATTTTGATATCTCTAATAATTCCAGAGATATTTACTTGGTTCCACACATTTGCACATCACTGTATAACAAGGTTATAGTAGAGTAGTGTAGAATTAAAATTATACAGGGTGGGTAAAAAATTGGTAGAAAAATTTTGTTTTATAGCGTAGAAAATGAGCAGTTACATATATGGAGTACCTGAAATATGGGGCGAAGTAAAGTTTTAGTTACAGAATGTGATTCAAACAAGATTAGAAAAAGTTTTAAATGAAGGGTAGTTAAAAAAATATGAGAAAAATTTTGAAATAGCGTGTAGGTGATAATCAGTTGCACAGATAGGATAGTTGAAATATAGAATGGACTAGAAGTATAGTAAAGTATTTAAAAAATGGGTAAAAATTCGAAAAATTTTGTAGGATAGAACATGAGCTGTTGAATATATGCAATATCTAAAACATATGCGAGTAGTAAAATTATAGTTATATAAAACAATGTTAGAAAAAGTTGCATATAAGGAGAATCTAAAATAAAAAGTGCAGACAAATTATACTTTCCAGCGTGTTTTAAACGATATCAGAGGAATGATTATATTGCGTAGTCAATAAAGAGTTGCTTGTATAAGATTTCGAGTGAAGCAGAATTACAGTTAAGTGTTTTAAAAAATGTTATATTTGGTGGTCCATAACCATATGCATAAAGATAGAGAGTGGTTGAAATATTTTGTAGAGTAAAATTATGGTTATATGGGATGGTTCAAAAACTGATAGACAAATAACTTATAATGGTTTACTAATTGT
This sequence comes from Octodonta nipae, assembly GCA_034190945.1. NCBI lineage: Eukaryota > Metazoa > Arthropoda > Insecta > Coleoptera > Chrysomelidae > Octodonta > Octodonta nipae. Next base: position 59,833,217 of record CM067223.1, read on the forward strand.
AGGCAATATAAACAGGATGGTTTAAATATAGATGGATTTGGGGTTATAGTTATACAGGGCGGTTCAATAAAAAAAATGTTATATAGGGTTGCCAATAAGCAATTGTAGGGTAGGTGAAATATGTTGGGATTGGTGGATTTATATTTATACAGGGTGATACAAAAATGTTATACTGGGTGGCCGACTAGAAGTTGCATATACAGTAGTTGAAATAGAGGTAGGAGTAACACTATAGTTATACAACGTGATGAAAAGAATGTAAGAAAAATACACATATAATAGGGGGTTAAAATATAAGGTGGAGAGAAATTATATTTTTCATGGTGGCTCAAAAATATCAGTAAAAAGGATGGATAAGATAATCTTCTAAACGTTGTTTGTGACATATTCTTGAATACTTTTATTTTTTTTTTTTGGGCAATGACATCACAATCGAAATAAAACGACGTATATTGAAGGGAAACCAAACGTTTCAAAGTCTATTGACAACGAAGTCAGAATAGACTTTGAAACGTTAGGTTTTCCTTCAATATACGTCGTTTTATTTCGATTGTGGTGTTATTGCCCAAAAAAACATAAAAGTAATTACTAAAGGTATAGTTAGGTGTTTAAAAAATGTTATATGTGGTGACAAATAATAATAAACTAGAGTTGCAGTTATACAAGGGGGTTAAAAAAAATGTCGAATAAAACTGTTATATGGGGTGGCCATAAGCACCTGCAGTTTGGGTGAAATATATTCGGAATTGGTTAATTTATTATTACGTGGGGGTTCACAAATTAGAAAAAGTTGTTAAGGATACTCCATGTTTCATATGCTATTTCTTCTTGCACAGAATTGTACATTCCACATGCTGGTAAAACCGCGGGTACCGGCTAGTAGTATATATAGTGTGTCCGTGGATGAAATACACAAGAAGAAGAATTCTTTAATTTTCATTTTACAAATTATCAGTAGATGCACAGGGTGTTAATAAATGAGGTAAAATAGAAAATGCCTCAGAAGAGAAATACTACTATTTATTGCTTTTATCAAAAATTTTATTGGACAAAGTTGTTTCTAACCTGTCTAGATTCTAAATACAAATTTTGAAATGATAATTCGAATATTTATAATTATTCTACATAGCAGTGGCGGAACCAGGGGGAGTGGTATGGTTTTTTATTGTTTATTTTGCTAAAATCAACTTTCAGCGGGGTCAAGCCCCCCGCCCAAACGAGATCAATCCCCCCAATGACAATAGTGGATCCGCCACTGATACATAGCTACCTCCCACCTATGCACACTTTTCCGCTAACCTACTTGAGTTCGTGAATTGCTTCTGCGATGTGACAGGTTGCGTGAGAAAACCTTTAGTTTGAAGGCAACACATAAAAACAAGCCCATAATTAATTGTCCTAAACCTCGCTATCCATCTTGGTCCAAAATGATTATGTAACCATTGCCTAACCAATGCTGTGAAATGAGCAGGACAGTCGTCTTGTTGCCTAATTATGTTATTACGTTCTTCCTTCAGGCTATAATGTATTGAGAAATGTAAGGTAAATGTTTCCATTTTTATCGAAGCCCATTTGAACTAAATGTAGTTGATTAAGCGGTTTTTCGGGATCCTTACAGCTGACGCTGTCTTTATGCTTTCAGCCAATGACTACTAATATAGATGGACCTGTCTGTTTATAATAAGAAAGGTCGAAAGATCTTTGCTGGAAAATAATAAACAAATTCTAACCGATGCCAAACTTCTTTCCGTTGTACCTACGCATTAACTGAACGCCGATACTTTACCCCGTTTATATCCAGCTCGCAACAGTGCGAGTCTGTTTATTTACATTTTGAATTGAGGTTAACTTCGTTATTCATACTGTTTAAAGTGTTTTGCGTGTTAAAACTTGTCGGAAATCAGCGATCTTTTTGTATAAGTGTAAAAAACAATAATAAAGTGTTTTACTTGCAGGAAAACGGCATATTCGTTTGCCGTATTATCTTCCCACTGGTAAGTGTCAGATTATAAAATTGAGTTTTACAAAAAGTCACTTAAGCAGTCGATAATACTACATTTTACGTAAATAGATAGATGTTTTGATAATTAATGTTACATATTAGTAAGCCACTAATTGTTTTATGTTATTGTGCACATATTATAATGGATTTTAATATATTTATATTTGTATATTAGGTACGGATGCGCTACGTACTTGTATTATTTTGAATCGGAATCCATGAACCTTTAATGTAATGCTGATTGGACGCTACTGTTGGAGTCGGAATATATGCAAACAAAGATATCTCTGTCTCTTTCTATTTTTGTTCAGTGTATGAAAGTGCCGGGTCCATTTATATTAGTAGTCATTGCTTTCAGCCCTTGTTCCTGTATTCCTGTTTTCATAATCTCTGTCTTCAACCACCTTTTCTCTATTGCGTCGTACACTTCTCTCTATTACCTTCTCCGTCGACCTCATTTCCTTCTACGAAATAGACTTCTTCATCATTAAGAATAAATGTAGCTGAAAAAGGGGCGAAAGTTAATAGGTGAATATACTTACAATCAATTTCTACAAAAACATATCTCCATTTAAGCATATAATCTTAACATATGAAAATATGCACTGGAAAGTAGTTCTAAATAATAATAAATAAACTTAGATGACGAAAATTAAAAAATGTTGGTGAATTTATGACATTTTATAATATTCAAAGAATAATAAAGAATATCTTAGAAATAGGCAATATTGTACTGCATCACATAAGGCGGAAAATTTTCGTCAATTACTTAACGCAACATTGTAAGTTGTTGGATACAAATACCAATTGAAACTCAATTAACGAATAAAACATCATTGCCAATCTAATATGGCGAAGAAAATTGATCAATTTAGTTATGTCACGAGAATTCACTGCTCTTCTAATATTTGCAAATAATTCTAAGGTAAATTGAAGAAAACAAAATTCGCCTTGAATTTATAAAAGGTCTAATAGTTTTGCGTGTATTTAAGAATAGACGTTTCCGTGATACTGTTATAAATGACATCAGTATTCCATTAAAATTCGTATCATCTTACAAATGAAAAAAGTAAATTGTAAAAAGAGAAAACTTAAGGAAACCAGTTGTGTGATGGTAAATTACGCGAAAATCGGGATACCTTCAACTGATCTGGATATGGGATGGAAAAATATACTGTTGGAGAGCAAAAAAACGGCACCCTCAATATCAAGTAATCTTCAACCAGCCATTTTTTTGCTGTCAATTTTGACAGCCAAAAAAAGATATTGTAATGTTTTTATTTTCACACTAGGGTTCAGTTCTGTTCTTGGGTTTATTTACAAACACAGTACAACTCACTCTAATTTCACTACTTTAACACAATTTATATTCACAAGAACTATTTACAATTTATCATAACTATGCAATATGACCGACGAAAACTGAAAACTGAATATTGTCTCCCATCACCAGCTGTCCGTATTTATATATTTCTCTTGGAATTATACTGGCAAGTCGACGAATTATCGGGAAACTTCTTTCATGTGTTCTGGAAGCTTTAAGGGAATTCACAGTAACGGCAGGGGTTGGCCTGTTGAGAGGCGAAACATTTCGGATTCCCAGAAGTATCGGAATAATGTCCCTTCCACGAATTGGTTGATAGCCGATTGCACCAGCTGTCGGATGAATTCTCGTAACATTAATAATTCATCATTTGTATAGGCCAAATTTCATATGCATGTCACTACAGAATCCTTCTACTATTTCAAGCATATCATGCAGCTGTTGTTTCGTAGTGGCCATCAAGTTTAAGTCGCCCCTGTATAACAAATTGTTTATCTTTAAGGCTTGTACGTTGTTGTGATTGAGACTGAACCCAAAATTAGTCGAGTTCCGTTTGTTTGAGAGAGGGTTTATGGAAGGCAGAACCACAGGGGGCTAAAAGAGTCTCCCTGGAATGTACTCCTTCTGATTGGAATGGGGTTAGTTAGTTTCAAACAGTTGGTTTCATTCAGTTACATTTTGGTTTGCCAGGTGGACATGGCATATTCTAAAAAGTTAATAATACAATTATTCAATTTATAGAGTTTCAGTGCAATCATTTGGAACTGAATCAAATGCCTTTTTGTAGTCTACATATGCCATGTAGAGATTTTGTCGTTTGGCGTGGGCTTGATTGCAGGCAAAGGAATCAATTATCAGTTGTTCTTTGCACTCCATCGAATTTTTCGCGCATCCCTTTTGTTGTTGAATAATTATGTTGTTCAGCTCACAATGTTTGAAATTGCCATGATTAATGCACGATGTTATGAGTATGAATAAGGTTGGGAGGCAAGTGATTGATCGGTACTTTGCTGGGTCCTGTGTACATAGGTTCTCCTTTGGTAAGAGGTATGTAGCACCATGTGTAAGGAAACTAGACATCTTATATGGGTGGGTAATTCTGTCACTTTTTCAACTGTATAAGAGGTTTGTCAGCAAATATGAATTTTGCTTTAAAGTAAAATACCTTTATTATTCATAATATACAAAATTGTTATCAAACAGAAGTAATAAGAATTCTAAAATGCTAAATGCATTTTAGAATTCTTGTACCACATCACTAAAAACTGTATAATAAATCTTCATGTCACTTTTCCAAATTATGTACTAGGTTTGATAGAGAATATAAATTTTGTTTGAATGAAGTGCCTTTATTTTTAATAATAACTCAAATTGTTATCAGACAAGATTTATTAGAATTAAAAACAACGTCCTATTATGGTATATCAATTAAAACTGTATCATGATTTATTATAAGATTTTCGGAGAGGAGACTATTAAATGAATGTCAGTATAATTACACTCAGATCGCCTACAATAAAGTGAATCCACCTAAATTAAAATCATATACAAAATGTTCTTAATATATACACATATTTAGAAAACAAGTTACTCTATTCAAAAGTAAACGAGGTTGGTCAAACTAATAAATGATGCTTAAAAGTAAAATGCCTTATTTTAAGCAATATCGAAAAAGTTACTTAGGTTAGAAAACTGCATCCAATTAAGCCATTGCATCACTAAAAATTGTAAAAAAACAAAAACAACAACAATTAAATACTTTTTCTGAAGTCATTTTACCATCGATCCCGGCAGGGATCAGTTATCAACTACGCGGATGAATTCCCGGAAACCACCTAAAACATTTAGTGCCCGCGAAAACTTAAAAAACAAATATATATATATATATATATATATATATATATATATATATATATATATATATATATATATTTATATTTATTTATTTGTTCAAGCGTCACGTAGAAACTACGTAACTGATTTTCATGCAAATTTATTGTTGTTGAGCTACATATGTGCCGTATGTAGTTCATTGGCTGCACCTACCAATCGAGTCAAATAGCCGGTTGCTCTCTCTGTTGCCCTCTCATTCTATCCTTGGCACTATATTTGTGCTTTGCAGGCTATCTCCAGAAGTGTATGGTCTAATGTTATAATGCATAACATGGGAGTTGACGCTCTAAGGTTAAACTTTCCCACTAAATAAATTTCAATTATTCTTCATAAGTTTTAACGTAAAATGATAAATGGTGTTCTTTCTGACTTCTGACGCATGTCAAGTCTCTAATTTAATGTAAATTTTGTGCAGGTATTGTATATTAATTGGATTTTCTATAAAGGAAGAGACTCTTAATATATTATTTGTTGTGTGGGTATTTCAAGATCAAGGTACTTAGTGGGGTGTCGGCTTGAACGTACCGAGGGGAGTGGGCAGCTGAGCCTTCAAAGCTTCTCATAAATTTGCTGACTTGCCAATCCCCCTAGGCCAAACATTTTTCTAATTTGCACCTGTCTCTATGACAATTTTTTTCTGAACCTAAACCAAAAGCTGGGTACGCTCCTAGGTGTCGGTCAGAACAAGTCGAAACAAATAAAATTTCTAGTTATACATTTTATTCCTCTACTCATCTATTTCCAAATGTGTAAGTGTGGGCCTCTGTTAAAAAGCTTTCACTTCAAAAAAAATCCGATTTACTGGTTCAGACGGGATTAATGCCGAACTACTATAAAATGCTACAAAAAAACCTGCAACGTCCCACCATATATATGTACAAATTGTATCAATGTGGGAAAAGTACCCGAACACTGGAAAATGCATTCTACACTAATATAAGCAAATTTAGTTAGTTTGTTTGTATATTTGTCAGGGGTAATAATCTTTGGAAGCTATGAACCGGCTGCAAACATTCTTTCCCTAATAGAAAGCTACGCTATCTGTGAGTAACATAGGCTATATTTTATTTTGATAAAATGTTAAATTATTCGATGGCGACAGTGGTGTTTCTACTGGTTTTGAAAAACAAAGAGTATCTTGAAAAGTAAAAATGATAGAGCGGGAATATTGCTTTCCTACAACTCATTCATCTTTTTTGCAAAATATGATACTTTTTGGGAACGAAAAGTAATACAAGCACGAGATTAAAAGATTGATTCTTTTCTTTAGGTGAATGAAAACGTGATTCGTCATTTTTCAAAAACTGATATATTAGACTGGGAGAAAGGGGTAACTATTGTGTTTTCAGAAAGTTTTATATCTCGGAAATAGAAAGACATACTGCTCTGAATCCTGCTGTATATACTCTCCTAAAATGAACCGAAGCGAGTTTAATTAGCTTGCAAAAATTCAATTACCCTTAGGGTATATTCCTTAAGAAGATTTATATGTTTGTAGGTTTGAAGATATAGAACAGGTACTGTAGATATATCAAACGAAATTATTCAATTGCTAAAAAATAACAATATTTAATTTACAAAATTTCCGATAAATCTGATAAGAGTCACAAAGGAAAAAAGTGGAAGATGGAAAATTAAAGTGAGGTTTTGTTTTGTCAAAAACTGCTAAATATCGTAAATGTGTGAAAAAACTTAATTCTGAATTCTCAACTTTTTTGTCTTATCAGTTTTTTATTATTAATTTTAAATGATTCGTGACTACTATCAAAAAACTAACATTTTTGTTCATAGTAAAAAATAACAACATTTACTCAGATTAACGTTCTTTGACGTCATTTTTTATTATATTCAAAATTTAAGGTTTAATGCCAAATCCATAATTATCTGATAACATGAATACATGAATAGCGTCATATAGCGTCACTAGAATAACACAAGTATACGGAGTAATAGATTTTGATATAAATAATTTTGGTATTAATTAAGATCATTTTGAGCGGTACTGATTTCAATACTAAAACAAAGCGTCATGGGCTAGCATTACGTTACATCCCACATTCACTTTCTGATCTTTTCCCAACAAATTGTAGATTAGTTTGTGTGAAAATAGACTTTTGTATGATATACAGTAAGAATATTAGGTGTTTTATCCTCGTCTGAGGGCATACGGAACCACGTTGTTAACACGATTTATACAGATATGGATTACAATCTTAAAGTAGCTGCACATACATCTGACGTTGAATAAGTAAAAGAAATCGGACAGCGACAAGAACCATACCCCGATCTTCAAATCATTAATTTTGACAAATTATACTAATGTAATATCATTGTTTGCCTCTTCATATACGCTGTACTCCAAATACAAGAAGTGTAGAAAATGTGATGAAAGGATAAAACATATATGTATTACCGAAGAATAATACATCCACTTTCAACAACAGGGTCCAGACGGCTTCACGATGAACCTCCGAAATACGTGAGAAAATAATGCAGATTTCATTACCAGAACTACACAAGTGTGCAATGACAAACTAAAGTCTAGTTACTAATGTGATGGTTAGTATTCACAGTTATATGTAGTATTCTGACGATATTTTGACTCAATACGCTAGTAGCTTTAGAGGAAGTTAGGTTAGGTTCCAATGTTTTTCCAGAATTATCTGATTCTGATTCAGAGAACTAGAAACCTAAGTGCTTGTTTGCGTCAGTCAAATGACGTCTATTTATTATTTGCAGCTCAAGACAGAGAGGGATTAACTCGTTTCTTTTTCTCTGATCCAGCGTTACGTTTCCATTTGTACAGGCGCCCATACCTCATACACTCTAACTTTATACGTATTATATTCAGGGTTGCCAGATGCCAAATTTGAAATTTCCCCAGGTGTATTCTATTTTTCCCCAAAATACTACTATTTTTAATGACTTTTCCCCAAAAATATGAAATAAATATTTAACTGAAAATAATAAAAAGTAACACCCTAAAATCATATCTAAAACGATGTTGTGAGTGTTTAACCTCTAACTTATCGTGATTTACCTATACCTATGTAAAGTTTTTCATGATCGGTTTTTGGAAATGAAAAAAATATATATAAAATGCATATGAAAAAATCTAAATTAATTTTAATATTAAAATATAACAACATGTGCCTTTTTGTCACTATCTATGTTAGTAAATTCTTGACTTTACGATTAAAAAATTTATAAATTTTATTTCTTTAGTTCGATAAAATATGTTTTAAAGTCTTATTGGACTTCCAAAATATTGACTTTGATTAACCCCAGAACATTTAAATTCAAGTGAATCATAAAAATTCACCTCACGGAATTACTATATTTGCATATGGACGCCGAGGTTCCGTCAGTCCACTTCACTAATTCTACTGCAAAATTTACATTTTCCCAAGATTTCCCCATCATTTTTTATTTTCCCCAAAAAATTTCCCCACAAGTTATTGATCCCCAAATTTTCCGCAAAAATATTATTTGTCTCCAAAATGGGGGAAAATATCCCCAATCTGGCAACCCTGATTATATTTATGCTCCCACACTGGCGCTTACAAATTTGTCATAATTGTCATGATGTCAACGTTTCTCCTCTACATCGCTCTGACCTAGATCGGGATCGCTTTTGATGTGACACGACACATTGCACATTACTAATATAAATAGGATAATACAAAATGCATGAAACCGTTCAAATATAAATTCGCCTTAAGGGTCGGTGTTTTTGTTATCCAGAAGTCTCTCATTCATTTTCTTCACCTTCTCTTTAGTTTTACGTTGCATACGTAAGAGCTCATCTCAAGTATGTCTTCCTAATTCTCATCTTACTATCCATTAACATGTGTTTATTAGATTAACCTCACGTATCCTTCCTGATATTCTTGAGGCTTTTATAGTGTTTGTCGTGGTTTTTTCTATTAGTTTCTGCTGCTGAAAATTTATGAACTAAAATAATTGCGTTTAATTATCGGTTATGTTATTTTTCCATTGACGGTTAACTTACAATAAACAAAGTTCCTTTGCGTACACACAATGAATTGCGTTTCCTCTGTAAATCATGTAGTAACTTTGTGCGAGAAATAGACATTGCACAATATTTTTAAAGAATTAGTGCCCATTCAAAAACACGTGCCTTCTCTTTTTTACTTCTTTGATTACTTCCTTTATTATTTTTAGATCTTTTATTATTAGGATATATTTGGTGTCCCAGCCATGTTCGTTTAAGGCAAGGCGCAAATTCAGACGCGTATAGCGGATGTGAGGTGACATGACACGAGTGGCGCGACACGCACGTGTCGCACTCGTCGCGTGGTGATCCGCCTATTTAGACGCAGTTCGTACCAAATCGAGTCGGAAAATTTCATATTCACGAACAAATAAGTCTGATATAACCGTCTTGTCTTCATATAACTAGTATCTTTTGTTGCATAGTACTCTTTTCGGTACCGTACCACCTCTATTAACGTCTCATCTCTTCATTTTTCAAAACACTTGACAATCTGTTAAACGCGCGGCACGAGAAACTGTGTCTCAACTACAGCGCGACGCGCCTAGCAGCACTTTGTTGCCAATTTGCGCTGTTCTATTCATTACTATACGTTACAGAAGTTCGCACTGTGCTGTGTCATGTCACACGTCTCAATTTGCGCCTAGGTTTATACGATATTTATTAGTCTTAACACATCAAATGCTTGTTTTAGGTTTACCATGCACATAAAGACTTATGTGCCATACTCGATTCGGCTCTCTGGTCATTGTTTTAATATGAATATTGCGTCTATAGTCTATATTTTGGAGGAAACCTTGCTTGTCCTCTCATGGTCCTATCTCGTGTTCAATTCTTTGGGCTGGTATTTTTGTGAATACTTTAGTAACAATACGCAGTAATGTAATTCTTTGGTTCTTTTTTATCGATATTGTTCCTACGCCGTTTTCCATGTACTTTTCTGCCTTATAAACGGTTTCGTTATCTTTTTATTGCAGCTACTTCTTCTATCGTTATTGTAATCTGGGACATTTTTGCATTGATCGGTTGGTTTATTTCTATTCCTTTCCTCATTACTTTATTGGTTTCTTCCTATTCATTGGGTATTTCTATTCTATAGTTATATTTGTTCAGCTTCAGGTATTTTGTTGCTTTGAAATTGCATGTATGTTTTTTTTCTCGCCTGTAAGGTGTTTTATTTCTGCTCTAAATCACAGTTTGTTGTTTCTCTTTCCATTTATATTGTTTCATCTGAATCCTATTGCTTCGTTTACTCTTAATTATTTGTTATCAGCAAATTTGTATTCCAGATGTTTTTAGTATAACGTTATGATGCTTGCGGTTTGAGAGGATTCAATGTTATACTTTGTTACACATTCAGCTGGTTTATTTTCCCCGGTATTTAAACAGGAAACCTCACCAGGCCTGGATACCCTAAGAATTGACAGATTGAGAGCAAGTTCTAGATTCGGTGGGTGGTTTTGCATGGAAGTTTGTAGTTGATGGAGCGATTTGTCTGGTTAATTCCGATAACGAACGAAACTTCTAGTCTGCTAACTAAGCATATTTCGAAATCCCAAAGGCCAGTCAGTAGTTGGTTTCGCCCTCTACGGTTGATAATGCCTATGCCCTTTGTTTACATCTCCCGTCACTACTAAGGATGATGTTGAGTCCGTGTTCTGTTGAAGCAATTGGAGCTGTCGACACTGACATATTTAGTAGATCCTTAGGATGTCTGTTGGTATTATGAAATGTTTAATTGATTTCTCGTCCCTTGTATTGTTAAAAGTGTATTTATATTGGAACTTGTGACTAAAGTATGTAGGTGTTATTAACTCGCAGGTCATGTTGTGTGACGAAAACAAACCAACTGAGTGATATGATGACACTATATCGCTACAATCACAATTTTTAAGTTTCTGGTAGTTTGCGACTGCCATATTGAGGCAAGGCACCTCAAGCACCTCGTATATCGAGTTTACGTTGGACATACTTTTAAGTTATCCCACGTAAAAGCGATTTGCACCGTGTGGGCGGTACGTTGCGTCAAAGTGACAGCGGAAAACTCTCAAATACACAGAAAGAATTTATTTTGCCCTTACTGGAAAATAAACTCGGGCAATTGTAGTGATTTTTATTGTCGCATTGCTCAGTTGCTCGGTTTTCGCCTGTAGTTTCAGTTTTTAATTGTCAAATTCAGGTGTCGCACCGCCCGCACTGCGCTATTGGCGTTTACGTGGAACACAGCCTAACGCCGTGTCCCACGTAAAAGCAATATGCGCGTTGCGGGCGGTGCGTTGCGTCAAAATAGCAACTGTTAACTATCAAACACATCAAAAGAAGTCAATTTGTCCTTACTGGAAAATTAATTTCTGCGATTGTAGCGATTTTGAGTTGTCGCATCGTTAATTTGGTTTGTTTTAGCCTTAGTTGCTGTCTTTAAGTGTCATCTTGATGTATCGCACCGCCCGCAACTCGCAAATCGCGTTTACGTGGAACACAGCCTAAGAGTTTCTGGTAGAACTTATTCATCGTTTAAAAAAAGAAATTATGCTGAAAGCGTCGCCGCCGGTGCACCAAAATATCCCACAGCTATTATGAAATATTTGGTTGTTGAAGTTTTGAAGTTGGCCGGTAATGTGTGTAGTAATCTTGAAAAGTCACAACAGTATTTTATTTACTTCACATTTGTTGTTTCTAAACCAGGACTAAGGGAGGTAGCATTACACCTAGAGCACATCCCGAATTGGAATTAATGGTTTTTCGTTACGCTGATATTCAAAATGTTAGTACACATTTAAACTTATAATATTTAACCATATCACCTTAATTATTAAATAATATTATGACAGTTTTTGTCCATCTTATGTTCAGCGGAGTAATTATTACAAAAATTGCGGTGACAGGTTCAAGTAGCCTGGGAATTAAGGATTGACATCTATATGTATATCATAACTGGTGACTGGTGAATAGTTTTCCGGAATTCCAAATCCAATTTATTTGCAGTTTCTATAAGTTAAATAAATTTTCAAAATACACTAAACTGTTTGGTTACACTTAGTCACATGTTATAAATAGCATAATTTGGTCAACATTGCATTATTATGAAACCTCTTCCAATGAATCGTTAGAATACCAAATAGAATTTTTCTTGGAATAATTATCTTGACGTTAATTTTGTTTGTCATTTTCAAATATTAGTTCGTTAGTGCATATCCTTGATATGCGGTATTGCACGCATTCTGTACGTGTCAGTTCTACTAAGAATAAATATGAAGTTTTTCGAGTAGTTTATTTATTTTCTGTAAATAATATATTATTGGCTCCATATGCGACTTTTAGAAAACGTGACCAGGATTGTATTCATTAATACATTTTAGAAAATCTCCCAATTTTTGCATAATCTGATATGGGCCCCTGCCACATTCTACATAAAAAATAAATGTTTTTTATGATAAGAAAACTAATTTCTTACTTACTAATGACAATAATCATAAACTGCTTTTTCTTAGTATACCTAACAAATTCTGTTTTTATTGTTAAATTTTAGCTACATTATTAAAATTGACGAGCTTCGGGTGAGGGAGGGATCTCTTGCGTCAGGGTCAATGTCTTTGGTATATTATATTTCCGGGGCTATTGTATTCGATATTCGTTTTAAACCAAGAGAAATGACTTTATTTTAAGAGAGTATTCAATATCTCTGACAGGTGAAGTAACCTGAAAATTTTTATGGTACCATTCTGTCCTAGGAGTTAAGGGAGAACAGCAATTACACGAAACGGCTCCAGATTCGGAACCTCTGTGTGCTATTTCTCTCGAAAATTCTTGATGTCGGTCTTACATCTCGCATCTTCAAATTTTATGAAATGTATCAAATACTCGGTCCATGCATGATTCGCTAGCCCAGACTTCGTTACCTCTGCCCTTTGAGTATCTAGCTGTGCGGTGTTCCTTAATCCTGGTGTCCAGCGGTCGCTTTGTCTCTCCAATGTAAAGATTGCCACATTCACACGGTATGCTGTATATACAGTTATTTGGTATGGCTGGTGCGTCGGACCTCGTTCTTCTTATCATGCTCCTCAAGGTGTCGTTGCTTTTGAAGATCATTCTGATCCCATAGCTGTGTGCAATTCTTCTAAGTTTCTCCGACAAACCTTTAGTATACGGTAATAGTAGAGTTGCTACCGTGGTGTCCTCTTCCTGCCTAGGTGGTTTGTCCAGCTCTGCAAAAGTCTTGGTAATGATCGTTTCCGGATATCCGTTCGCCAAAAGGTCTTCTCTAAGTTTCACTTGTTCTTCTTTGAGAGCTTCTGGTGTGCTGCAGATCCATAGAGCCAAAAATATCTGCAGCACACCAGAAGCTCTCAAAGAAGAACAAGTGAAACTTAGAAAAGACCTTTTGGCGAACCGATATACGGAAACGATCATTACCAAGGCGTTTGCAGAGCTGGACAAACCACCTAGGCAGGAAGAGGACACCACGGTAGCAACTCTACTATTACAGTATACTAACGGCTTGTCGGAGAAACTTAGAAGAATTGCACACAGCTATGGGATCAGAATGATCTTCAAAAGCAACGACACCTTGAGGAGCATGATAACAAGAATAAGGCCCGACGCACCAGCAATACCAAATAACTGTAAATACTCAAAGGGCAGAGGTAACGAAGTCTGGGCTAACGAATCACGCATGGACTGAACACCGTAATATCAACTGGGACCAGGCTAGAGCAATTCACAAGTAAGAGCATTGGTACAAAAGAAAATATTTGGAGAGCTCTTCTTCGGCCTCTGCCGCTACGCATCACCGGCAGCCAACCTCCAGGTATGACGACGCTGACTGGACCAGATAAGACCCAATGACCATGACCGGCGACGCACGACCGGTTAAGGGTATAATATAAATACGACCGATACCCTGAATTTCCTATCATTCACCTGATGACGATAGTAGATACACAGCTATTGGAACGTTGTGAGATCAACCACTTCAAGACGATGGAAGTCCAAGGAAACTTTGGGGAACATAAAGAAGTGTTCGAGAGGACATTCAATTGTAGGAAGCGCAACTGATGAAGGTTTCCTAACCAGTAACAATATATATTATATATATTGTCTTGCGTACAAAGAAATGACAATTCGAAGAGATTATTTTAAATTGTTGGATGTACAATCTTCTCGTTTTAGTATTAGATTTACTAACCTTAAGGGTCTCGGAGGACGCGATCGCCCAATCGCCTCCCTTTGAATCCGTCCATAGTTTACGTTCTTTATTTGTTCGCTCTCCTGGAATGTTTGTGCTGAAGATATATCTACTTTATTCAATCCCTAATAATAAATACACCTCATAATCAATAACATAAGTTGTTTATTACACAGAACAAATCTTAAGCCGCCTCCAGATCTATCAATTTACATGTTCAAAGTTACAAAATTTCATAAGAAGTTGTAACTAGGTACAATTTATTAAAATACAATTATAAAAGAAATCTCAAAAGTCCTCATCGCTCCGGTCAGGACAAAAAAAGACTTTTTTGCTATATTCAGCAAAATGGTGAATTTTTTCGTAAAATTACCTCAGACAAAAATTGCAGATCATAAAATTCTCTACAAAAAATACATGAATATTTTTCCCAAGAGCCACCATTTTAGAGATATAACGCTTTAAATAGTTAAATAGTTTCCACGCCACCTATGAGGTAGTGTACTTTTTTTAACGTGGTTTCCCCACGGGTCTGTTTGTGATTTTGTTGGTTTCGAAACTAGTGTAAAATAATATTTATTAATAAGAGTAAAAATAAAAGCGTTGTAATTTCAAAAAATGTTCGAATATTTCTGCTTCCTCTTCTGCTTCTTCTCCTTCTTCTTGATCCTCTTCTTCTTCTCGTTCTTCTTCTTCGTCTTCACTTTGGGTGCAAGTAAACTGCCCCAATAGCGATTCCTCGCTCGTATCATATGAGTCATTGGAGTCCTCTACAGTTGGTGACTTAACATTAGAGCACGACCGGTCTTGACAATGTGTACACGCCAAGGACCAAAACAGTCCAACCACATTTAGCATTACATCCTTTTTGCAGTTGCAAAATTTTGTGTTTAGCAGTTTCTCTGGCGCTGGTGGAAGTAAAGTCTGAACTGGCTCAAATATGTTGTCGACCAACTTCCCAACCCAGTCTTTAGGGTCCAGCTGATTACCAAGCCACACTTGAACCCGAAAAAGATGTTGATGAGCAGCTACTGAGGTTGGAGGAAGATAAGCTAACTGTATTTGTTTTTTGTTTCGAGTATTTTTAACGAAACACGCGTATCCCAATAAGTAGTTTTTTTAGGAGCTCCGTACATAGCAAGACAAAAGCGAATTCCGTTGGTGATAACATCTTGTGGAATATAATTACTATTTTCTAAAGACTTCAGCACCTTTAACTAAATCTTGTTTATCAAACATTTTGAAAATTGTTGTTTTGCCTCTCCTGTAAAATGCAGATGTTGTATAGCAGCCTGTCATTGCATGTGAAATAGTACATGATTTTGACACTTTTGGTAAACTTTTTAATGAATATACTGCTTGATGTTGAGCTTTTTCTGGTTTAACAAAAAATAATAATTTGTTCATCTGGAGTTCGAGCAGTAAGTAATTCGAGGAAATATCGTGTGTCCGTACTTATTGTATACGTAGAAATAAATTCGGCACCATTATACTTACAATTCAAAATTTAGGTGTTTATTTATTAAATAGACTATTTAAGTGTTATTTATTCAGACTAATATACAAATGGTTAGTCCTTACACGGCTCCAGTTGCAATATAATGATCAGTCTGATACGATATCAGTGATACCCTTTGTCAGCAATGCTGCTCTATGATCAACCAACTGCCACTGTTGTTGGCGCCTGAAAAAAAAACACTCAGTTAATTAATTTGTTATCAACCAATTTGAAATTCTTTCACGTACAATTTGCCAATACAAAAAGTAATCTCTAATTATAAAAAAAACTAGGAATCTGTTGGAAGGCCCTAAGCTCCAAAGAAAATAAAAAGGCAAACAAGTGAAACAAACAGAAAGATCGGCCATTCAAAATTAAGGGTTTAATATTATGTTCATTTATTATGAAAGCAAAGCACTAAAATAAAAATTAGTTAAAATAACATATTGTTTAATAACCCTTATGAAACCTTTAATGCTTCAAATAGGGCTTTGAAACTTGCTGAATAATAAATAGATATACCTACATACTTTGTTTTGATATTTTAAAGGGATATTCTAGGCGCCTCAGTAATGTCAGGGCCAAATTTTCGTTAAAGATATAGACTTTGAGAAATTTTGTTTCTGTCAGCTTAATAAAAGATTCAATTGAAACAAGCGTCTTTACCACATTCACATTTCCTTCTTCTGTACATATCCTTCATCCAAGACTTTCTATTTTCTTTCTTTATTCTGTTCCAGTAGGTCAGATAAAACAATAAACCCCTCACATTTTCTTCTTAATTAAGGCATTTATATTCATTTATCAACAAAGTCACAGTGTGGTTAAATTTTCGAAATTTTTATATCTTGTACGACAGAAGTTGCAAGCGCCTCCACATCAAGAACAGAATGCGGCGCAAATTCTTTGATGTTTGTCAGAATTCTTGGATGCGTTAAGACATCCACAGAGACACAAAATCTCCCACACACACACAAATTTGCGTTTTATTCGCCATTCGGTGCAAAATTTTCTTAATCTGGACGCCCCTTTATTAGACTACAGGGTTCCCCAAGAAATGTAATGACAAGCTGTGAGCAGTTTATGATTATTTTTTTAACTTTGTTACAAACATTACCCGTATTTCCTCTTAGTTACATTAGTTTTATTAACCAACTTCAAAAAAGGAGGAGGTTATCAATTCATCGCGTATTTTTTCGCATTTTTTTTGTATGTATGTTACCGGATTTCTTCTCCTGTGGTGCACCGTTTTGAATGAATATGGTCTTGTTTAATGGAGTATATATCCGGATTGGTGAAACTTCAAATTTTGGAAAAGAATTCTATTGGTAAAGTGATGAAATTTGTTAATGAACACATGCGTGCATGGAAATCGACTAATATCCCTAATATTTTAGTCGATTTTTGTTAACTCCTTATGGATGTGTATAGTTTTTTAACGTGTAATCTATTAAGGCAGATCCTTAGGTGATCTCATATACTTTTCTGCGACGTGCAACTTGCAGTTTTGCAGAAAATCGCCGAAAATTCCAAAATTCTTATCAAAAATTTCATCGAAATGACATAACTGACATTTCCTCATAAATATTTTAATTCCAACGTAATTGTGCGGTAATTTTAAGCACTGGAAGTTTTAATTGCGAATTTGAAAATTTCTATGTACATCTCAAGCATATAGGTAGTAAAGCATAGTATTTTCGGCTCCTTAAATCAATGAATACCAAGCTCGTTTTGTTTGTATACCAGGCAAATACCTATTTAAATGCAAATTTTTTCCATTTTGCGAAGACGGTGCTTTTGGTTGTCACATTCTCCCGGCTTAATAGAAAATTCAGTGACAACACATATCAAACTTTAAACTGCTATTTGGTACGTTTATAGACACCAGATATCGAATCGCACACTCGAAGCAGTATATTTAGCAGCAGTTATGGAGTATTTGGCTGCTGCAGTTTTGGAGTTGGCCGGTAATGCTGCACGTGATAACAAGAAGACCCGTCATTTACAACTCGCCATCAGAAATGACGAAGAATTGAATAAATTGTTGTCTGGCCTAACAATTGCACAGGGTGGTGTCTTACCCAACATTCACGCTGTGCTGTTACCAAAGAAAACCGAAAAGAAACCTATAAACGTTATAGTTATAGCAAACAAAATCACAAAGTAAAGTGATAGAAGGAGTTGCATTTATATGAAGATTGAAATATAGGACGGACTAGAATGATAGTGGTCCGTAGGCAGCCGTGGCATAAAAATATTGAAAAAAAAGTGAAATTAAAATTATATAGGGTGATTAAAAAACTGTTATATGATGTGGACATAAGCAAATCATATACAGGATGGTTGAAATATATGCTGCAGTTGAATTATATTTATAAAGTGTGATTAAAAAATTATTTCTTTTATAGCCCATAAGAAGTGGCATAAAGTGTGGAGAGGAATTAATGTTACAGAGGCCGATAATATAAAATGTAAAAAATGAACTAATTTATGGGCTAGCCCACATGGAGTTATATACTATGGTTGAAATATAGGACGGATTTGACTCCGTAAATATGGGATGGATTCTACTACGTCCTATAGAAGGCACCTAACAAATGTATGCTTGTCCGTGGGCAGTCGTATGTACAGGATGGTTGGTACATATGTTGGAGTGGAATTATCTATACTTATATAGGGTTGTCAAAAAAAAGTTGAAAAAAGGTTACATGGCGTAGTCCATAAGGCAGAAATATATTTTGGGCTTATTAAGTCAACGATACTAGTACATTTTGTTCGTAAAGATTTACCTGTCAATTTAAATGAGAAAGTATCATTGTGTAATGTTGAGGCTTTCGATGTTACCTGGTTCTGTCTATTAAGGTTATACATACAAAATAAAAAATAAAGACTACCTGAGTTCAAAAATACTAAAAAGTTGATAATAAAACATTTTTTAAAAAATATATAACCGACTTAAAGTTAAAACTAATTATAACAAAATACAACTCTAGCAAATAAATAACACATTCAATGTTGTTAGGAAGTAAAAAATGTAAACATTAAAAGGTGCTCATTTTGTACAAATTAATTACCTACCAATCTAATATATTTTTGAAGTAGGTGCCAAGCAACAATCAAGTTTGATGAAGTGGTAGACAAGTACGCAATGAAGGCTTCAAAATATAATATATTGGTAGGTAATTAATTTGTACAGAATGAGCACCTTTTAATGTTTACATTTTTTACTTCCTGGGTAGGTACCTAACAACATTGAATGTGTTATTTATTTGCTAGAGTTGTATTTTGTTATAATTAGTTTTAACTTTTTAGTTATAGGTAAGTCGGTTATATATATTTTTTTAAATGTTTTATTGTCAAACATTTAATGTCAAATTTTGAATAACTAAATTTCTTATTGCGAACCTTTTAATTTTTAATCTGATTTAGACTCTGAGACCTTTGGACTATATGAAATATATCGACTTTCCAGCAATTGTGGTGTTATTAAAAAAAAAACGGAAAAATACAAACAAGAGGTGCCATAACTATCTTTTAGAAAACAACTAAATGAAAATTATTTTTTATTATTATATGCAGGCGCGGACTAAGGCCTAGGAAACCGAGGCACGTGCCTAGGACCCGTAATTTTTGGGGCCTGAAAATTTGTGTACATCTATATTATTTTTTTCTTTTTTTCTTGGAATCCCATAATTAAATAGAACTGTATAGCATTCAAACTAAACTACCAAGCGCAAAGTATGTGCCATGACTGAAAAATAGGCTCGAAATTAACATGTTGCCGAGGGCTAACCTTAGCCTTAGTCCGCCACGGTATATATGGTTGCAGTTTCAATTGTATGTTTTGATCAAACTTCCAAGCATGTTCACAAATATTAGACTTTTCGAATTGTCGTTTCTTTATATAATTTTTGTGGTTATTTATTCGAATATTCTAGAGGTTTCTTCAATTTAAAATTTGTTACATTCGCAAGTAATTTTATAAATGCATTTTTTTGAGTTTTGTATTACGTCTTGTTTTGAATGTTGTTTTAATATTACATTTTTTGGCCACTCTTTTCAGTCTTTCTGAAAGACCGTGTGTGTATGGAATGGTTGTTGTAGTAATGTGATTATCAAGATTAGCATTATTTGGAGCAGCTTAGTAATTGTTTTTTGTTTAGTTTTTTTTTAGTGAATTGTACAGTTGGTTCTTTGTTATTGATGTAGTTTAATAATTTATGAAAGTCATCAAAATTGTGTTCCCAAATAGTGAAAATATAGACTTTCCACCAGTTGTAATGTTGTTCCAAAAAAATCAGAAAAATACAAATTATCTATTAGTATTAAACCAACCCGAACCATGTTTTTAATACATTGAAATACTCTATTATTTTAAGGGTTCGGACAGTAGAAGCCACATTCAAGAAAAGTATCCATATGACCTAAGGCAAAAAAACTAGAAATGGTGACACGTACGAGCACATGTCAAACAAGTTTACTCTCCGTTACCATTTTCAAGTTCTGCCAGTAGTATCCTTATGCATCTATTTCAGTCAGGTTTATTATTTAACACACTGTTACTAGAAGAAGAATGTTAAAGATACTATATAATAAAATTAAGGTTCCATCCGATTTCCATTTGCCTATTACCAATAGAGAATTAAATTTGGCCACATCATATTAAGATAGTTTCATATGAGATCGGTTGTAATTTTATCGAGAACTGCAGTAGGCGTGCTAAACATTTTTTTAAGTGACAAATACAAATGTGTAGGCTTACATTAGCTTTTTTCACAGTTTTATGTCATTTTAAATCACACTCCTTTTTCCAATGCAAATAAGTTATATACATTTATTAGTTATTTGAAATAACTAATCGGAAATGTTTGCTGAAATCTTGTTTTATTGCTGCAAAATAATTTGCAACATTTTAAAATTCAATTATGACATACTTTCGATAAATAGTTTCATTAAATTTGTAGTTTGATAGATAATAAATTCATTCCAAGAAACTTGTTTGTCGGAATCGATGATTAATTTTCAACCAGCATAAGAATTCAAATTATTCTTACAGCAAAAATGGCATGTACGTCAAGAATTTTCTATAATGATAGTAATTTTCATAACAAGCACATAATTTTTTGAAAAATATGAATTCTAAAATTATGTTAAAATGACATTAATTAGCGACCAACTGTAAACTTTCTCGTGAATGCCCAATTAGTTACTACATACCAAGTAGGTATGTATTCAAGGTTTAAAATGTGTGACAGATTGAATTGAAAAATAACTCCTTCTTTAAAAACCATTAATATAAAGAAATGGTTTATAGTTTAAAGTAAAAAAATATATTTTTAAATATATCACGTTGGCGACACCTTTAAATAATTGAATAATTATGTAGCAAATACATATTTATATGTCTTTGTTCTGTTCGCGTTGTCATTCCTTCTGTCTCACTACGTTAGTTGACTCTAAAATCACCAGAAAGATAATTTTTAATATTTTAGAACTTAGAAATTCCTGAAAACGACATGTCTAACAACTGTAAACAATTTGTGGGTTGCTCAACTACCTTGCCAATTTGGTCAACGTAAACAAATTCGCGAATAAGTGTACGAAATTTGAGTTTAAAATTAAAATATTTAGCTAACTGTTGCCTTTAGAAGTAGTCTTGGAATATATCAACTACTATGCTTGAAGCGAAAATCTACCTGTTTCAGAGTAGGTACCAAGAAATTCACAGTCCAAATCAGATCTTCAATAGAATTGGGCAACCAGTGCTGCCGTTTCTAACGATTTTTCGGTAGTATGCCGATTTTTTACCATTTTCAAATTATTCTACCGATCTACCGAATTTTATATGAAATTTTACGATTTTTAGAGTAACCACCAAATGTCAAATAAATATCTATTTTTGTCAATAAATTCTTAAAAAACACTTAAAAAGGATGAGAAGAGGTTTTTTATCAAGTATTTATAAATATCTATAGTTAAAAATTTAATAAATATTATAGTATTTTAAAAACTACTTGCATGACTATTAAACAACGAAATGGAGATGTAAACGTAAAGGGCAGAAGAGTATATATCGCTTGATAAAATATTATTTCTAGACATTTTATTATTTGAAAAAATGAGTAGAATAGGCACAGTTAAGGACAATGAGCTACTGAATGTATTTACTAAACAAGACATTCATTGGGCAATAAAATGGAAAATGAAAAATCAGTAAGGGGTCAGGTAAATTAAATATAATTTCAGATTATATGAATGGGAAAACCCATTTGCCAATCAAGTACATTAATATTAATCCAAGGTATGTTAAAAAAAGGACTATAACATAAACCAATTCTTGGATATCTCTAAATAACTGAACAGCTGTTGCCCTTTATATTTTATGACTATTGAGAGGCTACAAAATGACAATTTAGGTTGTCATTTTGTAGCCTCATTTTATTCTATAAAGTGTCTTAAAGTTTGTATAAACTCAACCTAGAAAATTTTTCTAGTCCACAGAATATTTTCATCACAAACTGCCAGAATAATAGAAAATTATCAAGTTTGTTGAAAGAAAATTGAAGAGAAGAGAGGGAACTATTATATACATGTTGTAAGCAATCTGAAACAAAGATGTCTACAATATTTGTCAATAATAGCCGAAGAAAGTCTCCCATCGAAATTCGTTTCTCAGAAGATGGAGCTACGTTTAGCCACGAGTTATCATCAGAATCCGAAACCACCCCGAACGAGACCAAACAAGAGCTATCACACCATGACTCTTATAAGCAAATCCTTGCGTGCAAGAACCGCCAAGCTAGATGCTTCTTAACAACTGCAGCGCCCGCCCACTACACCATAATGAATGATTCTTTCTTTCGTATACCAATTTTGCGCACATATAACGAACTGTATCAATCACTTGTTGATGAACAGATGAGTTTAGAGCAATATGACTTTGGAGTTTTACGAAAAGGAATTAGGGACGCAACGGCGATGGAATTACAAGAGGTAGAGGAAATAATTGATCAAATGAATTATATTTTCAAACATCACTATTTTGGAAATAAGAATCAACAAAGACTCCTCCCCATTGCAGAAAGGTATTTCATGGCACCGCCATCAAAAGCCAATTCCAACATCCCCAGTGACCTGATGCCGGACAGATACGAACGGGCTAATTTTAAAATAGTCCACCAGTTAGTATACCAGAACCCCTGTTATCCAATCACCCAGCAGCACGCCCCGCACAAGAACGAATACATGCTAACCCTGAAACAGAAAATGCTTGAAACAGTCGAAAGCTTAAAGATTAAAGGGTACCTCGACATCTTTGAGGATGAAGTGTATATCGATAATAAAACATACTATCAATTGGCTGACGAAGGAAAGAGAACGTCAAACGCCGACGAAAGAAAAATAGTATATGATAACACACCATCTCTAGACTCACATAGTGATGTAGAAGAACAGAACCAACGCGCTAACATCCTGGAGTTACAAATAGGTCCGAACTACATAACTCAAGAACTGGAAAAACCAGAGCCTGGTCTCTTAATTTACACACCGAGGAATGCATTGCTAGTAGGATGTACCAAGACCCTACCCGTGCCAGTTTTCAGCTCCAAAGAATTGAACATCAGGAATAAGAAAGAGGCAAAGAACATGTTACAGCTAGGACTCACTATTATGACTAACGATGCTAATCCGTCGTGAGACAGGTTAGTTTTACCCTACTGATGACTCGTCGTTGCGATAGTAATCCTGCTCAGTACGAGAGGAACCGCAGGTTCGGACATTTGGTTCACGCACTCGCTCGAGCGGGCGATGGTGCGAAGCTACCATCCGTGGGATTATGCCTGAACGCCTCTAAGGCCGTATCCTTTCTAGTCAAAGGTGGCAACGATATCTCTTGGAGTTCCGAGAGTCGAAAGGCTCAAAACAATGTGACTTTACTAGGCTATCGTAGCTCGCTGCGATCGTCGCACTAGCCCTAATTACCGTTGGAATCATCGGTCGGCGGTGGGATCGATCCTTGCCATGTCCGACCAGATTTCTTAACGGTCTATCATGGGTATAAAACTTGTTTCGATGTCGGAACTCGGAATTGTCTGTCAAAAAAGTTTGTGCTCTGTGTTAAAGATGTCAGTCTTTGCTGTTTGTCTTTGGATCCTTAACATTGTTTTGTATGTCTATATTGTTGTATGATCTATGGTTAACTCTTACTCTGTTGGAAAATATGTAACGTAGTGCGTCTAATGGTGTTACTCTCTTGGTACACGCTATGGTTATTCGGGGGCGGACTGCGATAAAGTAGAACGAGTGGTGTTTTCGCATCATCGGGTGTAGTTTCTGAAGCTTTAACTGTTCTGGTAGTGGCTGGATCATTATACTATTGTATTCTGTACTAACCAAATTAGCCTCATGTCATTTAGTGATTTCGTTCCATTCACTGAACTCTGTCGTTTACTACTGGTGAAGTGAGAGTTTATTAGGCGTTTTTATTTTTCTTATTATTTTTTTGAGAACATTTCATACTATTTATTTTCCTAGCAAATATGTCTCATATGATTATATAACACAGTTAATCCAACATGTAATTATACCAACTTTCCGATGGCTACCGAAATCTACCGAAATTTATCCTTAAATGCTACCGATTTCTGTACTCTGGGTTGTGGCAGCACTGAGGGCAACAGTATAATTTTTGTTGGAATAGCTGCACTATTTGTTAAAAATTAATTTTGACAATTTGATAAAACAAATATTTAACATGGTGAACAATATGCAATATTTTAGTTTAAATTATAAAACAGTTATTGTTAGAAGTAGTTTTGGTATCAATCTATTACATTTAAAGGAAAAGTCTGACTCTTTCACAGGTTAAATGAAACCCTATCTTCAATAAAATATGGCACCAATATAATTTTTGTTGTAATCTATGAATCACAGGGAAAGGGCATTACACACAGTACGACTGATTTGGAATCTCTTTAAGCTAGTTTTTCCTGAAACTCCTAGATATCGATTCATTTCGGGATAAAACAATGATTTCAATTATATGTATTAAATACGTAAATAATTATTCGAGATTCCAATCAGTTATGTAGAGCCTTCCTTAAATTCATAAAGCTCTATAAACAAATAACTATGACTTAACTTGCGAAAATAAATTCTCGTCCATACTTGAAATATTTTCCAGACGTGTTTTTAATTTGTTTTCAGCCACAATCAGTGTCAAGGCTTTTTGTTAGATATGAAATACTAATTCGTTCAAATACATAACGCATAACGCACATTACTCGCTACGTAGGTTTACGATTTATGAGGTTAAAGTGCAGCACTAGGGTCATGAGAATATAACTGATAGGTTAAATGAATCACTTCGTAGAAGTTAATTTTGTTTTGAAGCTTTCAACAAGTAAACATGTGTAATGCCCTCATTTAGTTCTTTCCAGAAAGAGAGTGGTTTTAAGTGAATCTAAACATGTTTAGCATTTTTCATGAACATGAAAAGTCAAAAAGGAATTCTAAGAAAATGTTTAGCTTTAGACAATTAAATTAGTATCTTTACGACGTAAACCAAAAAATAATATTACGCTACCTATTATCTGAAAGAAAATTGAAAATTGGGAAAAAACGTGTTTTGAGATGAAATTTTCAATAACATGACACAATTTAACTCTCCATGCTACGTTTCGTCTCTTGAAGGCCACCATCAATTTATTGTTAAAATATCGATGAAGAGTTGAAAGATGATACATTAATTTGACATTCGATAAGCTTTGTATACCGTTTTGTGGCTATTCATAAATGTAAATATTATTTTAACATGTTTTTATTTTAGTCTAAAGTACATATTTCTGACATGATACTTGCTGCAAGCACCTTTTATTTTTTTATCCGACGTTTTGCAGAAAAAAGATTATTTTGTCATAACAAAGCTTGTCAACAAGTATTACTTGATGAAAATAAGTAGTCTTATCTGAGTTGAAATTAATTAAAAATTTATTTTAAGATGCAGGTTCTAAATTTGTCTGCATATATAGTGTGCATTTAAATTGAAATCATATGGAAAATGCTGACAAAATTTCAAAATACCAACATGGTTTTCTTCCTAACAAGTCAGCAGTTACAAATCTCTGTATCTTCTCTGAATATGTGTTCGAGGCAATTCTAAACAAACAACAACTGGATGTCATATATACAGATTGTGCAAATGCATATGATAAGGTGGATTTCAGTGTCTTGATAAAAAAACTATCGGTTCTTGGTTGCTCAAATGAAGTATTGTCATTCATAATCATACTTACTCGCACGAACCCAAAGGGTAAAGATAGGTACTGTCTTGTCTTCTCCCATTATTATATTGCCACCTCAGGAGTACCCCAGGGTAGCATCTTGGGTCCTCTCTTGTTTTTGATTTTTATCAATGACTTACCCGATAGCCTGAATACTTGCGTTGGGTTGTTGTTTGCTGATAATTTCAAATTATTTAAATCTATTAATGGCATAAATGATGTTGTTGCACTTCAAAACGACTTGAATTTGGCGCTTAATTGGTTTAGAGAAAACAAAATGTTTATTAATACCCAAAAATGTTGTAATACTATCTTCGAGTATTCAATATCTCTGACAAGTGAAGTAACCTGTCGTGACATTCTGTCCTAGGAGTTAAGGGGGTACAGCAATTACACGGAACGGCTCCAGATTCGGAACCCCTGGGTGCTAATTCTCTCGAAAATCTACATGTCGGTCTTACATCTCGCGTTTTCAAAAATGTTGTGTTGTTTCCTTCTCCCGAAAAGTCAATGTATCTATTGAAGACTATTACAAATATTACAAATTGTAAGGTTAAGAGGTGTAAGGAGGTTAAAGATCTGGGGGTAGTCTTTCAAGATAACTTCAAATTCAATACCCATTTCAGCTACCTGATAAACAAAGCATACAAAGTTCTTGGATTTGTCATACTTAATAGCTAAAATTTGAAAGTAAAAACAACCATAAGTCTTTATACATCTATGGTGAGGCCGCACCTTGAGTATGCCTCCAACATTTGGTCACCAAATTGTTACACCAACAGTAATGAAACTGAAAAAGTTCAAAAACGGTTTCTGCGTTATCTCTATATCAAAAAGAATGGCATATATCCCTTGATGGTATCTTATAGGTCAATGTTGGCAACCTTCCATCTCTGTTCTTTGAGCACGAGGAGAAAGACCCATGTTGTTATCTTTATATATAACATTCTAAATAACAGAAAATATTTCGATTGTTGTTTGATTAATAGCGTTAAGTTTAGGGTCCCCAAAATTAGCTTAAGACTACTCTCATCTATTCTCTTCTACATTAACAACGGCAGCCCTTCGCCCTTCACTTATCTACTCAGTGTCTGCAATGATATGCTGTCCAATAACATAGTTCCTGACCAATTTAACATCAAATTTGGTGAGCTTAGGCGCATATTATTGCTGTACCAGGATGCAAACTCTTCATGATATTGGCATGTCTGTGACATTGTCAAATACTTGTGTACTGTTTAACCCTTCACATGTAAGTACCTATTTGGTGTTTGTAAAGAGAATAAATAAATAAATAAATTATTAAATAAATAAATGTTTAAAGACATCAATATTTGTGTATTACTAATCGTAATGTATCATGTACGGGGAGGTTCCTACCTTTCGTGAGTCAATATTTATAGAGGGGTCGTAGAGAGTAAGACGCAGCTTGATTAAGAGGAAGCAACTACCTAAAACTCTTAAATTTCGCCCTTAACTATGTGTGTTAAGCTAGCATAGCTATTTCACAACGACCAATATTGATTTGCACCACAATTTTTTGCTACTGCATTAGACAAGAATAAAAATTGTTAATTCCACTCACTCCGAGGGCGAATTTGATTGTTAATTCATTACACCCGACACCATTCATTTCATCCTCAAGTACACTTAGTAGCGCCTGAAAACTTTTCCGTAATTTTCCGATTTAAATATCAGTGGAATATTTGTTACTAATTATTTGCTGAAGCTTTATAAGAAAATTATTCCCCCAACCCGTTCCGAGAAACATTGATTCTATAATAGTAGAAGTATGATAAAATTACCTTTCAAAGCTATAAATAACTTATTAAATTTCTTCAGTTTTATTGGTTTTAGTTATATTAAATCTTATGATATTAAATTAATAGACGTTTTATATTACAATAACCATAAGTATACTACAATGTTCTTCAATACACCAATTGAAAGTTAATCTACATTATTTTATTTATTCCCTTCTTTTTATTTTATTGATTATAATTTAGTAGATGATTATTGTTCTTACAGATGTCCTGATGAAAGGGACTTTCAAAACTTCGGGAATAAATTGCACCTTTGTTGTTTTCTCAACGGGCTTCCATCTCGACTGGAGTTTTTAAATTTATATTTATTACTTTAGTTTCAATCTGCATTGTTATTAAATAGCAAATCGAAAATATGAATAATTATAGGTTCGTTCCAACAGAACGAATTACCGATACACAATCGATAATCGTATTGCGCGGTGACGAGTTACCGTTTATAATGTTGTTACGCGCAATACGATTACCACTTGCTTATCGGTTTTCCTGGTCCAAAGTCACCGCTTTAGACATTGTCAGTCTATTTATTTTTCACTTTTAAAGTTCCACAAATACACCCCACACCTGACACCACTGTAATGTTTTTATTTTCATACATGGGTTCTGCTCAGTTCTTGGATTTATTTAAAAACACAGTCCAACTCACTCTAATTTATTTCCACTACTTTAACACAATTTATATTCACAGAAATATATACATTTATCTTAACTATACAATACGACCTTCGAAAACAGAATGAATCCCATCGCCAGCTGTCCGTATTTATGTATTTCTCTTGGAATTATTTTGGCAAGTCAACGAACTATCGAGAAACTACTTTCGTGTTCTGGAAGCTTTAAGGGAATTCCCAGTAACAGCAGCGGTCGGCCTGTTGAGAGACGAAACATTTGGGATTCCCAGAAGTATCGGAATAATATCCCTTCCACGAATTGGTTGATGGCAGATTGCACCAGCTGTCGGATGAACATATTTTTGGATTTGGAGTTTAGAAACATTTATTAGGTAAATTCAAAAAACATTTGATAGCCATTTCATTAACAGTAATAAATTATTCAATTTGGGTTTGGGCCTTTTTAAATTCTAGAAATTTCACTGAAAATATAGTTTTGGTAAGATTCTGTGATATCCAGTTAATTAAAACAAAAAAACAAAACTTATTTTTAAAACACTATCAAAAATACTATACATGTAAATGTAATATTACCTTAAATTCAGTTGAGCATATCATTTCCATAAAAAATGATATTCCAATTGACTCGACACAGTTAAAAACAAATTTACCATTACTAGTGGTAAAAAGTATATCTTTATAAGAAACAAAGTTGAGGAGAAATCGGAGATTTAGGTGTAATGACCAATATTGTTCACGTCATATTGACAAATCTATTGAAATAAAAAGAAAATAAGAATTTAATTAAATATCGGCACTCGAAAAAAATTTGACAAACGAGTGATCCACGAAATTTTTGGCTGGAATCGTCCGGGTAAAATGTTCGATATAATAATTGGAAGATTGTCCTTTGCCACCTAAAAGTTTCCGTCATTTGCGGTTTCAATAGTTCATGAATGTTAAAAAAAAGAAATGACCAACAACCCTATGAGAACTTCAATATTTAATATATTCTCTAATGCCCGCTGACTGACAATTTTTTACACAACACCTTCGGGAAGATCGTAATAGTAATATATTAATCTAATAATTAAATTCACATTAAAAACAGAATATTTAATATGAAAGTTACTGCAACTCGTCGGAAAAATCAATACTTATCATACTTATCTACTACATTGACTATTTTACCACTGAATACTAACAACGCTTTATGCTGAACTATCCAAAATAGTCTTCGCATGATGGTGTGAAAAAGCGTTAGTCAACCAATCTAACCATAGAGCTTGTACTTCCCGTCGGTAGCCAGCGATGCACAAATATCGAGACAAGGCTAAAAAGAGAGGGCAAAAGGCTATTTCACTTGATTGTGAGCTGCATCCAAAGAGCTAGGTGCAGTATGTAGTTCATTGGCTGCATCTCCCAATCGAGTGAGATAGCCTCTTGCTCTCTCCACTGCATCTCTTTTACTCTTGGTACGACTTTTGTGTATTGCATGCTACCTCCAGAAGTACATGTTCTAAAAATCTAACAGCATCTAACGCTCGCTTCCTCCATATATAATCACTCAATGTTTTGACCGGCAAGGCCAGCTATGCAAGATTTCGAAGGAAAAAAATGTTGAATAAAAAAATACATTTTATTCTCGAATAGATGTTCAGGTACCTAACTTACCAACAAATCAGTATATGCATTGAATTTCTTTATATTTTAAATAATAAATTGGTCCTTGTAACATAAAACAAATTATCTATGACAAAATAGATGAACAGAAAACATTAGTTAATATATAATTTTGAGATATGAGACCTAAAAATTTTAATAGTCTTATTTTGAGTAATAAAACCAATTATAATCTTTATTCTAACATTTCAGTTAAAGATATCAACTCGTAAGCACAAAATTCTAGCAACCAACCTAAAAGTTAGTATTAATATTACAAAATAGCGACAAAACATAAGAACATATTAATAAACCACGTATCTTAAAATATAGTTTTCATTAATTTTAATGAAACACACATAGTACGAATGACTATTTCTATTTTGTATGAAAAATATATAGAAATACATTGAACTTGCTGTTAATTAATGTTAAAATAATACCTATTTTTGTAGGAAACTTTTCTCAATGAATGATACTAAAATCTTGAACTTACTCCTTGAATTAAAAACTTAACTCTACCACAGTGCTATAATAACCTAACGGCGAACAATATTATGAAATCTTAAAAGATAAATCAAAGTCCCTACAACAAAGATGACCATGATATCAGGGCTGCCAAATGTTATTGTTTATCTTGAATCTCACGGACTGTGTTTAAATTCACGATTTTTGTAAGTTTTCGTCAAATTGTATGAAAATTTATATAAAAAGAAAAAGAATCGAGATGGCGATTATTAATATAATTTGTCTGAGTTCTGTGTTTAAATTCACGGTTTTTGTAACTTTTCGTCAAATTGTATGAAAATTTATATAAAAATAAAAAGAATCGAGGTGGCGATTATTAATATAATTGTTTCTGGGTTCTTTTTCAATAACATGATGGTGTATAATAACTTTACAGAAGGTTCCAAATTTGTTAGTTTTTCGATTTTTTCATATTCGAGTAAATCTTATGATTTCCTCTCCAAGCAATCTGACGGCTCTGTCAGTATTATTTGTTTCGCATTGACAGTATGGACGTAAATAATGATTTTTTTATTATATTTTATTTAATGAATGAACCAATATTATAAATTAACATTAACATTCTGCACTGAAGGTCGTTAGTAGCTACTAAACAAAACAAAAATCAAGAAAATCGGTTGAGGGACAGAGGAGAAAGTGGTACCGAACCGTTTTGTCTTTGCCTATTTATATATAAATAATTTTATAAATACAAATTAAGCAAAAACTGTAATATAAAAAACAAAAAATATAATTGGGGTCTTAAACAATATATCATACACTAACAGTTCTCATGTTTCTAATATTTATAACATGTGGGACTGGAATGCTATATAATTCAGTTATAGTTATAATTATTGATTTAATATGTTCTCGGAAAAAATGTATCTGGAAGTAATTTACATAATATTGAAACATATTTCACACTTCTGGTATTCTACAAAGCATTTCATTTATATTGTAATTAGAAACTTAATGTGACAGTTAGTATTTTACGGAAAATGTTGGGGTTATAAAGTTATTTCACAGGTAGAACTTCAGAAGAATTACCAACAACTAATTCAATCATCATTACAACAAAAATATCGCTATATAGTTTTCATTCAATCAGTACGTGTGAAGTGAACTAGGGGATGTAGGGAGTAGTTTTTAGTTTTTCCTTTATGACATGAAAACTTTTGACTATATCACAATTCTTCGAAATCGACATAAGTAGAGATATGAGAAACCTATAACTTAGGCAATTTTGAAGCTGGACCACAGAGTATTTACTAAATAATGAGTCATGATATGGAGTTTAAACACACTAAAGATTGAGGCTGTATGATATTAATAATTAATTTTCGTCGGTTTATTGCAATACTCGGCGTATTAACTGAAATTGACCGTTTTTTTAATTAGGAAATGCATTTTGGAAGTTCAATGGAAAACTCTCTATATAATCGACGAATACTACACCCCCCTCTGAAACCGATGAACGACATATATAATACGGCCTTAACGAAATACCACGTCTCATTGTTCGCAAAACTACATCAGGCGAACCTACAGACTCATCAATCAACTAATATATGATTTTTTTTTATAAATTCGCAAAACGGATCTAACTATCGGATATGATAATATACAAACAGGGCATTCTGTCAATTTCGAGGACAGCAGGACTATCATATCCCTTAATTCTCTTAAAGTCTCTAATATTGGTGAAGCTATTGAAATAGAGAAAAGACTGCTGTGACTTAACCGACCTGACAATACCACTCGCTTTACTACCACATGAAGATCAACAATAGGCAGACTGGAGAGATCTAATAAGTACACTACCGGCAGGCCAATTATCGCGCTTCCTGGTCATCATATAACTAGCTACAATTATAAATACTGTTACAAGAATTCATCTAATATCAATATTTCCAGCCCAGATTCGAAGACCGTTAAAATGGAGAGACCTGCAAATATCGTCCACACCACGTTTAAAAACGTAAGTTTGGACCAATCGAAAGTAACTTAAAAAAAACTGGAAGAAAGGGATTTAGAAATTAGTTGGAAGAAAAGTGAATTAATACAACGGCTACGAGATGCCCTAATAAATGAAGGTAATGATCCCGATACTTATTTGTTTGAAGTTTCTGGTAATGGGGATATGAGTCTGCTATTAAAAAAATGGAAGAGAATCTGAAAACAATCTTACAAGATAAATTGCTAGAAAGTTCTAAGAAGTTGAAAGAGTCGTTCGAAGATAAACTATCAACAATACAAGAAAATTCTACAACCCTAGAAGATAAATTGCTAGAAAATTCTAAAAACCTGAAGGAGGCGTTTGAAGATAAATTAGCACAAAATTCTATAACCCTGGAAGACAAATTACTGAAAATTTCTAAATCCTTACAAGAAAATTTGAAAAGCATGCTACAGAAAAATTCAGAATTTTTGGAAGAGAAAATATGAGAGAATGTGGCTCAGATGGAGCAGCTAAAACAAACAATGGTCGAAGAGTCAGCCAAAAATGAAACGAGGATAGAAGAGCTAAGACAGATAATGGAGAGTGATATCAGCAAAATAAAAGAACAGATAGTCACAATACAAATGGGAGAAAGGCAATCAAAAACCGAAAGCAAAAACAGGCCAGCAGTAGTGGCCTCGAGGAGACAAGACACAAAATGAAACCTCACCAATTTGATGGAAAATCGTCATGGGTTAATTATAGGCGATGGTCGGCACAGGAGCAGGCAATAGCACTAACCCTCGCCTTAAGAGGGGATGCTACAGATATTTTGCAAACCTTGAATGCCTCTGAGCAAGAAGACTACGAACAACTGGTCAAACATTTTGAACTGAGGTATGGACAAACCCATTTGGAGCACGTTTATCACTCCCAACTGAAAAATTGCCATCAGAAATCGAATGAATTCCTACAAGAGTTTCAAGCTGATATTGGCCGTTTGGTTTGCCTTACCTATCCAGTCACACCGGAAAATGTAATTGAAAGGTTAGCGTTTTTGGATGGAATTCAGGACCACGAAACCAGACAAGCATTGACATTAGCTCGACCCACTCAATTAGTGGATGCACTGGCTCGAGCTCTGGAATTCGAGACTGAACATCGCGCTGGGGCAAGCCATAAGAATACTGATGCCTTATCGACCAGACCAGGCCCTGTTGATTGCAAACAATGTCAGCGACCTGAAGAAAAAGGGGCTGTTCTCTGTAGAACTACTGCCGTCGATGACCATTGGCAATCTGAAGACATCCAGAAAGACCAGAAATTAGATCCGGAGCTGAAAGAAGTTATCCGGTGAAATGAAGAAGACCGCAAACCCACGTGGCAGAAGATTTCCCGATACTCACCAACCATAAAGTAGTACTGGGCTCAGTGGAACTCCATCATCCTGGAAAATGGACTTCTAAAGCGCGTCCTAGAAACTCCAGAGGGAAACGACAGAAAACAGATTGTAGTTTCGAGGTTTTACGAGAATTACTTGATGGTACAACTGGAGGACATCTGGGAGTAAAGAAAAACCTAGGGAAGTTGAGAGAATGCTTCTATTGGGTAAACTGTCAAATATATGTTAAGGATTGGTGCCCTAAATGTGCGGTTTGTGCAGCAAGTAGCAGGCCTCAGAAGCGAGCAAAAGCCGCCATGAGGCAATATAACGTGGGCAGTCTATTCGAAAGAGTAGCCATTGATGTTGCCGGTCCATTTCCTGAGTCTGACTCCGTAAATAAGTATATTGTAGTAGTAATGGACAATTTCAGTAAATGGGCAGAAGCTTATGCCTTGCCGAATCAAGAAGCATTGACCGTTGCTGATGACCTTGTCAAGGAATGGACCAACGTTTTGGTGTTCCCTTGGAGTTGCACTCAGACTAAGGTAGAAATTTCGAGTCTACTCTTTTCCAAGACGTCTGCAAGCTCTTGAAGATCAATAAAACACAAACGACAGCATTATACCCGCAATTCGATGGAATGATATAACAGATAAATAGAACCATTAACCGCCATTTGTCAAAGGTAGTCTCTGACCACCAAAGAGACTGGGACCAGTATCTTCACTTATTTCTAATGGCATATCGTTCGTCTGTGCACGAGTCCACGGGTCAGACCCCAGCAAGTGTTATTATGGAACGATAGTTACGATTAACATGCGATTTGAAGTTTGGATGTCCCCCAAGAGAAGAACCAGTTACGTCAAAAGATGGACGACATCCACCAACGAGTCCGGTTAAATATTGAGAATACCAGTGCTCGGATGAAGGAAGCCTATGACATCAGAGCCGAGGGCGGGGAATTGATGATCTTGATTGGTTGTATAACCCACAACGTCATCGTAGATATTCGCCAAAGCTGCAGAGATCTTGGAAGTGGTCTTACCAAATTGCAAAAAGAATCAACGTTGTTGTCTAGAGATTAAGGAAGTTACCTCGGGGAAAACCAAAGGTGGTACATTTCAACAGGTTAGCCCCTTATGCCGGAAGTCCTGACGGCGAAGTTGACCAAGCCCAAGTCCGCAGCATCCAACCACCCGATGATGAGATGACCTTCGAACAGTTCATGGCACTGTACTCTGATGGGAGACAGTGCAGCACGACGTGACCAGAGAGGTATCTCGAGACCTGTTTGAAGTGCCCATAGAATATTCCCTGGCTCATTGTGTGGCTCGAGATCTTCGGATGTCCAGAGAAATAGCCAAGGTGTTTGCAAAGAAGTACGGCCAGTTTCAGAAGCTAAGGGAGCTAGATCCAGTGGGAAGGTCCTTCATCTCGAAGATAAACAACCAGTGGATACCAGATACATCTTTTATTTGGTAACGAAAACATTCTCGCAGGACAAGCCAACATACAGCGATCTTTGGAAGACTCTGGTAGAATTGATTACTGTGATGATGGAGAAGAACCTGATGAAATTGGCGGTCCCAAATATAGTCTGCGGGTTGGATGGACTGAATTGGAGGGTGGTGAGAAGTATCATGGAAACAATCTTTCGATTCAATGGCATCGACATCCTTGTATGCTGCCTGAATATTCGCAGACCAGATTCGCAGACCGTTGACTGTTACTTCCACCAAACTTCCCGTTGTCGAAATGTTGTCTGGGACATTCCGGGACGAAATGGTCTTAAGGAGGCGGCAATGTTACGAGAATTCTTCCGATATCTGGTGCAATCGGCATTCATCCGATATCTGGTGCAATTGGCATTCGTTTGATATTTCTGGAAATCCGAAATGTTTGGCTATCGACGCGACGACTAGCGTTAATAGGAATTTGTCGAATTTTATCGAAGCTTCGAGAGAAGTATATAAATACGGTGCATTCATTCAGTAGTCAATATTCGAGTGCCGTATAGTTTGGATAAATTGTAAATAGTTCTATGAATATAAATTGTGTTAAAGTAGTGGAAATAAATTAGAGTGGGTTGGATTGTGTTTTTAAATAAATCCAAGAACTGAACCCGAGTGTGAAAATAAAAACATTACAATACTCACTCAATTTAGTTATCTAGTTAGATCTGTCGAGTAAGCAGATTGAGACCCCGAGTTTAATCTAGACTCGGTAATATTTTTTTCATTAGTATTCTAGTGAGACTTGCGAAGTAGACAGGTTTGAGGCCCCGAGTTCGAACTAGACTAAAAACATTTTAGTTTTTTTTGGTTCACTTGTCCCATTTAAACTACAAACAGACTTTTGTAGATTGAAAT
Source organism: Octodonta nipae (assembly GCA_034190945.1). Classification (NCBI taxonomy): domain Eukaryota; kingdom Metazoa; phylum Arthropoda; class Insecta; order Coleoptera; family Chrysomelidae; genus Octodonta; species Octodonta nipae. The sequence continues at coordinate 59,869,715 of CM067223.1, forward strand.
TTTCAATATGTCCTCATTTTTCTATGGTTTCTATTACAAAGTCATTTTCGTCAAGAGCCTTGTGGTCTTTTATATTCTTCTTCCTTTATGTCAGAACAATCTTCTGATTCCTGTTTAAGTATTTTATGATGTTGGTGTAGGGTTTTGGTTAGGTGACTAGTACAATTATTTATAGAAAGCTTCTATAATTGGTATTATTTCTTTTTTGTTCGTCACCATGTCACCATATTTATTTTTGATTTTATGAATATCTTTTTTCATACACTTTATTTTTTTGTTGAAATTTCCACTTTTATTTCGTTCTATTACAGGTGTTATATTTTGTTGTTCTTTTCTCTTCTGTTTGTTTTTATTCCATTAGATATTACTTGGTTGATATTTTAGTATTGTATTTATTTATACTCTATGTTTCCTTAATAACTTTGATGGTAATATTTTATCGCGCAATAAATATCGACATCCCGGAGTTGCAGAAAAATCTAGCTAAAACAGACTCAAAATCGGAAGTCGTACTGTGTGTAATCGCGTTTTCCTGTGAGCTAGATTTTCTTGAAACTCCTGGATGTCGGAATTCATGGCGCGATAAAATATAAAATTCAGTTATATGTACTATATACATAAATAATTATTCGAGAACTCAATCAGCTGAGGGGAGCGCAACTGATGAAGGTTCTCGACCAGAAACAATATATTGTCTTGCGTTCAATTGATTGAAAAATCTCGAAAAGTTAGTAAATTTGTTCTTCGCGTTTTTTGTGATATTCTCATATATACCACAGGGCCACAAAGCTGGTATTAGCTTTTTTCAAATTCGGCCGAATCAATTCAGTATTCTCATATATTATGCCTACTCATATATTATCAGTTAACTGTAGAGCGTTTCTATTTGTGCTTCGAATACGGATAAAGTTTTTAAAAGTATTTCACTTTCTTCACTTTTTGCAGTTTGTGCTTAGGATCAGGTTGTTTCTATCTTTCCTTGTGTATATGCTTAACTGAAGATTGACGATACTATGATCGTTACCAGTTAAAAGATTATTAAGAGCGCCTATATCGTCTAAAATGTTGTGTTACTACAAACAATCAATAAAATATACATATATATTTTATGATATAGAACTTAGATTCAGATGTCAAGGGAGTTGCTATTTTTCCGAAAAACCTTTAAAATAAATTCTTTACAGAAATAGATATTAAGGAACTAGTAAACTCAAATTTAGATTATTCTACAATTTTCTTTTCCACCGGTTACTCTCAATCAAGGATAGCTGGGGAGATCTGCCTGAAAAAAACCTATAACTATTTATTTAAGTTAGGGTCTAAATAATTAAAGGCACATTTCTATCTTAATAAAAAATTTCAGTTTTAGCCCCTTCTAGACCAAAATCTGCTTATCTCCTACCTAAATTTAAGGCCTGGTAACGTTCTTGGTCCCACTGGCCTATACTTAATGGACGAACACAACATCAACATTCTAGGAATAGCAAAAGCAAGATGGAAAGACCAAGGAGAAATAATTTTTGAGAAATACAAAAAGATTTACATAAGAGGTTTAAAACAGGAAAGGGCGTGGGTTTTCACTTTAGGCAGGAACTGGATAAATTTATCACAAAAATAATACGGAAAAGTGATAAAGTAATTGTAATGAAAATAACATCTGAACCAGTCAATGCTCTAAAAATTCAAGTTTATAGTCCACGGCCGACGCTACTGATGAAGAAGTAGACGAAGTTTATAAACAATTATAATGAGGATGTGAAAGCGGAATAGTTGCAAATTTTTGTTACACCAAAAGAAACGAAACAGGCGATGAGTTTGTTCCGTTTATTGGTAAGACCGATGTAGCTTTGTGGACAGTGGCGACAGGGTATTTTATAAACTCTTCGATCCTCGTTAGGCACCTTGCCCTTTGGGGTCCTGGTAAGGTCAGTCTAATTGGTGTTGAAAATTGTTTTAAAAGAATCCGCGCTACTTTGTACGTAATTCCTCGAATGAATGGTATGCTCATATATTTCCGAGGTAGTTGTAGTATTCGTCGGGTATAGAGATTTACAAATTGTAGGCGTGATATGGTCTGGATGAAAACCGTTATATTTAAGAATTTGTTGAATGGTGTTTAGTTCGTTTGGTCTGTTATCAATACCAGAGAGTCGAGTCGATCTGAGAACTAAAGTTTTCATAACAGAATTCAGTTGGGCAGGATGATGGTGTGATTGGGCATTAAGGTAAGATTTCTGTGTGTGGGTTTCCTATAGACGGTATGTGAGAATCTACAATTATTAGTTTTTGTTAAGAACACATCAAGAAACGGAAGGGAAGAATTGGTCTTTATTTCCATAGTGAACTGGATATTTGGATGTATATTATTAAGATGTTGCAGAAAAAAGTCTAGTGAATGTCTGCCATGAGGCCAAATGACAAACATTTCATCAACATATTTCAGACAACAGGGAGGTTTTAAGGTGGACAACTTTAATATTGGCAAGTACTGGAGAAAGGAGTGAACCCATCGGGGTTACTCGAACTTGTTTGTATAATGTGTTCAAAATGTATTAGAACAGCAGTGTTGCACCAGATTGATAATGCCAGAAGAAATGTTGTGTTTCTTGAATAGGAACATTAGTGAAAAGAAATTCTTTGGCCAGAGATATATAGTTTGTTTACCCAAATCCAAGATTTGATTTAATCTAATAATATATATATATATATATATATATATATATATATATATATATATATATATATATATAGATGTATTAGATGGTTTCCGGGAATTCATCCGCGTAGTTGATAATTGATCCTTGTCGGGATCAATGGTAAAATGACGACGTTTCGGCAGAGTCACATCTGCCCTCTTCAGGTCGGTTCGCATAATTCTCGTAGCCTTCTGCGTTCGCTTCTAGTTACTCGAATACTGAGATTTTCAGGAGCGCGCACGGTGTTATATAGTCGCGGCTCGGCGCCTATCTGTTGGCACCGTGAACGGCTGCGTGTGATTGGCCCTTGGCGCTCAGTGGCCACGCCTCCCGCTTGGTGATTAGTTATGTCCGGTTGAGTTGTTATAGGACGGGTCCGGGCCGGTACGGTGTTTAATTCCGGGTGTTCTATATTTGCCAGTACTGTGGTGTTCTTAAAGTCTATTCGGTGTGACGTCGTGGTGGCGTGTTCCGCAATGGATGTTGTTTTTTCCTGCTTTCTTATAGCATTCTGGTGTTCATCACGTCTAGCTTGAATTCTTCTGTTAGTTTGCCCCACATAGGTTTTATGACAGTCTGCACATGGAATCTCGAACACTCCCTGTTGTTCTAAAGGGATCCTCATCTTCGGAGTCCTCAACACCGTGCTTATTTTTCTGTCTGTATTGAAAATAGTATCGATATTGTGTCTCCGTAGAATTCTTGCAATACTGTCCGTGGTACCCTTGACATACGCTAAATAAGCCTTGGTTATTGGTGTCTCATGCTCCTCGTCTGTTCGTCTCGGTTTTGACTTTAGGGCTCTTTGAATATTTCGGTCTGTAAATCCGTTTTGTCTCAGAGCTGTTTTTAAACTGTCCATTTCCTGTTTGATGTTGTCCTGGTCAGCTAGTCTTTGTGATCTGGTTACTAAAGTTTTGATGACGGCTTGTAGTTGGGCTGGGTGGTGATGAGAATTAGCATGAAGGTATCTGTTGCTGTGAGTTGCTTTCCTATATACCGTATGGCCAAGGGTTCCATCTTCCTTCCTATTTATGAGAACATCAAGGAATGGCAGTTGATTATTGGCTTCAACCTCCATGGTGAATTTTATTTTGTGATGGATCCATTAAGGTGTTCTAAAAATGTGTTGAGGTGTTCCCTTCCATGAGGCCAAATCACAAAAGTATCATCCACATATCGCAACCATAAACTGGGTTTAAGAGTTGCTGTTCTTAGTGCCAACTCCTCAAAGTTCTCCATAAAAAGGTTCGCTATAACTGGTGAGAGTGGCGATCCCATTGGAGCTCCTTCCACTTGTTTGTATCGTTGGTTCTCATAAACAAAATAGGTGTTCATCAAACAGTGCCTTGTTAAGTCTACAAGGTGTTGAGGTGGTTTGTATTTTTCTATTATGATATCCAAGGCTTCGTCGATAGGGATGTTGGTGAAAAGAGACACTACGTCAAAACTGACAAGAAGACACTCAGGTTGTAAAACCGTTTTTCTAAGTATTTCGATGAAATGTGTCGAATTTTTGACATATGAGTCTGCCCCCTCTGCAAACGGTTGAAGTTGTTGGGCTAGGTATTTGGCTAGCTGTTGTGTTGGGGATCCAATTGAACTTACTATTGGCCTCAAAGGTGCACCTTCTTTATGTACTTTTGGCAACCCATAGAATTTCGAACATCTCGGTGACTTTTCACGCGGAATGAGTTGCAGTTGGAGATTTTTGTCAATCCTACTTGCTTGGATTTTGGCCTTGGTTGTTTTCACCAGATAAGTTGTTGTGTAAGTAGTAATTTGTTTATATGCTGGATCTTGTAGCAATGTTTGAATTTTGTTTGAATAATCGGCTGTATCTAAAATTACAGTCGCATTTCCTTTATTAGTAGGTAGAATGACAATGTCCTTGTTGAGGCGAAGTTGTTTCAAGGCCTCATTTTCTTCTCTAGATAGGTTCCTTTTGGGAGGTTTAGACTTTCTTAGAACATGTGACACATCTTGTCTAATTATTTCAGCGGTGTTCGCATCTAAGTTTGAAACTGCTGTTTCCACGCCACATATTATGCTCTCTGTTGGTATGTGAGAGGGAGCAATAGCGTAATTGATTCCCTTAGCCAACACGCCCATCGAGGTAGAGTTCAATTGGACCGAAGATAAGTTATAAACGGTTCTATTCGTTTCCAATTGCCTTGAGGTTAGACTGTGACCGTTATTTTCCGAGAAAAAATCGTTTTTGGGCTTCTGTTGGAGCTTCATTTTGTTAAATTTTGTCTGTTGTTGCATTGTTGTCAACTCTGCATTCGTTTCGGCCCCAAATTCGCTAATTTCATCGAATGTATCCCATATTATCGGGTGGAGTGTATTGCCTACCTGTAGGTGGATATCTAAGAGTTTAGTATTAAGAGCATCCAAATCCCTTCTGACATCACGTATGGCTTCCCTAAGTAGGGCACAACTAGCTTTCCATAAAATATTCTGTGTTTTTCTGTTGTTCTTCCAGAACTTTACCGTCACGTTTTTCGGAATAACCCCTTCATCGCGGCATCCTTGTAAAAAATGTAGATCGCACAAAAGTTTGCTTCTTTTCGCGCGTAATTTCTCAAATGTTTTACACAAATGAAAAGTATTCTCCCCGTAGAGATTCACTATATTTATTTTTAAGTTTTCGCGGGCACTAAATGTATTAGATGGTTTCCGGGAATTCATCCGCGTAGTTGATAATTGATCCCTGCCGGGATCGATGGTAAAATGACGACGTTTCGGCAGAGTCACTTCTGCCCTCTTCAGGTCGGTTTGCATAAATCTCGTAGCCTTCTGCTTCGCTTCTAGTTACTCGAATACTGAAACAAAACGAAACGTCATTTTACCATCGATCCCGGCAGAGATCAATTATCAACTACGCGGATGAATTCCCGGAAACCATCTAATACATTTAGTGCCCGCGAAAACTTAAAAACAAATATATATATATATATATATATATATATATATATATATATATATATATATATATATATAGGTATCCTCGTAGGAACCCCTCAAAATTTCAGATTTTTTAAAATATTTTTTAAGTTAAATAAATAGTAGACCAAATTTTGACACCTGACTGGTGATCAGGTAATAAAAATACATCGGAAGTCATGTGTCGTATGTAGAGTACAATCTACTTTTTCTTTTTTATGAGCTGGTTGTTATTCACTTCTACTTGTACGTTCGGTTCGTAATAGTTTTTGCTTTTTACTTTCTGTGGTCAAATAATCGTTTGACTATACACAATAGGACATGTGCTTTCACCAATTATACAAATAAATAGAGCAATTTCGTGTTGAAGTTTAAAATAATTTGGTATTTTAACGAATAGCGAAGGTACACAATCAACAATACACAATTTTGACACCAAATCCAAAATTAGTTGTCAAGTTGTTGTTTTCTTCCGAACAACTGCAGCAACAGTTGTAACATATTAATCCTGCTTTAAATCATTACAAATCTAAAAATAAGTATTCATAAAGTAGGGCGGACAAGTGTTATCAATGAACTTGGAATTTTGTAAACTGCATCAAACGTATTCAGGTTATATTTATTTCAGTATTTAGAATGCGATGACTCCTAAAATATTACATAGCGAGCAATTTAAATATTGCATCTATATTAAAACCGGTTAGCGGCTAGCTTTAATTACTTAAAATGAAGTGATTATGAAACTATTTCTCAACTGAATTAAATTGTAAAACTGCCTGAAAATTGATAGAGTTAAATATCGTGAATGTTATAAAATGATTAAAGCAAATATGTTGAAAGATTAAAGTCAAGCAGCGGTCTGGTTGCCAGAATGATTATAAAATGTGTCATAATAGAAGCACGGGATTTATATATCACGTGAAAATTCCTGAAAAAATACGGGGAAGTCTAGATTTGAAATTTTTATCAAGAAAAATTGTATGACGAAGACCGTATAATTTATATATATATATATATATATATATATATATATATATATATATATATATATATGTTAGGCGTAAATATCATGCACGTGTAAGATACAAAGTATCATATTTCGCTGACCAGTTTCCTGCTTCATTATGTAAACGTGGGAACGCGTCGACTTGACCGTTCTTTTGATTAGTCAGCTTTCTTTATGTTATAAATCAGAGCGACGCGGTCCCACGGTCGTCATTTATCATTAGTATACTTGTACCATTTAGTTAGTTTTAATTTTCAATTTAATGTTTTATTCAATTTTTTAATTCTTGTATTTCAATAAATATTAAAAAAAACTCAAAAGTGATTTACAAGATATAAAATTGGCGCAGTCAGTAGGATGGTCCAACACAGCTAGAACACGTGTACACTCACTAGTTCTGTAGATTTCCAAATCCTTGTGGACAAGAACTTCCAGACCGAGACAACAACTGTGGCAGCGAGAACCCGGAACAGGCAACCTTACAACTAACCAGTCCTCAGCTTCTCCAGAACAGTCTCATGCCTGGGGTACTAATAACGTATGTAGAAACATCTCGCTTTTGATTCAATTATTTATCAATTGAAACGATTTTTATATTTATTTTATATTATTATTATTACCAGTTCTCTTGTTTAAAATACACATATTTCTTATTCCTTTAAACCATATTTCAAGCTATTGAATAATTTTGAAACGAATTTATTATTATTTTGCATTATTTTACCTCGCTTTATTTTATTTTATGTTCGCAAACTGCTGAATTTATTTAATCAATTTACTCATACATAATTTTGAATTTTCATAAATTTTTGCTTTATTTAATTTTATTTTTCGTAACACTTGAATATTTTAAATGGCAACTACAAGACAAGGTGCTGCGACTCCTACTGTAGAGCCATACAAAATATCAGAAATTTTCGCAATAATTCCGGAATACAACGGAAACCCTATATTCTTAAACACTTCCATTTCTTCATGCCAAACTGCATATAGTATGGCAACCGACTATCAACAATGCTTTTAATATTGCACATAAAAAATAAACTTTGCGGCAGAGCTGCCGAGATCCTAGAGATCTCTCAGCCTTGATTCAGGATCTTCAAAGAATGAGGCAATTAAATACTGAATCCCCCATAACATTTTCAGCCAGACTACAAAACCACCAAGCAAAAATGCTTGCTGCTGTTAACAAACAAAACTTGACTCAAAAAGAAAAACAGGCACAAATCGACTTGAGCGAATCCATGGCACTAAATACCCTCCTAACAGGCTTAGAGCCGAAGATAGGACAACTAGTTCGTGCTAACGATCTTTAAGACATTCTGACGGCTAATTCACGCATTAAACGTGAACTTAGAAACGCAAAAGTTTTCGAATTTTAGAAACCAAGGTCCACCTCCTCGTAAACCTAACCAGTGTCCACCAAATCGAGACAAATGCAACAAAACCAAAATTACGGACAAAACTTTTCGAACATACGTCCTAACCCATTTTCTCAACAACCGGGCCAATTCCAGAATAGGCCCCAATTTCAACCCAATACTCAAAATTTCCAACAGAACAGAAACTTTCAACAACCTCGTCCTTCGACAAGTGCACAACCCCAAAGTTCAGGTCAATATAAACCTAATCAAAACTTTTTCCGGCAACAACGAACACATTACTTACACAATTCTTATAATAATGGGTACGACCACCCCAATAATAACGTAAACGAAACTCAATTCCAAAATACTGATTTTGAAACTTATGACCAAGACTACTGCGATTCGACACAAACTGATTACGACTATTACTCAAAAACAGATAACGCAGAGTGTGACAACTATGTTGAAAATGAACACGAATTTTCCTCCGTAAATTTTCAGAACCTCTCTTTCCAAACAGAACCCCCGGAAATCACAGAACTTCAGACCCAAATTCAAACGCTACATCTAGACAGTTTCGACCCGAATTTGAACTTCCCAGAACAGAGCTTTCTATAAGACCGCTTCTGACCGTAAATTCTAAAAATCTATACTACATCACAGATTCCTCTAATACATATAAACTCCTAATAGACACCGGTGCTGGTCTTTCAATTTTCAAACCAGACACTTGCACACGCTTCAGAGATAGATTTCAGGAAAATGTGGTAATTCAGGGAATTACCAACTAGAAAATTCTGATAAATGAATCGACCCTCGTCCCTTTTAATATAAAAGACCCGCACAAGGCTTACATCTGCAACCTTGACATAGAATTTGGCAGTTTGTTAGGCTCTGACTTTCTAAAGCACTACAATTGCATTATAGACTTTGACAAAAAAATTAATAACCAACTTTAAGACACTTCCGCTGTATAAAGTTACAGACGAGACAATTAATGCCACTGAATCTATACAATGTCACCCTTCCTATACTTCCATTAATACCATTACAATTGAACCTCGTACTGAACAAATTTTCAAACTTAGCTGCGAACTTAGGAACACCGAAGCCCTTCTAACAGGTATGGAAATTGAAAAAGTTCACCTCCCTAATGCTGTTGTTACAGTAGACAGCAAAGGTCAATTTCTAACCTCCATTCTAAATGCGAATGCCATCCCTAAAATAGTAAATTTTCCAAATCTAAAACTCGAACCATTACAAAACTTTTCTGTGAATTCACACTCACAAAATACTCCTTTGAGCTAAAACGAACCCGGCAGACAAGAAGAAATCGTTAAACAACTCCGACTAGAACATTTAAACGACGAACAGTCAGACTTAATCTTGCAATTATGCCTTGACTTTTCAGACATATTCTACCTCGAAGGCGATAATTTATCATTCACAAACGAAATAAAACATTGTATCGATACTAACAACGCGAAACCCGTTTATACAAAATCCTACCGTTATCCCCAAGTTCACAAACAAGAAGTTAAGTCCCAGGTAGCAAAAATGCTCGACGAAGGCATTATACGACCCTCCAATTCGCCTTGGTCCTCTCCCGTCTGGGTGGTACCAAAGAAATTAGACGCCTCTGGAAAACAGAAGTGGCGTGTTGTAGTAAACTACCGCAAAGTTAACGAACTTACAGTCAATGACAAGTACCCCCTACCGAACATCTCAGACCTACTAGACCAACTAGGCAAATGCCAGTATTTTACGACTCTTGACCTCGCCTCTGCTTTCCATCAAATAGAAATAGACCCAAAGGACATCGCGAAAACTGCATTCACTGTCGAGAACGGACATTTGGAGTTCGTCCGCATGCCCTTCGGATTGAAGAATGCTCCGTCTACCTTTCAAACGGTGATGGATAACATTCTTATGGGAATCCAGAATGAAAGATGTCTGGTTTACATGGATGACATAATCATTTACTCGCCTACAATACATGACCATCTATCAGGACTGACAGACGTATTTAAAAGACTCAGAATGGCTAACCTTAAAATACAGCCTGACAAATGCGAATTTCTCCGCAAGGAAGTCGCTTACTTATGACATCTTATAACTAAAGACGGTGTCATTCGATGAGAGTAGTCAATATCTCTGACAGGTGAAGTAACCTGAAAATTTTATCGGGACATTCTGTCCTAGGAGTTAAGGGAGAACAGTAATTACACGGAACGGCTCCTGATTCGGAACCTCTGTGTACTGATTCTCTTGAAAATCCTAGATGTCGGTCTTACTTCTCGCGTCTTCAAATTTAACGAAATGCATCAAATGCATAAAGAAGTGTTCGAGAGGACATTCAATTGTGGGAAGCGCAACTGATGAAGGTTCCCGACCAGAAACAATATATATTATATTTATATATAATATATATTGTCTTGCGTACAAAGGAATGACACCTCGAAGAGAGTATTGTAAACGAAGTTCTTTTTGCATCAATATACAAACATCAGGATACTTTATCTCCATCTAAAACATACTGTGTCGAAAACAATCTCGATCTTCCAATTATAGATATGCTCTCTTTCATTTTCGCTGAAAAGGAAATCAAATGGAAAATCTGCTAAAACGTTACAAAAACACCCGAACAAGACGAAATACCGCTGATCCTTGAACGATATCATAACGGGAAAAATAACTTGCACCGCGGCATTAACGAAACGGTCCGCCGTATTAAGGAAATGTACACCTGGCCAAGTTTCACAAAAGACATTGAAAATTTCGTTAAGAACTGCGAAATTTGTCAAAAAATTAAAGCGTGTCGCAAAAACCTAGACAATCCTCTCGTCATTACGGAAACGCCTAAAACACCATTTGAGCGAATTAATATTGACATACTAGAAATACCTAACAGGAACTATATCTTATCTGTAAGAGACGAACAGACAAAATACTCGCAAGCTTATGCTTTGGCAGACAAATCAGCCAAATCAGTTGTCAGTACTATGATGTTATACTTCCAACATTTTGGTACGCGTATCCATTGTGACTATGGTAGGAAATTTGACAACGCTATATCCAAAGACTTGTGTAAACTGTACGACATCAAACTAACTTATTCAAGCGTAGGACATTCGCAAACAAATGGCTCTGTAGAACGATTTCATTCTACTTTGTTAGAAATGATCCGAATCCATAAAGCCGAAAATCCAGATGAACATCCCCTAAATGTACTCCCGTATGCGGTTATTGCTTACAATAACTCGACAAACAAAACCCATGGCTTTTCGCCTTACGAAATAGTGTTTGGGCATACGTCCGGCAGACCACCTGAAACCACTTACAACCATAAGGAACTGATTAGTAAATATATACGAGACTTGAACAATCGGATTTCCTATTACCACAAAGTAGCCCGCGAAAAAACTGACTTACAAAAGCAAAAGGCTAAAGAACGTTTTGATAAACACATTTCGGACAAACTTCCCGAATTTAAAATTGGTGACAAAGTTTACGTCAAGGAATCCCAAATTAAAGACAAACTTCATAATAAATTCAACGGTCCATTCCAAATTTTAGACATTCACAATAATTCAGCCACACTCTTAAATCTCAAAACAAACCAACGAACGAAAGTTAACTTCGACAGAATGAAACTCTTTTCTGAAAACTAACTTTCTTTTCAGGTTACTACTGCTGTTCGGAATTCAGATTTTTTTCTTTATTATGAAATATCCTCTTGTAGAGCAACAACTCTACACCGCCTACCAGTTTTAGTTATATTCAATTGCTGCAATTCTCATCCTGAGAAACTTACAATCCCGAATCTTAAACCGTTTAAACTGGACGATTTAAACATGGAAGAACTATCCATAGCCAACCACAAGCTGGACCAGTATTCAAGGGATCTTGACGATCTCATCAATCAACCCTTTGTCAATAAAAACATTTCCTGGTTCACGTATGCTACAATAATTATCATTGTAACAATTGTTATTGTATACAGCTCATTGAAAATCATAAGGCACGTTAAGAGACCTCCGAAAAATGACAACTCTAATCCAGAGAGTCTGAGAACCTTGACAAAACCGTTCTCCAGGCTGATACCAAAACTGAGGCGCCACATCGAAGAGGAACCAGAACATCCAGACCTATAGAAGTGAGAACTTTTATTGATACGTTTCTATGGACCAATTTCACTTTCTGTGTTTAATATATATTTTTTTGTATTTTTATGTAACCTATTTAATGTATTTTTTTGCTTATCTAGCTAGCGTCCAGTAAATTCCAAATGTTGATGTTACAGTATCAACTTTTCATGGTAAAGGGGAGCTGTTAGGCGTAAATATCATGCACGTGTAAGATACAAAGTATCATATTTTGCTGACCAGTTTCCTGCTTCATTATGTAAACGTGGGAACGCATCGACTTGACCGTTCTTTTGATTAGTCAGCTTTCTTAATGTTATAAATCAGAGCGACGCGGTCCCACGGTCGTCATTTATCGTTAGTATACTTGTACCATTTAGTTAGTTCATTTTAATTTTCAATTTAATGTTTTATTCAAATTTTTAATTTTTGTATTTCAATAAATATTTTTTAAAAAACAACTCAAAAGTGATTTACAAGATAAAAAAAATATATAAATAATTTATTATTCAATATTCTTTCTTTTGTAAAATGGTTTGAAGATACTTTTGACAATGTTAATTGGCGCTCTTGTTGGTTTCATAGCTCTGACGTGTTTTTTTCATATGAATTTGTGGCCAAATATACAATACCTAATAAATACACTCTGATTATTTGGCACTTTCTGCTTATTTAGAATTTGTAATATCGTTGTCACTACATTTATTAGTTCTGCCTCATTTCTTGAATACTCGCTGGGATACATAATTTTTGTTTTCTCAAATAAATTTGACAGTTGAGATGTCATGCAGCTAGCTTCCTCAGGTTTCTTGTTATTTTTTCAAGATTTTAATATACATTAGTTAATACATGCTTTGATTGGTACGTTTCTTCGGGAAATGTATTTGTAAGTTCCTTTCATTTTACTAATAGAGGTGAGGGTGAGTGGTAGTGAGAGATAGAAACTAAAAATACTTTCACTGGATGTTCGAGACATATACAGAGATTCATATTGAAGTCATTTTTTTTAATGGAACACCCTGTACATTATTACAAATTTGGATTCCTCTATAAATTTTACTAAGACTTATCATACTTGTTACCTAAAATGTAGCGTTTGGGGGTTATTCGATATTTAGTCAAAATGTTGGCATCTAGAAACAGGTGGGTATTAGAGCTGGGGGAAACTACAGAACACCCTTCATACTCCCAAGAGCCGGAATAACAATGATGAACTCTGTTTATTGTGTTAGATATGGTCACTCTAATTTTGAATAGTTTAATCATGGAAAACTTGATTTTTAAATGGAACCACCAATTTATTTTCACGTTATCTGTTAACTCAATTAATTTTCTTTCGTCTGATATAAAGTTATGTGTATCCGTTTCCAACAGTTTCCAGTTTTCTTAGGAACCGAGAAATAAAAATCATGCATTTTATGTAATTTCTTAATAACTATTCGTAAATTATTTTTGATCTTAGAAGGCCGTGGAGTTTAATTTCCATGTCATCTAATAATTCAAGATTTAATTTAAAAAATTTAAATTTCAGTTCTGTCATCTTAATTTCACTTTGGCAATAATTTTGATTTTTCTTTTTAACCTACTTCCAAAAAGAAGGTGTTATCAATGCGTCGCCATGTTTTTTTATGTATGCTCAGTCGTTATTCAATAAGGGATTGGGAAAATGTGATGATTTAAACTGCATTCTATTAAGGAATATTACAGAAAGGTATTATATAATTTTCTATAATGTGAGATATACGGTTTTCCAGAAAATCGCAAAAAAACAGTAATTAAGGGACCACATTTCAGCGAATTTCAATAAATCTACACTATTGTCTCTAAAACGGCTTAACCAATTCAAATATTTTAAATTCTATTCTACAAACAGATGTTCCAGTTTGATTCCGTATAATTATCTATAACGTATAACATACCGTTTTTCCGAAAATTGTAAAAATATTTGCAAAAACACGGTAAACATCGATGTAAATGTCAAATTTTCATCATAAATATTATCGAAAAGAAATTTTTTAGGTGAACGGTGTTTTCTACATGGGCTAAGTAAAATTACAGTTAGACAGGTGGATTAAAAAAATCCTACAAATTAATGTGATATTAGGTGGTGCATAAGCAGTTCCATATATAGGATGGTTGAAATAAAAGGTGAAATAGAACTATAGTTATACAGGGTGGTTCAAAACATATTGTATTGGTTGGCACATAATAGTGACGTATACAAGGTGGTTGAAATAAGAGTGTAGTAAAACCAAGATATACGGAATGATAAAAAAACTTAAAAAAATTGTTAAATAAGCATAGACAGTAAGGATATTCGAGTTATAGGGCGGAGGGTTCAAAAATGTTAGAAGCAGTTGCATCTACAGGATGATTGAAATGTAAGATGGAGTGAAATTATAGTTATACAGGGTGGTTAAAAAAATGTTATATACTATGGAACATAAGTAGTTGCTTATACTTTATTGGGAGAAGTAAAATTATAGGTATACAGGGTGATTTGAACAATAGAAAAATAGAAACAGTGAATAGGTGGAGAGGATTAATACTTATACAGGGCGATTGCAACATCGTGTAGAGTTGAATTATAGTTGTACAGAGTGATTCAGAAAATGAAAGACAAATAATTTATATTTGGTGACTAATACACAGAAACATATACAGGGTGGTTGCAATATAGAGTGAATTAGAGTTACACTTATATAAAGTGGGCCAAATAATAAAACAAATTAAAAAGTTATAAAACATATGGATAATTAAAAAAGTACAGATTAGAGAGATGAACCTTAAATAAGATACAAATATATATATATATATATATATATATATATATATATATATATATATATATATCAGAAGCAATTATTGTCTGGCCACGGTTTCTAAACGGTTTTTATTTTAAGCCAGTCGAGGTCGGTTCTTTTTTAAATATAAATGATTGCTTTTCATTATTAAATTGCGTTACTGCAAATAAGGGGATTTTTGCTGAAAATTAAATGATTGATATGGTTTTTATTTTTGGAGAATGCTTTAAACATATCCTGATCGTGAACGTCATCCAATGTCTTTTAAAAGTCTTTTGGAAATATTCAGTGCTACAGGAAGTGTTTGCAACTCTTAAGAACAAGAAAGGACAAAATCAGTGATAAATGAAGATAACGAATTCAGTATACTGGCTGCCTTATAGAAGATCCCCATGTGAGTCCCGGCAACTTGAGAGGGATTTTGAAATAAGTAAAACCTCTAGTAGGAGAATAATATCAAAGTATAAATTCCATCCTTATCATGACCAATTATATCAGGAGCCAAGAGGCGGACTTTAAGCAACACTTGAATGGGATTTATATGAATAAAATTTTATTTACCGACTAGTGTACTTTTCACCGCAAAGGATTTTCATTATTACTTGGACTAAAACCCACACCATTTCTGCTTACCTTAGGAGAGATGGACAGTTAATGCAAGGGCAGGAATATTCGGCAACCGTGTTGTCCAACATGTACATACTTATCTTAAATAACAATTTATTTGAACGCTTAGAAGATGTTCCGCTTGTCCAATTAAGAAATATGTATTTTCACAAAGATGGGGCTTCTCCTCACCGTGCCGTGTTGTGACTTTATGCCTTAATAATGCATACCATCAAAACTGGATGGGAAGGAATGGGTAGTACGTTGGCCAGCGAGATCGCCGTACATAACATCCTTTGATTTTGTGGGGATACGTTAAACAAACAGTAAGACAGCTGAAGATATGAAAATGAGAATAAGAAAAGTTTTGGCAACTATCACTCAAGAAATCTTAATGAAGTTTCAGAATTGTTTTTGACGAAGAATTCATATTTGCGTTCAACAATTCAGTCACCATTTTGAACATTTACTTTGAAGTTATGTTGTTAGGTATTATTGATTTACTGAACCATTTTGTTTACTTCCGAGGGTATTGGTAATTCTAGTTCATTTTCCATTTCCAACTTTATTTCTGAATGTTGGAAAAAACTCCGTAATAATACGAATAAGCGAACAAGATCACAAAGAAGCAGAGATTTTCGAATAAGAAGTTTGCTGTATGTTTTAGTGAGTTGGAAGAAATCCTCCCCGTAGAGGCGAATGAAATGTTCTGATAGGCTTCCGCGGTCATTATTATGAACTAAGCTAGTTTCCGGGTGAGAACCGCGTCTGAATTTATTAAATACTTGACGTTTCGACTCCTGCTGTGGAGCCATTATCAAGAGCTTAGTTCATAATAATGACCGCGGAAGCCTATCAGAACATTTCATTCGCCTCTACGGGGAGGATTTCTTCCAACTCACTGAAACATACAGCAAACTTCGTATTCGAAAATCTATGATTCTTTGTGATCTTGTTTTTCTCAAATCTTGTAGAACTTATAAGGTCATTCCAAATACTTTCAAACTAAAACATCACACCTCTTCACGTTCAGTTACCAGTATTCTTAACGAAGTAAGTTTGGCCCTATTACGAAATTCCATCCATTCAATAAAATATCAACTTGATCAAACTAACCGAAAATTGTATCACTGTTATTCGTCATTACATACTTTCAATCCTCATCCAATTCTGTGGGACAATTTTGATCGCATTTCGAGCGATAAAGCCGACCACCTGGCCCAAAAGAAAACAGTCACTCAAAAACTTAAGCTAACACGACTTATTACAAAACAACAACCCGCTGTTACCTCAACCCCTCAGACGACCGTCCATAACTTTTCTGACTTCCCCTTAGACTCTACCAGTTTACACGTCCTATCCAAAAGTTTCAATTACGCAGTGACGCCGAAAACTATCCCAATTGAAAGAATCATTTCTCAAGTTGAGGTAGCTTTGGTTGAACTAACAGATATTGAGGCTGAAGATACTCGTCAAGACATTGCCAGAGTACTCAGCACATCAAAGCCATCAAAATCAAACCTAACTTCTAACGAAAGACATGCACTAAAACAACTACGTAACGACAATGACATAACTATTCTTCCTGCCGACAGAGGTAACGCGACTGTTCTTCTCAATACTAAGGACTATGTTCACAAGATGAATTCCCTACTTCACACTGCAGACTATGAAATAATTAACAATAATCCTACTACTTACTTAGAGAAAAAGAGTAAGGAAATCATCAACAGGACACAACTTCCTCTTGACGTCAAAAAGATCATCATTCCTCGTGAAAAGTCTGCTAAAATTCCGAAAATTTACGGACTACCCAAAATTCATAAGCCGGACATTCCTCTTAGGCCCATTGCCAGTTCGATACAATCCCCGACCCAGGAATTAGCCCGGTATTTAGCTAAAACCCTTCAACCTCTAGCCGAGCAAGCATCCTCGTACGTAAAGAATTTTTGTTCCTTCCTAGATTTGTTAAGGGCTTATAGAATTTCAGAAAATGATATCCTAGTTAGCTTCGATGTTGTATCTCTTTTCACCAATGTCCCCATTTCAGAAACGTTAGATATTCTAAAAACAAAACACAATATCTCTTCCGACATCATCAAACTTGTACAACACTGTTCTTCTAACAGGTATTTTTCATTTCAAGACACTCTGTTCAAACAAGTCCGTTAGGCCCCCATGGGTTCATCTGTTTCTCCAGTGCTTGCTAACATCTTCATGGAACAAATCGAAACCCAGGCCCTAAACTGATCTAATTTGTAATCTTCCTGTTGGCTTAGATATGTAGATGACACTTCTGTCATTTGGCCTCATGGCAGAGATTCTATAGACTTCTTTCTACAACACCTTAATGGTATGCATTCTAATATACAATTTACAATGGAAATCGAGTCCGATTCTTCTCTCCTGTTTCTTGATGTCCTCATAACAAAAACTAACAATGACAGATTCTCACATATCGTCTATAGGAAACCAACCCATACCAATCGATACGTAAATGCCCAATCACACCACCACCCTGCCCAATTGAGTTCTGTAATGAAATCTCTGACTCTTAGATCTATTCGCTTAACAGATATTGACAATAGACAAAACGAACTTAATAATCTTCAACAAATCCTTCGACAAAACGGTTATCATCCGGACCACATTGCTCGTATAATTCATCAATCTCAACAACCCCCAATCACACCAACCCCGTCAGAAACAGACCAACAACATCGAAAAGCCGTCCTCCCGTACATTCGAGGAGTCACTGACAAAATAGCACGGATTTTACACCGGCATCAAATAAAGACTGCCTTCAACACCACTCAAACTATAGGCAACTTAACCGGTAACCCCAAAGAGGATCGAGGAGTTTATGAAATTTCACGTCGCGATTGCCCACAGAGCTACATCGGTCGTACTAATAGGCGCATTAACCATCGAGTATATGAACACACTCTGTCAGTTCGTAAAAAAGATCCGACTTCAGCTCTCGCGCATCATCATATCCAAACAAGGCACTCTATCAACTTCGAGGACAGTAGGACTATCATATCTCTCAATTCTCTTGGGGCATCCACTATTCGCGAAGCCATCGAAATAGAGAAAATACCTCTCTGTCTTAATAGACGCGAAGACAGTACTCGCCTTCCCACAGCTTGGACCTCCGTAATTGCCAGATTAAACAGACCAGACACGCCCACCAACACCCAACCAATCACCGCACAGCCCCTTCATCACGCTACATCCCCTCCTAATCAACCGATAACTATAAATAAATGAAGCAGCGCAGATTTGCCTTCAGTTCAGTTACCTAGTGACTCTTGGGGAGTAGGCAGGTTGAGGCCCCGAGTTCGATCTAGACTCTGAAACTCTTTTTCATTTTTTGTCTCTTGACAAAGGCTCCAAAGCAGGAGTCGAAACGTCGAGTATTTAATAAATTCAGACGCGGTTCTCACCCTGCTTAGTTCATAATAATGACCGCGGAAGCCTATCAGAACATATATATATATATATATATATATATATATATATATATATGGCTTGGAATTCGGCAGTTCTTTTAAAATATATTTTTGTGTAGCCACAATCTTCCATCCGCGTACTATTGATAATATTACTGTCTCACATGATTGTAATCCGTTAGTTCCCGAAGATAATTATCATCCAGCATTAGTTATTAACTTTTCTACTCCAGAACCTTATTTTAACTTTCGGTCTAATCAATGTCCTAATTCATATAACTTCAGGAAAGCAGACTTTGCTTCGCTATATTACTCTTTCTTGTGTAGATTGGTCTTTCTTAAGATCTTTTAATAACATAGATGCTTGCTTAGAGGCTTTTTATACAACTTTGTATAATATCTTTGATGCGCATGTTCCGCGGTTTAATTCAGACAAACGTATATTTCCTAAGTGGTTTACCTCTGACATAATTAAAAAAATTAAAAGAAAGGCTAGGTTGCATAAGAAATTTAAGAAGTCTCATAATATTACTCATTTCGAAGAATTCAAACGTTTAAGGGCAGTGGTGAAAAGACAAATTACCACAGCATATAAGGAATATATTGTAAGTATCCAGTCTTTGATACGAGTTGACTCCAAAGAATTCTGGTCGTTTATACGTGATAAAAAGGGTATATCCAGAATTCCTGGCAACATCACATTTAATAATGGGTTTCTTACGGATCCGCAGGAAATTGTTAATGCTTTTGCTGATTTCTTTCAGAGTGCGTTTGGGCAGTCCAGTCTAATCATTAACTCTGTTGGCCCAATTATCACGCACGTAAATTTGGAATTACCAACTATTTCCGAGCTAACTGTGTTTCAGTCTATGAAGAAGCTGAAAAATAAGTTTACTTCTGGATATGACGGTGTTCCGTCTTTTCTTATTAAAGATTGTGCTGGAGTTCTTGATATTCCTCTCAGTATGGTATACAACCTATCATTAAGATCCTTAACGTTTCCCTCTACTTGGAAATCAGCTAAAATATGTCCGGTATTTAAATCCGGAGACAAATCTGCTATCGAGAACTATAGGCCAATATCTATATTGTCGAACTTTTCGAAGGTTTTTGAGATGATTTTGTACGATCACATTTATCCTTATATATGTCATCAAATTTCTGATTCACAGCACGGATTTCTGAAGAAAAGATCGACTGTTACCAACCTTACTATTATAACTCAGTACCTTGCGGAATGTCTAGATAATAAAAGTCAAGTGGATGTTATTTACACCGACTTTGCAAAGGCCTTTGATAAATTGGATCACGGTGTTCTACTTGGTAAATTGGCTAAATTTGGATTCGGTAGTCAACTCATTACTTTTTTAAATTCTTATTTTGACAACAGAATCCAATCTGTTTTCTATAATGGATTTAAATCAAACCAATACGTTGCTACATCAGGGGTTCCTCAAGGGTCAAATCTGGGACCTCTGCTGTTTCGTCTTTTCATTGATGACTTAACAAGTAGGCTAAAGTGTAACAATTTATTATATGCTGACGATTTAAAAATCTTTGTTGAGATTACAGGTATTGATGATTGCTATTTTCTACAAGAGAATCTTAATGTTGTTAGTGACTGGTGCTTGCAGAATAATCTACATTTGAATTTGTCTAAGTGCAAAATAATGTCTTTTACCAAGAAGAAAACTTGTCTAGATTTTAATTATATGATAAGAAATGATTGCCTTCCACGCGCAACTTTAATTAAGGATCTTGGTGTGTGGTTTGATACTAGGTTGAATTTTTACGAACACATTAACCTTAAAATTGCCGAAGCTAGTAAATTGTATGGCTTTATTGTCAGAAACTGTAAATCGTTTCATAGTATAGATGCTCTGAAAGTACTTTATTATTCTTTTGTGCGCTCCAGGCTAGAATATGCCTCGATCGTCTGGAAACCGTTTTACAATTATCAGAAGTTAGCATTAGAAAGTGTACAGCGAAAGTTTCTTAAGTATCTATGTTTTAAAATTGATGGAGTCTATCCCAATAGAGGAGTTAATGAGCAACTTATGTGTAATAGATTTAATGTGGAAATTTTGGAGCTCAGGCAAATAATATGTTCGCTCACTTTTCTATACAAGCTTCTGCATAATAAAATAGACGCAGTGAACTTGTTATCACAGCTTAATTTCAATGTACCTTCTGTTTTTCTCAGAGATCCAGTGGTTTTTACGCATTGTCGTTACAAAACTAACTTAGGCATAAACTCTCCTGTTTTTTGTATGACACAAAACTTCAACCTCATTTGTAGGGAATGTGATATTCATGTAGACTCTTTGTCTGTTATTTTGAGTAGGGCCAACGCTTTATTTAGTTTATAATTATTAACTTTATTTTTGAGATCGCAGTTATCGAGTATTTCTTTATTTTTTTTTATTTTTTAGTACATTTTGCTTTCTGTTTTTTTTAAGGATTCATTAATATTGTCCTGTTAATAGTTTTTTACTGTTGGGCAATAAAGCTTTATTTATTTATTTATTTATTATTTATAAAGCTTTATTTATTTATTTTATTTATTTATTTACAAATGAATATTTAACAATCTTAGAGATTATCAGTAGTAACAGCTGTGATATTGAGACGGTTAAACTTTTTAACAAATGCACCCACCCTAAAATCATTATAAATTACAAGTAAATCTATGAGAAATATTTCATTATACCGTAAACAAAATTAACTACTTGCATAACTATGGAGTTCATAAAACTGCTTGAAAACAACATATTTTCAATTTGAAGATGATTTCTAACAGGATTTTGTTATGACCGTAGGCTCTTCACTGTCACCTAATTAATAACTATAGGAAATTATAAAAACAATCCAAAAGTCTAGTGTGAAATTATATCGGTTCCTAGGTTGTTCGAAGCGTCCAAAAAAGAAAAGTTCGACAATATAGATATTGGCCTATAGTTCTCGATAGCAGATAAAATATGTCCGGATTTAAATACCGGACATATTTTAGCTGATTTCCAAGTAGAGGGAAACGTTAAGGATCTTAATGATAGGTTGTATACGATACTGAGAGGAATATCAAGAACTCTAGCACAATCTTTAATAAGAAAAGACGGAACACCGTCATATCCAGATGTAAACTTATTTTTCAGCTTCTTCATAGACTGAAACACAGTTAGCTCGGAAATAGTTGGTAATTCCAAATTTACGTGCGTGATAATTGGGCCAACAGAGTTAATGATTAGACTGGACTGCCCAAACGCACTCTGAAAGAAATCAGCAAAAGCATTAACAATTTCCTGCGGATCCGTAAGAAACCCATTATTAAATGTGATGTTGCCAGGAATTCTGGATATACCCTTTTTATCACGTATAAACGACCAGAATTCTTTCGAGTCAACTCGTATCAAAGACTGGATACTTACAATATTCTTCGAAATGAGTAATATTATGAGACTTCTTAAATTTCTTATGCAACCTAGCCTTTCTTTTAATTTTTTTAATTATGTCAGAGGTAAACCACTTAGGAAATATACGTTTGTGTGAATTAAACCGCGGAACATGCGCATCAAAGATATTATACAAAGTTGTATAAAAAGCCTCTAAGCAAGCATCTATGTTATTAAAAGATCTTAAGAAAGACCAATCTACACAAGAAAGAGTAATATAGCGAAGCAAAGTCTGCTTTCCTGAAGTTATATGAATTAGGACATTGATTAGACCGAAAGTTAAAATAAGGTTCTGGAGTAGAAAAGTTAATAACTAATGCTGGATGATAATTATCTTCGGGAACTAACGGATTACAATCATGTGAGACAGTAATATTACCTAAATTGGAGCAAACCAAGTCCAATAACCTCATCATGGAATTTCTAACATCGTTAAACTGGTGTAAATTGTAGATTGCTAAAAAGTTATTCATAATTGAAGACTTTCTGTTATTTGGATCGTGATGTACAAAGGCAGGTATATTAAAATCACCTAAAATAATAACCTCATCCTTACACATAAAATCTAGTTGATCAAAAGATTCAAAGAATTGCTCTAAAGAATTCAGGTCAATATCAGGTGGAATATATACAACTACAATATATGATGATTTATGCCAAAAATTACATCTAACCACAAGAAGATCGATCTCAGGAAAGCTGGTATCAATATACGTACAGTTCACAACACTTGAGATAAATCTGCTATTCACTGCTAAAAGTATGCCGCCGCCACTTACACGATCAACAATATCAAGCTTCCGATCTTTCCTGCAAACATTGTACTGCGTCGAAAAGAGTTCACTGTTGTTCACGCTTGAATTTAAGTTAGTTTCAGAAAAAGCAATCAAATCAAATTCGCAGTCCGAGACCGACGCGTAAATCGTATCAACTTTTGTTTTGAGGCCGCGAACATTCTGGTAGTAACCCACCAAGAATTGCGGACTGTTGGGCTTCGTTAGTTTCCCACAATCTGAGGAACGCCCTTGATGTATTTAATTCGTAAATTGGTTTCCCCAGACTGTTCACGATCCTTCAGCTCTTCCTTTAGTATACGAAAGGCATCCTGTTGTCGAGGTGTACGATCAAAGGTAATTGATATAGGCTTGTTCCTATATTCTCTATGATTCCTTAGTCCTTTGACTTTCCGGATTATACTGTGAACCGCATCTTCGCTATCTAATTTAACTCTCACAGGGCGACGTTTACGCTGATCAAATTGACCAAGCCTAACAGGCTTAATTTCTGAAAGTAAGTAGGTAATCGGGTGCAATCGCTTGAATAATACTATCAACAGCAGACTTATCAGCATTTAAGCGGACTTGCGAAGATTCCCGTTGATCTTGTTCTTCAATACCAAAAATGATTATGTTGCACTTTCGCTTATTTCTCTGGTTAATTTCCTCAATAATTTGTTCGAACGGAACGGGTTCCACGACAGATGAACCATGGCTAGTTTTCAGTTGCTGAATGTCATTCTGCAACTGCAAAATGAGGGCCTTCAATCCTTTTAACTCGTTGCCGAATTTTCTACACTTGGAACATGACCACTCTAAACCTTTATCAGTGTTATCATTAATGACTTTCACTTCCTCTAGGGCGATGTCCACACATGAGTGCTTATATGATTTATTGCAAACGCTGCAGCCTATCATGAGGCTATTTTTGAAGTATTTATTGCAGCAAGCACATTGTGTAGTAGATGGCATCTCTAATTTGTTCTCTTAATTTGTTCTTCAAATTTCTTTACTCAATAATAAGATAATTGGTACTATAAAACCAATCTAAAATGCTACGCCAATGCCAAAAGTATAAAAAAAGGCGAAAATATCATATGCCAATATAGAGGTTAGATGATGACACTAAATTGAAAAAAGCGAAACTAACTAAATAAGTAATCGTTGATACAGAATATAACTCACATGGATTATCTAGTGCCTTAATAAACTTGTGCACACCACTTATAATTTAAAATTGGCCAAAAAACACTGATTTTGCAACTTTAAACAAGGAGTAAATATAAACACTACCGAGTATTCGTACCATAGGCGTACATCCATCTTTGTGATCTTCAAAGAGTAATGTTTGTTTTCATTTGGTATAATTATATTAGTTAAACATTTTGATATGTTTAATGATTTTATTGAATTTAGAATGAGCCTTTAAAGTTCATTTTCAACGGAAAAACAAACAATATATATTTATAAGATTAATTAAAGCGTGAATTCGAAATATATAACTAACTAGTACAAAGTGTACGTTGAATCGAAACCTTGATAATTAAATATAATTTCATAATTCAGTTATATCACAGAAACACAACAACCTAAAGCTAAACGAGTTTGCTTTAATTTTATTAAATGAAAGGGTTTGCATCGCTTATACTTCCCTTGAATTCATTCGTTCCTGGTTGTTGATAATTGAGGAGGAAATTCTTAATCATCAAGAACTTTTGATCATAGGGTCTTTCAAAGGATTTTCTAGGTTTTCCCTCACACTTTCATCGCCACATAAAATTCTGAAGATTTCTTTCAACTTATTCCTTTTGGGAAAGAGCCATATTGTTACATTATGATCTTTAGAATTTTCTTGTGCTATCTTGTATAATATCACAAGTAAATTCTGTTAGTTGCTTCACTTAATATTGTCAAACATTTTAATTTCAAATTAGTCATATTCTACGTATTCATTTCATAAGGTTTTCTCATTCCCACTCACAATCGGATCTGATCTAGACCCCAAAACATTGTTGTTGTTGTTATTTTTCTAAAATTGTTGTTGTTATTCCCAAGATCCCACGAACATAATGAAACATAATGTGAGAAATCATTTTTATCGTAACGTGAAACTTTTATTATTCACATGTACCTATCCGCAGCTGATATGATATTTCTTTTTGTGATGATCTCATGAGAACGGGATACAGAACTTGGTTTACTGTAAGTGCGGTGTTCAATGTTTTCGTTTCATGAAAGTTAATTTTTTAAATCCCTTGTGAAAATGTCTCTAGCAGTTTTTAAATGTTTGGTGTAGGTACCCAATTGTGAAATTTGGTTTATTCGTTGTAAAAGTATCTTTGGCAGTTTTACGTTTGGTGTGATCTCTTTCTTGCGCTTGGAATATCTTCCTTCGTTACGTGTTCGTGATCAAGTTAAATCAGAAATACTTTTTTTCAAGAATGAGTTGGAGATAATAAGCTGTTTTTTTTGTTTTCATTTGTGAGATGTTTAATTTGGTTAATATTAGTGTTTTTACATATTTGAAATTTCAGCGCATATAAATTCTATATACAACTTTAAATGCTGCTTGAATAAGTTTTTCTGTAAACACATTTGCAAATGGAATAATTTATTTATGGTTCACCTGTTTTCGATGATAACATTTTTACTGATAAACCGTTTCAAAATAATCTTCTATATATAAATAGGCAAAGACAAAACGGTTAGGTACCATTTTATCCTCTGTCTCTCAATCGATTTTCTTTATTTTTGTTTTGTTTAAAAGCAACTGACGACCTTTAGTGCAGAATGCTAAAATTTATTTATAATATTGGTTCATTCATTAAATAAAATATAATAAAAAAATATTATGTGGGTCCATACTGACAATCCCAAACAGATATCAGTAACAGTGTCGCAAGATTGCTTGGAGAGAAAATCCTATGATGAATTGACTCGAATGTGAAAGACGAATTAAATTAAACTAAGAAATAACAAATTTTGACCCGTCCCTATAGTTATTCTACATCGTCATGCTATTGAAAAAAAAACCCAGAAAAATTTGTATTACATAATAATGACCATTCATTGGACTCTCGCAAGTTTGCAACTTTCACTGCTTTGTAAATATAGTTTGTCAACTAAAATAAGAATTAAGTTGCCATTGATGCATTTATTTCTTATCATATTTTATTAATTTTAATGTTATACTTTTATTTAAAGATTATTTTAATCTTTACCGTATAAATATCATATAATTTGAATAAGATTACAAAAAATGTAAAACAATGCACTTATTGTAATATTGAAGACAAATAGATCTGGCAACCCTGCTCATGGATATCTTTGATATAGCGCCTTAATTTGATTTTTGACATTTCAGAATATTGTTTGGTGTAAGATTATTATAGCGTGATGGTAAAGTTAATTTGTAACTTCAATGTGTAAAGTTCAAGATTTCAGCTTCATTCACTGCGAAAAGTTTTTAACAAATGTGAGTATTACTTATTTGTCATTAATTAACAGCAGGTGCTTATATTTCTTTATATTTTCCATACAAAATAGAAATAGTCATTGCTTACTATGTATTTCATTTAAGTTAATGAAAGTATATTGAATCTTAAGATTTTGGTTAAATGTTTATTAATATGTACTTATATATTGTAGTTATTTGGAATGTAATAATAGGAGATATAAGACATTCATAACTTTTGAGTTAGTTGATTTCATTTTCTGCTTACGAGCTCTGTTAAATGCCAGAATAAAGGTTTCGTTTTATTTCTTAATTTAAGACTATTGAAATTTTTCAGTCTCAATTAAAAAAAATATTTTTGAAAAATATATTATTTATTATATTATTAATTATAACTACATATTTGAATATATTTAATAGGCCGAATCTTTCAATTATATTTAGATAAGGAATCAGTTAGTTACTGTTTAGTGTTCATGCATTTTATCTAATAAACAATTTATTTTATACTACATGATTCCACTCCTGCGAAATCCTGGTATTATTACAAGGTAACTGACTTGACTAAAATAAACTTGTCATTGATATTTTAACGATGTGTACGAGGGCTGCCTTTTATATTTCGGGATTAGAGAACAAAAACAAATATTAAGCATCGAAAATCGCTTTATTGTTTTTCAAAATATTCCCCATGAAGATCTATACACTTTTGCATGCGTTTGAACCAATTGTCGAAGCACTTTTTCCACTCTGATTAAGGTATCTCCAAAACATGCATTCTAAATGCAGCAACCGCTTCTTCAGGTGTCGAAAAACGTTGACCTCTCAGTTTGTTTTTTACGTACGGGTATACAAAGAAGTCATTTGGGGACAAGTCAGGACTATACGGCGGATGACTCATCAAATCGATGTTTTGAGTGGTCAAAAATGCAGTTGTTTGAGCCGATGTGTGAGAGCTCGCATTGTCGTGATGAAGAGTGATCCGTCTTCGGCAGTTGGTTTTCCTCATTTCTTGGAAGACAACTGGCAAACAAATGATTTTGGACCACTCAGAATTGACTGTTCTGCGTTGTTCTAGTGGTATGGTTGCGACATGTTCAGTTTTTCCGAAAAAAAACAGGCGATCATTTGCTTGGAAGTGCTTCGTGCGCGAACAACTTTTGTTGGATTCGGCTCATCTTGAAACACCCATACAGTCAACTTCTGTTTACTTTTGGGCTCATACGCGTAAATCCAAGATTCATCACCTGTCACTATGTCATAAACGTGTTTTGAAGCACCGCGATTGTGTTTTTTGAGCTTTTCTTTGGACCAATCGACACGAGCCTTTTTTTGAACGATTGACAAATTGTGTGGGATCCAACGCGGACAAATTTTTTTGATATTCAAATGTTTATGCAATATTGAATGTATGCTGGTCCCACTAATGTGTAAGGTTGACTCAATCTCACGATAGGTCACATGACGATCTTGCAATATCAGTTCGCGCACAGCATCAATGGTTTCCGGAACAACAACTGTTTTTGGACGACCTTCACGAAATTCGTCTTGCAGTGAACTACGACCTCGATTGAATTCACCATACCATCGATAAACAGTGGTCCTTGATGGAGTTTCATCGCCAAAAATTAAATTAAGTTCATCCATGCACTCTTGCTGACTTAATCCACGTCGAAAGTTGTAAAATATAATCGCATGAAAATGTTCACGATTTAATTACATTTTTTGGCCAAGATGAATCCTTTAAGTTACTGTAAACAACACATAGTGCTCGTATGTCAAAACGTTCTGAGTACGTATAACCTCAAAAATGTCAAACTTTACGACAGAGCTGTCAGTTGTCAGATTGCAACACTAGTGTTGTCCAATCCCGAAATATATTTTACAAAGAAATATATTATTATTGAACATATTTTTCCTTGGAAAAAGGTCTACTATTAAGTAATTAGATATGGAAAAAGCGTTACCTGCTGTCAAATCATGTGAAGACCATCTTTGATAATTTAGCATCAAGCGTTGTTTATTGTTCAGTAGTAGAGTAGCCAATGTACTAGATCAGTATTGGTTTTTCCGACAAGTAGCAGTAACTTTTGTTATAATTACTCTGTAAGTCTGTGTTGTGAATTTAATGATTTTATTACTACATTATTTTCACAATCTTCGGAAGGTGTGGTGTAACAAATTGACAATCAGTAGACAACAGGAAATATATTAAAGATTGTAGTTTTTATAATGTTGTTGGACATATATTTTTTTTTATTTTACAAGCTCGATTGAAACTGCAAATGAAGAAAACTTTTAGGTTACAAAGTGCAATCCAACCAAAAACTGGGGGGTCACGCATTTTCCAGAATTATTTGGAATAACTATATTTGATTAAATTCTCATATACCTTTTTTTATTTCAATAGCTTTGTCAATATGATGAACGATATAAGAAGGGTTTCATGACGCCTTTTACTCCGTTTTTTCCTCCACCTTATTTCTGATAAACATATATTTTTGACAAGCGAACCTTAATAATGTTCACTATTTGATGAAATAGGATCGAATTTCGACCACTGGGGGACCACTAGTTATTTAAAAATCGATGTAGCAAAGGCGCAACGTGATACATTTGTTTGAGATTGCATACAACACAATCGAAAAGAAATATAGAAAATTATTACTTTCTACATTTAGAATTTTAGAAAACATGTTGAAATAAACACATACGCATACGCAATCAAACTGCAGCCGCCATTTTAGTTGTATAAAATATTCAGGTCCGTTAAGCTAGTGGGAACATTATAGGGAAATCCAAAACAACTTATATTATATTTTTTGACTACTTTTTGACTAATTCTTTGCCAAAATAAAAGTTTTTACTAGAGTAGTCTAGACACCTAACAATTACCTCGCTATCATAAAATTTAAGCTAGCAAGATATATTATAATTTCTAGTGAAAAACAGGTATCACTTAACTATACCGCTATATTGTTTTACTCGAAGTATATTAAAAAGTACAATGTTTATTGAAGCGAAAGCTTCTTAACAGAAGCCCACATTTACACATATGAAAATAAATGAGCAAGAGAATGAATTGGATAACTTGATATTTCAATTGTTTCGACACCGACCTGACACTTGCAATACTATACAATTCAGTTCACTGTATAAGAAACAGAGACCAGATAAAATACATTATGGGTTTCTTCTTTTATAGAATATCAATAATATATATGAAATAAACTAATATAGAAAACCTGCCCAAAATTTGCTTTTCTAATAAAAACTCCAATTCTCTCTTCGCAATATATTGCATTACGGACTTGTCAGAAGTAAGAAAGAACGCTATTAACTTCATACACCTTTCGTAAAAAATTTTGCCACATTTTCAGTTCATCGGATATGAGCTTCAACTTGCAGTTATAGAAATTTAAATTAAGAATTAAATTACATATTAGGATTAATACTTGAGTCATAAGAAAATAGTGACAATTATTTTAATTCTCTTGAAATTTATTACCATTACTAATGAAACGAAACAGAGACAGGAGATAACAAGAAACGGGAAGTATAATTTGTAAGAAGCTTTCGCTTCCATCGTATAAACACAATATTTATTGCAAAACCTACAATGGTAATGAAATATGTGCGTAGGACCTGGACAAAATTACGTAAAACTAAACATACCTACTAACATATAAAATATAGACTTTTAAACTACTATACGAAAACACTATTGACTAAATTATATTCAAGTATTACTAATTTTTTATATATATACAATACTAATTAATGCAATACTTAATAGTATCCCTTTATTCTGGAGAAGATCCATGTTGTATTACCAAAATATTTAAGAAACATACAACAACACAATAGTAACAAAACTAAAAAAGCCAAATTTAGTGTACTCACAATTTGTTTCACAAATTTAACCTTACTTGTTAGTTTCAAAACCATTTTTTATTTTTCTTATTTTGAGATTGCTATTTAAGATTTATTGTTTTCTTGATAATAGGCATTTGTAAGTTTTTATTTCTGGTTAAACTCGTCGATTTTTTAAATTTATACTTTAGAATATTATAATGGTACATAAGTGATTCAAAAAATTTTTATTCCATATCAATTGTGAAAATTTAAAATTGAAGTTTTTGAGGTGATTTTACTCAAAACCCTAATAGCAACACTTTTTCGACTTCAAAATGAAATGCTAGAATTTTTTAATAACAACACCAATATTTAAATATATCAACAGCCCTTTTGCCTATTTTAATTTTTAAACCTGGAAGAATATTTTATAACTACTAGAGGAACGCAGCTATCGACCTAATTTAACCCCTATAATTTTTGACACACACTTGAGTTTAAAAATACATCAAATCATACATACAATACATGTTTTCCAAGGGATCATTTACTACATAAAATATTCCAAAATGTTCTAATGCTAAAACATGACGAATTCACATAAAATTCAATTTTTTAATAGATGCATATTTGTTTTTTAACAAAAAAACCTCAAAAAATCGCTAACAATTTAGTTTTTTACATTTTACACAAAATCTACAATTGAAACCGTGTTGCTACTATGAGCAATGTTGTAGAGAAATGAAAAACTTCGTTAATTGTTTCCTTAGATAATAGAACTGTCACTCGAAATTGCAAAAAAATCGTTTATGTATTTTTATTTTATAGTGTAATGTTTTTATTTTAGACTCTTGGCTCGTGGATTTATTTAAACACTCAGTCGAACTTACTATATTTTGTTTTTTGAATGATATTTGTGTCATATTTTTCAATGTCTAAGTACTTCTTGGAACATAACACCATAGTTGAGAAAATTGCTGTATATTCCAAACGTTTCCGGGTCTAGGTCAGACCCTGTTGTCAATGGTTAAGAAATAATAATGGATAAAAAAGGCACAATTCTAAGATGTAAATATTGTCAAATATTTTAATTTACATCTTAGAATTGTGCCTTTTTTATCCATAGTTTCTTAACCATTGACAACGGGGTCTGACCTAGACCTCGAAACGTTTGGAATAGTACAGCAATTTTCTTAAGTCTGGTGTTATTTCTCAAGAAGTACTTAGACATTACTAGATATTATTTCCACTAATTTTATAATCATACTATACACAATTTATCTTGAATACCTGTTGTTTATTATCAGGCAACCGAATACTGAATGAATCCTTTCGTGGGCTTCCTGTATTTATGTATTCGGAATGGAAGAACCTAGAAGATCAAAGAGCTGCCGGGCGGTTTCCTTAATGAATTCTGGAATTATCTAAGATTTCAATATGGCTAGCCGCCGGCCTCGAGGCGCCAGACAAACAATCTCTTGGATTTCAAGAAATATCGGATGAATGCTGATTCCACAAAATATCGGATGAATGCACGTCATAATAGTTAAAACATTCTTATTAACTAAAAGAGAGATCTTCTGACATCAAATTGCTGTTCTAAAATTTAATATGGTAGTTTTAGCAAATTTTCAGTCAAACCTATGAAAAACCCTTTTTTAATAAGGAGACCTCTAATCTTAGTTTTCCAAAATTTAAATTATAAATACGTATTGGTATTGAAAATATTTGGCAATTCTTCACGGGTCGAGGGGGACGAGTCCATTCGAGAAACATCTCACAACATTTCAATAGCTTTGTATCTTCTGAATCATTCACCTGATGACGATATGAGATACAAAGCTATTGAAACGTTGTGAGATCAACCATTTCAAGACGATGGATGTCCAAGGAAACTTCGACTAATGGATCATTTTTAATATGCAAAGGCACAGGCTATTGTAAAAGATTTTTCCATTTGTAAATGATTCAGTAGAATTTTAGTTTTAATGACATTTGTTATTAAATGAAGGGGAAATGATATGCGAAAGCTGCATAAAATCAAGTGAAATAATATTTTAAATTTGGTTAAAAATCGATTTTGCCCTCTGCATTCAATTATCTATTCAACCACAAATAAATAATAGTAAGTTCTTTTGTTTTAATCTGTTTACACTTTTAGTCCACAATTGCATTGTTTATTGCATTTAGTTCTTAATATATATTAATAAAATATTGTTAGTTTGTTTCTATTAATAGTGTCACATGTTTGTTTTACTGTTTTTGGCAGATATTTCTGTGTTGTACTGCCGCACAGGTGTCACATTTCCGGCACCAAGCCCTGTGGTCTTCAAAGTAATTTACCCAGTAGTACCGAAGGTTATATTAATGCACACATGATCTCCTGAATTCCCATTCTGTCCTTCGGTGAGGACGGCGGGTACCTTTTTTGGGACTACCAGTTGGGACTTGATTTTTCGGCCGTCATTACTTTCCCAAATTCTCTTTAACATTCCATTCTCTACTATTATAGAATCCCATTGGGCCCATAACGTGACCTGTGTGCCCCTCTCTTTTTGAATGACAGGATCGGTTCAATGTCTGGACCGGCCATTTGGTCATTGGCCTGCACTCGGATCTGTCGGATGAAGACACCTTTACGCTGGTCCGTCTTCACACAATGTCCGCATTCTACTCTACAGGATCTTCTTGACAAGGCCACAGAATAATCAAACCCAGAAGCGAAAATTTCTTTGCGCATGTGCGACAAAGCCATTAATTTGAAGGTAGGTTCAATGAACCTCAGAATTATGAAGTATTATAATAGTATTTCGAAGTTCAAAAATGTACCCTATCCTCAGAGTAAAAGCTACAAAAATAATTCTATTATTCATAAAGAATCTGTTAAATACATGTTACTTGCATATACACAATATTCAACTACATATCAATTATCAAACATAACCTAACTATGAAGTGAGATTTATCGTGTTTAAAACAAAACACTCCAAGGATCACCTTACTAGCACTAAATATTATAAGATATATTTTTTCTTCACAATTGCATTAGAACGAGGTATACAAATAAGGTCAGTTTGTCAAAAAATTTTGAAAATTAAAATATGCTTTAAAAAGATTGTGAGTTGGACCTATTAGTTCCACACCATTTGAAGTGGAACTTTTGATATATCAGAGATATATAAACATAAACCTTTATTTTCACATGACTTCTGATTAATTTTTTTATTCAAATGCCTCTAAAACTTATATTTTTCAAATATATTGTTCCTGTTTTAATACCAACTCGTATATTTAATTTAAAGTTACCCCCCGGATATTGTTACTATCAAAGTAATGGCCGATTCTGTTCAAGGTCGCGAAATCTTGACCCCAAAACATCAAAGGTTCCGACAAGAGTTTCGCTTCTGGGTTTGATTATTCTGTGACAAGGCGTCGGCATTATTATGCAAACGGCCGGCACGGTGTTCAACCTTGCTGTAAGTTCTTCACCCACATGGCCAGTTGTCCTTCCGGTGTCTTCATGTCCAACAATCATTTGCCGGCAGCATGCTCGTTCTGATCAGGAAATGACGATCATAGAGATATTTGTGAAAATGGTCTACTATCTTATTGAAAGTACTTTTCTGGTGACACTGTATAATAGTTTTTTAAGATACTAAAATAATTTTAACATGTCAGGACCTAGGTTTATAAGAACTTTTTCTTTATTTTTGTATGACGAAACATCTATATATAAATATAATAATTTGGTCAAGTGCGAGTTGGACTCGTATACTTAGGGTTCCGTACCACCTTCAAGATTCTAATATTCCAGTTTCAGACAAGCAGGGAATGAGTGCATTTTCTTACAATTGCTATTATATCTTTTAAAGGACGCGTTTTAAATTTATAAAAAATATACACTTTGATTTTCCACACATAGACTTTTTATTTTATCTGCTTCAGGATTCGCTTGATTTATATCACAATACATATGTATTTAATTTTCTAATTTGGCCCCCAAAAATTAACATTAGAGTTTTATTTTACTAATAAACTTTCAGAGAAGTCTTTTATAGTCTACTGTCTGGATTTTGAGGCTCTGTAGATTGGAAGATAAATGGCAAAATAGGTCAAGTTTTAAATTATAAATTATTAAATCTGTTATTCAAATTATTAAAAAATACAAATAAAATATATTTTGAAAAATTTGAATAGTGTAGTTTCTAAAGTGGGAATTAAGTCGATGTTTAATATTTTTGTTAATATCTTTTAAACAAATGATTTAAAAATATGATATATTTATAATTCACATAATGAGCCTTTTATCTGATATATTACATGATGCTTTAGAAAATTGAATCTTTATTTTCCATTTAATTGTATAATTTGTCCCTAAAATTACTATGAGGGTTTTCTAATAATTTATTTTCTGTTTAATTCTATTATTTGGGGGCCAAATAATAGAATTAGGGATTTTTTCATATTTTGCCAATAAACAAAAAATGTAGGTCTTATAGTTTGTATTTTAAAATATCCATTTTAAAAAAATTAAAAAAATATATTTGTATTCGTCATAATGAGCCCTGTGATTTGATATGTTACACGACCCGTTAAAAACAATTATAATTTTTTATTTTTCATTTAATTCTGTAATTTGCCCCCCAAAATCAAAAATAGACGTTTCTCCTTATTTTTCCAGTAAACTTCAGCTCAGAACTTATACCTATATTTTTTTCAAAATTTTACGTTTTATAGTTTCTGAGATAAGGGGGGGGGAATGGGTAAATTTTTGTATATTTTCGTTAATATCTTTTTAAATATATTTTTTTTAAATATGAAAAAATGTATTTGTGTTCCTCAGAATGAGACCTTTCATTTGATATATTACATGATGCGTTTGAAAATTTTTTTTATTTTTAAATTTTTATTTAATTCTATAATTTGCCCCCCAAAATTAATATTATTGGTTTCTCCTCATTTTTCCTGTAAAGTTCGGGCAACGTTCTATATTTCCTATTTTTTTCAAAAGTTTAGGCTTAGTAGTTTCGGAGATCAGGGGGAGGAACGGTCGATTTTTTTAGTTTTTCCCCCCCAGAAGTACCCCTAACATCAATTGTTTTTCTTTTACGATATGTACTGATCGGGTCACCAAACTATACATTGATACCAAATTTCAACCTCTTCCGTCTAGTAGTTTAGGAGAAAATTGCTGTGATGTGACAGAGGCAGAAATCTATTTAGATATAGTTCACAAATTTCACCTTCTGAAATATACTTCTTATTGATTTTATTGTGTTCCAATGGAAAATAAATATATTTAAATGAATATCGCGAAGAATATTTTCAAAGGTATTCATTTGTCAAAATCTCAAGATTTTCTAGTGAAGACAAAAACATTTATAAAAATTGAATTACAATGCTGTGTACTTGAGGGTTCAATCACTGTCATCCAAAGCATGCTATATTTGACTATAAAAATCATTGTAGTCTTGTTAATTAGCCATCTATATTTTATTATTAATAAAAATGAAGGGAAGATTCAAATTGATAATAGTTAATAATAGACAAAATTTAGATGTTAATATTCAATTAGATAACAATGTAATTTTTATATTGTTCAATTCAGATTCCTGTTATGAGATCTGTTACTAAATATTAATTAAGACTTTTTTACATATTATATGTTTTAATATTTTATTGGATCATTCACAAATTACCCCATCTTTATCATCAGCATCTACATGATATTCCATGTGCTGAATTTATTACATATTTCCATATTATGCTAGAAATATAAATATATGTCTGTCTAAAATTAAAATGTTCAATAAGATTATGTATTATAGATTAAGTTTCACAGGTGCCCCCATCTTAGCGATTCCTCGAATATATTCGTCTACCTGGATCCATTCAGAATGGCCAAATAGTCAATATCTATATGTATTTATACTTTAAAAATAACTAAAATAAAGATGGATTCTTCTACTTTCCAACCCTGGTTTATTGATAATAATAGCTAGTGAGTGAGTGAGCTAGTATGACTCTAAAAAACGGTCCTGCGTAGGTTTGACTGAAATTTATTTACAAAAACTACGTGGCTGCAGTATTTATTTTTAGAAGGCCCAATCTAGTTTTATCTACCCTTTCAGTTAATAAAAATGTTTTAACTATAAAAAAAACATGTAAGCAATTATTTTTTTGTGACTTCTAGTTTAGTTTCAATTATCTAAGAAACAAATTAAGTAATTGAGTGTACTGTAGGTCATTTTGTAGGTTTCTTATTTATCTTTAATATTGCCCATAGTAGCAAACACTGTTTCACTCTTAGAGTTTGTGTAAAAGACAAAACTAAATTGTTTTTAGAGGTTATTTTGTTAAAAAACAAAAACACATCGATAAAAATTGTTCACTTTTTCTTTAAATAATTTTTATCTTTAGAACATATTGGTATCGCTTTGGTTCTACTATTATTTTTGTCACCAAAAGGTGTTTTTCTCTGTAAATGACTTGAAGATCAAGATCAAGATCAAGATCAAGAAAAATATTACACCAAACACAAAAAAACTGAGACAAGTACTTTTACAACGTATAAACCAAACTTCCTTCCTTGAGATGAAAACATTGAACACTCCTTTACAGTAAACCAAGTTTTGTATCCCCTTCCCATAAGATATTTTTTTTAGTTTCTCTGATCAATATTAATACATTCATGATTTCTCATTATTCGTAGATTTAAACTCGTTACAGAGTTACACTACTCACCAAATATTTTGAAGATTTACGTAAAACATTTTGTGCAGCAAAATTATGTTAAAATTAGTGTTCGTTAATTAAAATATATATATATATTTAAAGCATAAAAATGATCTCCGACTTGATTCAAGGCGCTTTCATTATTCTGATAGTTTGTACCATACCTAAAAAACAAAATTTTGTGACGCAATGAATCGTTAAAAAATTGACTTAACAGTGGCGATAATTTTCAAAAATGTTGTTCTTCAAGAACAACTTTATATAAGAGCGTCATCGTATTTTAATTTAACATATCAGACAGCTATTTTTATATGCAAATAAAAATAAACGATATTTTTAGATGACGAGCTATTCTAATTTAGTCGGGAATCACAACTGGAATAAAAATATCATACGGTTACTTAAAGAAATGCCAATCAAATTGTGATACAGAACTGAGCGACAAAAATCTACGTTCAAAGGTTTCGTCCAATGCTTTTTATGTTTGTCAGTTATTTCATTGCCCCAAAATTACGGTTTTTATGACTTGCAAATCAATTATTTATGACTTTTGATGGTTTGCAATTCGCATATTTACAGTAATTATGGAAACTGTAATATTTTTTAAGTTTTAATTACTATATTTAAAAATGGAATTCAGGAAACTAATAATATCTGTGACATCCAGTGATGGTAAATTATGCAGACATTAGAATTACCCATATGTAATGCTACAATCCATTTGCTTTCTGAAGGTTGTCTATGGCATAACTACCTAGTTGATTTTTACGAAGTTTTTGGGATATAACACTACACTTGAGACTAAGAACTGTATATTTAAAAATTCCGGCATTTCAAATTGTAGGTCTGATCTCGTTGTGAATGGAATTTAATAAAAAGTGAATTTGAACATGAATGTGTGACAGTTTTCCAATGGCACATCTAAAGTAAATTCTATCGTTTTAGTTAAAAGAAGTAGCAAATAAGTCATATATAATAGTTAAACTGTCTTTAACCGACTCCCAAAAAAGGAGGAGGTTATCAATTATCTCTTTTCATGAATGCTCAGTGATTATTCAAAAATGGATTCGTCAATTTTAATGATTTAAACATTGTATTAAGGAATATTACAGAAAGGTAACATATAATTTTCTATAAGGTGAGATTTACGGTTTTTCAGAAAATCAGAAATAAAACAGTAATTAAGGGACTGCACTTCAGTGAATTTTAAATACTCTTCACTGTTTTCTCTGAAACGGCTCAATCAAATTGAATATCTTAAATTGTATTCTACAAAGAGATGTTCGAGCTTGATTCCGTATAATTATCTCTAATATAAAACATACCGTTTTTCTGAAAATCGGAAAAATATGTACAATCATCATCTATAAATTTTCATCATAAATATTGCTATAAATTCCGTGGGATCAAAAAATGAAATTTAACACAGATATTCACGTTCACTTTCGATTTCTTTATTTACACACAAATAATCCACTATTTATTTTCTACAGCTGATATAAACTGAACTAATCGACAGGAAATGTACAATGTCCTTTTAGCATAGAATTATCTCGAATTTTCGATGGTTGTTTCGTTGTTGGCGTAGCGTTTTGCCGGTACCTTGCCGAATTTTCGGCAGGCTATGTTTACACTTTGTTTTGGTCGGGATGATTAATTTCGAAGGTCTGCTTCCATGGGGGACGTAAAATAAATTTGATAACAATATCTAGCGTAAATGTCAAGATATATCATGAAATTATAACGTACAGGGTGTTGCAACGGTTTTCATTCTACCGGGCTTACAGTCGATACAAATTGATATGTCAGCTATATTTTCTATACGGTATACGGTGGTAGGTGTTATGTGTGCGTGTGAATGTGTGCATCTAAATTCAAGTATCAAGCAATGTACGCAGTTGAAATATAGGGCGAAGTAATATTACAATAATATACAGATGGGTTCAAAAAATCTTAGAAATAAATGTGATATCGACTG
The DNA here is from genome assembly GCA_034190945.1 of Octodonta nipae. Taxonomy (NCBI): domain Eukaryota; kingdom Metazoa; phylum Arthropoda; class Insecta; order Coleoptera; family Chrysomelidae; genus Octodonta; species Octodonta nipae. Next base: position 59,908,984 of record CM067223.1, read on the forward strand.
GTACATAAGCAGTAGCATATATATGATGGTTGAAATATAAGGTGCTATAGAATTAAAGTTATACAGAGAGGTTCAAAAAATGTTCTATTGGGTGGCACATAAGTAGTTACGTATAAAAGGTAGTTGAAATAAGAGTAGAGTGAATCTAATGTTATACAGAGTGGATCAAAACACGTTAAACAAACTGTTAAATAAGCATATGCAGTAAGGATAACTGAGTTATAGGGCGGAGGGTTAAAAAAATGTTGAAACTGTTCCATGTACAGGGTGGTTGAAATATGAGGTTAGGTGGAATTACAGTTATACAAGTGGTTTAAAAAATGTTCTATAGTGTAGAACATAAGTAGTTGCTCGTACTTGACATATGGGGCGAAGTAAAATTATAGGTATACAGGGTGATTTAAACAATAGAAAAATAGAAAGAGTCGATAGGGTAGAGAGGATTAATACACGGACGGTGGCAACAAAGTGTGGTGTTGAATTTACAGTTGTACAGGGTGGTTCAGAAAATGATAGACATATAATTTATATTGGACGACCAGAAATATATACAGGGTGGTTGCAATATAGGGTGAATTTGAGTTGCATTTATAGCAAATAATAAAACAAATAAAAATGTTTAAAAATATGTGTATATTATAGAGAAAAATACAAATCAGAGAGAGAGGTAGAAAGAGAGAGATAAGAATCAGTGCAATTATACCTTTAATCAGATAAAAAAAGAATATATGTCAGAAAAATAGTGGTTGATTGCATATGGTTTCTAAACATTTTTATTTCAATTTCAATTTAAATACAAATTATTAATTTGGACAACTTGAATGAGTTGTTTTCAGAATGTATATGTAGCAGTTAAAAGGAAAACTAAAGAAAGCTAAGAAAATAAACAATCCAAAATTAGGCTTATTCAGAAGTAGTAGTATTAACATTAAATCAGTTACCTCCTGCCTTCAATCTATCGAACTGGCCCTGTGTATACAGTTTTAGTAATGAGTGTGTTCTGACTTAGGCCAGCTGTTAAACGAGACGCGTTTCGTGACATGAGTCACGGCGAGAATTTGCAATCCAAGTAAATATATGCGACTGCGTCACGTCACGCTGTATTGCCAGATATCATAGTCGCATATATTTACGTGGGTTACAAATGCTCACGTCACGAACCTGCGTCTCATTTTGCGGCGGACCTTACTCTTTATTTATAATTTTTCAAGGTTATGGTTTCCAGCAAAAACACTATTTAGTTTTTGGTCTTTGCATAAAATTATTTGTTAACATCTTTTTAGTGTATTTTGATGAATTCAGTTAAAATTAAGGTAATTGATTATCTGAGTTGTTTTTCTATAAACCTCTGTTTGGAATGAACTTTCTATTTTTAACCGACTTCCAAAAAGGAGGAGGTTATCAATTCGTCACGTATTTTTTTACTCTTTTTTTTTGTATGTATGTTACCTGATTTCTTCTCCTGTGGTGAACCGTTTTGAATGAATATGGTCTTGTTTAATAGAGTATATATCCGGATTGGTGAAACTTCAAATTTTGGAAAAGAATTCTACTGGCAAAGTGATGAAATTTGTGAATGAACACATGCGTGAATGGAAATCGATTAATATCCCTAATATTTTAGACGATTTTTCGATAACTTCTTATGGATGTGTATGGTTTTTTAACGTTTAATCTATTAAGGAAGATCCCTGATTCTTATCAAAAATTTCATCGAAATGACATAACGGATATTCTCTCATAAATATTTTAATTCCAACGTAATAGTGCAGTAATTTTAGGCACTGGAAGTTTTAATTGCGAATTTGAAAATTTTCTATTTACATCTCAAGCATATAGGTAGTAAAGCATACTATTTTTTGGCTCCAAAATCAATAAGTACCAAGCTCGTTTTGTTTGTATACCAGACAAATACCTATTTAAATGCAATTTTTTCCATTTTGGGCAGACGGTGCTTTTGGTTGTCACATTTTCCCGGCCTTATAAAAAATTCAGTGACAACACATGTCAAACTTTAAACTGCAATTTGGTGCGTTTATACACAGGGTGTTTAGTTATAGCAAACAAAACAAAGTAAAGTGATAGAAGGAGTTTCATTTATATGATGATTGAAATATAGGACGGAGTAGAATGATAGTGGTCCATAGGCAGCCGTATATACAGGATGGTTGGAATATACGGTGAACTGGACGTTTGGTGGTATAAAAATGTTGGATAAAATGTGAAATTAAAATCATATAGGGTGATTAAAAAACTGTTATATGATGTGGACATAAGAAAATCATATACAGGATTGTTGAAATATATGCTGGAGTTGAATTATATTTATACAGTGTGATTAAAAAATTATTTCTTTTATAGCCCATAAGAAGTTGCATAAAGTGTGGAGAGGAATTAATGTTACACAGGGCGATAATATAAAATTTTAAAAATGAAATAATTTATGGGGTAGCCCACAAGGGATTATATACTATGGTTGAAATATAGGACAAATTTCACTCCGTAAATATGGGATGGATTCTACTCTGTCCTATAGTTTACAGAAGGCAGCTAACAAATTTATGCTTGTCCGTGGCCAGTCGTATGTACATGATAGTTGGTACACAGGGCGGAGTGGATTTATCTATAGTTATACAGAGTTGACAAAAAAAGTTGAAAAAAGGTTACATGGCGTGGTCCATAAGGCATACATATATTTTGGGCTTATTAAGTCAACGCGTATTAGTACATTTTGTTCGTAAACATTTACCTGTCAATTTAAATGAAAATGTATCATTGGGCAATGTTGAAGCTTTCGATGTTACCTCATTCTGTCTATACATACAACATAAAAAATAAAGAATTAAAACTACCTAAGTTCAAAAAAACCTAAAAAGTTGAAAATAAAACATTTAAAAAAATATAACCGACTTCCACCTATAACTAAAAAGCTAAAAACAATTATAACAAAATGCAACTCTAGTAAATAAATAACACCTACCCAGGAAGTAAAAAATGTAAACATTAAAAGGTGCTCATTCTGTACAAATTAATTACCTAATCTAGTATATTTTTGTAGTCGGTGCCAAGCAACAATCAAGTTTGATGAAGTAGTAGAAAAGTACGCAATGAAGGATTTTAGATTTGCTTGGGTAATTAATTTGTATAGAATGAGCACCTTTTAATGTTTACATTTTTTACTTTCTGGGGTAAGTGCCTAACAACATTGAATGTGTTATTTATTTGCTAGAGTTGTATTTTGTTATAATTATTTTTAGCTTTTTAGTTATAGGTGGAAGTCGGTTATATATATTTTTTAAATGTTTTATTGTTATTAATATTCCTAGAAGTATTAATTTGTTATTTGGTAAAATTTTTAAGTAATATAGTACATACAGTTTATCCTTTCTTGGTTACGTCATTGAGCAACTTATGCAATTTGTGTTTCCAGACTCATCTACTGTTAAAAACATTATTTTGTTTTTTAAATTCCATAAATCTTACTTCAAATAATAGCCAGGAGAAAACCTTGTTCGTAGTGGACATCGTTTAACAGCAAGTTTATTGTTTCTTTACTGAGTTATCTATTGACACAATAAGTTCTTTTTTCTCATCTGCAATAAGTAACATATTTATAGAACAATTTCAAAACGCATGTACAACAAAGAACAAACTCTACTATTAACATTAGAATATTAACAGAACAACAAACTAATTTTATTTAGACATTTCATTAACTAAAACAAAGTCTTCAATCAAAAGTGAGGTTTACAGAGAAGCAACTCAAACTCAAACCTCAAATTAAACTCAAAGCATTCAAAAACAACTGTTCTGATGTGAACAAATTCAATAAAGACAAAACAGGGTATAGAATTGTTCCTGCTGGAAAACTTTACGCTAAAAAAATTATTAATAAAGAGTTCTACAGAAATGAACACAAAATAATCGTTGCGAATCATTGCCAAACACATCAGAATAAACACCACTCAAAAAATTGCATTTAAAAAATTTCTTCTCTTGGAGAAACATGTAGGCCACCAAGTGTTCGAACATGGGTACATAAAAAGTACAGAAAGTCGTAAGGTACAATTTGAAAACTTAACAGTATAACTTACAGTCGAACATATTTTAAAACGAAATTTTAACGAATCCTCCTTAATTCCATAAAATGACGGAGATCTTATCACTTCTATTTCTACATAATTAAGAATGAATAGTAATGGTTATATACTTTTAAACAAACCTATTTCGGGATAATCTATAAGGTGCTTCCCTATATAACTATACCTATAAACGCTGATGGTAAGCCTGCCAAGTTCTCAGAACTTGAAAACACATGGACTTAAATATGATCCTATGATTTTTCATAATACCCTACATATTAAAAATAATTTGGTCAAGTGTGAGTTGGACTTGTATACTAAGAGTTCCGTAGCACCTTTAAGAATGAGTCGATATTTTCCTTAATATTTTTGAACTACCCGGTTTAAATTTATAGAAAATGGACACTTATATTTCTCATTTCTCACAACGAGCTTTTTTAGTCGATCTGCTACACTACATGATGCACTTAATTTTTTTTAAATATTTATTTAATTTTCTAATTTGGCCCCCAAAATTAAGATCCTGATTTTCGATTAATTGTACCAATAAACTTCAGTGAAGCCCTAAATGATTTTTCTGCAGTTTAGGCAATGAATGAAATTGGAAATAATAAAATATTAAATCTTTTAAACAAATTATTACAAAAAACAAATCAACTGTATTTGCATTTTGTATGATGATCCCTTTCAATTGGTGTATTACGGATGAGTTTGAGAAAAATTAATATTTTATTTTCGTTTTTAAGTTAATAAATTGTCCCCTCCCTCAATTAATATTAGAATGTATGGTTTAATGTTCTTGTAAATTTTATGTGAGGCACTATATTCTCTTTTATTAAGTTTAGCCTCAGAGATAAAGGAGGGTATTGCTGGAATTTTGTATATTCTTAATATCTTTTGAAAAAATTATAAAAAAAATTAATTTCTCATAAGGAAACCTTTCATTTGCTGTATGTTCTTGAATATATTTAAATTTTAAATTTTTCATTAATTTTATTTATTTTTTTTATTTTGGGCTTAATAGTTTTGAAGAGAAAGCGGAGGCGGAGATATTTCTATTTTTGTTAAAATCTTTTTAAAGTATTTATACTCTGTCCAGCTCTGTTACAACGCTGTTAGTTGTGGTCCAGAGAAACCGTAGACAAAGTTTTATGTGGATCTTTAAGTTTTTCTAGACGTTTTTCCAACGCGTTACTTAGGCTAGGCGCAAATTGAGACGCGCGAACGTATAGTATTGAATGGAACAGCGCAAATTGGCAACAAAGTGCTGCGAGGCACGACTCGCGTCTACTGACAGGCGCGTCGTGCTGTAGTTGAGGCAAGGCGCAAATTTAGACGCGTATAGCTCGTGTGAGGTGGCACGACACGAGTGGCGCGACCCGAACGTGTCACACACGTCGCGTGGTGATCCGAATATTGAGACGCAGTTCGTACCCAATTGCGTAGGAAAATGTCATATTCATGAACAAATAAGTTTGATATTTCAGTTTTGTCTTCATATAAGTAGTATCTTTTGTATCCTAGTACCCTTTTTGATACCCTATCGCCTCTATTAAAGTCTTGCCATTTTTCAAAACACCTCTAAATCTGTAGACGCGAGTCGTGCCTCGCAGCACTTTATTGCCAATTTGCGCTATTCCATTCAATACTATACGTTACAAAAGTTCGCGCTGTGCTGAGACACAGTTTCTCATGCCGCTCGGCAAGTCAAGTGTTTTGAGAAATGGCAAGATGAGACTTTAAGGAAGCTGTAGGGTATCAAAAAGGGTACTACGATACAAAAGATACTAATTATATGAAGACAAAACTGAAATATGAAACTTATTCGTTCATGAACATTTTCCGACGCAATTGGGTACGAACTGCGCTATACGCGTCTCAATTTGCGTCTTGCCTTACTGTCTCCAGAGGGATTGGGAGCCGAAATTTTGTCTGACTCAATTACAACGCTATTTAATTATGGTACTTATAGGAATTTACAATAGGTTTGTACCAACTTGTTACGATGTACCGTTATCGAATAATCCTATGTACAGGCAACGATCTACTCAATGCGCATGACTAAGTTTTTTATGGTTCCAGTTTGTGTGCTAACTTGGACCGTTTTCGAAACTGAATTAACGAAATCACTGTCTGCAATTGACCAGTTTTTGCTTGAAATTCCTAGATATCGATATTCGCTTTCCGTTAAATCTTTATGTATGAATAATTATTCGAAATTTCAATCTGTTGAAGAAAGCACAGCTGATGATAGTTCTCGACTGGATTGTAACATCCCGGAAAGATAGTATCTAGTAGTAGAATATTACTTGTTTAATCACATCTTATTTTCCAAAAACTGCATTTTATAACTATTTTAAGGATTTTTTATAAATCTTATGCAACATTTCTTTAATGAAGATTAAATTTTACTTTGGAGAATATATTTATTTTTATATCCTGCATTTTCAAGCTGAATTTTACAAAGTGCAATGACCTGTAGGCGTCTCATGGCAGATGTACTTTTTGTGATGTGATGTACGGGAAAGAGCATCGGTTCCGTTTGCATTCTTATCGCCTTCCTCTCCCTTTTGAGCCGTTACGGGGTGTGAATGGTTATTTTTTGTATTTCAGGGGTGCGATCTCAATGGAACTAAGAAATTAATATAGGTTGTTTGCTATTGTCGTCTGTTCTCTTTCACAGATCACACAAGAGATTCTCTTTTATAAGCTCCGTATGGTTTAATTTAAAGTTTGTTAACGTTCTACATGAAAATAGTTTAGTTTTCATTGTGAGTTATGAACCCTCAAAACTTGTATAAGGAAATCTGAAATCAACTTAGATTAGAGCTTGTGTAGTTTATTATAATTTTATTTAAGACAAAAGCTTTCCCCATTTTACATAAATTTAAATTATGTTTGAGAAAAATTAATCAAATTGCACATTGTTATTATAATATTAGTAAACACGACAAACCACATATTAGAAATAAAAAAAGTATATTCTATTTATTAAAAATTTTTTTACTTTAGCAATTTTAAAATATTATTATTGAAAAAAAAAAAATTGTCTCTAGTCTCTACAATGTCTCTTGTTTGGAGCGCTGACTTTTGAATACATATATTTAGAATGGAAATACAATGAGACTCCAATAAAAAATTAATGAATTTTGAGCAAATATAATGCTAAGAGATTTTGTTTCGGGTTACACGACATAAATGTGAAGAGACGGAAATGAGGACAATTCGAATAGGTCTGAAGAGGGCAGATGCAATTCAGCTGAAGCCTCTATGTTTTACTAACGATTCCAGAAGAGACCACTTATAAATTACAGTAATAAAAAGCCGCCCAATGAGCCGCAAAAGTGAGCTTGTTGAATGAATACGTACAATACACGTATTCATTTTCCTGTGATATTATTTTGTGAATTACCAGGGTGAAACATTTTTTAAGGATTGTTTACAATAAATTAATATGTCAACGTCTGGAGTGGAATCAGCAGATTCAGATGTACTGTAGGTGAAGGACCTGGAGGAGTCGTATAAAATACCCCCAGACGTCGATGCTGACCACGTTAATGGATTAAGTTTATCTTGTAGATGTAACAAAACAGTTCTTTCCTCTTGCTAAAAAGTTTTGATTTTAAACAGACGCTTTCTAACTTCGGGCAACAAACTGATGTTGTTTTGTTCTTTCTTTCGTCGCTAAGATATTGTAGAACAGCAATATCAATATCTTCTTTTTCTTTCCTCGCCTTTTTCTTTCCTGCCTTTTTATCCACACCTGTTACAGTTGATGGTTTGCACTTGGTATTTTTCTGTAATGTTTCATCATTATGTTGCTCTGTATTTGTTTCAGAATCGTTGGCACTAGGCTCAAAATCATCTTCATCGGACTGTATTATGTACTCCCTATTAATTTCTCTATGCTCTATGTTACCGGTGTTAAATGATGTACTGATCTTACGTATGGCAGGACAAACTACATAATATTATGGAGATAATACAGTTTTTGTCTTTCATAAAGATCCAGACGGAGATTGTTTTAAGCTTCGAACAAAGCCGTTTTGAATATGTTTCCATTTGTCCTTGCTGTCTGACACTATAACCATAAAAAGCGGCATAATAACTGAAACTACCTATCTATATGTATTTCGTTTGTAATATATATTTGGCACCTGGTTGCACATTTACTTCCCTGGTCTTATATTTTTAAAAAGGCGAACGAACCATTGGAGTTATCATAGAATAATCTACAAAGGCCATTTAGAATTCATTAAAGGGAACGTATATGGCGGTACCAAATACAAAGTGCGTGCGTTTTATAGAATTACACTCTAAACAGCACCGTTCGTAGAATACAACCAAGTAAACCCCAGAAACTTCCCTACTCTGGATGAAGATTTACACGTAGATGAAACATCGAAGGAACTACGCAACTACCTGGGTAATTACTTTTTAATACCACATGTTGCTTTACCTTGGCAATGGAACCTTGGATATATAATGTTGTACCATTGATGTTCGGAAACAAACTTTTCTTTTCAAAAGGGTTAAATAAACTCGAGTACCTAAAAAGAGATGCATAGTGGCACACTCTAACGGTTGATGTAGTCAACAGCGTATAACCTGACATTAGCATTAAAACTATTAGTCTATGAACCAACAGAACGCTCAGTTGGTAAAAAGAAACCTGTGCGTGGTAGTAATGTAGAAGAGAAGAGCGAAGATGTCGTCGTTAGATTGCGTTTCTAAAACGATGTAAGTAGTTTTAATGGTAGTTTTTAGTTTTCAACTAAAGTCGTAAAGCATTCTGGGAATGTAAACCGTTGAAAGAAACAGTCAGTTAATACTTCGAAATAGTAAATCGTTGTATTAGTTTAGTGAATTGTAAAAGTTCTTGGAAGCAACAATACTAAAACGTTGCTACTTTAATTTGGACAAAGCTCCTTTAGTTCGCACAGCATTGTTGATAAAATGCCGTCAATGTAGGACAATTGCTGGTAGGAATGAGGTGAAAATTCATAAAGTTTTTGTAAGTAGAATTTTCTTTGAATACAAACGTATAAGGCTCAAAACCACGAAGGTGGCGAATTCTGTTTGGAAGCTCGTAAAATAAAATATACGAATGAATAACAGTAAATAAAAATTCAATACTATCGAGATCCATTGGATTTATCTATACCTAAAATTTATGGTTTGAATAATAAGTAATTTAAATAATTTAACAAGAAATATGTGTAAAACGCCATTTCGGGAACGCGTCCAAAACAAAAACTTCAAACTTCAACTTACGTTAACAAATAGTAAAATCATACTTTTTATATTACAAGTCTTCATTAAAGTTTGTTTGTTTCCTAAACAATTATTATTCTAAGCCAAAGTATACAAAATAAAATAATTTCAAATATGGCATTTGTCAAAAGTTTGTCCGAGAAATCAAACGTCATTATCCGGGAACGCAGTATTAGATAGTGAAAACTTTATTCTTGAACGCGACTTGTGGCGCTAGTGTGCTTTAGTAGCGAGCAATAGTGTTGTGAGGCGGACGTGATTTGTTTTGGGCGTAAATAAATAATAATTTAAGTGGTAAGTACTGTTATGTTCATGTATTTTTTACCGTACCTTAATTGTACGTCATCACGGGAACGGGTGGAATAGTAAATTATATTAAAATTACAGTTAGGTAATGAGTATTCTGTAACACTATCATAGTTTACTTCACAATAACATTTAAACGATATGTCTAACATGGCGACCATTGGAATTATAGGCGCGAAAGTTCAAAAACGTCATTTCGGGATCAGTCATTAAAGGAACGTTCCCGGACATGATGAAGCGTTCTCGGATTGACGTAGTGGTTTCTGATATGATTTATTATTGGTGAATTAATATTTAATAAATATTAATTCACCTTCATTTAAAGACCTTTTTTTGTTTTCAGTAAAAATTCAACAAAACGAAGATGGAAAAAAGAAGAAAATTAAAAAAATACTTTAAAAAAATAGTTCAGCTTATATAAAACAACGGGAAAAAGCCAATGCAAAAAAGCGGAAGTTCTTAGACAAAATGACAGGGGAACAAAGAGAAGTAAAACGAGCTAAAGATAGGGAGTACTACCAGAAAAAGAAAGCTGAGAAAAAAGTGAAGAAAGCAGCAGATATGACAGAACGGGAATTACATAAACAAAGAAAACAATGGAAACAAGCTTCAAAGAAATATAGAGACAAGAAAAATATGTTAAAAAATGTTCTCAGCAATACACCTCCGTCTTCAGATAGGGAGCTAGTGGGGCCTCATCAAAACTCGGTGAGAAGACAGCGCGGAAGGAAAACTGTGAAAAAAGACCGGGCAAAAGCATACAAAAAAATAAAAAAACAACAAGATATAATAACAGAAATGAGACGTAAGATTGAGGCATTGAATTAAAAAATAAGCAGAAAGGAAAGGACAGGAAAGAAGAACGATAATGTGCAGATGTCTCCCAATAGTAAAGTGCATGACTTAATCAAAGATATACCAGTTCCAGTACCTGGTGAAGTACGCAAGCAACTGTTATTTGGTGAAGTATTATCTACTCAATTGAAGACAAAGTCAGCAACATTACAAAAAAACTCAAAAGAGAGAGAAATTTTTCAAAGATGTGTTAGTGGCACTGGTATGAGAAATTACAAATTGTTACACATGGCTAAGACATTTATGCCCAAACAGAAAAATAATAATACTATTCAGATATTAGACAAAAAAGTTCTCGAAGTAGTTCTGAAGCCAGATGTATGCCGAAAGGTCGAGGATTTCTTTCAAAAGGATGATGTGAGTAGGATGTGCTCAGGAAAAAGGGACGTCGTAATTAAAAACGGTGTCAAGAAACAAAAACGCGTACTTTTATCAACAATCAAAGCTTTACGCCCTAAACTTGTTCAGGAAACTGGAATTGATTTGGCTTACACATCATTACGATGAACGAAGCCATATTGCGTAGTAGCGCCAAAACTAAGAGATCGTCAAACTTGTCTTTGTGTCAAACATGAAAACTTCGAACTAAAAATTAGAAATTTTGTTACCAGTTTTGTTTTTATATTTTTCGAATTCTATGTTGTTTGATTATAATATTATAACAAATACTATGTCTAAACAAGATTAAAGAAATTACAAAAGTTAATTGTCGCATTTATTACTTAAAAATACCTTTACCTGTAAGAAAATCACAACTCTATCATTCAGTGAACACCTTAGTCATTCCGGGAACACGACTTCATTTCCGGGAACTTTACTTTTATTTGCCTTTATAATACTAATTTCAAATATTATAGAACATGTCAATATGCACATACAAACATAATAAAGTTATTATTATAGTAATATCCAATATTACTTTTTAAGTCATCTATATTTTGTTATATTTTGAATTTTGTGCTTGAAATTTGAAACTTAGCGACTTTTTCATTTTCAATTTAATGATTTTTATAAATATCCTTGTCTATTCACCAAATTTCCATTTGCAATTAAAAAAAATAGTAAAATGCTATTATAGACAATAATATTTTATTTTCTATAAACATTATATATTTAAAAATAAATATTTAGTTACGTTCCCGAAATGACGATTTTTGCTGTTGAGTTACCATAAAATCGCCTTAATTTGAAAAATTGTGAAACCTGTGCGCGCCTGTTTTGAATATGTTAAGTTTAATAACAGAGCAATCATTTAGACTTCATCATTTGGCTGTTGTTTTTAACATTTTATGCTTAAATTGCAAACTTGAAATTCGCCACCTTCGTGGTTTCTAGCCATAAATGGAGTCAGTGGGCCATTGTAGTTTTTGAATATTAGTAAAAAGAGTGTTGCAAAAGTTCGTAAGGCTCAAAAACAGTGTTGCATGGAGCCATCTGTTAAAATTGAATAAACTTTGTCATTATTGAAACGTTTTATTAAATGTATCCGCACATATGAAGGGAGTAAAACAGTAGTTCCCCTGTGTCTTCATGGCCAAATTCGAGCCGGACTGAATACACATCTAGCTCTTTGTATTCATGGTCCTCAAGAGCTGGAAAAACTAACTCTTCGTATTTATTGTTCGTAATCGAGCCAGATTGAATCAGCAAAGCACTCTGTTATATACATGTTCCTTAGTCGATACGGATTTGAACCAGCAAAAGGTAAAGTAACCACCTCTTTGTATCCAATTGAAATAAATCACAGTTTGATTTAGATTTTTATTTAATTTTATTTATGTTTTTAATACCTGTTATTGATATTTCTGTTACACCCTTACAAACACTGGTGATTTTCAATTAATTACTCAAATTTCCTGGATTTATCAGCCATTTTTTTTTCGTAACGACCCTTCAACCTATTAATGCAGCTAAGCGACTGACTGATAAAATTAGGATTCAGCTCCGCCCTTTAAATGTGCGTTTATAAGCCGAAATTTGACTACTGGCCCTTTATATTATTATAAAGTTCGTGGGTCCAATTAAAATTATACAACTAATATTCACTTTCACTTTTCTAGAACTTTTATTTACATCAAATTATACAGAACAGCTGATTCAAATCACAATAAAAATTCTACATATAAGCTCTTTGCTGTACTAACTGACTTGCGATCGTGGGCTGTCTCCTTTTAAAACCAGCATCGAAAATTCTCGTAAAATAATAATAATAATAACATCTTTACCAACTGATGCAAAAGCCGTTTTGTTGGGGAACAGCCCGGACGGTTAGAAAATTCATGGGGAACTGCAGCCAAGACGCCAACCATGGGCCTGATAACCTGGCAAGGGCTCCCACAGAGCTAAACCCTTTCGATATGTAGTATATCTGGGGTTTAGTGAATTTTCCCCTAAGGGCACACTATGTATGCCTTAGAGGGAGTGTGATGCCATACATTGTATGGTCAAATCGGGATAATAATAATAATAATAATAATAAGCCAGCGCTCACTCAAGCGGGACTGATAAGACAGCGCATGAAATGGACTAGCGCCATGAATAAATTTATAATGCCTACGTTTTACAGAGTGACTAACCTTGGCCAGGACAAGACTGGATATCGCCAAATACTGCATCAAGAGTTCTGTCGTGAGTACCCAGAGCTTCAAGTTACCGAACAGAGAGTCGCAGATCAATATCGTGTCATCTTGAGAAATGGCCTTATTTCGCCTGATCAACTGGACGAAATAAAGAGCGAAGTTGAGCGCGAATTATTTGGTCGAAATACAACAGATCCAGAGCCTGAAACACCTTTGGCGCAAAGAGGAGACGAGATTCAAGAACTTCTACAAGAACAGCCAGCCAACGCTGACCTGCTTGAGAAAATCCAAGCAGAAATGGAAAGAGCTCTTATAGAGTATAGTGGAACAGATCCATTGATTAGACCAACTCTTCCCAAACTAAGATCTTCTAAGAAACTGGGAATCGTCTTGCAGGCTATGAACAAATTTATCTTGCCACACTATGTTTTAGGTGTTAATACATTAGAGTCGCTACACACAATCATCTACTGTGCTGCAATTTCCATCTGCAGAACAATTGGGGTCGCAATAAGACCAAAGCAAGACCCTCCCCAATTTAGACAAACGCCTCGAATACCACCTTGGCAAAGAAGGCTAGAAGGGAAAATTAATTCTCTTCGGAAAGATATTGGAAGACTGACCGAGTACCAACGAGGGGTCAGAAACAACAGAATAGAAAGACTTGTCAAGACGATCTTGGACAATAACCGAATACACTCCCAGTGGGATGGAGAAAACATCACATCTCAGCAGTGTCTGGATAGCCTACGACAAAAGCTTTCCGTATACACAAGTCGATTGAGAAGGTACAAAACCAGTAACCAACGGAAACTAGACAACGCACTATTCCGAAAATCAGAAAAAGGTTTTTATAGAAAACTCAACAACACCAATAATAATGAAACCCCTAGTTATCCCAGTAAAACGGCCATCGAGCAGTTCTGGAAAACACAACTTTCCACAACAGTTTTCCAGAACCCCAGAGCGAGCTGGATTAAGGAGGAGGAGGCTGCATTTCAGAATTATGATAAGATGCAACACCAACCATTTACAACGGAAGACACGTCCAACATAATGAAACACCTCCATAACTGGAAAGCACCAGGACCAGATGGTGTGCAGAATTACTGGATAAAGAAACTTTACGCCACCCACGATAAATTAACAGTACTCATTAATGACATAATTATCCATCCACACAAGATGCCTAGTTTCCTTACACATTGTGCTACATACCTCTTACCAAAGGATAACCTATGTACACAGGACCCAGCAAAGTACAGACCAATCACTTGCCTCCCAACCTTATACAAACTTATAACGTCGTGCATTAATCATCGCCTTTTCAGACATTGTGAGCTAAACAACATAATTACCGAACAACAAAAGGGATGCGCGAAAAAGTCGATGGGATGCAAAGAACAACTAATAATTGATTCCGTTGTCTGCAATCAAGCCCACACCAAACGACGAAATCTCTACATGGCATATGTGGACTACAAAAAGGCCTTTGATTCAGTTCCACATGATTGGCTCATTCAGGTGCTGAAACTCTATAAAGTAAATAATTGTATTGTTAACTTTTTAGAATATGTCATGACTACCTGGCAAACCAAAATCTTTCTGAATGAAGCCGACTGTTCGATACAAACCGACTCTATCCCAATCAGAAGGGGTATTTTCCAGGGAGACTCTCTTAGCCCGCTGTGGTTCTGCCTTGCCATGAACCCACTCTCACGCAAACTGAACGCAACTAACTTTGGATTCAGTCTCAAACACAACAACGTACAAGCACTAAAGATAAACCATTTGTTATACATGGACGACTTAAAGTTGATGGCAGCTACGAAACAACAGCTGCATGATATGCTTAAAATAGTAGAAGGGTTCTCTAATGACATCCATATGCAATTTGGCCTAGACAAATGCCGGATTATCAATATAGTGAAAGGCAAAATACAGCAGGGGCCCTACAAAATGAGAGATGGCACCTCAATTGAATCCATGGAGGAAGGCCATACTTACAAATACCTTGGAATAAAGCAGGCTCAACGAATTGATCACTCCACCATGAAAAAGGACCTATCAACAGAGTTCTATAGAAGGGTAAGACGACTGTTGAAAACTAAGCTTAACAGTAAAAATCTGTTTCAGGCTATTAACACTTACGCGTGCTCAGTACTCAGTTACTCATTCGGAATAGTTAAATGGTGCAAGACGGATATTGAACAACTACAACGGAAAATACGAGTTCTACTAACAAAAGCTCAAAATCACCATCCAAAGAGCTCCGTCGAACGTACAACGTTGCCACGGTATGAAGGAGGAAGAGGATTGGCAGATATAGGCAAGTTACGTGATCAACAAATTTCCAATTTGCGTAACCATTTCCAGAAACTCGCAGAATTTTCTGATCTACACAGAGTCATGTGTCAGGTTGATGACTCAACACCTCTGCGACTGACAGAACAAGTTCAAGTATACCACCAGACAACTGATCAGAAACTGCTGAAATGGAAAGAGAAGCCGCTTCATGGAAGGCATATAAATGACGTCAACCAAGATTATGTCGACAGTTCAGCGTCGAACTACTGGTTGATCTGTGGTCATATGTTTTCTGAAACGGAAGGCTTTATATTGGCAATCCAAGATCAAGTAATTCCAACTAAGAACTATCTAAAGTACATCGTCAAAGACCCTTTTATCAACAACGACAGATGCAGATATGATTGCCAAACATCTGAATCTATCCAGCATATCACAGGAGGTTGCCAAGCGTTCGCTGCAACTGAATACAAAGAAAGACACGATGCTGTGGCAAAAATACTGCACCAGGAACTAGCGCTGAAACTCGAGCTATCACAGTCGGTAAGAACACCCTACTATATATACAAACCAGAATCTATTTTAGAAAATAACAACTACAAACTGTACTGGGACCGGCCGATATTGACCGATCGGACTGTTGCTCACAATAGACCAGATATAGTTTTGGTAGATAAAGTCTCTAGAAAAACAGCCTTAATTGACATAGCAATCCCTAACAACAACAATATAAATATTAAGCAGGCTGAAAAAATAAGCCAAATACAGGTATTTAGAATTTCAAATACAGAGACAATGGGACATGAACAACACTCGAACAGTACCAATTGTTATGTCAACAACAGGAGTACTCCCAAAACATCTATTAAACAATTTGAAATACCTCGGTCTGGACGAACATCTTTACCAACTGATGTAAAAAGCCGTCCTGTTAGGAACAGCCCGGACGGTTAGAAGATTCATGGGGAACTGCAACCACGACGCCAACCACGGGCCTGATAACCTGGTAAGGGCTCCCACAGAGCTAAACCCTTTTGATATGTAGTATATCTGGGGTTTAGCGAATTTTCCCCTAAGGGCACACTATGTGTGCCTTAGAGGGAGTGTGATGCCATACATTGTATAGTCAAGTCGGATAATAACTATGGAAACACCTAACTGGTTGGTGAAAGGAAAGACACACTTACTGCCGAAAAACGAGAAAACAGATATAGCAAGCAATTATAGACCCATTACCTGTCTAAACACCATGTATAAAACCTTAACAGGTATAATAACAGCCAGAGTGTATGCACACTTAGATGAAAACAATTTATTTCCAGCAGAACAAAAGGGTTGCGTCAAGAACACATACGTATGCAAGGACCACCTTTTAGTAAGCAGGATGATAAGTGAAGATTGTAAAGAACGGCGTAGAAACCTCTCCATCGCTTGGATCGACTATAAAAAAGCATTCGATAGTGTTCCCCATGGATGGCTCATGGAATCTTTGAGGATATGCAGGGTGTCAGAGACTATGATATCATACCTTGAAAAATTGATGACACAATGGAGGGTTGACCCATGCCTCACTACAAGTTCGGAGGTCCTACATGTCAATAACATTTGGATAAGAAATGGTATATACCAGGGAGACTCATTGTCGCTACTGTTGTTTTGTCTAGCGCTGTTTCCGCTTAGCTCATTGCTCAATGAATCGCACACTGGATATCAATGCAAAAACGAAAAGAATAAAATAAATAACCTACTATATATCGATGATCTAAAGCTGATAGCCCAAAACGATAACGAACTCGAAAAACAACTTAAAATAGTGAGAACATTCAGTGAAGATATACGAATGGAATTTGGAATTGAAAAGTGTGCGAGAGTGACGGTAATAGGTGGTAGAACGACGAGTAAACGGAATGTACCGATTGACGAAAGAATGGTAATACCAACACTTAAGAAACACGAATTCTATAAATACCTGGGAGTTGAAGAAAACGAGAACATAGGACACAAAAATATGAAAAAGAAACTCACCCAAGAATATCTTAGAAGAACACGACGCATTCTTAAGACAGAACTTACCGCCAAGAATAAATTGTCGGCCATCACAACGCTAGCAGTTCCGGTGTTGCAATACAGTTTCGGAATCATAAAATGGACTCTAGCAGAAATCAGGGATATTGATCGGAAAACTAGAAAATTGTTAACCATACACGGCGCGTTACATCCACGATCCGATGTAGACAGATTATATATTCCTAGAAAAATTGGAGGCCGAGGCCTAACTAGTATACAGACTAGCTATGAGGTTGCAATGTGGGGACTCACAGAATACCTGAAGCTAAAACAACTTGACATATATCTCGGAATGGTACTCAGACGAAACATGAGAAAGAAAGGAGGACAAATCCTTGAAAGACCTGACACACATCTGGAAACTGAAACTGAACAAATAAAGAAGATAAAAGCTGAACTCAGGGAGAAGAAGAGACAGGAAACAAGAGACAGATGGAACAAAAAAAAGATGCATGGTCAAATATTAAAGGAAATAGAAAAAGAGACTATCAACGAAGCAAAGTCTTGGGAATGGCTCAGATTTGGAAAGCTAAAAGTAGAAACTGAATCACTTATCTCTGCATGCCAAGAGCAAGCGATAGCAACCAATTATTTAAAAACTAAGATCTTGAAAACTGGCACAGATCCTAAATGTAGACTGTGTCGGTCAGAAAATGAGACAATTTATCGTGTAATGTAGGGGTGCCCGATCTTGGCAAAGAAAGAATATTTAGAGCGACATAATGCGGTTGCTGCACACTTACACTATGACATCTGCAAACAGTACGGCATTAAAGTGGTAGACAGATGGTACGAACATAAACCAGACTATGTGGTGAACACAGACGAGATGGTAATGCTGTGGGATACCCAAATTCAAACGGATCGTGAAGTAAGGGCAAACAAGCCAGATATTGTACTTAAGGATAAAGCAAAGAAACTGTGTCTACTAATAGATATAGCAATACCCTCAGATTATAATGTTATACAGAAAGAGGCAGAAAAACGCCTGAAGTACAAGGACCTTCAAATAGAGATTGAAAGGATGTGGAACATGAAGACCAAAGTCATCCCAGTGATCATTGGAGCAACAGGAATCATACCCCATAGCACGTGTCTGGCCATAAACGATATTCCAGGAAGACACTACCTCCTAAGTCTCCAGAAAACTGTCCTGCTGAAAACAGCCCACATTGTGCGGAAGGTGCTATAATACCTAGAAACAGCGGAATTTGAGAAGAAAACATCTATTTAACAGAAATCACCCTAAGTGCACGGTGTGCACTCGGTCAATCTATACTTGAAATAATAATTACCATAAAGCTATTTATGTGAAAAGAATTAATAAAAATAATAATAATAATACCCCGTGTGGTGGCCGGGTTAGAATAGCACCACGGTATCCACCGCCTGTCGAATGAGGCGACTAAAGGGGCAGCTGTCCGCTGACCTACTACCTAGCTTTCCTTCCTTCTCCACCCGCACGAGATTTTCTGGTTTAAATCATTTCATCTGGGAAGTGTCAACCCCACGGGTCCGAGTTACATGGGTCACCAGGGTCAATTGGTGACACCACCCATGAAAATGGAGCTACGGAGTAGATGCCTCGGAAAAGAGCCGCTGCCTGGGAATCGCCAGGGCATGTCTGGAGCCGGCGCTGGACATGACAGCATGCGGGACGTCGGTGGCAGGGTGCTGAGGAGGCGGGCCCCTGCCGTCAAAAGAGCTACAGCCCAAGAACCAGAAGAACCACAACCAATACAGTCACAACAACAACGTGACCATCACCAACGGAGTCAAATGAGAACGAGAACTCCACCCGCAGAAAGTGTTGCGCAGGATCAACAGCCAGCGGTCACTCAAGCGGGACTGAAAAGACAGCGCATGAAATGGACTGGCGCCATGAATGAATTTATAATGCGCACGTTTTACAGAAATACGAACCTTGGCCAGGACAAGACTGGATATCGCCAAATACTCCATCAAGAGTTCTGTCGTGAGTACCCAGAGCTTCAAGTTACTGAACAGAGAGTCGCAGATCAATATCGTGTCATCTTGAGAAATGGCCTTATTTCGCCTGAACAACTGGATAGAATAAAGAGCGAAGTGGAGCGCGAACTATTTGGTAGAAATACAATCGATCCAGAGCCTGAAACACCTTTGGCACAAAGAGCGGACAAGACTCAAGAACTACAACAAGAACAGTCAACCAACGCTGACCTGCTTGAGAAGATCCAAGCAGAAATGGAAGGAGCTCTTAAAGAGTATAAAGGAACAGATCCACTGACTAGACCAGCTCTTCCCAAACTAAGATCGTCTAAGAAACTGGGTATCGTCCTGCAGGCTATGAACAAATTTATCTTGCCAAACTATGTTTTAGGTGCTGATACGTTAGAGTCGCTACACACCACCATCTACTGTGCTGCAACTTCCATCTGCAGAACAATTGGGGTCGCAGTAAGACCAAAGCAAGACACTCCCCAATTTAGACAAACACCTCGAATACCACCTTGGCAAAGAAGACTTGATGGGAAAATCAATTCTCTTCGGAAAGACGTTGGAAGGCTGACCGAGTACCAACGAGGAGTCAGGAACAACAGAATAGAAAGGCTTTTCAAGACTATCATGGACAATAACCGAATACACTCCCAGTGGGATGGAGAAAACATCACATCTCAGCAGTGTCTGGACAGTCTACGACAAAAGCTTTCCGTCTACACAAGTCGATTGAGAAGGTACAAAACCAGTAACCAACGGAAACTAGACAACACACTCTTCCGACAATCAGAAAAAGGGTTTTATAGAAAACTTAACAACAACAATAATAATGAAGCCCCTAGTTACCCCAGTAAAACAGACATCGAGGAATTCTGGAAAACACAGCTTTCCACAACAATCTCCTATAACTCCAGAGCCAGCTGGATTAATGAGGAGGAGGCTGCATCTCAGAACTGTGAGGCCATGCAACACCAACCATTTACAACGGAAGATACATCCAACATAATGAAGAACCTCCATAACTGGAAAGCACCAGGACCAGATGGTGTACAAAATTACTGGATAAAGAAACTGTACGCAACCCACGAAACACTAACAGCCCTTATAAATGACGTAATTACCCACCCACACAAGATGCATAGTTTCCTTACGCATGGTGCTACATTCCTCTTACCAAAGGACAACCTATGTGCACAGGACCCAGCAAAGTACCGGCCAATCACTTGCCTTCCAACCTTATACAAACTCATAACATCGTGCATTAATCATCGCATTCTCAAACATTGTGACTGAACAACATAATAACTCAACAACAAAAGGGATGCGCGAAAAATTCGATGGGTTGCAAAGAACAACTGATAATTGATTCCGTTGTCTGCAATCAAGCCAATGCCAAACGACGAAATCTCTACATGGCATATGTGGACTACAAAAAGGCCTTTGATTCAGTTCCACATGATTGGCTCATTAAGGTGCTGAAACTCTATAAAGTGAATAATTGTATTATTAACTTTTTAGAATATGCCATGTCCACCTGGCAAAACAAAATCTCAATGAATGAAGCCAACAGTTCGATACAAACTGACCCCATTCCAATCAAAAGGGGTATATTCCAGGGAGACTCTCTTAGCCCGCTGTGGTTCTGCCTTGCCATGAACCCTCTCTCAAACAAACTGAACTCAACTAATTTTGGGTTCAGTCTCAAACACAACAACGTACAAGCATTAAAGATAAACCATTTGTTATACATGGACGACTTAAAGTTGATGGCAGCTACAAAACAACAGCTGCATGATATGCTTAAAATAGTAGAAGGGTTCTCTAGTGACATCCATATGAAATTTGGCCTAGACAAATGCCGAATTATTAATATAGTTAAAGGCAAAATACAGCAGGGGCACTTCGAAATGGGAGATGGCACCTCAATTGAATCTATCGGGGAAGGTCATACTTATAAATACCTTGGAGTAAAGCAGGCTCAACGTATTGATCACATGACTATGAAAAAGGACCTAACAGCAGAGTTTTATAGAAGGGTAAGACGACTGTTGAAAACCAAACTAAACAGTAAAAATCTGTTTCAGGCTATTAACACCTATGCATGTTCAGTGCTCAGTTACTCCTTCGGTATAGTTAATTGGTGCAAGACTGACATTGAACAATTACAACGAAAAGTTCGAGATTTACTAACAAAAGTTCAAAATCACCATCCAAAGAGCTCTGTCGAACGTACAACTTTGCCACGGTATGAAGGAGGAAGAGGATTGACAGATCTAAGTAAACTATTAGATCAACAAATTTCTATTTTGCGTAGTCATTTCCAGAAACTCGCAGAATTTTCTGATCTACATAGAGTCATGTGCCAGGTTGATGACTCAACACCACTGCGACTGACACAACAACATGTTCAATTACACCACCAGACCACAGATCAGAAACTGCTGAAATGGCTAGAGAAGCCCCTTCATGGAAGACATATAAATGACGTCAACCAAGATTATGTCGACAGTGCAGCGTCGAACTACTGGTTAATCTCTGTTCATATGTTCCCTGAAACGGAAGGCTTTATATTGGCAATCCAAGATCAAGTAATTCCAACTAAGAACTACCTAAAGTACATCGTTAAAGACCCTTCAGTTAACAACGATAGATGCAGGTACGGTTGCCAAACATCTGAATCTATCCAGCATGTCACAGGAGGTTGTCAAGCGTTTGCTGCAACTGAATACAAAGAACGACACGATGCTGTGGCAAAAATACTTCACCAGGAACTAGCACTGAAAAATGAATTATCACAGTCGGTAAGATTACCATACTATAAATATAATCCAGAATCTGTTTTAGAAAATAACAACTACAAGCTGTACTGGGACCGCACGATACTGACCGATCGGTCTGTTGCTCACAATAGACCAGATATAGTTTTGGTAGATAAAGTTTCTCGGAAAACAACTTTAATTGACCTCAGTGGAAAATGAACAACACACGAACTGTACCAATTGTTATGTCAACAACAGGACTAGTCCCAAAACAACTATTAAACAACTTAAAATACCTCGGTCTGGACGAACATCCTTACAAACAAATTCAAAAAGCCGTCTTGTTAGGGACAGCCCGGACGGTCAGGAAATTCATGGGAGGCTGCCGCCGCGACTCCAACCACGGGCCTGAAAACCTGGCAAGGGCTCCCACAGAGCTAAACCCTTTTGATATCTAGGATATCTGGGGTTTAGTGAATTTTCCCCTAAAGGCACTGATTGTGTGCCTTAGAGGGAGTGTGATGCCATACATTGTATGGTCAAGTCGGGAAATAATAATACTCTTACCAAAGGACAACCTATGTGCACAGGACCCAGCAAAGTACAGAACAATCACTTGTCTTCCAACCTTATACAAACTCATAACATGGTGCATTAATCACCGCATTTTCAAACATTGTGAACTGAACAACATAATTACTCAACATCAAAAGGGATGCGCGAAAAATTCGATGGGTTGCAAAGAACAACTGATAATTCATTCCGTTGTCTGCAATCAAGCCCACGCCAAACGACGAAATCTCTACATGGCATATGTGGACTACAAAAAGGCCTTTGATTCTGTTCCACATGATTGGCTCATTAAGGTGCTGAAACTTTATAAAGTGAATAATTGTATTATTAACTTTTTAGAACATGCCATGGCCACCTGGCAAACCAAAATCTCACTGAATGAAGGCAACTGTTCGATACAAACTGACCCTATTCCAATCAAAAGGGGTATA
This sequence comes from Octodonta nipae, assembly GCA_034190945.1. Taxonomy (NCBI): domain Eukaryota; kingdom Metazoa; phylum Arthropoda; class Insecta; order Coleoptera; family Chrysomelidae; genus Octodonta; species Octodonta nipae. Next base: position 59,932,194 of record CM067223.1, read on the forward strand.
TTCCAGGGAGACTCTTTTAGCCCGCTGTGGTTCTGCCTTGCCATGAACCCTCTCTCAAACAAACTGAACTCAACTAATTTTGGGTTCAGTCTCAAACACAACAACGTACAAGCATTAAAGATAAACCATTTGTTATACATGGACGACTTAAAGTTGATGGCAGCTACAAAACAACAGCTGCATGATATGCTTAAAATAGTAGAAGGGTTCTCTAGTGACATCCATATGAAATTTGGCCTAGGCAAATGCCGAATTATTAATATAGTTAAAGGCAAAATACAGCAGGGGCACTTCGAAATGGGAGATGGCACCTCAATTGAATCTATGGGGGAAGGTCATACTTACAAATACCTTGGAATAAAGCAGGCTCAACGTATTGATCACATGACTATGAAAAAGGACCTAATAGCAGAGTTTTATAGAAGGGTAAGACGACTGGTGAAAACCAAACTAAACAGTAAAAATCTGTAACACCTATGCGTGTTCAGTGCTCAGTTACTCTTTCGGTATAGTTAATTGGTGCAAGACTGGCATTGAACAATTACAACGAAAAGTTCGAGTTTTACTAACAAAAGCTCAAAATCACCATCCAAAGAGCTCTGTCGAACGTACAACTTTGCCACGGTATGAAGGAGGAAGAGGATTGGCAGATCTAAGTAAACTATTAGATCAACAAATTTCTATTTTGCGTAGTCATTTCCAGAAACTCGCAGAATTTTCTGATCTACATAGAGTCATGTGCCAGGTTGATGACTCAACACACTGCGACTGACACACCACCAGACCACAGATCAGAAACTGCTGAAATGGAAAGAGAAGCCCCTTCATGGAAGACATATAAATGACATCAACCAAGATTATGTCGACAGTGCAGCGTCGAACTACTGGTTAATCTCTGGTCATATGTTCCCTGAAACGGAAGGCTTTATATTGGCAATCCAAGATCAAGTAATTCCAACTAAGAACTACCTAAAGTACATCGTTAAAGACCCTTTCATTAACAACGATAGATGCAGGTACGGTTGCCAAACATCTGAATCTATCCAGCAATCACAGGAGGTTGTCAAGCGTTCGCTGCAACTGAATACAAAGAACGACACGATGCTGTGGCAAAAATACTTCACCAGGAACTAGCACTGAAACATGAATTATCAAAGTCGGTAAGATTACCATACTATAAATATAAACCAGAATCTGTTTTAGAAAATAACAACTACAATCTGTACTGGGACCGCACGATACTGACCGATCGGTCTGATGCTCACAATAGACCAGATATAGTTTTGGTAGATAAAGTCTCTCGGAAAACAACTTTAACTGACATAGCAATTCCCAACAACAATAATATAAATATCAAGCAGGCTGAGAAAATAACCAAATATAGAGATTTGGAATTTCAAATAAAGACTCAGTGGAACATGAACAACACACGAACTGTACCAATTGTTATGTCAACAACAGGACTAGTCCCAAAACATCTATTAAACAATTTAAAATACCTCGGTATGGACGAACATCTTTACAAACAAATGCAAAAAGCCGTCTTGTTAGGGACAGCCCGGACGGTCAGGAAATTCGTGGGAAACTGCCGTCACGACTCCAACCACGGGCCTGAAAACCTGGCAAGGGCTCCCACAGAGCTAAACCCTTTTGATATCTAGGATATCTGGGGTTTAGTGAATTTTCAGAGGGATGCCATACATTGTATGGTCATGTCGGTTTAAGGACTTTTATTAACAAGATAATAGATAACAAAAATAATTATAATACAAGAATTGGGCGAGTTTCAGCCGCAGGTTACCCTGCTAGCTGTTCTTACAACTAACCCTGCTAAAATCAATCATCAATCCTAGAGCTGCCGAGCCATTACGAGAACATTTTTTGTTCTAGAAGCGATCGGTGTCGTACTGAAATAAAACAGGGTCGGCTTAGGTAACTTTCGTAACAATATGTATAGCTACGATTGAAAGAGAAAAATTGTTGGAGATGGTTAACCTAGTAGGCAATTTACACAACTGGTAGAGTCTAACTATAACAACTTTTGTACTGGTGGGTGCATGTTTTGGTTACTTATAGTCCCAATACTATTTCTATTTTGCATTACCTATATCCTCATATTTATATGTAGTTTGTAAGTAACTATGATTGAACGACTAGCAACTAATTTAGCTCTATAAATATTCTAAAATTCAACCAAAAATTACAATGCAATACTTAAATAAGTTCCTATGAACATATGTCCGCAAACGCATTGGTATTACCGATGTACAAGGTGTTGAAAACTTCAGATTTTTTCGGTTTTTTTTTTCATCTAACTACTAAAGGTTTACAGATATTTAATTCAATTTTGGAGCATTAATGCCTCTAAAAAGTCTTCATAATAAGATCACAGAAACGGTAATGAAAATCTGCAGGGTGGCACTTTTTCTGGGGTCACGTGTTCTTCCTGCCCCTAAAACATCTTTCAGTACGCCCTTGTCAATTGACAAAAATGGTAATTGAATCCCTTATGAATTTGCAATTTTATTTATTTCTTGAGTTTTTTCGCATCTGCAACTGTTTATGGGGGAAAAATAAATTGTATGTATACCTTAGAAACAAACGAGCCATCTGTGATGCTATATGCTACTATTATTAATTCAAAACCATTAAAAAAACAAGTTTACCTAACTGTGAAAACGAAGAGATCAATTTAAGTGCTCAAAATGCAAGTTCTCAGGAGTTTAGACGTCGACACCTAAAATTTCGTAACGATTGAAAATCGCTAGAAAATATTGAATTACTCTCGAAGAAACAGTAATCTGGTTTCTTAAGTCTTCTATGTCTTGAACAAGAGTTACGCTATAAACCAACGTTTTTAAATGTCCCCAAGTTGAAAAGTCTATCGGATTTAAATCAGGTGAACGAGCTGGCCCATCTCGACCTATCCAGCGATCTGGATGTTTCGTTCAAATATTGACGTGCTCTCATACTAAAATGAGCAGGAGCGCCATCATGCATAAACCACATTTCCGCTCTGACACCTAAAGGAATCGGATTTCTAGTAGAACTTGCAGATCTTCGCTTAGAAACTGAGTGTATGTATCTCCATTTAATGTAGGTGGAAGGAAATGTGGGTCAATTTGGTGATCTCAATAGTTCCAATCCATATGGTTAAAGAAATTCTTTCCTGGTGGTGAGCTTCAACGATATCATGAGGATTTTCTAGGTTGTCTAGTCATATGTAAAACGAGAATGCGAGACCGTTAGGAATATCACGAGGTAACAGTACCTGGACTCGTTGTACATGATATGGATATGTTCCTTTAGGGAGGCAAATACCGCTACAATCAATATGTAGCTACAAAGCAATTTTCCTAGTGCTGGTATCAGGTTGTTCGTCAATTAAATTAAGTACGGCTTTTTCTAATTCTGGTGTTCTAATATCCCGGTGGCGACCAAAATCATGTTCTCTACATTTGAAGCTACCTGTTTCTCTTAGTCGTTGATGAATCCGTCCAAACAAACAACAAAGAGTGATGAGGGGCTACACGTTGAGGTTACATTGTAGCATATCTTTTCGACGCTTCTAAGGATTACCATTAGAGAGACCTTAGACGAAATGCATGTCACCTATTTCGGCGTTTGAATAAACCACCATATTGGTGAAAATTCCCGAGAAGTCACGCATAGCAATGACTATGTGTCAGTAAAAATCAACAAGAGTAAATTAACAACAATTTGGAGTTGTCAATACGAGGAATTAATATGACAGCCGCCTACTAGAAAAATAAATAACAGAAGAATTGTTTGTTTCTACGGTACACATGAATTTGGTCATTTTTTTAATACAAAAATAGTGGCAGATACGAAAAAAAAAACGGAAAAAATAAAAAAGATTGCAAATTCATAAGAGATGCAGTTACAAGGGTGTACTGCAAAAAGTTGTGGGGACAAAAAGAACACGTGACCACAGATTTTTATGACCGTTTCTGTGATCTTATTATGAAGACTTCATAGAAGCATTAATTCTCCAAGGTTGAACTAAATATGTCGAAAAATTTAGTACTCAGGAGAAAAAAATGAAAAAATTCGAAGATTTCAAAACTTGTACATCGACAACTAAGCGTTTGCGGACATATGTTCATAGAAACTTTTCGTCATAAAATGACTCGAGGAAGCACATCTTAAAATTTTTCGCACTTTTTCATGTACACCCTATATTATTATAATATTGTTCAGCAGTAAATCTTTTCACTAATTTGCCTAAAAAGGGCCTCCTAATTTGAACTGATAAACATCGACACGAATAAGCTCCTCTCCTGAATCCCCAATCGTGAAGCGGATCACACACTGTTGTTTCCGTTTTACACCTTGCGGAGTTTCCAAAAATATTCTTTATACTGTGTCTAAGAAATATATCAGCAATAGGAAGCACTGCAGAAACTAACACGAGGAGGGCTGCCTTTTATATTTCGGGATTTGAGAACAAAAACAAATATTAATCATCGAAAATCGCTTTATTCTTTTTCAAAATATTCCCCATGAAGATCTATACACTTTTGCATGCGTTTGAACCAATTGTCGAAGCACTTTTTCCACTCTGATTGAGGTATCTCCAAAACATGCATTCTGAACTCAGCAACCGCTTCTTCAGGTGTCGAAAAACGTTGACCTCTCAGTTTGTTTTTTACGCACGGGAATAAAGAGAAGTCATTTGGTGACAAGTCAGGACTATACGGCGGATGACTCATCAAATCGATGTTTTGAGTGATCAAAAATGCAGTTGTTTGAGCCGATGTGTGAGGGCTCGCATTGTCCTGCTGAAGAGTGATCCGTCTTCGGGGGTTGGTTTTTATCATTTCTTGGAAGACAACTGGCAAATAAATGGTTATGTACCACTCAGAATTGACTGTTCTTCGTTGTTCTAGTGGTCCAGTTATTCCGAAAAGGCAGGCGATCATTTGCTTGGAAGTGCTTCGTGGGCGAACAACTTTTGTTGGGTTCGGCTCATCTTGAAACACTCATACAGTCGACTGCTGTTTACTTTCGGACTCATACGCGTAAATCCACGATTCATCACCTGTCACTATGTCATAAACGTGTTTTGAAGCACCGCGATTGTGTTTTTTGAGCTTTTCTTTGGACCAATCGACACGAGCCTTTTTTTTTAACGATTGACAAATTGTGTGGGATCCAACGTGAACAATTTTTTTTTTTGAAATTCAAATGTTTATGCAATATTGAATGTATGCTGGTCCCACTAATGTATAAGGTTGACTCAATCTCACGATAGGTCACATGACGATCTTGCAATATCAGTTCGCGCACAGCATCAATGGTTTCCGGAACAACAACTGTTTTTGGACGACCTTCACGAAATTCGTCTTGGAGTGAACTACGACCTCGAATGACCATCGATAAACAGTGGTCCTTGATGGAGTTTCATCGCCAAAAATTAAATTAAGTTCATCCATGCACTCTTGCTGACTTAATCCACGTCGAAAGTTGTAAAAAATAATCGCACGAAAATGTTCACGATTTAATTCCATTTTTTGGCCGAGATGATTCCTTTAAGTTACTGTAAAGAACACAGAGCGCTCGTATGTCAAAACGTTCTGAGTACGTATAACCTTAAAAATGTCAAACTTTACGATAGAGCTGTCAGTTGTCAGATTGCAACACTAGGGTTGTCCAATCCCGAAATATAAAAGGCAGCCGTCGAATGAATGTCCACAGTCACAAGAAGTTCTTGTCTATTGGAATGTAGAAATGTCAACTGTATGAGTGGTTTATCTTATTGCAACTTGATATGCTGTTTTAGTATCATGTCTGCCCACAACATTATCAGTTAGCTCATTGTTTCTGTAATATTGTTCAGTACTAGTATCGGGAAGCACTGCTCATAAATCTTGAACTTTTTTTTTTTCAATTTATTCAATTTATTGGCAAAAAAAAATACAATTACAGTTGTGACAATAAGATTGTCACTAACATTATTACCAAGGTAACAGTAATAAGTAAAAATATCAAACATTAATGTTAGAATGGTAAATAAGAGAGAGAAAAAAAAATGAACACCTAAGCATGAGCTTGTGTTGTGTCCAAGAGAACATTCAGGTATGTTTAAGTTAGTGCTAAATTCATTACAATTAATATATGCTACTTTACTAACCAAGACATTCATATATACTCGTACCTATATACATAAACATATACTCTTATATACACACAAACAGATATACTTATACTAACCCATACATACCCTTAATTAATATATATTTATAATATTCCATTTTACTAGTCACTGATACATACCCTTAAATAATACATATTTATAATATTCTATTTTACTAGTCACTGAGAATAAAATAATTACAATAATACAAAACAACAAAATATAACTAAAATATAACTACATAAAGTATAACTAATCATGAATTAGAAATAGAGATATGTAAATACGGGTATTGTTCTTTAAATAAAGTAATTTATTTTTAGTGTTTTGATTATACCAGAAGGGCTAATAAGCTATCATAGTTCTGGGCTATGTATAATTTAATTTTTTTATTGAACTGTTTCTTGGTTAGTTTTTTGAAAATTAATGGAATCACATTGTATACTTTTATACCGTTATATAGTATGCATTTTTGACATACAGTTTTATTCATTCGCTCAGATTTGAGCAACTGTTTATCCTTTTGTCTGGTGTTATGTGGATGGTTTGTTTTAATGAGGTTATTCTCTGAATGTATCGTCTTTAGCAATTCATTAATGTAAAGACCTCGCACGTTCAATATTGTCTGTATAATATAAATATGTTTGACACTTTGACGATTATTTAACCTAAAGATTATTCTAAGTATGTAATTTTGACATACTTCTATTTTTTTTAAGTGCGTGTTATATGCCGCACCCCAAACGCATATACCATACCTTATTATAGAATCGACTCGACTATTATACACTATAAGTAAAAGCTTTTTATTTAATAAATTACGGAGAGTGTAGAATTTATAGGTAAGCTTTTTAACTCTTTTGACAAGGTGTTCGATATGTGTTTTCCACTTTAAGTTTTCATCAATCAACATCCCTAAGTATTTTATTGATGATACTTGTTTAACGCTTTCCAGGGCTCCATTAATTGTTAGAGGTGATAGAGCCGCTCTTCCTACCTTTGTTGGTGTAAATCCTACATATTTAGTTTTAGATACGTTTAAATTCAGGCTGTTTACATCTAACCAATTTTTGACATCTGAGATTGCATTTTGCGCTTTATTCCAGGCTTCTTTCCATGTTGTCCCATTAACTTTAAAGGTGTTTTGAGTAGAGATTTTTTCCCAATGAATTGGATCATTAAAATCATCTGCTCGAAATGCCCATCGAGCAAACATAGGAAAAGTTTTGTTGAAGTACCCTCTGTATGACGTATTAGGAGTAAAGTAAATAGCACTAGCGTAGATATGTTTATTTGTTGATACATCAGCAACGGTAGACAAAAAATAGCACATCATTCCTGGAGCAACGTATTATTTACAGCTGGCCTAAAAATCTGCTTTGCAAAATATAAGAAAGACCCTCTGTTGAGGCAATTTTGTGCCTATTTGGAGAACTAGTTTAATACTTATGTCTTTAATATTTATAAATATTGTTTGGTAAGACTGCCTTATTTATTAACTTTAAGCAAGACCTTATCAAAGGAACATTTTACGCCTATCCAAAGGGGCTAAATTGCAAGACCTTGTAGGCGAATTCTGGTCAGCAAACTGGGAGATGGAGCGACCAGGTGCAAACTCGTGGAAGACAGTTAGTGTTTCAAAAGCGATATTACATGTGCTGATCTCAAATGTCGTCAGCAGCTATGTTTCAATGGAGGCATGATAACGTTTGCCATTCACCCTTAATATATTTCATTTTTTCGAAAAATCGGAAGTTTACTCAAGGATTCAACTCGTTTACTCACTTCACTTTGCATGGTCTGTTTGCAAAAGTTGTTGAGTCACTTGAACTTTGTAGGCGTATAGTTGTGAATCTTGAGTAATAATATGCTGAAGAGGGGCAGTTGTATTGTTCAATTCTTGTGCGCAATAACGAATCTGGACTTTCGGCCACTCTCTCACAATTTGCCGTGATGTTTTGTGGTGAAATACTTCTACGAGTTCGTTTTTTATCAATTTCTGAAACACTACTGTTTACACTAGATGAATTAGGAATATTCTGTTGACCATAAATTGGACTATAATCACGTGTTATTATGACTACCAAACATGGCGGGCTGTTCAAATCTTACATATTACAAACAACTGTTACATCAGTTTATTTTAAATTCAGCCACCTATCAAATCAGCTTACTAGAACTACTCACCATTTTTTACTTGGAGAAAACTGTTAATACTTTCAGTGCACTTGTAAAATTATTTTTTCTTACGAAATTCGAAGGAACTGTACCTAATTTTCTCTCTTTTTATTCAATCACCTCACAGTTCACTTCTTGTGAACTGAGAGCACATCAGCGCTATATCCACCCCTAAGGAAAAGTTTCTTTTAAGAATTCTGTTGGCGTGACGGAACACGTATTGTCCTCAAGCACAGACATGCATGCTCTACTCAAAAGCAATAAATCTTTCAATAGAACTGGTGTTAAAAATATAAGTGAATCTCACCATTTAGTCTTTCTATAAAGAAATGTGACTCACCTAAGTGTTGGATACAGTTTCGAACAACAACAGTGAACAAGAAGCTTATTAAGTAATTACTTTCTATTGCGAAATGAAAATTCTAAGCAGAATTATTAATCCACAGACTGGTGATGAAATTAATTAAAAGTACAGAGTTATAAAACTGACTCGTTTCGGTTTGGCGGAGTGAATTTTGGAATACGAAATACTTCGCATTATACTAATGGAAAAAAAGAAGAAAATTAATGGGATTAGTTCAATTATTTTTAATTTTTAACTGACAAATTCTTCTCAATTCGTCTGTATATAAGTTTTTTATTTGTGTTCAGCGATTACTCGAAAAAGACTCAAGGAATTTAAACAGGATTCTCTTAAGGAGGATCCCGAAGTGGTCCAAGATTTTTTTCAGACATTTTTTAGATAATCAGCAAAAACTTTTAAACAGACCCATCGTGTAATAAATTGAACATAGATTGGAAAACAAGAAAAATAAATTTAAGTTAATGAACTTCAAGATGGAGATTTGTTATCAAACAAAGTTTACTAGAATTGAAAACTTCATCCAATTATGACATATCACTAAAAATAATTAATATTTTTTTAATGAGAAACCTGATTTATTATTTCACAGTAGCAAAACCATTAAATGAATATAGTTGGAATTAAATCAAAATGTCATTTGTAAAACTTTTTTAACACATATAAATATATAGAAAATAAGTTAATCTATTCAACAGTAAACGAGATTGGTCACAATAAAGGAAACAAAATACTTTATTTTTGTCAATATTATGACATTTCATTACTAAAACTTAATAATAAATTTTTTAACATTTTTTTTTCAACAATTAAATACTTTTTCGGAAGTTGATGCCAAGTTAAAGTCAAAGTAATTTGGGACTTATATTTATGAGTTGTACTTTGGTGTATAATTTGACATCGAAAAAGTATTTGTTTCATCTACAGATGTAAAAAGCGAATACGTTTCTATTTCAATCTGAAAAACAAATATCAGAGTACCATGACCTGCATACTCTACAGTTGTTGATTTTCGACAAAGTATTGACATGCCTTTTATTCCAGTGTACTTGAAATCGTAATTGCAACTTATTTACATTCCACATTCAAGTTAAATTGGGAAAAGATAAGTGTTGCTCAGCACTATATTGAGAATATATAAAAATTTCAAGCAATTACAAATTCCCAAATAATTGAAATGTATGACATTGTTATTTTAGTAAGACTAGTAGTCGCCCAGAGGTCGAAATTCGACCAAAATCATTGTTAGAAATTTGATATACCTTTATGAATTTGCTTATTTCCAAAAAAATTATACTATTATACACTTTTTTGTGTACTTGTACAAAATAGTTCACTACCATTATAATTAATTAAAAAACTATTTCGCAAAGGATAATAATTTCAGTTTTGTTGTCTAACGGTTCCAGTTAATGTACATGTACGACGGCATATTCAATAAGCAAAATCAAAAACGTTCTGTTTCTGATTAAAAAAAAAGAATATACATATTTGTATGCCATCATATTATTATTGAATAACTTGAAAATACAAATACTCTTCGAGAATTCAAATCGTCAATAAAAATCAAGAATTTATATAAAGCCTTGATCTGAATTATTTGAAAATATATGAAATAATGAATGGTGCGAGTTCAGCAATCATGGAATAGATGAGGCAATAGCTGTTATTAACGGAAAATTTGGTTGTTTGATTCATTTTTTTTATAATTACATTAAAGGCCGTCAATTAGCAATTCAAAAACTCAAGAAAATTGGTGCACAAACAGAAGAAAGTGGTTCCGAACTCTGTTGCATTTGCATGTTTATATATAGATTTTTAATAAAACAGATATTAAAAATGTCTATATATTCATTTTAGGTAAAAGTCATTCACGCTGCATTAAGGGGCAGAATTTTGCAAGAATGGTATATCAAATAATAAATTACTATTAAATATAATATTTTTAAACTTTAGTTTTTCCAAAATGCTTTACGGTTATTCAGATATTTCACAATTACGTTGCTCATCACGTCTAGCTTGAATTCCTCTGTTAGTTTGCCCCACATAGGTTTTATGGCAGTCTGCACATGGAATTTCATGCACTCCCTGTTGGTTTACAAGGATCCGCGTCTTCGGATTCCTCAACACCGTGCTTATATTTCTGTCGGTATTGAAAATAGTATCGATATTGTGTCTCTGTAGAATTATCGCAATACTTTCCGTGATACCTTTGACATACCGTAAATAAGTCTTGGTTATTGGTGTCTCATACTCCTCCTCTGTTGTCTCGGTTTTGACTTTAGGGCTCTTTGAATATTTCGGTCTGTAAATCTGTTTTGTCTCAGAGCTTTTTTTAAACTGTCCATTACTTGTTTGATGTTATCCTGGTAAGTTAATCTTTGTGATATAGGTACTAAAGTCTTATCGACTGCTTGTAGTTGGGCTGGGTGAGAATTCGCGTGAAGATATCTGTTGGTGTGAGTTGCTTTCCTATGTACTGTATGGTCAAGGGTTCCATCTTCCTTCCTATTAATCAAAACATCAAGGAATGGCAATTGATTATTGGCTTCAACTTCCATGGTAAATTCAATTTTATGATGAATGTCATTAAGGTGATCTAAAAATGTATTGATATGTTCCCTCCCATGAGGTCAAATCACATCATCCACATATCGTAACCTTTAAACTGAGTTTACAACTTGCTGTTCTTAGTGCCAATTACCCAAGGTTCTCCATAAAAGGGTTTGCTATTACTGGCGAGAGTGCTGATCCCATTGAAACTCCTTCTACTTGTTTGTATTGTTGGTTCTCGTAAACAATATAAATGTTCTTCAGACAAATCGTTGTTAAGTCTACAAGGTGTTGAGGTAGTTTGTATTTTTCTATTATGATATCAAAGGCTTCGTCGATAGTGATGTTGGTGAAAAGGGACACTACGACAATGCTTACGAGAAGACAATCTGGTTGTAAGACCATTTTGCCAAGTATTTCGATAAAATGTGTTGAATTTTTTACGTCTGAATCTGCCCCCGTCTGAAAACTGTTGGAGTTATTGTGCCACGCCACACGTTGGTGCTAAAATGCTACACCAAAATGTTACGTGACACCAAATTTCTACCCTACCTAGTTATGCTAAGGGCAGAAGAAGGTATGTCCGGTAGTCTCAGTGAAGACGGGGGGGTTCGTTTTATTTGAACGTATATGCCATATTTTACTTGGCGTATAAATAAATAAAGAGAAAATAAGGGCGCCAGGTAGATTCCCCTATACCTTATAAATACACATAATCAGGACACCCACCCGTCCTAAAATATCTGCTGTAGTAATTTTTGCTAATTTGGGGGCGCTTGATTTCTAAATATAAATAAATAAATGTTGTAATCAAAAGGAATAATAAGCATACAACAGTTCCAAAATATAAGTTTAATTTGCGCGAACAGACTAGTACAAGGCGCTAAACTATACCATAGGACACTCTATTAATGCAAACAGTCTTAGAATGTTAAAGTTAAATATGCCTAAGTAAAAAGTGAAATGAAACAAATATACACTTATGGACAGAGATTCAAACTGTACATATAAACATGTGAGATCCTGAATAACCCGGATACAAATATTTAAACATTCCTTTAATACAATAATTCTAATTAATAGAATATTTAAATAAATCGTCAATATCAAATACTACATTAATGGGAACCGATAATAAATTATCTGATATTTATCATTACATAAAATTCAGAATACCGACGTTGGTGTCTCATCTATACTACACTCGAGCTCGAGGGTAAGTGCAATCGATCAGAATAATAATAATAAACCCGATAGTAGGCTAATGGTCTGAAGCTGAAGTTAGAGTCCCTTGCACTCGCTCCACCACTGGAACTCTGATGATAGAAATACCAGAAATACAGTGTTCGGGTATGCACCATCAACTAGTTCATCTGCATGCTAAGTCCATGATCGGCATGATACCATAATGCCAAACTAGGTCTGTGTTCTAGTGTCGTAATAGAACAGCAAAATATAACCCCAATCTCAATAGATGGAGAACAAAAACAGGAACGCCGCACGTAGAAAGAAAAACAAATGGAAGAAATACGACAACAGTAGGAAAAGAAGTAGAACAAGAAGAAGAAAGAACCCCTATGCACCAAAGGGGTTCTTATACCAAAGGTTCATTGTGAGGGTGGCCCCAAATACCATGACCACTCTGAAGAATGACGCAACAACAGAAGTTTTTCAAATCCTCAATGAGAGAAGTATCCCAGCAACTAATCAACAGTACTACAATATACTGGAACACAATGTAGGGATTTCCATATAACTCCCGAACTCGGATGGCTCATCAAAAGCCAGTATACTAGTGGAAAATCCCTTAAAAACAACTGCACGACTTCTCCAGTTAACCTCACACAATTTTCTACACGCACATCCTTCCCGCCTTGTCGACGACAATGACAACTGTCAAGAAACACAAAAATGCCAACCACAAAAATATCGATAAATCCATTCGTCTCAACAGGTCAAATTCAAACATCCTTCAAAAATAAATCAGAACCAAGCATAATAATAAGGCAAAATCAGCGCGCAAACGGTAGGTTATCGATCGCTAACGGGACGGACGAATAAAACCAATATTTTGACCGGTCTTAAACGCGTTCATTTATACTGAGTAGCTGCGGCAAAAATATAACGTAACAATTGGGCTAGGTATTTGGCTAGTTGTTGTGTTGCGGATCCAATTGAGCTTACATTTGGCCTCAAAGGTGCACCTTCTTTATGTTCTTTTGGCAACTCATAGAATTTCGGACATCTCGATGACTTATAACGCAAAATGAGTTGCAGTTGGAGATTTTTGTTGATTCTACTAGCTTGGATTTTGGCCTTAGTTATTTTCTCCAGATAAGTTGGGTCAGTAGTGATTTGTTTGTTGGATCTTGGAGCCTGTTTGTATTTTGTTTCAGTAACCCGCTGTATCTAATAATACAGTCGCATTTCCTTTATCCGCAGGTAGAATGACAATGTCCTTGTTGAGGCGAAGTTGTTTCAAGAAATCATTTTGTTCCATGGATAGGTTCCTTGTGGGTGGTTTAGAGTTTCTTAGAACGTGTGGCACTTCTTGTCGAATTATTTCTGCTGTTTCCACGCCACATATTATGCTCTCTGTTAGTGTGTGAGAGTGAGCAATAGCGTAATTGAATTCCTTAGCCAACACGCCAATCGAGGTAGAGTTTAATTGTAACGAAGATAAGTTAGAGACGGTTTTATTCGTTTCCAGTTGCAGTGAGGTTATTTTCCGAAAAAAATTCGTTTCTGTGCTTCTGTTTGCGCTTCAATTTGTTGAAGTTTGTCTGTTGCTGTCTTGTTGTCAACTCTGCATTTGTTTCGGCCCTAAATTCGCTAATCTCATCGAGTTTATCCCATAACATAGGGTGGAGTGTATTGCTTTTCTGTAGGTGGATATCTAAGAGTTTAGTATTAGGAACATCCAATTCTCTTTTGACGTCACGTATCGCTTCCCTAAGTAAGGCACAACTAGCTTTCCATAAGATATTTTGTATTTTTCTGTTGATCTTTCAGAATTTTACCATTATGTTTGTCGCAATAACTCGTTCATCGCGGCTGCGTTGTAAAAAATTTAGGTCACACAAAAGTTTACTTCTTTTCTCAAATGTTTTACACAAATGAACAGTATTCGCCCCGTAGAGATTCACTATATTTATTTTCGCGGGCACTAAATTTATTCGGTGGTTTCCGCGAATTCATTCGCGTAGTTGATAAGCGATCTCTGCCGGGATCGATGGTAAAATGACGACGTTTCGGCAGAATTACACCTGCCCTCTTCAGGTCGGTTCGCATAATTCTCGTAGCCTTCTGCTTAAGTTGTTATATAGTAGCGGTACGGTCTCATCGTTTGGTGCCGCGAACGACTGCGTCTGATTGGTCCTGGGCGCTCAGTGAACTCTCCTCCCGGCTGCTGATTGGTTATATTGGTTATACCCGGTTGAGTTATTATAGGGCGGGGCCGGGCTGGTACGGTGTTTAATAGAATTTTCTAAGAATTCAATAGTTTAGACTGTGAGGTCTCTTCGGGATTTCAATTGCCTCTCTTAAGAGTCTCGATTTCGGGTGTTCTATATTTGCCAGTACTCGTAGTCGGGTATTCTCAAAGCCTATTCGTTGTGACGTCGTGGTGGCGTGTTCCACAATGGATGTAGTTTTTTCTTGCTTTCTTAAGGCGTTCTGGTAATCATCACGTCTAGCTTGAATTCTTCTGTTAGTTTGACCCATATAGGTTGTATGACATAAAACTTCTATCGTACAGGGTTCTTGTAATGGTTTTTATTTTATAGGGCTTGCAGTTAACTGAAATGTAAACATTCCATTAGTGTATCGAAAAGTAAAATTCTTAGGTGAGCGATCTTTTCTTTTCTGTACGATATACGGTGCTAGATGTGTATGTGCGCGCATTAGTCAGGTGGGTTCAAAAAAAACTTTCAAATCTTACAAATAAATGTGATATTTGGTGGTACATAAGCAGTTCCATATATAATATATAGAGTTAAAGTTATATGGGGTGGTTCAAAAAATTTTGTATTGGGTGGCACGTAAACAGTTGCGTATACAAGGTGGTTGAAATAAGAGTGAAGTAAATCTATAGTTATACAGAGTGTACCAAAAAACTTTGAAAAGCATATACAGTAATGGTATTCGAGTTATTGAGGGGAGGGTTCAAAAAATGTTAGAAGCAGCTATACAGGGTGGTTAAAAAATGTGATATAGTGTGTAACATAAGTAGTTGCTCATAGTTCACATATGGGGCGAAGTAAAATTATAGGTATACATGGTGATTTAAATAATAGAAAAATGGAAGCAGTCAAGAGGGTGGAGAGGATTAATACTTATACAGTGGTCCAAGTAATTAGATAAATAAGAAGCAGGGAATGAGTGCATTTTTCTATATTTACCCTAATATGTTTTAAAGGAAGCGTTTTAAATTTATAAAAAATATACACTTTGATTTTCCGCACATAGACTTTTTATTTTATCTGCTTTAGGATTCGCCTGATTTTTATCATAATACATATGTATTTAATTTTCTAATTTGGCCCCCAAAAAGTAACATTAGAGTTTTATTTTACTAACTTTCAGAAATGCCTTTTATAATCTACTGTAGGAGTTTTGAGTCGCTGTAGGTTGGAAGAAAAACGGCAAAATAGGTAAAATTTTAAATTATAAATTATTAAATCTATTCTTAAAATTATTTAAAAACATAAATAAAATATATTTTTCAAATTTTAAATAGTGTAGTTTCTAAAGTGGGAATTAAGTCGATGTTTAATATTATTAATATCTTTTAAACAAATGATTTAAAAATATGATATATTTGTAATTAACATAATGAGCCTTTTATCTGATATATTACATGATGCGTTTGAAAATTGAATCTTTATTTTCCATTTAATTGTATAATTTGTCCCTAAAATTACTATGGGTTTTCTAGTAATTTATTTTCCGTTTAATTCTATTATTTGGAGGCCAAATAATAGAATTAGGTATTTTTTTCATATTTTTCCTTTAAAAAAAATAAGGTCTTAGAGTTTGGGAAATAACGGGGAGAATGGGTAATTTTTTTATATTCATTTTAAAAAATTAAAAAAATATATTTGTACCTATTCGTCATAATGAGCCCTGGGATTTGATATATTATATGACCCGTTAGAAACAATTATAATTTTTTATTTTCCATTTAATTTAATTTGCCCACCAAAATGAATATTAGTGGTTTTTTCTTATTTTTCCAGTAAAGTTCAGGTGAGGGGCTATACTTCCAGTTTTTCAAAATTTTTCAGCTTATGGTTTCGGAGATAAGGGGGGAATGGGTAAATTTTTTTATATTTTTGTTAATATCTTTTAATTAATTTATTTTATAATTATGGAAAAAATATATTTGTTTTCTTCATCATGAGCCCTTTTATTTGATATATAACATGCTGGGTTAGAAACAATTTTAATTTTATATTTTCCATTTATTTCTATAATTTGCCCCTCATTTTATTAGGGGTTTTCCCTTATTTTTCCAGTAAAGTTCAGGTGAGGGGCTATACCTCCATTGTTTTTTCAAAATTTTCCAGCTTATGGTTACGGAGATAGGGGGGATGGGTATTTTTTTATATTTTTGTTAATATCGTTTAATTAATTTATTTTAAAAATATGAAAAAAATATATTTGTTTTCGTCATAATGAGCTCTTTCATTTGATATATAACATGAGGGGTTAGAAACAATTTTAATTTATATTTTCCATTTAATTCTATAATTTGCCCCCCCAAAATAAATATTAGGGGTCTCTCCTTAATTTTCCAGTAAAGTTCAGGTGAGGGGCTATACCTCCATTTTTTTCAAAATTTTCCAGGTAATGGCTTCGGAGATAGGGGGGGAATTATTAATTTTTTTATATTTTTGTTAATATCTTTTAATTAATTTATTTTAAAAATATGAAAAAAATTAATTTGTTTTCGTCGTAATGAGCCCTTTCATTTGATATATGACATAATGGGTTAGAAACAATTTTAATTTTATATTTTCCATTTAATTCTGTAATTGCCCCCCCCCCCAACATTAAAAGTAGATGTTTCTCCTTATTTTTCCAGTAAACTTCAGGTCAGAAACTATCAATCTATTTTTTTCAAAACTTTAGGTTTTATAGTTTCGGAGATAAGGGGGGGATAGGTAAATTTTGGTATATTTTGGTTAATATCTTTTTAAATATTTTTTTTAAATATGAAAAAAATATATTTGTTTTCCTCAGAATGAGACCTTTCATTTGATATATTACATGATGCGTTTGAAAATTTTTTTATTTTTAAATTTTTATTTAATTCTATAATTTGCCCCCCAAAATTAACATTAATGGTTTCTCCTTAATTTTCCTGTAAAGTTCGGGTAACGCTCTATATTTCCTATTTTTTTCAAAATTTTAGGCTCAGTAGTTTCGGAGATCAAGGGGGGGGGGGGGAAATGGGTAATTTTTGGTATATTTTTGTTAATATCTTTTTAAATATATTTTTTTAAAATATGAAAAAAATATATTTGTGTTCCTCAGAATGAGACCGTTTATTTGATATATTACATGATGCGTTTCAAATATTTTTTTTATAAATTTTTATTTAATTCTATAATTTGCCCCCCAAAATTAACATTAATGGTTTCTCCATAATTTTCCTGTAAAGTTCGGGCAACGCTCTATATTTCTTATTTTTTTCAAAATTTTAGGTTTAGTAGTTCGGAGATCAGGGGGGAACGGTCGATTTTTTTAGTTTTTCCCCCCAGAAGTACCCCTAAACTCAATTTTTTTTCTTTTACGATATGTACTCCTGATCGGGTCACCAAACTATACATTGATACCAAATTTCAACCTATTCCGTCCAGTAGTTTAGGAGAAAATGGCTGTGATGTGACAGAGGCAGAAATCCTGAGTGATATTATAAGGGTATCCGTATATTGTATATACGGAACCCTAAAAAAGATTATGTGAGAGAATAGTTATTGATTGCACACGGTTTCTAAACGGTTTTTATTTTAAGCCAGTTGAAGTGTTCTTTTTTAAATATAAATTATTTATAATCTAGTAATTAACTACTAGTATAATGTGGAAATGTGGATAGTGCCAGCATAAGTACCACCTTTTAAAAGTAGGTATGACTAATTATGATCATTTAAATTCATTTTAAATTTATTAAAACAGTTTTGAACATGTTTGTTAAGTTAGTATCATGCCTACGCTAAACGAGCTGATATGTTGGTAAGTTATTGGCTTGCGTTTAATTAAAAATGCTGGTAGTTGAAAATTAGTAAATATCATTTTGGAAATTTTGTAGAAGTCATCTGAGTTCCTATTAACTGCACTTCACCATCTCCATGAGAAGATAATCTAGAGTATTGCTGAACTTCTTTCATAGCTACAACTGATTTATACCATCATATTTTATTAAAAGGTCGTTAAGAGATGTTTTTGTATATTTGAAATGAAATCACATTTTTAGAAGGTACATAGTAGTTTTTTTGACAGAATTTAATACAACTATTATGTATTTAACAACAAACCAACTGGAAATACCATAATTATCTATTCAATCCATAAAAAGAATGTGAAAAAAGTGGGAGCTGATTTTGACATTTAAAGGAACGTAACATCTCATTTAATATTTATTTATCGAAATTTATTGATTTTAGAAATTAGTAGCAATGATTTAAATCAACTAAGCCTGCTATATAACAGTAAAATTTATTACAGGGATAGCCAATAACGGATTTTAATACATTTTATTTGAATAATTATTGTGTGAAAATAGCAAATAGCACAGTATGGATATAAATATTTATTATAATTTGATAATTGCTGAATAATATCTGCAAATTGTAGGTAGTTTTTATTGTTAGATAATTTGTTTTCAAGTTTTTGACTGTCTACCGTTCTATTATTTCTAACAGTAATTTTCAGTAAATGATCAAAAATGACTGGATTTTCCAACTAAACCATCGAAAAGAACTAAAAATCACAACATAATAAATAGCAAATTCACTGTTCTTAGGTACCTACCCACAAAGTAAAGAATGCAAACAATAAAAGGTGTGAATTCGGAAGAAATTAATTTTTGAAGTATGTGCCAAGTGAACATAAAATCCTGCATTGCTTACATATCTATTATTTTATCAAACTTGGTTGTTGCTTGGCACCGACGTCAAAAATATACTACCTACCTATTACTAGGTAGGAAATTAATTTGTACAGAATAAGCATTCTTTATTTTGTGTGTAGGTAGCTAACAACAGTGATTTTCCTGTTTATTGCATAGTGTTATGTGTTTTTAATTATTTTTGATTTTTAGTTCTACTTTGGAGTCAGTTAATATTAAAAAAATATATTGTATCAACTTTTCAGATCTAAATAACTCCTTTTACGCTTTTTAGTTCTATTTTGAACTCGGATAGTTTTTATTCTTTATTTGTATGTATATCCGTAATAGAACGGGAATAGGCAACACCGAATGCCTCACACGAGAGCCAGATATTTCTCGTCTCGTCTCGGTCTCGTCTCGCAAAAACGAGACGAGACGAAATGTTTTAGAAAATATTATGGGCGATACCGAGACCACATACAGTGCAACCCCATACTCTCATTTATGGTCTCGTTAAATTTCTTTTATGAAGTTTTTATTACAAAACTTAGAAAAGGTCTACATAGAAAACAATATATTTTACAATATATAAAATCTGTTGACTGTCTGTGAAATATTTTATTGTAAATTTATAAAAGACTTAATTACCAAGTATGATTTTTCACATTTTTACTTTAACTTGTTTACGCTTCTTACAGTAACGTATCTCTTATCATAAATATTTATCCTGGCAGATGTTTATATGTTAAGTTTGAATGAATTTTTAAGAGATCGTTGGGTTACCTTACTCGTTGAGTATAGATGTCTCTTATTAAACGTATATACTATTAAAAGGTTTCTTGGGCTCGAAATTTTCTACTACCTGTAGATCCGCTTGTTTACAGCAGAGCAGTAAATTTTTCTTATATAGGACTAATGACATTATAAATTCAATACTTAAGGGACTTTTATTGCCTTTATATAGCCATGTTTTGAAATTTTGTCGGTATTCGTACAGCTGGAGATTTTTGTTTGTTTTTCATTGAATTTCTTGCAGGAAAGATGTGAACAATTTTTCTATACATCTGTCGAAGTATATACAATAGAGATACAATTTATGTCAAACTGCGTTACCAAAAATTGACAACAACAGGTACATCATTGAAAGATAATGTGATGCAAGCCTTATTATGTTCAAATTCTAGGTTCATCGAGTATATAAAAGATAAAATTAAGAGTTTTCAAAATGAAAACATTTATTTATCATTATATAAACTTAAACGAGACGAGACAACTGGCAACGAGACGAGACGAGACAACTGGTAATGAGATGAGAACGAGAATTAATATTTTAGGAATTACCGAGACGAGATTTTTGATAATCTCGCCTACTCTCGTTTCGTGTAAAGCCCTAGTGAAGCATCCGGGTGCGAGAGTGTGGACGGTGCACTCGTGTTCCCTCGTCTTGTCTTACCTCGCCTCGCTGTCCCTCCGTTTTGTGTCGGTTTTTCGGGCCGGAGTCAAAGGACGCGAAGAGTAAGGCGAGAGAATCAATAGTCCGGTCAATTTAGGCCTAAATCAGGAGGAATGTTTCAATTTTTATAAAAATAGGTCTACTGGGGAAACCACGTTAAAAAACGCGCTAAGTACACTACCTCATAGGTGGCGTAGAAACGTGTTCAAATTATAACGATTACAAATCATTCAACTTTTTAACGCGTTATATCTCTAAAACGGTGGCTCTCAGGAAAAAACTAGTAATACATTTTTTCTAGAGCATTTTATGGTCTAACATTTATGTCTGAGGTAATTTTGCAATAAAAATCACCGTTTTGATGAAAATCGCGAAAAACTCATTTTTTGACCTTTGACCGCGAGTAAATTTTTTTACACATACAGGAACGATGAGGACTTTTAAGATTTCTTTTATAATTGTATTTTGAGCAATTTTACCAAGTTACAGCTTCTTATAAATTTTTGTAACTTCGAATGTGTAAATTGACCGGATTACAACGTAGCCGGCCACTGAATAAATCGAGAGTGTGGATGCGGCATAAAAATAAACTTGGTAGGCGTTGACTTAATTAGTCAAAAATATTTTAAATTATATTCAGGGTTAGTTGTAAGAACAGCTAGCAGGGTAACCTGCGGCTGAAACTCGCCCAATTCTTGTATATATTATTTTGTTATCTATTATCTTATTAATAAAAGTCCTTTATTATTATTATTATTATATTAACGATTACTACTATTGCTCTTACACACCTCTTTGTGTTTTTGTTTGCTATGCTAAACACCCTGTGTATGACCGTACCGAATAGTGATTTAGAGTTGTCACATGTGTTGTCACCATAGAGGTATTCTTAATATATTATGTAAGTTCGATAAAAACGTAACGCGCTAGAGAAAGAAAACCGAATGGACGTATCTATCACGTTTGATTGGTGCTTGATTACGTCAGTCAAGTGACCTCTAGCTATTGCTTGTATCTCTGACTGAGACAGATAGTCCACTTGTTTTCTTTCTCTCGCATCCAAGGTTCACATTCTATATTTAGGTATTACCTTTTATACCCATACCTCAATGATAATAAGGAGCTAAAAATATGTTTTAAAAATTTATTACACTGTACTTTAGTTTCCTATAAAAAGTGCATACGCCATCATGTAAATAATAGTTTTTGTCATAACCAGGGTGTATTAATACGCCCTGCTCATAATTGACATACTTTTAAACAGCAAACTCGAAGAAGTTAATTATTTGAGTTTTAAGAATCCCAAAATATT